>MU270024.1:164103-764103 GCA_021432635.1 Thozetella sp. PMI_491 | reverse complement strand
TATTCAACCAACTAGTATGGAGCTCTCTGCACTACTCATATTTGGGCTGTTTCATACAGTACTGTGCGACTTGTTCGATGGCATGAGTCAGACGGCTCTAATTCCTTGGCAAGGAGGCACAGCCCCATCAGATCCGTTTGGTAGCCCGCCCCATGTATCGATGGTCATGTCATGTACTTCTAGTTCTCGATGTCCGTCTGGCAGAACTATCGACTACACGCCCACTGTTGATACAGGAAGCTGCGGAATCCTAATCTCTGCCATCGACATACCCGACTTTACCACCGCTCTCTGTGTGTCAGGATGGCAGTACCTATCTAGCAGTGACAAGCTATACAAGGGCTGCTGGATCAACAGGGACGTCATCTTCAACCCAGGGTCCACTAGCACGACGAGTGGAGAAGTGACGGCAACGGTTCCGGTCCTCGCAGTGACAGCAACCGCCGTGTGCGACCCACACTACGCCGTGCCATACGATGTTCTTATGGCTCCGAGCCTCTGCCCAGACAACACTACTGTCTATACAAGTTATCCTCGTGGCATCACGCTGATGGGCATCGGATTTGGACGGCAGTCGGACGGCCAACCCCAAGGGACCCCAGACAAAAACCCCCTACTGAATGTCACAACAATCGGCAGAACTCAGATATCCACGCTGACCTATTGGCCGGGCTACGTGATTACAACTCGTGGCCTCGATGTCGGGCTTACAAACACAAATGCAGGCACTACTTCTGGACGGTTTTTATACACCCAGCTATATGAACATTATCCTTACGGCACTAGTTATAGGCATCAATTTGATTGGCAAGAGTTGGACGGTTGCGTGGGATTCAGCAGCACCCCGGTGTCCTGCGTGACCTGCAAGATTGTGCTCGACACTGGCTTCCAACGCGGCTTCGTGCGAATTCAGAAGTCGGACGGGGTTGTCCTCCCTAGGAACGACCCAGACAACGTGAGCCCGCTTAATGCAAGCATAAACGTCGACTTGGTATTTGGTAATCCGTATATTGCCACGGAATCTTTTACTGTTGTGTCTGAGACAACGGCTACAGTTCCCGTCACTAGTCTTGACAAGGAAGCCCCGGATACTCCAATACGCGCCGCGTACTCTAATAGGCTGGAGCGTATCGTGAATACAGGATCACACGTCTTCCGCATTTTCAAAATGTCGTTTGACGCCGAGAGAGGCAAACTTGGGCTAGACGCTGCCTGAGAGAGCGAGGTGGGAATTGGGTAAATGGGTGTCGGCAGTGCGGCGACGAAAGTGACGGCTTGCTATTTATGAGCGCTGCATTTGGCACACTCTTTTTACTCACATGTACGTTATGTAATGGTATGCGAGTCCACCGTCCAAAATTGCACGGATATATTGCCACAGATGCTCGAATGTAAGCCCAGGACGGGAGGGTCTAGAGATGGAAGACCCTAGACTGCTGGTAAATAACACCGATGTACTGTAAGGTACTAAACTTTTGCGGTTACGGCTGGTTCGCGGATAGTTGAGTTGAAATTACCAACCTGACTATGTGCTGAGCCTCAATCGAGGGCTAACAATATTTGATATTTTGTCTAGCCTATCCTGTCATTTCCCGCTATGCGGCGTATACGCAATGGCTTCCCATTAATACTACAATTTTTTGAGAGCTTCCTTCGCTGAATCAGCGTACGATGGCTTAAGCCTGTCGGCTTGGATGTTTGGTCATCGCTTCGGCTGGTGGCCCCATCAAGAGAGAAGCCACTAGCTAATTAAGTCAAGGTGCATAATTAGGCAGACACACATGATTGGGCAGCTATTCCACTTCGACCCTACAACAGCCTTCCACATGGATTCCTCTTCAAAATGTATCCATCTCAGTGATTCAGCGCATCCGTAAACATCGACAGGAAACATAATTACAAGCTTTTAAGTCACGTCGCAATGTCAGAAACTTCAGCTTATTCAGTTCCATATGTATACCAGCCATTGGCCAACCCACTTGATGTCCGCCTTCTAACTCTCTTCCCGGCCGCCACATTCAGCGCACCGATAGAGGGCAGCCTCAAACCCTATAATCTCAGGGACTTCGCTGAATTTCAGGCACTCTCATATACTTGGGGAAGTGGAATTCCTGTCTCCACATTGTTCATCGATGGGGCATATGCCCTTGGGATCGCGGAGAATCTTGACTCATTTCTTCGTCATCATCGTGCAGTAGACGAAGAAAAGGTCATTTGGGTTGATGCTATTTGCATCAACCAATCAGACATCAGCGAAAAAAACACACAAGTCGCCAATATGAATTTGCTATATGCAGTAGCCACTCACCTCATTGTCTGGCTCGGCCCCGCGTCTGACAGCAGTGACCTGGCAATGGCAACACTGTGCCAGCTTGGACGAGCATCAACTTTCGAGAAAATGGAAATTTTGGACAGTCATACGGTCCTTGCGATTGAGAAATTGCTCACTCGTCCTTGGTGGACACGAGTTTGGGTAGTCCAAGAAATATTTTGGGGTCCTTGTAGTAACGGGGTGAACAATGCGACGGTCCACTGCGGCGATGCCAGCGCAACATGGCTGGAGCTTGTGGTTGCTTGTGCGCGGATCGAGATCAGTACTGGTATCCAACATAGGCAAACCATCACTGGGCTTAGAGCAGTTCTCGATTTTGAAGCATTTCGGTATCATGAACAGTTGCGTCTCACAAAACGGTCTTCAGTGCCGGTTGAAGGCCCAGAGTTCCTACAGCTAGCTGCAAGATTCCGTCGCTTTCACGTCACCGACTCCAAAGACAAAATTTACGCACTTGCAGGAATCCTGCCTCGCGGTATTTACGGCAAGAAAACCATGGTAGTTGCAGTTGATTACAACTCAACTACATGTGAGGCTTTCACCAAATTTGCCATTGCCGTGCTAGAAGGTCGCGGAGGACTAGAGATCCTCAGACACTGTCGCGAAATTGGAAGCAGTGGCGCGAGCTCAACCCCTTCTTGGGTGCCAGATTGGTCGGTCCGATGTGACGAGATGCCTCTACCGAGCAGCGAAACTACACAAGACGCAATACTTCCTTGGTGGATTGCTCCAGAGAGAACAGTTGTCAAGGGGAAACAAGAAATACATTACTCATTCGATCAAGAAGAAATACGGGCGCGAGTTGACAGGGCTATAACCACCGGGAACCGCGTAAGAATAAACCCCCGCTCTTCAAGACTCTCGGATGCGCTGCCTCCGGACATGGGTAATCTAGTCTTAAAGTTGATGGACACGAAAAAGCTGGTGGTATGCGACTTTGATGATTACTATATGGACCCCGAAGAGCACACAGATATGGAGAAAGCTGCGGAGAGATTCATGGAGACGAATGAGCTGAGAGTACAAGAGAGGGTCGCTAAGGAAATAATGGATGAACAAACACGATTACCGCCCAAGTATCACGCAGCAGCCCATACGGAGCAGAGATTTTCCTTGAACTCTTCAATGACGAAACTTAACGTAGAAGGAATACTATGGGATGTCATTCATATTGCCCATGTACCCTTCCCGAAGGATCTACATTCAGATTGGACCAATTCGACTCGGTTTATGGTTTCGTTGGGACAGGCTAAGAAGCTGGCGATGGCTGGCACCGGATGCAACAATCCTTTCGGAAGTTTGGAGGCAAAATATGCTGCATTCTGGACCACAATCTTTGCCGGCCAAGATCTACACAACGAAAGAGACTGTGAGCAATGGCTTCCAGAAATCCCAAACTCGTGGGAAAGAAACCACCCACCGCTCACCGTCCTTGAGTCGGGCTTGCTTGAACAGGCAGAGGATTTGGAGGTAACCCGATCGATTTCCACCCAATTCGAGTCTACGGTGGCAACAGACCAAGAGGAGACAGTCATTTCATCTAACTTCATTGACACAAAGCCAGGCACCTTATTCCCGGTAGACTGGGATGACAATAAGCAATCAACTATGCGCGATAAATTTCAGGAGCTTGGTCGGTTATGGGAATGCCAGCCTTACGACCTCTACCACCGGCCGTTTCAATTGCCATACGTTGTACCAGATCCATTCTGGGAATGGCGACGCCGGCATGATAAGACAGCGCTTAGACAAAGCAACATGAAGCGGCCTAACAGAGTTCTTGATGGCGTATTTGCAACGACACCGACAGAGACGAGACAGGCCAGAAATCTCATTCATGCAGCTTTGTTGAAGGAACCGTCCATAGTACCAACAGGGGATTCGCGCAATGGACTTGAAAAGTATGCTCTAAGCAGATGTTTCTTTGTCACTAGCCGAGGATATTTTGCACTGGGTCCGAAGGATGTACAGCCAGGGGACAAAGTAGTTGTGTTGCACGGAGCTCATGTGCCCTTTATTCTTCGTCCGTGCCGGAGGCAAAATAAGGGCTTCCGCATGGTTGGCGAAGCGTATGTTTCCGGAATCATGCAAGGGGAAGTTGTGGTGGATTGGAAGCTAGGAAATAGGGAAGTGCAGGATTTCCTTCTTGTGTAAATAGAGCGAGATACCCGTGTACATCAATCAGCGGGGTTGTAGGGGAGAGTAGGTTAAAATAAAGCTGGTATGAATGCGAAAGGCCCCCGAAAATATAATAGGTGAGGAAGTTGTTTGAGTTCCAAGATAGCGGTTAGATAAGGAAGTTGTTTAAGGTTTAAGATAGCCTGTATAGTAGCTGCTCTCTTATCTTCTTAGGCCTCGCCTATTAGAGAAAGCTTGATACTAATTGAGTCATCTTACCTGTAACACATTTAGCTGTTATACTGTGGTATAGCCAAAGCTATCACAAGCTTGCTGTAGTGTAGCTGAACCTTACTTAACTATTATGGTGGGTTTTCTTAACTTTAATGGGCGTTATACGTAACGCTGGTTATAGCCCTTCAGCCCAGACGAGCTCTATATAGAAAGCTAGGAAGCAGGTCTAAGATAAAGCTTTGTGAGCCCCGAGTAGCTATATCTGCTAATGGTAAGTAGATTGATTGTAATCATTGCTGGATTATTGCTGTGCTTAGAGATACTAGGCATGGTACCTACTGTGTGGATTGATGGTTTTTATGTTTTTTATTTTTTTTTCTATGTGTATAACCTAACTTTTAAGGCTTGCTAAAGACAAATTACTTTGTATATTAAACATTTATAAATGAACTCTCCACGTATTCTTTACGTTTTTTACTTTATACTATAAAAAAAATCTCAAGATAACTAGATATTTATATTAATGGAATAATAACTTAATATGCCTATTTTTAACTGCTATTTACTAGGATTTTTTTTAGCTCCTTAATAGTACTATTAGCAACACAATGGGTCACTTAACATTGGCATCAGATGCTTGGCTCGCTTTAAAAGAATAGTTCAGTTCTGATAATTGCATCAGATTACCCCGGCACATTTCACCCACAGGAATCGCTTTCCCCTCGTTCAAGCCGCCTGGTCACACTCCGATCCTCCAACCACGAACAGAACTCGCAATGTCGGAGCCCACCTCGCCGGCGCCTACATTCGGGCCAGTCCAAGAGCATCTTTATGCCCAAGATGGACCCCGGAAAGATAGAACAGCTAAGGGACGTCTAGAGGACCTTGCTAAGTCCCTCGGACCACGTCGCCCTGTTCTACATCACTATGCCAGAGGATCGTGGGGATTCACCATCTTCCGCACTGTCTATGGGCCAGAATCAGACGCCCAATTTCTAGCGGCAATTGAGAAACTAAAGCGGTGGGTCTGGTATGACTGCCATTATACCCGGTTTCCACTTTTCGGTCCAGTGGGGGAGGAACGAGCGATCACATATGGAGAACCGAATGAGGAGCTTGCACGAAGGGTATATTTCGACGTAATCGAGGATAAGAACCTCGCAAGATTCTCGTCAAGCCGCCCACAGGATTTCAAAGGACTTAACGACTATTTTAAGATATGGGTCGAGAGTAAGGGCGAAGACCCCGCAGAGTTCGACAATGCGAGATTTTGCTACTGCCTTGTTATCGATGCAGCAAGCTTGTCCTCATTTGAAAAAATACCGTTAGAGGTGCCTCCCCTCCGTGTTGCCGTCGACTACGAGGAGAAGCGTAGCTTCATCCAGCTGGGTAGGCCAGCGTGGGTCTGGATTTTGGATGCCCACACCATCGGACGAGTCCCAGATGAGGAATACGAGTGTCCTGGATGGATGAAGATTCTGGTTAATAGTATTGGGGCAGCCTGGTTCTGGCGACTGGGGCGGTGGGATCTCCCGGCGGAAGCTGATCTTCGATACGAGAAGGACGACGAGGGCATTTTCTGGTGCCTAGGTTAGGATACGCAGGAACTAATATCCTACCTCCCACTTAAAATATGCCCGAACGTCATGTTAGCTGTGTAGACAGCACGCTCTGAGACCTTGTCAAACTGGCTTGCAGACGGATGCTGTCAAGAGAAGTAGGATTAGGATCAAACTCCGCAGTGGGAAGAATAGCTATTGACAACGACTTACCTTCACAGCATCCTACGGGATGTACAGTTGTTGACCTGTTGCAGGATTTATAGAGTTGGAGTCGTTCGAGATACGCCCTGCTCTTTTGCCAACCGATCCCCCAAACTTGGCATCTCATTTGTTAATCTAATCATCAGACTCCGACTCGGGGTCAAAGCCGATGTATTCATCATCATTTGGATCGCAGCAGTCGGGCCCGGGACAAGGTGTCATGTGAGAGTCCCGGAGCCGCCGCTTCCATCGCCTTTACCCGAGATGGCCGCTTGGCGGTATGCAAGGTTGCACAAAATATAAGGCCCTGAGTGTTTCTAAATTTGTGTGGATCTAAGTCCTGGTATCGACAGATAGTAACACACAGTAAGTTACTCGTAGAAAAGACCAAGTCTTGCTTGCCTATTTCACTCTTCTACAAGCGACGCTCGCCTTCATTATATGGAGTTTCTTATGATTCTCGGCCATTAATTGCCTAGACTAACTGCACTACTAGAGCTCTCGGACCCCTAAAGGTGTTATGCAACCAAGTTTCACTCCGGAGATCGAGATCATGGATTCTACCGCCTTCTAGGGTCGCGTTAGAATAAAGCGTTCTGCATAGTCTAATGGTGGATATCTCGTTGGCTGTGTGATATGTCTCTTCTACCTTGCGGCTCGCCAGGCACGGACCGAGCAGACCGAAGGCAATGTTCACGGGCCAACTACTGCTCGGTGCGGAGGGCTAGCTAAGGGGGAAGCAATGGAACTTTGGCCTACTCGGGCACATATATCGCTGCGACGTGTCACTCGCCAATCGTTTATTATGTGCGTGTCTGCGTTTTGGACGGCTGTAGTTTAGAGGTAGCCATGATGGAGAGCCGGGCGACTGGTTTGCTTGTGTGCTTGCCCGAACCGGACCGTCCAGGCCATTTGGCTAAAGGCCGTCTGCCCGCAGCTCCCTGGATGGCTTGAGCGATCGCGCGAACCGTATCTTCCATCTATGTAACAGCCCCAAATAGTTGATGAGATGTCCTTTCCCTATACTCGAAGACCCAAAGCTTCTCTCTGCAGCCGCTAACTTCGCCTTGCTATGTAGCACTCAACCTGTCGCTCAACTACCTGAGTGAACGGAGAGGATGGCGATATAATGGTGCCTAAAATATACCACCTGGTCAAGTTACACAGAGCAACTATTATCCTCCGATATGAGAAGATGGATTGGCATTCGACAAACGAAACGTGGTACGTGGTACAACATTGTACTTTGGTGATACGAGATACGGATACGGTCACTTAATTGGGGGTGGGAGACGCGTCATGTGCAGCTTCATCACCCCGCGATTTTATCAGGCGGAAAAGCCTCGCTGGCCACGTGTCCTCTCCAGCTCGCCGACTTAGTAGTAGACAGCGGGCGTTGATAACAGGTGGTACCTAAAGTATGGACCAGACGAGTGTGAAGGGTATTCCTCATTCCCATGTTCCCAGCGCAATAAGCCTAGAGACTTAAGCTGTAACATATAATCTGAGGACATACACACTAGATATCTGCAATATTCGTCACATCTTTATCTAGCACCAACCAACTACATATCCCAAGCGTGCAGTTCACCATGAGCTCAGACAGCGATGCCCGTTTCTGGGACAAGGCTTCTGGGAAATACTCCAAGTCCCCGATTGCCGATCAAGCCGGATATGAGCGCACACTGGACAAGACTCGTCATCTATTAAGTCCAGATGCTAGCGTGCTGGAGCTGGGCTGTGGAACAGGAGGCACGGCAATGCACCTCGCGTCCGGCGTACGTTGCTACCTAGGAACCGACATCTCCCCTAAGATGATCGAGATCGCCAATAGCAAGAACGTTGCCGACGAGATGATCCCGGCTCTAGAATTCCGCACTGCGACGGCCGAGTCGCTCGCGGTCGATGCAGAAACAGAGACAGCGCCACCATTCGATGCTGTGTTGGCTTTCAATTATCTCCATCTCGTTCGAGACTTGCCTGGAACGTTGCGCAGCATCAACAAGTTACTTGTACCTGATGGCCTGTTCATCTCCAAGACACCTTGTGTCCGGGACATGAAAGTTGGACTGATATTTCTTCCTCTTCTCCCATTGATGCGCTTCATCGGCCTGGCTCCATTCGTCACGGTATTCTCTGCGGAAGAGGTGAGGAAGCAGATTGAAGCCGCTGATTTCGAGATCGTCGCCATGGAATATCACGCGACCGGAAACCCCGATACGCGCCCGTATATCGTGGCGAAGAAAGCAATGGCCTAGCCCGTTTGGCATGTTCTGTTTGCACGGTTGGTTCATTGCTGCCATGAATGATCCCTACTATCTCAACTCCAGGAAAAGTCTCCTCTCAAATGGCGCGTAAAGAGACGCGGGGTAATTTATCTTAATCATGTTCAAGAATGATAGGTCTAGGTCGGGTTTATGAAGTATATTTACAATCGCGCTAATCTGACTACGGGTCAGATACGATGCACATGGTGTTGAACGCAAGTTTACAGTGAGATTAGGATATCCCCCTCCGCCCAGCGATGCGGGCCGTAAGAAAGTTGAAGAAATATGAGTCCTTGGGCTGGCACATACCGTGTCCGTCCAGGCGGCCGGTAAAAGGGCCGTCGGTAACGCCGACGGCAGAAGCTAACAGTCAGTCGATTGCCTAGAAAGAAGGATCCGTCTTGGACAGTTTGCGAGTCAGTATTAGACGAGTACGTGATACATAGGGAGTATCTTGTGTAATAGCGGCCAAACATACGGAAAGCTGTCCGATCGTCAGTCATAGATCCGGAAGGAAGAGCAAACTTTACCCTAGAGGTCTTACCAGAAGGCACGTCTCGGGAATTTGCACAATTTGACAATTCAATAAAGTCAAATCCATTCATGAGCTTAATATCGGTAATCCCTGTGACCCCACTCATCCTGAAGTGTCGTTCAATGTCGTTTTTAGTCGCTGTCCCCTGAGTGTTGGCGCGGAGCTGCAACTGGGTATGCTTATGGCACAAATGCATGAAGGAATGAGCAGTCTTACTATGGCGGGGGAGGTTTCCGAGATACAGAACCACGGGGAACCCCCGATCCATTATCTCTGAGTGATTGCGGGTCGTTCCGGAATGAGCAAGGCAGTATAGAGTGATGAAGTTCTCGAGGTGACGAGACATCAATGATTGAGTTAGGCCATGTTCGGTGTCTAAAGACCCGAGCTCTCGAAATATGAGCGGGGTTGGGACGCCTTAGGCTGCTGGGCCGCCTCTGCTAGGCCGCCTTCCTCCTTTGGCCGCACATTTCATTCGACATGGTGCTTTTGGCCCACGTGCCGTACAGTCCATTCTCGAAACGAAGAATAATAATATTAATTAGCCTTTATCAATAAAGCTATTATAAATCCTTTAAATCTAGGAAAATTTACACTAGTCTTTTAAATATCCTTTTACTACATATTCTTCCATAGTTATTTTACGATTAAAAAAGCTTGTAAGCTTTACCACTTTTAATTCTTAAAAGATTTATCTTTTATAAGTAGAATACTAATTATAACACTCTACTATTTTTTAAAAAATTAAAATATGCAAGGTAATTTATCTTTAGCAAGCCTCAAAGCTGGGTTCCGCACACCAAAAAAAAAAATGAAAGACCGTCAATCCACACAGTAGATACCATACCTGGTATCTCTGAGCACAGCGAAAATCTAGTAATAGTCACAATTGATCTATGTTGACAGATGCAGCCACTCGTGGCTCGCAGAGTTTCATCCTGGACCTACTCCCCAGCTTTACATATAGAGCCCGTCAAGGCTGACAAGCCACAACCAGTGTCACATACAACGTCTAATAAACTTGACAAACACCACTATCTATAATAATCACAGTAAGATTTAGCTATACTATAATGAGCTTGTGATAGCTTTGGCTATACCATGATATAGAAGCTCTGGAAAAAGTTATCGCAGCCCTGTAAGATGGCTCAATCAGCAGCAACCTTTCTCTGACACGCCAGGCCTAAGAGGATAAAAATCAGCTGCTATACAAGCTATCTTAGACCTTGAACAACTGCCTCACCGTCTCAGATCTCAAACAACTTCCTCGCCTAACGTACTACCCTACTCACCATACCTTATACAATATACTAAGCACACCCATTGCCAAGATAAAACCTATTCAAGTCCCCCTTTTCACCTCTAAAGGCTAATACTACACTAAGGAGGCCATCTTTAAAGCTCCAGCCAATATAAACAAGATCATAGACCGAGCAAGGACCATCAACCCTTCACTTAATCCCCGTCAGTTATATACCAAAGAACGTCTTTGTCTCTTAAAGTTTGCTCATAGTGTTTTGCTCAAGAACAAGAACAAGACTATGTGTTGTTAGGGGTGTATAATCATAGGGGCTTTATTCAACTTTAATAGGCATTACACGTAACAGAAGCTAATCGTGGCTTGTCTACCTACCCTAATAAGCTCTGCATATACGATTATACGCTCCTAACAACATATAGTCATAGTAAGGTTTAGCTATCTGGCTTTTGACACCTGTCGGACATAACACCTACGCAACAGTAGCCATCTTCCTGAACGCTAATATACCATTGTGAAAATCTAACGAGATCTCATCCCTAAATAAAAGCCACACGGCCTTTTCACTGTGATATCACCCGAGCACAAAGCCTCGCCGCCCCATATGTCCTTCAAACGCCTTTGCCATGGCACCGCTCTCGATATCCCAGAACTGCAACATGCCCTTCTGGCAGCCACTGACTACATAACGCGAGTCCGGCCAGAATGCTACCATCCGCAGTGGCCAGTTCACGCCCACCGTGATCTCGGACCGTTTCGTCCCCGTCGCAGCATCTCGCACCACCATGTCCTTGTCCGAGGCCGTGGTGAGCCACCGAGAGTCTGGTGAGAAGGAAATGTGCAGCGCATCGCTGAGTTCGGCATACTCGGCCAGCCTGGCCACCTGATCGCCCGTGCCGACATCCCATAGCGCGAGCTGCGTCCCGTCCACGGAGGCGACGCAGCGTGTCCCGTCGGGCGAGACGGCGATAGGGGTGCTATAGCCACAGTATACGAAGGCGCTACCATTTTCCCCACCGGTATTCTTCGGATTATTTTTGCCGTAACTCCCGATGCGACGGAGAGCCTGCAGGCCACCTCCCTCCTTTATACTCCAGAAGCGGGCGACGCTGAGGCCCGAGACTAAAGCTAGCTGTGTCCCAGAGGCGGAAAAGTGAATCGTTGGGTTGCCGGCTTTGCGCACATGTGCGCGATACTCGGGAAAATTTTGGATGGGGACGTCGTATGCGAACTTGGCGGGGTTGCCATACCTCGGCCTGGACTGCGAAAAGTCGGAGAGGCGCGCCACCAAGGCGCCGCTCGCTGTGTCCCAGAGCGTGACGATGTCGTTCTGATCCACAGTGGCGAGCCTCGTTGCGTCCGGGGAGAAGGTCAAGGCAAGCATTTCGTCCCCCATGGCCGCATAGATAAGTGTTTTGCACGGAATATCACTCCTATCCCTGATTGATTCGTGTTGTGTATCTTCATCGGGGGCGCGAATATCGAAAAGGCTTATGCCGAAGCCCGAAAATTTACTTTCGCTGTAACCTCCGATGCGGTACGTCACCTTCTCGTAGATATCGTAACGGAAGACAGCTGCGCAGTAGTGTAGACCGGCAGATAGGGCTGCACACGGTGTCCTATGCGTCGTCTCCGTGAGCGGTTTGATTGTCTCCAGGCATTTACCAGTCTCGACGTCCCAAATACGCAGGATGTGGTCTGCAGATATCGAGCCTATACGCCCTGAGTCCTCGGAGAATGACACTGAGAGAATCTCGGTCTTGTCTACGCTCAGTAGAGTTAGGGGTCTTGCTCGCCCAACGTCCCAGATCATGAGCGTGGCGACGTCGGTGTCGACAGGAAGACGTTGTTTGTAGAGGTCATAATTTTCCTGTGTCATCTGGCGATAAAATCCAGGATTATTGTCCTCGTCCTGAACCTCGTTTCGGAGCTCGCGAATTATAGACGCTAGGTATCGTCGGTCGGGCGAGACGGCAACGAACGAAGCCCTGTCCAGATGGTCCTGAATGTCGCTAAGGTTTTGGATCCTTTTGGCGTTCCAGAGGCGGACGACGTTGCCTGGAGAGATTGACGCAAGTGAAGAAGAGTCTGGGGAGAATGCAACTAGAGCAGATTGGGCTCGTATCGTAGCCACCGGCAGCCCTCTCCGCACCTGCCAGATCTCGACGGCTCCCCGAGAAGCAGATGCCAGGAGTTCAGAGTTAGGCGAGAATGACATGCTGACAATGCTTTCGTCGTGCCCCTTCAGCACCGACTCAGTTGAGAGCCCCCAGAGCCAGTGTTCGCCTGCCCGGTTGTGCCACACCGCCAGGGAGCCGTCCCGCCCGGCGACGGCGAGTCGGGCAAACGATTTGGAGACAGCTAGAGTTGAGATGCGTGTTTCCAGCACCCGCAAGCCTCTTTTATTCATTTCCCCCCCCTTATCGATGGCGAACCAACGATCCGAGAGAATCGAGCGTGCCTCGTGCCTCCAGAAGCAAAGCCAGCCATCTTCTCCGGCCGCCACGATATCATATTCAGGTATCAATTTATACTCAAAATAAGGGTAGTATGAAACCCAGAGTATGGCACTCGATTGTGCTTTGATCTTCTTGATCATTTTAGCCTTAGTTATGTCCCATACGAGGAGTGCCCCCATTGAGGTACCGGCAACCAGCTGGTCGCCGGCCGGGGAGAAGGCAGCACAACAAACCTCCTCGGCAGTCCCGATGAGCTTCTCCTTCACTCGCAGGTTACCATGGGAGCCGCTGCCATCCAGGCTCGCATCCACGAGACATGCGGTACCGGTTTTGGTCACAGCGGCGAGACGCTGAGTTTGTGACGAGAATGCGGCATACTCGCCGGCGCCCTTGATGGTTCGTACTAGGGCCAGCTCCTTTGTGCTCCAAAGGCCGACGCTATTGTCAGATGACGTCGTGGCCAGCGTCTTGGAATCTGGAGAGAAGATGAGCTGCCGGCGATCACCCAATTGCATTCCCTTGAGGATTGTTAGAGAGAAAACCTCAGCCAACGCGGTTGGCGAAGCACCAGTGAGCTCGTCGATGAGCTTGGCGGGTATCATAATCTGCCTCTGGGTTTCGCGGATAGAGAGGGCGAGATCTATGACAGTCGATCGACGAGTTCGAGTGGGTGGGGCGCGGTCGCCACAATACCATCTTGCCGCGCTAGCAAGAGCTTGCTGAGCTTTGGCCGCCAGGTCTGATTCGGATTCTACCGCGCTCATGTCTACCGAAACACGTATTGGAGACCGAGCACCAGGCTGGGGAGGCTCTTCTTCGTATGATCTGGGGTCTGAAAAAGGAACGGGCGGAATTTTGGCTAAACTTAACGGCGGAGCTGGTGCTGAGGACATCTGGACAATGGCAGTGCGGTTTAGTCCCTGATCCCGGATCTGGTGGGCAGTGCGGGCTGAGGTATCAACGATGGGTTTGGTAGCGCTAGCTGTACCCTCCCAAGATAGAGTGGCCGGATCTAGGCTACGGGGAACGTGGGGTGAGATCGCAGGAGCCCCTGTAACGGTTGACCAGTCGCGATACACGATTTCCGATTCAGTGTAGTCAGAGACTGACGATTGCTCAGAATGCAGCTTAGGATCCTGGCTATTCATTGAGTCATTAAGGGCCGAGCAAAGCACCTTGGATAATCACAGCAGAAGCGCGGAGCATCATACCTGGAGTCAAATTTCGCGTTACTCAGGCTGGGCGGCAGTTGCAGGGACGCCGCTTTGTAGTCTTGAAGCCACCGATGCGCGGAAGCTGCTTCAGCAGTTGGACGCTGGGTATAGTCGGCGAACATGATCATGGAGACAAATTCCACCATAGCCAGGCTTGCCATGGCGTCGTGAAGCTTTGAGGCCGGAAACTCACATCTTCCGCCCCCGTATTCTGCCAAAGTTCCTAGGTCGGGGAACGTTGGCTTTCCTGTAAGGAGCTGGAAGGCAGTCTCGCCCAGACACCATAGATCGGCTGGGCACCATTTGATTCCGTTCGAGGTTTTTGGGGCATTGGGAACTAATCCCAGCAGCTCAGGTGCCATAAATCCCGGCGTTCCCAGAGGGCCGGTGGCGCCCCGTGTTTCTTCTGTGCGCTTACTCAATCCAAAGTCGCTTAGCTTAACCCACCAGCTGTCCGGCCCAGGCGTCTGAATGAGGATATTCTGTGTCGACGTATAAAAAAACAGTTGGTTAGCACTCGCTCATCCATTACAAAGACGGCTAGGTGGGCAGCTAGGGGCGTACGGAGGGTTTGAGATCTCGATGAGCGAAGCCTCCGGTATGCATGAAGACCAGCCCATCCAGGACCTGCGAGATGATTTGCTGTACCTCGGGCTCCGGCAGTCTTGGATCGCTTCGTTTGGCAAGGAATGTCCGCAAGTCGCCCAAAGGGAGGTAATCTAGGCATATCGAGACGGTAGATGCGTGTTCGTACCACCCATGAAACTTCACAAAACACCTCGAGTACTACACCGCGCAGCTCTAGTTATTGCGGCGTTCTACTTGACAAAGCGACGCGAAAACAAATACCTTTTTGTGAGAGAACTTGGCCAACGCTTCCAGTTCACGGCCATACGTGATAATGCCTCTTTGCGGGTCAACTTGAGCGCCGGGGGGGAGTTGCAGGACCTTGACGGCCCTGAGTGCGCCGTCCTCCTTCTCGTGGCCCTGGATACAGGTTTCAAGCCACACAGTGCCGAAGCCACCAGTTCCAATGTGCTTCGTTCGTTTCCATACCTCTCTGCGCGTGATCGTCGGAGATTCGACGAAGGAGTGGATGCAATGCTCGGGGGCCACGTGGGTGTCGAGATGTGAGTCTCGCGCGAGCTCTGGTAACAATGCCATTGCCGCCATCTCTTAAATCAAATCACGCAACCGCCGGATGGCTGTTGAGCTGCGACGAGAAAGCAGTCCTCACGGTCGCGTCTGCATACATGTAGTTGGTGTAGCTCTTGTGAATATATACAGGGGCTCGACCCTGCAGATGATTGGTTTCAGGATATGTGCGTTGGTCTGTCACTGTGACGTTGGGGTGAACTAGGGGGCGGCTCAGCAAAGATGAAACAAAGCTTGTCCCAGGCTTCGTGCTATGCACTAATGCCACCCGTCGAGGCTCTTGCGCCAAACTCCAATTCGCTGCGCTCAATACTGTCGTTAACCATCAGCTCCCGTAGCACCATCTCAGCACGATCAAGAATACTACCACATAACCCCAGTATCACAGCCTCGAAGAAGCTGGTAATACCTGGACCGTTGTTTCCGCTGCAACAAAATGTCCGTGGAGCTGGCCCTCGCAATTATTAGTGCGGTAGACCTAGGCTTCAAGTATGATTAAACTTTCCATACAAAATCAGTTTTCATTTTTTTCGCCGTGCAATCTGAATCTAACATAGCGAAACCAAAGATGGGGCAAAGAAATCCATCGGCTATGCTCCGCACTCAAAGATGCGCCAAAAGAGGTAGTCGAGCGCGTGGTCCGGGCCGACGCCTGTTGGATGCGAATCTCAGTCCAGCTGGATTTCTCCCGTCGAACGGTTGAGCTGATGGATGATAGTCACCGAGCCCTACACCAACAAGCTCTCAGTATCCTTCTCGACAAGCTGCAAGTTGTCCATAGAGAGCTTGACGGACTCTGCGACTCAGACTCCGGAGTGTCTCCGACCAACCAATGCATCACTATCACGGCTAAGATGCAACAATTGAGAGTTGATCCTGGTCCAAGCTCGAAAGCGAGGAGAATCAAGTACGCCTTCAGGAAGAAGCGCATCGACGAGGCCATTGAGCAGCTCGAGGCTTGGCAGGGCGTATTTGACATCTCGTGGTTCCTGACGCTCAAGATTGCAGGCCGCGGTATCGACAACGCCGTTGTGGAGTCCCCCGTTGCTAGCATCTCTACCTCCATGCCGCCTACCACGCGCCTCAGAGCCGTCATACGCAGGAGGAGCCCCGTCACAGGTATAGCTGCCGAGAGCGTCTTTCTGCGCGAGGACGGGCTTGCCCAGGCCGTTATCACACCCCTTCCCTTTTGCAACGCTTCCATATCGGTCGCCATGCGCAAAGAGGAGCTGCTCATCCTCGACCGCATCGAGTGCCCCGAGCCTACAAGTCGTACCATCACCAAGGATGTGCGCAGCCTGGCGGAGAACATGCGCGAAATCGCTGCCGTGGCAGATTCGTTTGGTTGGCTGCAATGCAAGGGCGTCACGACTGAGGTGGCTGCAGGTGCGCCGACCGGACGGAAGAGACCCCTCACGACGGCATTGACAATGTTGTTCCAGGTGCCAAGTAACTATGAGGCACCCATGAGTCTGCGCGCCGCCCTGCTTCAGGGTGAAGATTTTCTTGCGTCGTTGTCGGATATTGTCAAACTGGCGAAGGATCTCGCTCGCGCTGTGAGCTACATGCACATTTTTGGGTTTGTGCATAAGAATATCCGGCCCGAGACGGCCCTGCTACTACGCAACAAAGGTTCGCCGTCTTCGTCCTCGACGGCGTCGACAACGCCCCTCTCCTTATTTCTGGTTGGGTTTGAAAAGTTCCGCAGCGAAGACGGCATCACATACCGCGCCGGTGATCAGGAGTGGGCCAAGAGCCTGTATCGTCATCCGCGACGGCAGGGACTCAGGCCTGAGGATGCGTATGTGATGCGGCATGACATCTACAGCCTTGGGGTGTGTCTCTTGGAGCTTGGACTATGGGAGTCGTTTATCCAGTACGACGAAGCGGGAACCCAAGTCTCTGGTGCTGCTGTCTTGCTAGACGGCAGTGCTGATGCCGGCGATTTGGTTCTCCCGTCAAATACACAGGCATTCCTTCTAGCCTTGGCAGAGAATAAGCTCCCCAGACGCGTGGGCTCTAAGTACGCCGAGGTTGTCAAGACCTGTCTAACATGTATGGACGAAGGCAATAAGGACTTTGGCAATGAGCGTGAGTTTGAGGATGAGGATGGGATCGTAGTGGGGGTGAAATATGTGGAGAAGGTATGTTACTCCGGGACTAGTTTTCCCTCTTTACTCACTCTTCGTCTTCCTCCCATGTGCTGAGTTATACCCGCAGGTTATTATGCTTTTGAACACCATCTCGGTATAACACACTGGCTTCCTAGCGATTCGATGTCTACCTCTATCGCAATTTCGGCGTTCTCCCGCCCAGTCAATTTCGCAATGATTGGCTACCCCCATACAAGAACCACCACCAAGTAGTCATGGCAGCCGAGGACATGCTGAGCCAGCGCTGAACACCTCGTGGGGCTGCCTAAGATTCGTCAACTGGTGTGCTCGCCACCGTTTCAGCCGATTCAAATTCACCCACAGCCATATGAAAGCTGGGAGGCACATCTCTTTGGGGCTTTCGGCCCCTTCTGAAGCTCCTTGGTAGCTTAGAACTAGTGTTTACTAATGAATTAGATAGGGACTGAAATATTAGTATATATTTATTACCGTAGCATCTGGGCTAAATAACCGATGTAAATTTATGCCCTTCCTAAAAATTCTACTCACTAATAATATACCCTAAGAGCTAGGCTTATTTCTAGATTACAGCGAAAAATTAAAATTTTTTTTTTTTTTTCACGCCATGGCGCAAGAAATCCATCCCAGTACAGATTACTCTTGTCGGGCTCACTAACTAGTCGCCCTTGTCGCATCCCGGCTAGAGCCGCTTATTTCTCGGAACGAGACTCCGAACCAGAATTACGAAGGATTGGTGGGATTATAGCTACTAAGAATCCGACGTTGCAACTTGGACGTAGAACACCTACTATTGTCTCGGTTTTATTTTCCAATGACTACATTTCTCCATTAATAGGACGGCTATAGTCCATATCTTGTCGCAAGGAGACTGGTGCGATATCACGGCCAACTGTAACCTTGTCTGCATTAGCCCGGTGTACGGGCCCGGAGAGCCGAGTGAACTTGTCAATAACAAGTACTTTATAATGCATTGATGAGGGGTAGTCGGATTGTTTCCCCTTGCATTTATTGCAGAAGAAAGTTAGTAGCTAGCAGATTTTTTTGGCTTCAAATACCGAGGCTCTGCCCTGTCAACACATTGCGGATATTGCTTATTCAAGCTCACCAAGTATCACTACCTAACTTCAGCTATTACCAACCAGGACATGGCTTTTTGGAACTGTCTAAATTTTGCGCCAAGTTCTGGCTTGGCGAAAATCTTCATGCTATCAGCGCTGCTTGCTGGAGCTGCATCTGGTCAGCAGTCTGCATGGGGCCAATGTAAAGCATCGCGATCTTATGCTTCCACGCATATAGCCATACTCTGACAACATTCACAGGTGGAGGTATTGGGTATAATGGCGACACATCTTGCGTTGGCGGTTATATCTGCTCTGACCTTAAGTGACACGCCCACGCTCTATATTCACGCGTCAATCACAAGCTTACCCTGGCAACAACAGCCCTTACTATTACCAATGCGTGCCGGGAACAGCAACAGCAAGCACGGGCAAGAGCACATCCACGACCCCGGCCACTACGACAGTAACAAAGGCAACCACAACGACTCGCACCCCTGACAATACAGCATCAGGCACTGCAACCCTAGTCTCAGGATACTCGTGGATCCGAGCCGTCGAGTCTCCGTACTCACACTCATATCTGCAGCCGGGGCCGACGGCAACGCCGTCGTCTGGATTCAGCGATGCATATCTAGGCCCGGCGAGTATGGCGGGGCAGTTTCGGGTGGCGGATGGGCAAGTGCAATACTACACGGGCAATGTTAGCGGCCAGGTGCTGTATCTGGGGGTGGAAGATGCGAACAATAAGTCACAACGGGCACTGGAGACATGGTTTGACGCAACGGCCAACATTTATGGGACTTTCTCGCTCGCGGGTGACACACTGACGTGGACCGCGGACGATCTCACCCGGCCCAATCCAGCCGCATGGTACGTCTGCGGTGGAGAGGGCCAGCTCTATATCAACACCGGCGATTACGGCTACAATGCCCCGAGCGGATGCGTGGATGAGACCGTAAGTAGGGAACCGCACCAGAGCAGGTCGTTTCCCCGTGACCTGGGAACATGTGCCGGACGAATCACTCACACTCAAACAGATTCATGTGTATGGAGGGTCAACTGCAAATATATAAGAGCTTAAAGCTTTTTTAAGGGTCTAAGTAAATTGTATAAACTTCAATCTAGGATTCTTCCAATAGTTTGCTTCCTCGAGATTATAATTGTCAGAATATCTTTCCCTTAGCAATATGTAGGATACGATGGAAGATGATAGCTATTTTTACTTAATATCTGAAATGAGTAACGCTTAGAAGCTGTGAGACAAGTGGTATAACGAATGCACTTGTACTTGGCGATTTCTCTTTGCTGCGGAGAGCTTACCAAGATGAAATTTGGACCTTCATGTAAAATATAGGGCTTTAGACCTGGACTCTTAGACTTGTGGTGTGTGGTAGAATGGCCAAGTAGTTGGTGAGTTGCTCGGCGAGAGCTTCTTCTTACTCCTCGGTCAAAATCTAGGCACAATCAGCTTCTCCTAAGACACGATCTTTGCGCCCCGGTTATAAGCTTATTTTCGCTCTATATTACCTTAGATTTTGTGGAGCTTCTCGGGAGTGATGGAAGCAGAAGACGGCCCGGATTCTAGCATCGAGTCAAGTGAGTTGCCAACACCAGTCAATATATACCGGGTCTTGCTCCTTCTTTCTCCCCTTAACGAACGCATAATAACGCTACCTACGTCCCTTACGTCCTAATTGCGTCATATCAGGCCACACATGCTTTTCTCATCTACCGAACTGGTTGCAAGAGCAGGACGGCGAGTGAGACATTTCATATCGCAACTGTGTACCAACCAGCGATCAAAGGGTAGCAGCGAGGCGCAAATGCAAGGGAAAAGGCATGGTCTAACAAAGCCAATAAAAGACAGGACGAAGGCGAGGCAAAATGGACAGCGAAAAAAACCGGGGGCAGCACTCTCAGATGTGACATTTGCGGCACTGCCTTTGAGACCAAGAGGGGATACTCGAAACACGTCAGAACGCCCTCGTCGGCGTCGTGCAACAAGAAGTAAAAGCTGTACCACATCTGAGCGGTTTGTTTGTGGAATATTTGCCTACTTTGAAATTTATTGCTTCTCGTGTTCTGCAGTGTTACAAAAGTTCCGGCCGTTCTTGTGTGTTACCTTCTGGAATAAGCTAGTATAACTAGCCTGCACCTTAGTCGGGCCCAGCAATATTGAAGAAAGGTGCCAATGCAGATATTATAATTTTGTCTACACATTAGCGTCCTTAGGTATAAAAAGCACTTCATTCCTGGGTCTACAGGCTCCATTTCCAATCCGTTCGTGACCACGACCCCTAAACGCAAGCTTAGCCTACTACATCTAAACCGAGCAGACCCCATAGAAGCTCAAGATCGATCACTGTCAGTATGAAAACCACCTTCATTCTGATTCTTCTCTCGGCTACGGCTGCATCAGTGCTGGGTGCACCGGCTTGTAAGTGACTTGTATTCGATCCACAGTCTCTCTGATTATGCAATTCTCTGACAGAAAAAAGGTAAACGTGATGGAGTATCTGGGGTTGGTCCGGACTGCATCTTGAAGATTGAGTCGTAGACAAAGCGGCGTCTAGCAGAATCCATGATGACCCAAGCACTAAAGATTGAATTATGCAGAGTATTATATAGGAAAGATTTTGTTCCTATACCTGAAGCATTTGGACATGGTGCGTGGAGAAAGGTCAGCATATGTGGCTCTAGAATTTCAGATAATCTAGCCGTAGGCAGATTAGTCCTCTTACAAAGTTACAGAGTAGCCTGACTCACTATTTTGTGCCGAAGATCGCGATAGAAATCCTTTTTGGGCCAGAGCTGTTCTCTCGTCACCGCCAGCAACTGCTGATATCGGCTTGCCCGGGCAGCCAAATGTTGCTACTGAAGTACGCGGCTCTCGGCTACTGCTGGGTAACAAACCAGGCTGGCTATATTACTCTACCGAGACCCTCAGCCAAATGATGCAGGGCGTGCCTTAGCACTGCTCTCCCCGACAATCCAGGATGCCGTCATGGTAGTCCGTAAGCTCCGAATCCAAAATCTTTGGGTACATGCGCTCTGCATTGTTCAAGGTCAGAATCAGAATGCGGATTGGATAGATGAGATACAACGGATGGGCCATATTGACAGCGTATATCTTACCATTGGTGTAACCTTAGCCAGCGCTGCTTGCCAAGGATTTCTTGCTTATCGAATCCGCTCCGGGATCCCTATCGACTTTAGGGCCAGTATGAACGGTCGATGTGAGGGAAGAGTCTTCTTCAGAGGAGGTTCGAAGATTGCCAGCTCGTTCCGTGAAGATGTAGATGACAGCCCACTACTTTAGAGAGCGTGGGTCAAACGAGAACAGATGTTCTCTCGCCGCACGGCAGATTTTTCTTCGAAGCAAATATACTGGATCTGCAGAATGACGAGACACTTGAAAGATGACCAGGAGGACAACGATGGAGGGATGGAGACTGCCGCTATTATACACTATCTTAGAGACTTTGCTATATCACCGGGACTGACCGGAAAGAAGAAGGACACAATTCAGGGGCTATTCTTCAGGGCATGGGCCGACTTGATACAAGAGTAGTCTGTGGTGCAGTGCCGCGGCTGATGACGATGCCGCGGGGGTTGAACTTCCGCTAGACGTTTGCAAAGCCAGTCGCGACTGCTGGTAAAAACAGTAAGCCGTGGCCATTCGCGGCCATACGACTAGCCAGTGTGTCTATGATAAATCTTGTTATAAAGATTCAGGATCCAGGAGAAAAACCATGTCCTCTTTCTCTACGGGAGGTCGATTCATGGAGTGGGTGTTTATCATATGCTTCTCTATTACTCGCCAACGATTTCGCCGTGTGCTTGCATTCGAGGACCCACTGATTACCTTGTTCGGCCATGATGCTGCAAGGGATATTATTCAGCGGATTATCAACGGAATCAACATCGTGTACACATAGCTGGAGGCATATGAAAACGTAACCGTCACTGTACACATCCTGCCGAGGGCGATTGCGTCATCGTCGAAGCCTGGCTGCCGCCCACCAACTCCAGCTGGATTGGCCTTTTCGAAGGCGTCGGAGGTGCCGGCTGGCTCGCGAGGCGCGGTCTAATCCAGTACCTGAACATGGCAGGGGCCGTGTCATCGCCTGGGGTTATATTCACATAGATCTACTGCGTTAATCTAGCTGTGGTTCACTTTGGGTTGTTAATATGGGGAGTTGCGGTAGGAATTTGCTCTCGCACGTAAAATTCTTAGATCTAAAAAAGGTTGCGGCTACAACAAGAAAATCATTGTGTAGCGGAAGGATTGTGCGAAAAAGTAATTGTGACGGGGCAGATCCCTAAGAGTAACGTGGAAATGACCTGGTGAGCATCCGCTTACGAACTGCTACCTTATCTTCACCTTCACCTTTTTCCCAACATGTACAAGCCATCATAGCGAAAAAGGCCTGTAATCTCAATCCTAGCAGATCTTTGGTGGATTGCCACCTGTGGTGAAAGAAACATGTGCAGGCGAGCTCTCTGCGCCATTGCATGTAGCCGATAGCGATTGTCCCGTGTTTCTACACGATTAAATATGGTGAGGAATAGTCTACTGATAACAAGGATTGGGGAGTAAGATAGTTACCGGACGTATCCAAAAAAGACGTTGGAGTTAAAAAATGGGGGCACCGATTGTGTACCGGCAATAAAGCCTCCGCAGGCCTGTGAAATAGGGCCTTGGACACCTGTTTTGTAGGCAAATCCCGTGAGTATTTGGGTAGAGGAGCCAAAGTTGCACGCGAAAGCCACCACACTTCCTACAGTAAGACTGAAGGCATCGCCAGGGTTGAGTTCAAATTCTGGCGTGTTGGAAAAGCCAGTCACAGCATTGTTTGTGTCAGTAGGGTCAAGAGTAAAGCCACAACCACACCAGACAGTGGTTTGGGTTGATTGGCGGGTTGCGAGGAGAGTCGAAGGGTCGCGAGTGACATTCGCGTACTGCCAAACAGGAGTATCGGGTCCGACAGGAGCTGCAAACGAGGAAACGATAAAGCCAGCCGTAATGACAAGCGGAAGCACGTTGCAGGCAAACATTGCGAAGAGGGATGATTTATGGACAGAATTGTCGGTGAAAAATATACTCAAAAGGCCCAGAGAAGGTTAAGTCGAAGGGAGCCTTGGAATAACTCTGACCATGAAATCAAATGAGAACCTGGGAAAATGATCCTTTATATACTAAATTTGAAGATTCCAAGACTCGCATTAACCCAGGTTAAACTCCCAACCCTCTACGCACTCGCCCTTGACACCTTGCAAATTGATTTCTCCAACCGACTTAATGTCATACCATGTGCTACCATGTGGCTCGGTAAAATTACATATTATTTTTCAAACTTGGATAGATATGCGAATACGGTATCAGATATTACCTGCATGAAAAATCCCTTGCAGCTGGCAAAGCTAGCAATGCATTCAAACAAGGACAGATATTACATACAAGAACTACGAGCCCGGCAAGGCCAAATAACAATCCCAAATTAAGACAGATACGCGAACATGGTATCCATGATGGATACTACCTATCTGCATGAGTCTTTTTGTCTAAACACTTACCTATGCTTTGTAACCCATTAGCTGACACCCATTAGCTGACGGTCTGAGCGGTCATTGAACGGAAGCCCCTCTACAACGAACACTCAGACCTTTGGCTACGCTCTGCACACTAATTCTCTTTGACGGAAGGGGCTCATCCAAAAGTTAATCGCGCACTCTGATTGGCCAGCTGGATTTCCCCTTCTGGCCAGTCAATATAAACCCAACTTGTGCGACGACTCGATGGCGCTCCTTTTACAGCAGCAGGTGGAGCAGCAGGCGGAGCGCTGGCGCAATTACAGCTGCTAAATTTATGCTTGTGAGCAAATCGCTTTCCCAGTCTCGTTTCCCAGTGTTGTTATTGCAGTCCATAATCTCACCCCCTCCCTACGGAATGAAATGTAACATAGTCAACGAAGTCGCTAATGCGAACCACATTGAACCAATCGTCCCCACCAGCCTCATCTCGACCGGAGCCGCATTTTCCAGGGTTTCCCATGGCCCCACGCCCCATTTGACCCGTTTCTGCTTCCGTTTGACAAGCCCACTCTTGAACTAGCGGGGCAATAAATCCTCTAATCAGTTTACCACTCACTGATGGTGCTGCGTTTGCTAAATCTGCTGCGAGCATTTGTAATTTTTCTGTTTCTTGTCGTTTTGAGTCGTCTCTATCTTATTTTTATGCTAAGCAGCCCACTGCCACATATCAAGAGAATAGGCCTGATTAGTTCACCAGAAGAAATAGTAGGAAAGAATGTGTTGATTATAGGTGTAAAGCCTTGCAGAACCCCATTGCTTTTACATTAATTAAGTAAAGGTAGCTGCCACTATCGACCCGACGACCACAGCCAGGCATGAAGCAGGGCATCGGTCTTGAGCTTGTAAAGAAGTTTAAAGCCCGGGGATGTACCGTTTATGGATCGGTTTGGTCGGTAGAGAAGGACGAAGCCGACCTTGGACCTGTAAGTTGTTGCTTTCTTCTGAGACAGATGTATGAGCGGGTTGGAATTGATATGGTGCTGTAGCTGAGGGCAGTTACAATCGATATATTTTCTATCGACTTCCTCGAGGAGAATATGGTTAAGAGCGCCGCCGACGTATAAAGAAAAAAACCACTTAACCTTCTTGTTAATAAAGCAGGTTAGTATACTAGATGAATTCAGCTAGATATTGAACTAGGGGTAACCAGTGGATTTTTCTTTTTGCCCAGTGTGGCGCTGGTACTGGATGGGCTGCGTGGTGGATCTAGACCCTGGTCCGATCAGACCATGCAGCCTGATTTGTATAAGTAGCTAAGGGGTGCCGTCCTACCTCAGGGGGACCATCATCGAGCATCGATCCATTAAGCTAGCAATCAACTTCATTCGTTTCCCTAGACAAGACCAACCACAAGACCACTTCGTACGACCATTACGGGGCTTCGCCCCATTCCTACGGGTCCATCTTGCTCTGGTCAGAGCCCAGCACTCGTTGGTCCTCGCATAGGCATGCGCTCTCCCACATACCGCTAGGCTTACGCTACTTCAACGGCCCTACCTACGAACTGGACCGCAAGATCGTGGTATTGGTTCCGCGCTGTAGCTACTTGGCTACGAAGTGTATGGTGGTGGTGTTGTATGGGGGTTGTTCCGCACGTGCTCTGCTTCTTGCTCCCCGTTCTCAATATATCTATGAATCGACGTTGACCGTTATGGCAGGGCTTGGACTGAAACCTAGTGGCTGGGGCAAGCACACCGCTGATGACCTTATCAGTAAATTTAGGGTGAACGTGGTGATATCTAGATGTTCCCTTTCCAGCCTAAACTGGCGCTATTTTATCTGACTATACTAGGGTCTGTTCTTGATAATTAAGCACTTCTACCCTGCTCTATAGCACAGTCTGCAAGTAAAGGTTATTAATATCTCGTCTAAGAGGGCGTCTATATCCTCGTTTACAGGTTTATAGCTTCTCATTATCCCTGTCTCTCCAACCATATAGTTACTATATATATATCTGGCTAACTTGCAGCAACTTATTGTTACTAGGCTAGAAAATCCCTATAGTAGAACCTCGGGATACTATCTCAGAGTAGGCGAGCATCAGAACCCGTCGCGACCTGGCCTAGATCACTTGGAGTTTTCCGGTAACAGCAGGGTCGTGCTCTTAGGTATGCATGCAGCAAAAAAATGCCTCCCCCCCCAAAAAGCACTATTTGCAGTACTTCGGTCACTTGCAAACGCACAACTCCGCTAGCTCAGCAACGCGCCTCATTTCACAAATAGATCCTCAACTTAGGCCAATTTTAACGCTAGCTAAACTATAGGCACCGTCTATCTTACTCGCTAACTGGCGTAGTCATCTCCTCGCGCAATGGTTGGTTCGCCACACGTCGCACTTTGGAACGGAGTTAGCACAGCCTGATTGCAGACTTATTCTAAATGGGCTGCTTAGGGACCCACTGCTTAGGTTTCCGCTGTGTGGAAAGAACTTGTCAATCTCGGCGTTTAGACAGAGAAAGGAAGCTTGATTAGTTAGATCGGGTAGTGCATCCTCCGTGGCGAAGCCGAACGGCGAGTTTTCTATAAGGCGTAAGCGCTGGCGGCTTTCCTCACCTCCTAAAACCCGCCGACAACCCGCCGATGGAATTCTTCAAGGCGAACAGAGAAAATTTGCACGGCTCGAATTTTTAAGTATCCACCTTACTTGTTTGGCGGTAGGAATCCATAGACTAGCCAGAAGGACAGCGCGGCAAAGGAACGGAGGCATACCTAAAGCAATCGTGACTAGGTACAAGACAGGAACTGGTCGAGCTTGGGAGGGATTTCAAGTTCTCCTACCATACCTACAGAGAAAGAGACCACTGGCCACTTCTCATAATGGTTGTCGCCGCGCAATGGTTTTTTAGTATAACGGCAACAGTGAAGGCACTATGGAACGGTGGTAGTCCTTTTGCTGGGTATACGGCTCTATGGCCGGCTGACTACGAAGGAAAATGGATCATTCAAGCTGAAGGCATTCGAATTGCATTTACCAATCTCAACGGAGGATCTGTCACCAACCTTTGGATAAACGATACGAATGGCAATGAGATAGATGTCATCCTTGGTCTTGATCGAGTCCCAGAGTACGATAACTACAGAGGACTCCTTGGCGGGGCTATCGGTACGTCCACAAGTATTTTCAGGGCTTCTCCGCCCTCTCCGTTTCTGACACTCCATCTCCAGGCAGGGTTGCGGGACATATCAGCAGCCCTAGTTTTGAAATCGACGGAGTAACCTTTTCCGCCGGGGAAGCCAATGGGAACAACGGAACAACGACATATAATGGCGGCTTCAAGGGCTGGGAACATCGCGCATTTGATGTAGCATCGCACACATCTAACAGTATCACGTTTGTGGGCTTCGACCGCCCTTCTAAGCATGGGTTTCCGGGTTCTGCGGGCTACTGCATGACACACTCTGTATATCCAAACGAGTGGCGCATTGCATATGGTGTGACGCCAACACGGACAGATGTTCGCATCCCTGTGAGCTTGAGCCTCAAGACTTTCTTCAATTTGGACGGCTTCGGGCCGGACCCTGATGCCCGCACTGTCGCCGAGCAGCGGCTGCATCTCCCATTCTCTGGATTGCGATTGGAGGAAGACGAGCACGGTATCCCCACCGGTGACATCAAAGGGAATCCTAAGTACTCCGAGCATGATTTTTGGTCGGGCCCAAAGCCTTTAAGGGAGGGCTTTGCTCAGCGCGGCGGCCCTACTATTGCTCGCTATGATGACGTTTATCTCATTCAGCGTCCTCAGCCGTGGCACTGGGAGAGCAAGCCCGCTGCATCTCTCTCATCTGCGCGTTCCGGCATCAAAATGGAACTGTACACCGACCAGGAAGCCGTGAGAATAGTCACGTGGGATGAAGAGCCTGCCAGTAAGTCCCAGCCACCTTCTCCTCACTGCCAGAATCCCGAATCGACTTCCTTATCTAACTCCGATGATCCAGGGAACTTATCTCTGAAGTCCGCCCAGGGTGGAGCACGAGTACCTAGGAATGCTGCAATATCTATGCAGATGCAGGACTGGCCGGATGCTTTGAACCATCCAGAATGGCAGCGTGATGAACATATTCTGTACGGGCCAGACCGTGTGATGACGGCGTCTCATAAGTTTAAATTTTCAGTAGAACCTCGGAGGTGACGATAATCGGTGTGTGGATAGAGATGATACTAGGATATTGTTAGAGATCCCCAAGACTCCCCGAGGTTATTATACTATTCTCTGTGCTCGAGTGCTTCTCTCTTGTCGCTCACAGATATCTTGAATGCGTTGCACAACTATAATATTTGCGTAGCGATTCAATCTAGTGCGGCATTGTCCAGTAATTATGGCCGAATATTAGATGTTCCGTCATGTGCATCAAGTGCCCTGGCATGGTTATTACGTAGCATAGATGACGCTGGGTATGTATTAATCTATGCTAAAATCTTAAACTTGACCCGAAAACCTTGGGGCTGGCTATAGATTCGACCCGGATAGTTACACCATGCCGAGAGGACCCCGAGATGCCTTGAGAAGCTGGCGAAGTATCTCCCCTGACACGCGGGCAACATCAATGTCCTGCGGTGGAATCTGGTGACCGCCAGCAAACTGTATGACAGTAGAAGATTCTTCGGCGTAGCAATCCTGCGCCAATCTCTCTGACTCGGTCTTCCATGGATCGCGGGTTCCATGAAGATGGATGGATGGAATCCTGAGTTTCCGGGATTCGACTGTGTTGACTGTATCATCTCCTACTGCTTCTGAAGCGGGTAGGTCTTGCTCGTCAACAACAGATCCACCCTCGCCAGTAGCTGCAGTGTTGGCATCTTCGTCTATGAGAAGAGGTGGGTATGTCCCACTGCAAAGAATGGCAAACTTCATATCTGGCCAACCTTGACAGCCCTCTCTCGACATCTTTTCAAGATATTGAAGCAAGCCAGTCGCAACTCTAGCGCCTTGAGAGAAGGCCATGACGCCAATAAAAGGAGCGTCTTTACTCTCAGCAAATATGGACTCGAACATGCTCCTGACTTTCTCTCTTTCTGTTCTAACCTCCGCATCGGTGATGTCGAAGCCTTCCGTCGCGGCTTCGTCACAGTGCCATCGGAAAAATGGGCCGGAGTCAGAATACACAGGCCACATACCGGGGCCGGCCTTCGATGCGAAAGGAGCGTCCACGTAGACGAACTCGAGCTCGTTACGAAGCGAACGTGTGATCTTTCGGCACTGGGCTTGGAAAATGGCCCCGGACGACCCCGCGCCGTGCAGACAGAGAATTTTAGGCAAAGGCTGGCGGGGAGTGACAGGCGCCATGAGGTAAATTGAAATGCTGGTTCCTTGACCGCTTTGTCTGGGATGGACGAAGAATGAATGGTAAATTGCGTGGTAGGAAGAGGTGCGAATCGACGTGTCCGGTGTACAACAGTGACTGTACGGTGTCATAGGATTCATAGCAAGACGCACCCTTGTGGCCATAGAACTACATCAAGCTGACCATCGGCGACTTTTAGGCGAGGAAGAGGCGCTAAGACACCGGTAGCGTCTCTGAGTGTATTAATGTGGCTAGGTTAGGTAGGTAGGTACCTTGCTGCCTGGCGTCCTGTGGCGACTACGTTTCGCGGGATCGGGCTGTCCTACTAACAGCCCTAGCAGTTTCTAAGAATATCTTACACGCCATAAACTGGCCTAAACCAACTTCCAAAGGAGCACAATACTAAGTACCCCTAGGGCGGCTACAGCTGAGCTCCTGAGCCTCAGTTTTTGAAGCAGTAGGCCGTGCCGAAACGCTCACGTTGTACGGAGTATTGTTAGGGGCGCTTATTCAATTACATCTAAAGCCGCCTGGCTATTCATAGGCACATTAGTCTAGGTTTAGTGGTTTGCCCTTGCCCTGCGGCTCATAGCTAGTTACGCTAGTTAACAGCCCGACCGGTCCGTTCCAGGATTGTCCCTGGACATCTCCTGCGGGGGGTTAGATAGTTCTACACTAGTGACTCCAATTTTCCTCCACCCTAGGCCAAAGCTCAAGAAGAAGGCAATGGCTGCTGCTGCCACGGGGTAGTACTGCGGTGGTTATGCGTCAGCATGCTCCAGATTGATTTTGGCAGACCCCCAGCCACTGGGGTAAGGAGCAGACTAACAAATATGCGGGTAAGTGCCTCGTTGTAAGCCAAGAGCAGTCCCAGCAGATCGCTCGGTGGCACGAGCTTCTGTATGTCAGTAGCACCCGTATTAAGGACGACCTGAGGGTCGACTCCGGTGGTATAGTGGTTGATGGCCGGCACAAGAGAGCTTCGAAATATTGTTTGACCGGCGGATATCCCGATGGCACTCCCCATGTACATTAGGAGCGTCAGTGTTGACGTTGCTGTTGCCATTTCGCTCCCGGGGAGCGACTCCTGCAGAGCCACTACTGGCTATGCCCTCGGTACGTTAACAGTCGTACAGGTAAGAAGCACGCATAGTACGGACCATTTGCATGGCCATGCCGCGGCCAAGGGCCGTGACAGCCTGGAACCCAATCCATTGCGCCTTCCCCGAATTTGGAGTTAGTGTAGTCATCAGCCCTGACCCGATGGCTGAAAGTAGGCTGCCGACGATGGCCCATGGAGGTAGATAGCGAAGCCTTCGAACTGAAGACCATAAAGCATCAGAATCGGTAAAGAAATCTGGGCGATGCGGTACATACCAAGTGCCCCGGAGCAGGTCAAGCCAATGATCTGTGCGATCATGGAGGGCAGAAGCCTAACCCCCCCATCAGTCGGGGTGGCGCCTTGTATTGCCTGGAACCAGACGGGGAGATAGTACGTGACCAGCGTAGTCGATCCTCCTTGCAAGGCGATCACAGCGCAGCTCGTAGCCACCAGCGGCTGACGGACCTGTGATGGGGGGATAATTGCATCTTCACCAAGCCGTCTACTCCACATGATGAACACAGCAAAGGTAATCACAGATCCGACTAGAAGCCCTAGAACAGTGGGCGAAGACCATGCGTATTCCGCCGTACCGCCCCAGCTAACAGCAAGGAGGAACATGGCAATAGAGGGCCCGATAAGAGCAAGGCCAATAGGATCAATGCTGTGCGGGAGGTTGGCGAGCGCTGCGCGAAAGGGCGGCTTGACCAACTGCTCAGGGACCCGGACAAGGATAGTCGCTGCAATGGTTACCGCGCCGATGGGAAGAAAGATCCAGAAGGCTACAGCCGGTATTTAGTCCAAGTTGCCACAGAACGGGCGGCTGTCTGGCCACCATTTTACTCACACCACTGCCAGCCTAGTTGCTGCGTCAGAGCACCGCTGATCAAAGGTCCAGTGATACCCCCAACTGCAATCAAGGACATCCCACATGCGGTGATGACGGGCCTGATGCTTGGTGGACACGCGACCGAGATGATGACGAGACCGCCGTTCATGAGCCCCGATGCTCCCATGCCTGTTACAGCGCGTCCATATATGAATGTCTGGCTCGATTTGGAAATTGCACAGATGATGGTCCCGAGCTCGAAAACGACAAGAAAGCCGACAAATGTGAACTGTTATTCAATTAGCGTTTGCTTGATTCACACTGCAGCATGATACAAGGGGGCTTATGGGTGTAACTAGTAACCTTGTTAGAGAAGACATTGTAGAGCTTGCCAGCCAATGGCGTCAGTACACATCTGGGGAGAGTTAACTTCTTGGACCCCCAGCGCGAAGTTCACGGCTCACATTGCCAACAAATAAGCAGACTCATACCACCCGATGTCATTAATGGTGCCGAAGTAATCGGAAAGACTCGGTATGACCTAGTGAGATACCTAAGTAAATATAAATGCTTTTTACAATAACATGTGTATGTGCGGTAAAGATACGCACCGTCGACAGCATGGTTAAATCGAGACCTATGAGATATATGGCGAGATAAAGCCCGGCGATTAGACTCCATAGCCGGAAGCCCTGAAGCGGCTGGATTGTATCATCTTGAGCAGGTGCGGCCTGGATGCCAGGCCCGGCCGCGGGCTGCGAGGGTGAAGCGTCGTAACACGTGACATGCTCTCTGCTGGAGGCGGCTTTGAACTTGGAGCCCTCGAGTGGACGAACACCAAGGTCGTAGCTGTCGTTTGGCCAGCCGAGCAGCCGCGTGTCGAGGGTCTCTGGTGCACTCGAGATGGAAGACTGGTCGTAGTGCCAATCGAACCCATGCTCGGTGAATGTCTCCCAGTCCACGGCGGCAAACCGATGCGAGGACCCCCTGGATGGAGATGAGCGTGTCGATTCGAGTTGTTCCATGGCCTGGCACTCTATGCAGCTATGCTCCCCTCATCTTCGAAACGCACGGCCGGGAGTGGAAGAACCAGACAGGAATTGAAAGCCTGTATCGCTGTGCTATACTCTAAGATAGGTAGAGGAATTTGTTGCCGTAGGCAGCGGTACCAAATTCATCTCGGAGGCAGTGCACCCGAACTGTGCTTGGTGAGAGCGAGGTGGGTCGACCAAGGCCGACGCTCGGCGGTGAGATGATGGCACAGCTACGAACACTGCCTGCAGTTGACCGGCGCGTTTCGCTCTCGGCAACTCGCTTAGCGAAGGACCCACAGTGGACTTTTTAGCTAGGTGCAAACTGTGGTGTCTACGCCAGCGTATTACAGGAGCTTAGTTGCCTATTTAGCATTACCCACTATACAACACTGAGTCAGAAAGCTTGCGACTACTCATTCCTTCGTATTTTATTGGCCCCGACGATTAGGATCCATTCGGATCTTACCATTCCCGTACGGTCCTTTCATCCTTACTTGGCAACCGGCGGGTTCTTTACAAAGATGGGCCGACACGTCCAATTGCGTCATCTCTGACCAGACTCAGCATCTTGCGCAGGGTTGAGGCGCATTTCCATGCGACGGGCAAAAACGGCGAGTTGAGAGAGTATCAAGCTTTGATAGGATGCTACAAAGTAAAACTGTCACCGTTTATCTGTAACTAGGAGTAGTAGCCAAGAGAACAGAGCCGGCTCGACGGAAAAGACGACAATTGCGAAGTGAGCCGGCTTGCTAACCTGAGCAGACTTAACCAGACCCGTTGTATTGGACAATCAACCCAGGGGTGCTAAACTACCGTGCCTTTTCCTGTCTAAATGTGCCATATTCAACTCCAACGCGGCTTTACCTTATAAACCTACCGGACGTGACCCTGTATACGTATAGTACAAGATGCATGAGCTCACATCCCCTTTAATGCGGTATCCTCCCCAGCTGCCTGCAAACTCGATTTGAGCTTCTTCTCTCTTAGGCCTATTTCCGTAGATGCCGCTCGGAGTATATATGCCAGAGCGGTGTCCTCATCTGGTTTCACCCCTGTCTTATCCTCCGATGTCCATGTCCCTCCGATTCCGCACTTTTCGCTCGCAAGAGGCCAATGGCAGCATGAATATGCCACCATGGCCTTTCGCACACGGTGCATCACCTGGGATATGATGTGTATGTGGAGGCCGAAACTTATTTCCGGAGACATGGAGATTTTAAGCCGTCCCGTGAGAAATACCGAAATGTCGGCCCTCGCCGCTGAGAAATAGGAGGAACTAAGGTCCTTCAACAGGAGATTGTATGAAGTGACCAACCGTGCGTAGCAACTCGCCACCAGGAGTGCTGTCGTAGCGCTCTGTTGAACAACCGCAATAGGCGCTCGAGGGTGATCCGACTCCATTGTAGACAGGGGTGTCAAGGCGTCGAGGGTGGGATCCAAGCTGCAAGTTGGCTCCTCTATCGGCTGGTACATCCTCTCGATGATAACGGCCAGCTCCTGCGTCGTCATGTACAGTCGCTCGATCAGCCCCGCCATCGGGCTGGAAGTAAGAGGGTGGGCCTCCCCGTCGGTAGTGGACGGAGCCCGAGTTCGCGCGGGCATTTCTTGTGCCTCGTGCTCCCGGACGTCTCTCTCGAGTCTCAGGAGGCCGGCTTGTATATCTAATAATTGCGCCTCAAAGTTGATGACAGAGCCATGCGTGCAGTAAGCGTGAAAATCATGCTCCTCGGCGTCATGGTCCAGCTCGGACGTGAGCAGTGGCTTAGGCGAGAGAGCTCCGCCTGGCGCCCCGTCCTCATTAACCGGTTCCGTTCGCGGCAACAAGTCAAATATCGAATTGTCGAGAGTCGAGAGCGTCTGGCCCTCCACCGTCTGTCCCGCCCCAGGAAAGAAGCCAAAAAGCTGGGGCTCGCTCTGCAGCCATTGGTCTTGCGGCTGAATGTGTAAAGCAACTGCAGGTGAATTGTGCAAAGAAAACAAAGGGTCTAGAGTGAGAGCAGGGTCTTCTGTGTTGTCTAACAAAATCAGTGATTATAAAATATGGATTGCCATCGAGCCCTACCTTTTTCGCTTTCTATATCTCCAATCGCTTGTGGCATTTGTTTTTGGCTGCAGTGCTGCTGTCTACTCCTCGGCACATTACTGCTCCTCCTGCCCTGCGGCCTCCCAGTCTTTAGAGGCGGGCTGTAGTCACAGGAAACACCGAGCCGGTTGCATCTCTGGCAGATTCTTGAGTTGGCCCTGCGAGTGCATTTTGTCTTCATGGCGTGGCAGCGGTCGCAAGCATCGCGACTCACCGCGCCCGGGCTCATGCGCTGCATCGTGTCCATGTTGAATCCCACAGGTCGCGCAATCGGTTCCGGCAGATGTTGAAATCTTCTGGGCCGAACTGGATCCGTAAAGACGTTGACCTATCTGTGGTCCTAAATAATGTGGCTAGGGCTATGCAGAGTAGGTTCTTTTGCAGTAAGGCAATAAGGGCGGCCGGCTGGCTACCTAGTTTGTCCCTAGCCTTCCCCAGCTACACGAACGAACCATCCGGAAGCGAACCCGGTTTAAGGCTTACTCGGTCGGATTGAATGCTAGCTCAGCTCCCACAGTGGGTAGGTACTTTCGGCCTCAGAGCTTTGCCCCGAGCTGAAGCGCCAGGCGCAGGCGGCGGCCTATTATTTTTGGACGACTCTTAGCAATCGAGGCGGGTGAGAGGAACAAAAAGGTCTACGTCAGAGCGGGGGAGGGAGTTGGTAAGAGTGGAGTTCGCCTGGGGTCTGCGATCCTCCAGTCTCTTGGCCCTTGGCGAGGGGCACGGCTGCGCAGGTGGTGCCTGGACTTATAGTTGGCAGGCTAACTATGTCGAGAGGTAAATCTATTACTCGTGTACTCCTCACATGGGCTATAACAAATGAAGTCACTTACGGCGTAGCGCGCAATAGTTGCTGACGAGGGCATGAAACATCAATCCTTCGTGTGTTCCCCCAGAGCCGCACTGTGCTATGCACAGTATGGTCCTTTATTAAACATATAGCGGTTTGCAGACTGTGGCATGACTCGAAGCAATAATCTAGCTTGTCTTCGCCTCTTTTTAAACAAATCTGCAGGTGGCCGTCCGTGGGGGCGGAAGGAACGGGATGTGGGCGGCTATAAGCACGACCACGGAAAATAGGAACCTTGATTAAGCCAAGGGATATACAAGTTTCTGGCCTGACACCTGCTTCTTCTTCAGCATGTCCAGCCCCCCGATGATCTCCGCTAGGCCTCCTTCCATCACCTTCATTGGGTGGCAACGCAGCTTGCCCTGGTCTAGCAGCTTCTGGATCGTGCCGAACCATTCCTTGGCGAACTCGCGCAAGGCAGGATCCGCGTCCCGCTGCATTGGGGGTGGCCAAGCAATGGGTTTCCCCATCAAAGCGGGGCCAAGGACCCAGTCTAGAGTCACTGTCTTTTCCCGGGTATGTAGGTACCGAGGGGGCGGTTCAAGGGTGGTAAGTTTACCGCCCGAACGGCCGAGGCATTTGTAACAGAACTCCATGGTGTCCGGGTCGGAAACGCAGTCGATGATGTACTTCAGCGAGTTCTTGGTATGTTTCTTGATCTGCTCCACGCAATCTTTCGAGCGGTAGTCGAACGCATGCGTGGCACCGTAGGACTTGACTAGATCGAAATTGGCCGGCGAGCAGGTTGTGATGGGATCTAGCCCGGCACTGTGGCACGGAAATTTGGGCGGTTAGATGCCTAGCGGCGTTAGGGTGACGGAGTGCAATCTCACAGTTTTAGTATCTGAAGCGCCAGAGTGCCGGTGGCCGTACTGCCTCCATAGACCAGAACCGTCTTGGGCTCCGGGGCTGGTCGGCCCGGCCACCCGGGAACCTTGAGGCTGTGGAACAGGGCAATGCCTACGGTACCAATGCCGGTACCTAGCGTAGCTGCCTCCTCGAACGACATGTTTTCGGGAATCTTCATGATGCCTACGTCGCTGCCCCCGACATACTGCGCATAAGCACCGACTCGAGGCGTGATGGAGTGCATTCCCTGTTACCGCGACTCAGCTCTGAGACATGATGCTAAATCAAATTTTGGGGGCTTGCTTACCTGAACCGCGCCACATACGCGATCTCCTACCTTGATAGGCGCAGCAGTCCAAACTTTAGAGCCGAGAGCAACCACTGTCCCAGCAAAATCATGCCCGGCTACAGCTCCGGCCGTGGCAAGCGGGCCGAGCATCTTCATATCAACCGGATTCAGAGCAATGGCCGCATTGCGAACCAAGACCATATCATCTTCCAGGTCTGGAACTTGGGCGCCGGGGTTCACAACAAGCGCTCCAACTTCGTCCGCCACGACGGCGGAGTGTGTCTTGGGCAACCCATTGTCGGCGCCATTGACGCCATTGACTCCGTTCGTCCCATTGGTGCCGTGAGTGCCGTTCTGTTCACTCCCGCTGGTCCCGTTTGTCTTCAGTGGAGAGGAATACGCGCTCTCGATAACATCATCGAATAAGCGATAGATCTCCGGGCGGATGAAATTGCCCTTCGCTGTACGCGGCACCGTGGCGCCCATGACCACCTTCAGCTTGTCCCGCGCCAGGCCTGTCTTCAGCACGCCATTGATCTCGCGTTCTGTAGTGGCCCACACCCGCTCTAGGACCTCTTCGGGTGACAGGAGACACTCGGGCTTCACGAAGATTAAAACACCGGGGTAGCGGCGCTCGTGGCCAAACATGACGACTTCGTCGACGATATCCTCATTCGCGTGCTTGAGCGCATGTTCGTATAGCATGGCATTGAGTGCTACCATGTCATCGTCAGGAAACGTCTTGATCACGTCGTCTCGGCGGCCCACCGGCTTCCACCTGTCCATCGTGGGGTGCTTGACGAATAGATCCTTGGTGTGGAATGAACCGTCTGGGGAATTTGCCCAGCGCTTATCCTGGAGAGGGTGGCTGGGGAGGATGACTAGCTCGTAGAGTTGCTCGCCTGTAGCCGAGATGCTGCCTTCTTCCTCAGGAAGCGGGACCATCTCTTCAAAAGGCCGGGTCTTGGGGCTCATCGAGACATACTCCCAGTCGAGATCGCCAGGGGGGCGCATCGCAGAACTCATGCCCATAGAAAGCTCTGTCATGCCGTACTCATTGGAAAGTCGGACACCGGCCTTGATGAGCCGGTCGCCTAACTGTTTTGGGCACACCGCACCTACCACAGCAATCATCATGCTGCGGCTAAGCACCTCGACGCTCTCCGGGAGCGATGCCGCTATGGATAGCAAAAAGGGGCTGAAGTAGGCCACATTCGGCTGGGATTCGAGCAGGAGTTGGCGGTAGCCCTCAGGCGTGAGGCGCATTTTCTCGTTGGCGTAGAAACTGGGCTTGGTTTTCATGAAAGAAAACAGCACAGAGAAAATACCGGCAATGTAGTAAAAGCTAGATCCCACGAAGAAGGAATGGTTCTGATGAATCTTGACCATACTCAGGGCCATGATGAGCTCGCGATGAACCTTCGGGATGAGCTTGGGCAGGCCTGTCGTACCAGACGAGTGCATGAAGATCACCGGTTCTGTGTCGGAAACGGCGGATGCGTCTTTGAAGTAGTCCACACCGATGTTTACCGAGCTAGTCTCCAATCTAGATAACTCGTCGGCTGTCACCAACGGTACCACCGTTCGATCCTTGTTCTGCAGAGCCACCAAGTCCGCAATTTCGTCGATTACAAAAGTGCAATTTACTTTCGACATTAGGATTGCAACTTTCTCTGCAGGTAGTGCCGGCGCGAGAACGAGAACGGTGTGGCCCAGTCTCAATAAGCCGATGAACGTGATTACCCAGTCCACCGTAGAATGAGCTCGTAGACCCACGACTGCAGGCTTCCCGGTCTCGCGAAGCGGCAAGCCATGCTTTAGATAGACTGAAACGGCCTTTCCAGCCGCCTCTGAGATTTGTCGTGGCGTATAGTAGGCGAACTGGGCAGTCTGTTGAGGGAACCCAAAGATGCTGGTCTCCAGGTGGATGTAATGGTTGAGAAATTCCTGGATGGTGCGCGATTGTAGCGCCTGGTCCAGTGCAACCGGACCTATGTCGTTCGAAGCCATGTTTGCGCTCTGCGATTATTCAACAACCTTAGAGACTTGTGCAAGGATGGATGCGGTCAGCCTCACGACTCAAGAAAGAGAAACTGTGTCTGGGAATCAGGCAACGCCTTTGAACATATCCGTTCTTGCAAGCGGAAGGTTCTACTCTACTCTGCTTCTTTGCAAGGAGACCGGATACCTTCTACCGGGAATCGTCAAAGGCAGTAAAAGCTCAAAAATGGTGTTCCTTGTTGGTAATCAGTATCACCGTATCAGCCCTAAATCCTCCATCCGGGTTGTATACCGCCGACTACATCATCAGCTAGCATAAATGAGTCAGCCTCCGGTGCCGTCTCTTAACCCGCCGGAAAACTCGCCGGTGGCCCAGCCGCGGGCTACTGAGAGTTCCTTGGTCCACTACAGGCAGAAATCGGAGAGTTTTTGGTTGTTACCTAGCTACTAGAGCAAGGCTGAAACAACCCGATCCGTGGCCAACGGTACGAAAACAGCCCGGCGCTCGTCTGAGGCAAGGCGACAATTATTGGAGGTAGGATTGGCACTAAACGCAAGCCACTACTAAGCCCTATTCGCTTCTGCGGTTAGCCATGACATGATGATCTCTGAGTGGCAGGAAGGAGAGGAGCCGCCTATATACACGAGCAATACGTAATATAAAGTCGCAAAGTATTAACCCGCATACCAAGCGACAGCTACGAGAATCTTGAGGTCGTTGCTGAAACCAGTCTTGTTCCATATTTACAACGACCAAACTTGTCCCTTTTCATGTAATATGCGAGCGATTTGTAGCGAGCTCGCACAATGAACTCCACCGCCCTCCCTGTACGGGAGACCAACGAGCCCATCGCCATCGTAGGCATTGGTTGTCGTTTCCCAGGTGGTGCTAGTTCTGCAAGCAAGCTCTGGGATGTTCTCAAAAACCCACCACAGCTGGCGAAGAGGATCCCGTCTGATCGCTTCAACTTGGATAGATTCTATCATCCCGATGGCTCACACCATGGTACATTCAATGTCAAAGAGACTTACTTCCTCGATGAGGATATACGTACCTTTGACAATGGCTTCTTTGGGATCCCCCCCGGAGGTGAGTTGGAGCCCCCGGGCTGTTCATAGCCTGCAATGCCCCAGACTTGATGCTGACGTGTGGACGACAGAGGCCGCTGCAATGGATCCGCAACACAGATTGCTCATGGAAACTGTCTATGAAGCTATGGAAACGGCTGGTCTGACCATTCCCAGCATGCAAGGCTCAGACACCGCCGTCTATGTCGGTGTTATGTGCAGCGATTATTATATTTTGCACGGCCAAGACTTCAACCACGTGCCCAAGTACAACGCCACGGGAATTGCAAACTCAAACGCGTCAGCCCGGTTGAGCTATTTCTTCGACTGGCATGGCCCTTGCATGACAATCGATACTGCATGTTCCTCTAGCATGGTAGCCTTGCATGAGGCGGTGCAGACGCTAAGAGCTGGCACTTCACGTGTTGCGGTCGCCGCGGGCACGAGTTTGGCGCTCTCGCCTATGATGTACATTTCTGAGGCGTCCCTCAGCATGCTTTCACCCACGGGTCGGAGCCAAATGTGGGACGCTGATGCCGACGGTTATGCGCGCGGGGAAGGCGTGGCAGCTGTGATTTTGAAGAAGCTAAGCGATGCTATTGCCGATGGCGACAAGATAGAGTGTGTTATTCGCGAGACCGGCGTTAACCAAGACGGCCGGACGAAGGGTATCACGATGCCCAGTGCGACTTCTCAGGCCGCGCTAATTCGGGATACTTACGCAAGGGCGGGACTGGACATCCATAGCAGTACCGACCGGTGCCAGTACTTCGAGGCTCACGGCACTGGCACTCCAGCTGGGGATCCCCAGGAAGCCGAGGCACTTCACACCGCATTCGTGGCCGAGGCTTCCCGCGCCGAAAACAGGGATCCGCTATACGTCGGATCTATAAAGACCGTTATTGGTAATGTCCCACTCTACCATCTGGTTTCTTACTGCTTGTTGTAACTTTACTCGATTCTAACATCTTGGAAAGGGCATACCGAAGGAACAGCTGGTTTGGCTGGTCTGCTCAAGGCATACCTAGCCATCAAACACGGCCTTATACCCCCAAATCTGCACTTCAAGAAGCTGAGTCCGACTGTTGCCCCTTTTTACGAAGGGTTGCAGCTCGTAACATCCCCACAGCCGTGGCCAAGCCTACCGGTAGGGGTGCCACGGCGAGCGAGTATCAACAGCTTCGGTAAGCTACGTTCCCTATCGTTGAGATGGACTCCCTGAGAAATAGCATATGGCCGGCCCTTTTCCTCCACGACCGTGATAACTGACCATGTCAAATATATAGGTTTCGGGGGAACCAATGCCCACGCAATTATAGAGAGTTACACCCCGCCGGTTAAAGCTTTGCCCGTCCCTTCGCCTAGTGTGGCAACAGGTCGTCAGATTCTCCCATTTGTTTTCTCGGCAGCCTCTCAAGCGAGCCTTCGTGGAGTATTGGAATCCTACCAGAGCTATCTGGACACAGCCAACACGGTTGACATGCAAGGTCTCGCCCACACTCTAGCCTGTCAAAGAACAACCTTTCCATTCAAGCTAGCGCTGTCCGCCCAAGGAAAAGACTCTCTTATCGCCAAGATCCGGGATGTTCTATCGTCGAACGAAATTTCTGCCTTGGACACCCGCTCAGCCAACGCCGGCACTCCCTCTATCCTCGGGGTGTTCACGGGTCAGGGTGCCCAATGGCCACGCATGGGCGCTGAGCTCTTAGCGACAGTCCCATATGCACGGCGGATTATAGAGACATTGGATCAGTCACTCGCATCCTTGCCAAATACAGAGGATCGGCCAAACTGGAGGCTTATCGACGAGCTTCAGAAGGATGGCTCCACTAGCCGTGTGACCGATGCGGCCTTCGCGCAACCCATGACCGCCGCGATTCAGATTATGCTAGTCAATTTGTTGCACGAGGCAGGAGTTTCCTTCCGGGCCGTTGTGGGACACAGCTCAGGCGAGATTGCTGCAGCATACGCAGCCGGATTCATCAGCATGGCTGATGCTATTCGCATCGCATACTATCGCGGCCTTTACTCCCAGCTGGCGGTCGGCCCCGAAGGAAAGACAGGTGGCATGATCGCTGTCGGGACTTCTCTAGAGGACGCCCGAGAGTTCTGCGACTTGGAAGACTTTCAAGGACGACTGACGGTCGCTGCGTCCAACTCTCCCACGAGTATCACGATTTCGGGCGACGTGGACGCCATCGAAGAGGCTCAGATCATCTTTGAGGAGGAGGGAAAGTTTGTTCGGCGCCTCCGGGTCGACAAGGCATACCACTCTCACCACATGAAAGCTGCGACGGAACCTTTCCTAGAAGGCCTCCGCTCTTGTGGGATCGAAATCATAACCCCCAGCGCAGGAGCTCCCTCTTGGTTCTCGAGTGCTTACGAAGGCACTACTGTCCAGGCTCACGAGGGCCTGCTGGGACCGTACTGGACACACAATATGAATAACACGGTGTTGTTCTCTCAGGCACTCGAGACAGCAGTGAAGAAGTGCGGTGCTTTCGACTCGGTCGTGGAGGTTGGTCCCCATCCGGCACTCAAAGGGCCAGCTTCGGATGTTCTGAAAGGAGCTTGCAATGTCCCAGCTGTCAGTTACATATCCCCGCTCTCTCGTGGCAAGGATGATGTAGATGCGACAGCAGAGGCTCTCGGAGAGCTATGGACTATTCATGGGGCCAATTCAGTTGACTTTCTGCGCTATCAACAATGTGTTTACGACAACGCGGACAAGATTGCTATGCTACACGACCTGCCAGGTTATTCATGGACCCATGACCGCCCGCTTTGGTCCGAGGGCCGTTATACCAAGTTGCTTCGCCAGCAACCCGGGGTTTACCATGACCTGCTGGGCACCAGGATTCCTGATGGTACCGAAGAAGCCTGGAGGTGGAGAAATGTGCTTATTCCGAAGGAGCTACCTTGGCTACCGGATCATGCGCTACAAGGTCAGACTGTCTTTCCCGCGATGGGTTACGTCGCACTCGCGCTAGAAGCAGCGATGCAGATCGCCAACAGCACTCAACGAGAGAAAACAGTGCAGCTCCTAGAGCTAACGGATGTATGCATCGCTAAGGCCGTCGCGATCGACGACACAGCAGGCACGGAGATACTGGTGACCATGACGGAGATCAAGCAAACTACTGATGGCATTCGAGCTTGCTTTTCGTTTTTCTCAGCACCTACCAAAGATTCGCCTCAGCTGGTGCTCAATGCCACTGCCGGCGTCCAGATATTCCTGGGCGAACAAGGTGTTGACGAGATCCTGCCACCGCGAACCCCTAGCGCACGGAGCCTGAACCCAGTTGACGTCGAGAATTTCTACCGGGAAGTAGGAAAACTCGGCTACGATTATGGGCCGTCTTTCAGAGGTCTGAAGGCTCTCGAGCGCAGTCTAGGCGTTTCGCGAGGAATGGTCATGGCTCCGTCAAACGATGGGCTTTTAGCACATCCTGGAATGCTCGACTCTGCCTTACAGGGTCTCCTACTCGCGTTGGGTGCTCCAGGAGATGGAACACTCTGGTCGCTTCACGTCCCATCCACTATGCGGAGAGTCAGCCTCGTGCCGTCTCTCTGCGGGGTCAACATGACAAGTGAGGTGGCATTTGATTGTAGCATTTCTCAAATCGCCGGCAGCAAAATCGCCGGTGACGTGGATATCTTCCAGGCCGATTCCCACTTGAAGTCTATTTCCATCGAAGGCGTTACTTTCGTTCCGTTCTCAGAGGCCAGAGCATCCGACGATCGCAATCTTTTCTCGCATACTCTGTGGAGCGTCGAGCATCCAGATGGTCAGCTGGCACTCGGCAGCCACAGAGCTACTCCACAGGAGATCCAGACTGGGTACGATGTCGAGCGAGTCGCGTTCTACTACCTCAGAACCCTCTTGGAGAACGTCGGTGGTGTTGATCTGAATCTCCCAGATCACCATGAAGCCCTTCTCGACTACGCCAGGTACATCTGCGACATGGTAGGCCGAGGGGAGCACCAGTTTGTCAAGCAAGAGTATATGGGAGACACTTATGACGAGATCATTTCAATCATGGACAAATATGACGCCAAAGAAGCGAACTTCGCCCTGACCCGAGCCGTAGGGGAGCGACTCCCAGCGGTGCTGCGAGGAGAGACGAGTATGCTTGAGCATATGAGAGAAAATAATGCTCTCGATAACTATTATAAGCATGCTGCCGGCTTTGCTCGACTCAATGAGCTTATTGCCACGATGGCTGGCCAGATTTCTCACCGCTATCCACGTATGAATGTGCTCGAAATTGGCGCAGGCACGGGAGGTGCCACCCGCGGAGTCTTGGAGACGTTTGGAACAGCATACACGTCGTATACATACACCGACATATCTAGCGGTTTCTTCGAAAAGGCCCAAGAAAACTTCTCCGTCCATAAGGATCGAATCGTATACAAGACCCTCGACATCACCAGAGATCCAGCAGATCAAGGGTTTGAGGAAGCGAGCTACGATCTGGTATTGGCCGCCAATGTTCTCCATGCAACGCCGAATCTGGAGGAAACTCTGACCAACGCGCGAAAACTTTTGCGCCCAGGTGGCTTCCTGTTGCTCATGGAATTTGTTGACGTCACCCCCATGCGCTATGGTCTAATCTTCGGCGGCTTGCCCGGCTGGTGGATGGGCCGGGAGACAGGTCGTCGCTACGGCCCTATAGTGTCGACAGAGACGTGGCACGAGTTGTTGCTCAAGACGGGATTCTCCGGAGTTGATACCTCAACTCCAGTCCATGACCCCGTAGTCATGGCTGGCTCGATCTTGGTCTCTAGGGCGGTTGATAAAGACATCAACATGCTGATGGCTCCAATGTCTAGCGCTAACACGATCCCCCAGACGGGGAAGAGCGGCTTGGTGATTATGGGAGGTAGCACCCCAACTACACGCACTATCATTGATGAAGTCCAAGCTGTGACCAAGAACGCCTACGAAGATATTGTCCATGCGAGCAGCTGGGATGAACTACAGCTCGAGAAAATAACGGAAAGGTACAGCATTCTATGTCTCACAGACTTCGATAACTCTACATTCTGGGAGAATATGACAGAAAGTCGGTTCGCAAAGTTCAAGAAACTCTTCTCATCCCCTAGGAACGTCCTCTGGGCTACCTGGGGTGCAGAGAGAGAGAATGCTGATGGCGCCATGACCATCGGCTTCTTCCGCTCTCTGCGGTACGAGCTACCAGACTCGCAGCTTCAGATTCTAGACTTTGAGAAGCCTCAGGGCGCCGACGCCTCATCCTTGGTCGAACGGCTGTTTCGCCTGGAGGTTACGGCGCAATGGCGAAATGGCAGCAGTGGTTCGACAAGGCTGTGGACTACCGAGCCCGAGATTCGGATTCGCAAAGGCAGCGTGGAGATACCACGGCTCTATCTACAAATGGACCAGAATGCAAGATATAATTCTGCCAAAAGAGACATTTTCAAAAGTGCAGACATCCAGAATACCGTCGTGGAGCTCTTGTGGAAGGACAACAAATATGCCATACGGGAACAGGAGAGCAAGAATTTGCCGAGCCACCATGGGTATCGGAAGGTCCAGATGGACTCATCACTTCTCCCATCCATGGCCACTGAGCGTGGCCGGCTCTATTTCGGCCTGGGGACAGACATGGATACCAGCGAACGGGTTCTGCTCGCTTCGTGCAAAAATGCGTCGGCTGTGTCGATTCCAAGCACATGGGCAACTCCTGTGGACTGCATGAAGAGTATCGATGCCCAGTATCTCTCTTTCATGTCCGGCTATCTCATGAGTCAATACATTGCGTCTCTCATCCCGCAAGGGAGCACAGCTCTTGTGCACGAGGCTGACTCTGGCCTGGCATCGCTCCTGTCTCGGCAACTAGCGAGCGGCGGCTCACGAGTTGTCTTCACCACCTCCGCAGTCGAATTGGAAAGGTCGACGAGGAGAAACTGGATTCACCTCCACCCTCGCATAATGGACAGACATCTTGACTCATTGCTTCCACGAGAGGTGTCGGTGTATTTCGATCTGTCCTCTGCAGCATCTATGGCCAACACTAGCGAGTCTTCGGATCTGGGCAAACGAATTGCTGCAAAGATGCGGAGTGTCTGCACCAAATACGATGCTTCTGCTCTCATCGGTCGTATCTCGGCGCCGTTGTCTGGATTGCAGGATGATGGTATCCAGCAGATGCTAGCCAAAGCAAATGAATTCGCCTCGACGCAGCTGAATGGCGTTCCTGATGGTATGCCATTGCGGATGGTGCCACTGAGTCATATTGCGGCAGGTGAAGGAGCCTCCACTGACACTGAAGCCATGACAATTGTCGATTGGAGAGCAGACCCTACGATTCCCGTTCTGACTGAGCCCATTTCTCGTCGCAACGATCTCTTCGGGGATAATAAGACCTACTGGTTGCTGGGTCTGGCTGGAGATTTGGGACGGTCTATCTGTGACTATATGATCGAGCACGGTGCGAGGCATGTGGTTCTGACCAGCCGCCACCCACAGATTGACCAAGAGTGGGTATATCTACATGCAACGCGCGGCGCTACCATTGTCTATATCGCCGCCGATATCACCATGAAGTCAGAGGTAGAGAACGCCCACTCAAGGATAGTTTCATCTTGCCCACCCATCGCTGGCGTAGCCAATGGGGCACTAGTTCTACGGGACACTAGCTTGGGTAATATGGATCTCGAAACGCTTCACGCCAACACAAAGGCCAAGGTGCTCGGAACAACTTACCTCGACCATCTCTTCCCAGAGAATACACTCGACTGGTTTGTTGCTTTCTCCTCCCTCGCATCCATGGTCGGAAACCATGGACAAGGAGGGTACACCGCCGCCAACTTGTTCATGAAAGCTTTAATTGCTCAGCGACGCCACCGTGGCCTCGCTGGTTCCGTCATCGATATCGCCCAGGTAGTGGGAGTGGGCTATATCGCCCGAGAGACCCAGAAGAATGCCGCACTTTCCAGAGAACAGGCGATGCGCTTGACCAGTCGATCAGGCGCATTTGTCATGTCTGAGACTGATCTACATCAGCTGTTCGCCGAGGCGATTATTGCCGGCCGCCCAGGTAGCAATTTGGACCCAGAGATCATCACAGGACTCAGGGTCATCAGCACGGCGGAAGCAAAGGAAACGCTATGGGGTGACAACGTAAAGTTTGGCCACTTCATTCAGGATATCGGGCTGGCCAAATTACCCAGCGTTGCGAAGTCGGGCGCCATACCCGTCAAGAAGCTTCTCGAAGCAGCTAAGAACGAAGATGAGATGGGAGTGGTTCTGAGAGGTACACAACCTTACTAAAGCTATCTGGAGTAACGGCTAACCTGGAGCAGATGCTTTTGTTAGGAAGCTGAAGCATAGCTTACTTATGAGCGAGAGCGATTCGATCAACGAGGTCTCTCCACTTGTGGATCTCGGCGTGGATTCCCTTGTTGCAGTGGAGATCCGCACTTGGTTTGCCCAGGAAGTTGGAACCGATCTTGCTGTGCTCAAGATTCTCGGCGGCTCTTCAATCCAGGACCTAGTGGACGACACAGTGCAGAAATTGGCGACAAGCTCATCTGATAAGGCAGAGTCTACAGCAGAGCCAGCTATTGCCTCATCGTCGGAAAGCGGTAGCGGGGAGTCTGAGTCCGGCGACACCCAGTCTTCCCGATCTTCTGTCTTGGCCGATATAGAAGCTAAGGAGGAGAAACCTCTTGCGGTTATGGGAGCGCCTAACCTTAAAGTTCGGGCTTAATGGCTAGTTCTATGATTATATAAGTGTTTTCGGCTTAGCATGCGCTATCACCTCTCTTGTTCAGTGATGTCCAACAGTATAAAATACTATTGGCGATACATCCGGCCAAATAGTTTTGAACACCTTATAAACACTACTTCTGTCTTAAATAAATACGGTGAGGTGTTTTAACTGCCTTAAATATGTTAGCATTTCTCTCCCGTCCTATTCTTGGATGCTCTGCTCCTTGCAGGCCGGGAGCAAGACATCTATCGGGTAGTACTTATTAGCATGTGAGGTTGGCAGGGTCAAAATTAGCGGACGCGTGGGCAGATTGAAGAGACCATAGCAAGTCTTACTGCTGTCCGCATGTAGTGCCGTAGATACTGCCTTGACTGACGATTAAATGTATTATACTGTGCATACCTAAGATAGCTTGCGCTTCAAATAGCCCACAGTCTTCTGGGTAGCATCTGCATCCTTTCGTCCGCGACCCTGACCGACAAGACCCCGGGGCAAGATAGGAAGTGCCACCGTCCGTTCCTCCACACCTGATCTCTGTCGGGAGTTGCTTTTTAACTTTCTTTGCTGCCGCAAAGGCGTGTGCAGGGGCTGCGTGCATTTTGATGTTCTTACAGCAGTACTGTGGGTTCAACGCGGTAAGTCCTGCCCCTGGATCATTCCTCGTTAATAAGTGCCCAAGTTGGCCTCCAACCGTACGACAGACAGGAGAGTCAGTCTAGACAATACCTATTACGAGCTAGGAAATTCATATGCGTGCACAGTAATATGCTGGGTTATATATGTTAAAATGTGGGATAGGGTGTGCCACTCACCCCATTGGTACTTTGTGCTTCCACGTGCTCTTGGCCTCACCCGACATTGAATGTCGATATCTCGGTATCAACATAGCCGGGCGAGACCGCATTGGCGCGTGTGTATCTGCACCATTCGGTCGCCAATGACCTGCCTGCGGCGGAGGTCGTTTTAGTCTGGCCTACACGCTGCTAGGACAGGCACTGACTTGAGGATGTCGATTGACCCGCGGCCGCAGACCGACGTGTGGTACTCACACATATGAATAACCTCGGCCTTGGAGGCGTTACATGTCGTTTCTACCAGCAAAATGTTGGCAATGTGTTCGCTCATACTGGCAGTGCAATGAAAATGCCGTAGCTGTAGTTCTCCACTTGCTTGCCGAACGTCACGGGCCGGCTTCTAGTCTGTGCCGCCAGGGCTTGTGCTAGATAAAACCGCTGGTGCTAAAAAATGCGGGGCGCTCCAATTTTTGTTGCAGTTAGAACACCAACCCTACTTAGTAACCTAGAAATATCCACATTGCTAGGGTAGGCGTAGTCTTCCTTGGTCCACCCCCCCCCCCCCCCCTCCCTTCATGTATTTAGACCACTAGCTGCCGACTACGCATAGCTAACCGAATCCACCATCCTCATCCCCCTTCCCATAGTATTCCCCCACCGACTGACGTGCCCATTGCTTTGGCAAGCTGCTCTGTAGGTAAGATCGCAACGTGGAAATCTCGTTCTATACGCATTCAACACAAAGAGCAGCGATGCCTGGCAGCCTTGGTCAATGGGTGCGAGATCTGCGGCAAAAGCTACGACGCAGAACCCAAAGAGATGGCGAGCCAGAACTGCCCTACCTGTGCCCCTACCCTCTTGCTTCCTTGACAGCGGCCGCACCTAGCACTAGTGCAATCGAAAATAGTGCTTTTTTTACGCAACTGCCCCTCGAAATTCGCGAGAAAGTCCTCATCGCAGCATTCGGGGACCGCACGTTACACATGGACCTCCGTCTCGGCCCACCACTGCTCCCTGTTAGGGAGCGACCGACAATCCCCTCCACACTCCAGCGTATGCCACACGGCGGTGTCACGGCAGACCTAGAATATGGACAGTGGCCCAAGGAGGTGCTCGATGCCGCGCGACAAGCGCGTGTGGCGGCCCCGGAAACCAAGCCAGTATGGCAGTGGTGGGGGTGCGTGTGCCACCGTAACCTGCCTCCGGGCGACGAACGAGTCGTTATCGCACCGTGGCAAGACAACTGCGTGCGGGGAGAAGCCAAGTGGTGCGACCTGTACCCTGGGGAGGCGCCTGGGAAATGCCTGATTGGCTGCATGGGGTGGTTGACAACCTGTCGACAGGCGTGAGTACCTTAATTTCGTTCCCTCGTTTCTCCTCGGGGCGCTCGGTCGCCATCACCGTGCGACTGGCTCACTATGAACCCATAGATATACCGAGGGAATTCGCTTGCTGTACAGCACAAATACTATTTTCATCGAGAGCCGTCGACTTATTATTGACCTACTGCTTTCGGCGCCTGGTAGTCCCCTTAACCAGCGCGTTCTCGTCCCGCCCAACCATTTGGCGTATATCACGAGACTCGAGTTGGTCTGGGGTTGGACCTTATTCACACGCCCAGAATACGCCGAGCAGCAAAATACGCACCGCACAGACATGGTGCGTAGCCTTGATCTTTTGCCCCGAGCATTTCCGAACCTTGTTAGCATCTTCATTTCCTACTCGGACAATCTCTACAGACGAAACATCCGACCCGAAGAGTTTTTCGCCGAGGTCGATAGCAACCTACTGGCTCCCCATAGTGAAATGGCTACTCGTCTCACTAGGCTGGAGAAGTGTATCGTCGAGCTTCCGACAAACACGTTCCGGCCGCTAATGGCGCGAGCAGAAAAGAGTGGAAACAAAATCGACAAGGGACGCTCGTGGCAGGACGTTCGATTCTGGTGGGAGCCTGGACGCCATATTGACGAGAATGGCGCTAGTGATGCAGCTGAGATACCAGAATCTTTGACGGGGAATCCACCAGAACAGCAGCAGCAGCTACAAGGCAGCAGGATCGGGTTCTGGGTCAAATGGGGAGTAGAGAGCGATCTCTCCTTTGACTACCTGGGGCAGCCGACGCGTCTGTCTACGGCAGGACATACACTACTCTGACCTTCGTCAATGACAAAGGGATAGAAACTGGTAATAATAATTATGTCTTTGTATCTCAAGGTGTCACAAGTGGATTCTATGAAAACATGCATAAGGCTGCGCCTTGAGTAAACGCTAGGTAGTTTACGTCGGCGCTGGAACGGGCGACCCGGTCGTGATTGTTGTCACGGGACCACTGATGCCGATGCATACGTAGTATTGGGCCAGGAGCTTAGAACAGTCCGTTTGGACGGCCGGATTCCACGCATAAAAGTTACTATTAAGAAGTTGGTCAGCATTCAACAAATGGCATGCCAAGGGCTCAGGTTGCAAAGCGAGGGGGGGAGTGCATACTTGAGGTCAATCTGAGCCGAGTTTGCAATCGCCCAGCACCCGTCTCCTGACTCGACGAAGTAAAATCTGTGGCACCCTGACACCATACCAGCCTGGACCGGCACCGGCGTGGAGATTGCGCCGCCCGACTGGGTCGAGGTTGGGGTACTGGAGGTGATTGTGCTAGTTGAGACACCTCGCGAGCTAACCGCGGTGGTGGTGCTAGTTGAGCCACCTGACGAGCTAACCGCGGTGGTGGTCCCGTTGCCACCGGGCGCCAGGCCCTCGATCAGCACGCACACATCATAGTCAGGGTATAGCTGCGTGCAGCTGCCGGTACCGTTGGCAACATCCGGGTTCCACTCGAGGAACTGATCTAGAGTGAGAGAATTTGCCGTAGTAATGATGTCGCAAGTATCGGTGCTAAGACGATAGGTTTTAGCAAACGTCCACATCGTTCACGAGTGGCTGCGGGTAAACTGGGGATCACGCACGTTTTCACGAGCCACCAGCTGATGCAGTTGGCGGCGATGCCCGGCTGCACCGGCGCTGTAGGGGTCGGCGTTGGGGTAACAATGGCCGTACGTGTGGTCGGTGTGCCAGGCACTGAGACACAGTAGTAGGTACCTTCCTATAAGTGCGCGATTAAGGGCCAGGTTCTATAAACAAGACTTGCGTCAAGACAGGGACGGAGGAATCTTACCACAAGCCCCGAACAACCTTGCCCGACGCTCGGGTTCCAGGAGACGAAGTCAGACCGGGAAAAGGTGCCAAAGATGGCCGGAATGACATCGCAGTCATCATCGCCGCTCATCTGGTACCACGACGTGCATGCTGTCGTCGTGTCGGAGGGCACCGGCGATGGTTTTGTGCTGACAGTGCGCGGCATGGGAAGGTCGTGCTGGGAGCCATTCCACTGGCTGACGCAGTAGTACACTCCCGACCAGAGCCCATCACAATTGCCGCCAAGGAAGGAGTTGTAAGCGAGGAATTGTTCCTGGGAGACATATCCGAGGTTGGCGGCCACGATGCGGCACGTGTCACCCTATACAAGTCAATATATGTGGGTTTTGCTCACAGATATGACCAGGAACTGTAGCCATATTTGAACTACAGAAGAAGGATAATCTAGTCACTTACCGGCTGGGAGTAGTAGTAGTTAGCACAGTTGGTTGGCAGCGGGCCTTGGGTGGGTGACGGCGTAAAGTTGTAGTCGACCGACGGTAGCGGCGTCGACGTCCACGGCACCTCGTCGGGGATCGTGGGCGTGGTGGGCGGATATTCAAGTGTAAGAGAAGTCTGCGGCTGGATACCCACACACACCCAGTACATCACGTACAAACCGGTGCAGTCGCTACCGACAACGGGGTTCCAGGCAAAGCTGTTCAACATTGCTAATGTTAGCAGATACACATCTCACACTCGCGGCCGTCTTGGCATTCAAGAAATGGGACGAGGAATGGACGTAAGGCGAGGATTTGGGTAGGCTCACAAATCCGCCAGGCTCATCCACGTTGGGTACATGGCCGCAATGCTTGTGCAAGTGTCACCAGCTTGCACCAAATGCCAATAGTTGCAGTAGCTGGGCTGGCCCGCCTGCGTCTGGGTGGGCGGCCACGTTGTTGCGACAGTGGGAGACGAAATGGTCCAATTAGTGACGGGTAGGCGTGTCGAGTATGGCGTTGTGCTTGTGTTGATGCTGCTGCTAGTGACGGTGCTGCTGCTCTTGGCAGTCGTGATCGAGGTTGAGGATGCCCCGGATACGACGGCTCCGACGCCCACGCAGTACGCCTCTCCAATCCAAAAGTTGGTAGCGCAGTCGGCCGACACAGCCGGATTCCACTTTATGAACTGAACATGCGTGATACCGTACGCCGCTTCGACGGTGCCGCAGTTGTCGCCGTCCTTCACGAGGTACCAGTTGTTGCAGTTCGCTGGCGAGCCCGTCATGGTCGGACCCGGCGGACTTGTCACGGTTGGAACGGACTTGCTGGAGCTGCTCGAGCTCGTCGTCGAAGCTGGCGCAGCTCCAGACACGCCTACGCAGTAGGCGTAGCCACCCCAGAAGTTGGTCGCGCAGTCGGGCGACACAGCCGAGTTCCACTTTATGAACTGAACATGCGTGATGCCGAACTTGCTCTCAACGGTACCGCACGTGTCACCATCTTGGACGAGGTACCATTCGTTGCACGTCGAGATAGTGCCCGTCTGGGTTGGGCCGGCCGGCGTTGAATTTTGCGCGGCGGCACGACCGGCCAGAATGCCGCCGGCCAGCGCGAGGAGAGCGGCCTTCATGGTGACGGTTTCGCAAGTATGAAGATGAAAGTGCGGAAGGCTTCGTGACGGTTTACCGACCGCGCATTGCAGACGGAGATCCCTCTCCAAGCGTCGCCGAGAAAGGAGCGTTGAAAGTATCCCGCGGGACCTGACGAGGACAAAGCCGCAGAGAGACTCGACAAATCTACACGCGGCGAACCTCGCTAAACGGACCTTAGGATCCCACGCTGCGGAGAGCACTAGCAACTAGCTGACTATTTCGCGCCGTGGATATTTGGAAATTGCCCCTCGTCTAGGTAGCTCTATCTAGGGAGCAATGATTAAGGTAAGCAACGTGTGGGTGGATATCTGCAGGTTCTTCATTCGGCCCGCAAAGACCAAAGCGACGGATAAAGGACTAGAGAAAGAGATGGCTCAGCGCGTAGCTGAGGTACTGGTACCTAGGAGCAAGGTACCTGAACTTGAACTAGTCCGCCTAAGGTTCAAGGGGCATAGGGGGGAATGAGCCTTTTAGATGGGGGTGTGATCGGGGTCGATTAATCTACCGCCACTGCCCTTCTGCTGCATACAAAGTAAGCTTACTCCGTATACCTATCCACTGGTGGATATTATTAGGCGGGCTAGTGCCTGGTCTTCCAACTAGCCAGGGAAACCCGCCAGGTCAGTCGCATCCTCGCTCGCGCTCCACCATGGTATAACGGCCACTACCAGGGCGCGCTACTGGACACACCTAGAGTTCCTTCTGCTTTCTTTTGCTCATGCAATACGCCTTGAAAATTACGTGATCTAGCTTCAATAGGAGCAAGACGAGCCATTCTAGACGCTGCATGGGGCAAGGATCGTTGCAAGCGAAATCGCTTTCTAGGCCCCCAATACGTACTTTTACTTTGCCCGCCGGCGGAATCCTCGGGGCGGAGCCGGCCCCCTAGTCGTAGGTATTGGTCTCTGCGCCGACTGGGGTATTAGCTATGCCTCAACAGCCAAGATCAAATGCCGAATCCGGGCCCCTCCATCCACGAGGTTGTTTTCCTATTCCGTCCACGGCCCCCTCGGCTTGTGGAGTGCCCCTCCGCGCCGCTGTACTAGCGCAGCAGGGGTCACCTAGCAAAGCAGGTACCTTGCATTATATCCAACTTCGGAAAGGAGAGTTCAATAAACTTGCCCGCCGCCTGACTGCATGACTCAGGGGAGAAGGAGCACGCTTAGTCGCGCGCTGCAACGCTTTTGGATAGAACATTCGATACAAGGCGGCTTCGAGCCGCTTTAGAGTTTGCACCTCGCCGAGGAGCAGAAGAATTGAAACGCGCCGGGCCCTCATTTGTTTGAACTGCCTCCTTGCTGCCGCAGCCTCCCAGCACTTGGTCGACCAGAGGCACCATGCTGATGCGATCGGAACAGGGACTCTCGTCTCTGGCCGTCGGCGCCGCCCTCGTCCATGTTGCTCTCGCGGGCAGCCGGGCGTGGGAGGCGCCGCTCAAGCACCTGGTCGCGTCGGAGCGACACCAAATCCAGGTCGACGCGGCCGGGCATGCTATCGTTGACAACGCTACTGAGACGCACCTCGCCAAGAGATACCTGTCGATCCAGCCCCAAGCCGGCACCTCCAATTTCAAGATATGGCCCAACAAAGTCATCAGCTACTGCTTCGAGACGCAGGACGCGCGCGACACTCTCCTCGAGCAGCTTGAGCTTGCCATTGAGACGTGGCGCTCCGACGGCGAGGGCGGACCTGGCTTGCACCGCGATGTCTACAAGTATATGGAAGTGTTCGACCCGGGCGACGCTTGCGTCAACAACGACCAGCGAGACCGCGTGCTTGTTATCAGCTACAACACCGAAGGTAAACTATCCACCACCATTGGCATGCCTTCGCTCGACGAGGGTGACCCGACCTACAAAGGCCCGACCATGGCTCTGTCGGACGCGGCGGGCATAGGTATGCTCGATACGGTAGCCAACTACGCCCACGAGATTGGCCATGCGTGGGGGCTGTATCACGAACACCAGAACATGAACTACTGGGGATCACCCTACAACACGGGCAACCCCGGCAGCAGCATTTTCGGCGACCACTTCGACTGCACGGTGCTCAAGGACTATCCTGACGCGCTCTCCCGCGTGCAGAAAGAAAAGCCAGCCGACGTGGATCTCCTATGCAAGCTTCGTGGGGTGGCAGCCCATTACAAGTTCAGCGCCCAGGACTGGCTGCCTGTCCTGGGCGCGACGCGCCAACACGATGGCGCGGGCGGCTCGGGCAAGTCAGTTCCAGACTACACCAATGTCGATTGGAACTCCATCATGCTGTACCCCAGCGGGGCCGGTGCCACCGGCAACGCAGTTCCACCGGGCGGAGACTCCGATCAGCGTGCAAACGTGCTCCTGCGCAACGATGGTGCGAGGATGGGCATTAACCTCGTGCCCAGTGCGCTCGATATTGCGGGCATCAGGCAGCTGTACGAGAGTGATTTCGGAACGGGAACGGGGGCCTTCGAGGGGCTGCCGGTGATGCCCAACTCGAAGAATAGCAAGTGGTTTTCCAAGTTTAAGGACAAGTTCAAGAAGAAGAAGGGATGTTAGAATCCAGACTTTAGCATTCTTTGCATTTTTAAACACGTTTCTGCCCAGCACCCGCATGTAATAGATGTAGAGTAGCTGGACCTGTTTGCCACGGGCCTTGTAGTTATTTAACTTAATTAAATCAGTCTAAGGGTTGTAAAGAGTACGTTGAACTCGGTAGGCTTAATTATGTCATCTATGGAAGTTTCTATGTGTACAGAGAGACGTGCCCTAAGGATGTTGGGTGCTACACCTCGGACACACCAGTAATTAGGTACTGCCGGTTCCAGAGTCATAACCAAAAATGTTGTGATCTGACTCGGTCGCGGTGACGTTATACACGCTGGCCTTCGGCCTTGACAAGTTTGATCCAAGCGCATTTATGAGCGTTCCGTCATCCAGGTCAATCGCCCACACCATCGTTCTATTATTTAGATGGTTAGTCATTTTAACAAGAATGAAGATCAAGAAATTGATTGGGGAAATGAACAGCGCCTACCCTCCTAGGCAACGCTTGTTGGCGAAGTCCTGCTTGAGTTTGAGCGTCTCGGCATCATCCCAGCTGACCCACTGGTCTGTGTCCCACGTGACGATCTTGACGGCAGCAACCGGATCAAAAGTAACTGTCGCTCCGTTCTTGATAATCTTTACGATTTCGGCTGCCGACAGGACGCCAGGGGTACCGGTGCATTCACCACCATTGGCGCCGGATGTGAAGGGGCAGCCTGCCGTCATACAGCTAGGGTCAGCCATGGTAAAGCCTAAAGCAGCATTGATTAGTGGTCATTCTCGATGGCATTTACATAGGCGATGATAAGGAGAAGCAGAGCGTAGACATACTGCGGCCATAGAATCCAAGACCCATGTTAACACGTTCGGGATTGATGTTGTTGCGCCAAAGTAGCTCTAGACCCTCGTTGATCTCGGTCAAGTTGGTATGGGCATAGGCGAACGCGCCGATGGACTGAACCGTGCTATCCCAAACACCGTCTGTTCATGGGTTGTTAGGAGTCAGCGGATGGTCCTGCACCTACCTCAGTCAAAACCGATGGCGGGCCCACTTACGGATATCATAAGTCATAATGTTAAACCAATCCACAAAGGGTTCTAGGTTGATGATATCGAAGCCGCGCAAATACCAGTATGAGGCGGGCTAGAGGTGGATCCGGGTTAGAAATTCGGTTTCCAGATCGTGAAGGGAAACTTACCAGCGTTATACTGATCCCGTATTTACGTCCACTGCCGTTGAGCCTGTTTCTCAGGCGCGAAAGCATTCTCACGTAGTCCGCGAAATCCGCCTCGATACCACCACGATCATCAGCCACAGGGTACTATTTTCGCGTTCTTGTTAGCAAGCATCTCGGACAATTTTTTTTTTTTTTTTTTCATGTTCACTGCAACCGTACCTCCCAATCAATGTCTACGCCATCAAAACCATGCGTGGACATGAACATCACCAATGACTCGAAAAAGGCGTCCTGGTTTGCTTCGAATCTGGCCATGTCGGAGAAGGCGGTCCGATAAGGGCCCGGGTCGTTCATGGCCCAGCCGCCAATGGCGATCCACACCTCTAAACCTGGTTGCCTGGCCTTGAGGGCGGTCACCTCATCATAATGGCTCGCCGTCTCGGAGTCCATGGCCACCACGTGAAACGTCGTAGGATCCACCAGCGCAAATGCGTAGTTAATGTGTGTATAGTAACCGAGAGGGATGTCGGCCGGCTTCATGACTGAGTAGATGCCCCAGAATCAGCATCGCTGCGCACATCTATTCTGTCGGGAGACTGAATCTCCCAGAAAACCACTCACCGCCGCATGCGTGCTGGGCATTCCACCCTTCATAGTAGCCAATTGTGCGGGCGTCAGAACTCTTGCCTGAGCACTCCGGCGACGATACGACGGCACCGCCACAAAAGTCAGACGTGGTGCCGCAGAATCCATATTTGCTGCAGCAGACATTGAGAGGGCACGTCGAGGCGTTGGACCACTGGATTCCCCAACCCGGGTCACACTCGCTTTTCCAGGTGCACTGCGAGGTGCACCCGTCCCCGCAGAAGTCGGGGCCGGCACCGCACACGCCCGCCCCGGTTGAGTCCCTTGGGAGCAGTAAGCAAATAGCACTTCTCGGGTACACAGCTAGTTTGCAGGCGTCTATGACAATCATGAAACTTACAACTTTCCACAGCACCCAATGGCGCATCCCTTGGTTGCAGAGCAGGTATAGTCGGTATCGCTAGCTGCTGTGGCTGCCAACTGCGCGTCCTGTATCTTAGCTTGGGTCGCAAAAGAAGACGCCGCAGAAGAAATGGTGATCGCCCATTGGAGCAACACAAGGGAAGCCAAAAGCGTCCTGCCGGAGAGGTAAGAAACCATCTTGATGGCGAAGAGATGCGATGTGTGCAGTCTCGTGTGTTATCCCCAGGCAGGAAGGGAGACAGGAAAGTACGAGAGACCAAACCTGCCACAGCGCTCCTCCTTCGCAAGACTGGAAATAATCAACGAAGGGCTGTGGTACGGAGACACGTCGGCCCCCAACAACGAAAAGGGGATACTGCACACTTCCTGGGTGGTCCTGGGTGGAGTGGCAGGTTGCGCGAAATGGCACCGAGGCCAGCCGCGTGACGGATAAGAATAGGTAATTACCTCGGATTCGCCCGATGGGCATGGGCAAGCTCTATCGGCGAATGGTGCCGGGAGTGAGCGGGCCTGCTTTGGAGTATTATTCAATCTTAGTCCTAATCCGGCCGTCAGCAATGCTTAGCTCGGATCCCTAGTCGTAGGGCAAGGGACGTCTGTAAAGGCATGTACCGGTACCTGCGGCGGTACCTCCACCTACTACTGCTTAACCAGGGTCTTGCCTCCGGGGGCCGGCCCAAGAAATGGGGGCAGGCCGGCACTACACGGCACATAGCTTCATGCCTAGTGATCTAAAGCAGGGGCAATTGAAGCTATGCTACATTCCTTCATGTCCTTGTCGAAAATCCTTCAGACCCCACAGTGCATCCTGGGGCAGCCCCTAACCGTAGGTAATTTGCCGCCTTGGCGAGTCAGTGAGCACCGGACTCAATAATCCACTACCGTGCCACCCATGGGCGCCAAGGTGAGATTTTAATAGGCTTTTTTCGACTATCTACTCATTTTATCGGAATGCATTGGTTCTATGGAGGAAGCGACCGTCATCGCAACCCATGCTGGCAGAGAGAAACCTCCCTACCCTCACGTGAGGGGGCCCTAGACCCCGGCATAAGCCCCCCTTAGCTATTACAAATGACCTTTCTATCGGTTTGTGCGTCCGGGCGCGCCCCTTGCTCTGCAAGGAGCAGACCCCATTTTGGGAAGGCCATGCTATAGGCACTGAATGGAATTCATTAGTTCCACGAAGGGTTGAGGGCTCGTACCTCCCCTCGTTTTTCTCCGATCTTGCCCTTCCCTACGTTCTTCTCGCGTTGTCGACCATCAGAACAGCCCACAACGCTGACCATGGGCCCTCTATTGTCTTCGTGGCTAGCCGTGCTCGTGCTGTCGTCGTCGCCTCTGGTGGCCGCATACCCGCGCGGCGGCCGTGACGACAGCAACTTTACGTCGCAGAACCCGGCCACGGTGCTCTTGCGCCGAGACACAGATCCGACCGACTTCTCTTGGATCACGAAGTGGGCAGCCATTGGTGACAGTTTTACCGCCGGCATCGGATCCGGCTACCGGCTTGGTATCCCACTCAGTGACGACTGGTGGTGCGCGCGGTATAGTTACTCATGGGTCAAGATCTTGAACTATGCCTTCGGTCCTACTGTCAAGGATTTTCAATACCCGGCCTGCAGCGGCGATCGTACGGAGCAGATTTACAACCAGGCTATCAACTTGAATGGGCCGCTGGATCTCGTCATGATGACAGCGGGCGGCAATGACCTTTGCTTGGTGAGATTTGCTCCATATCCCGCGTGCGATAGCAGCAAGAGGAAACCAAGCAAGCTAGAGACTGACAAGTAAAACTTTAGGCCACCATGATCACAAACTGCATTTTCCTCGCATGGCGTGGCGAGGATGCGTGCCAGCAGATTATCGACAAGGCGCAGGAGAATATCGATACCATTCTCAAGGACAACATTCGCGACATTCTCTCCGCGCTCAACGCGGTCATCAAACCCGGTGGCTACATGATCTACAGCGGCTATGCCCCCTTCTTCGATACTACCAACGAAGATTGCGGTGACCTTACCAAGCAATACTGGGCCATCAAGGAGTGGTGGTGGTGGTCCTATTGGTTCAGCACGCCGCTGAAGCTGACGGTGGACCGCCGCACCAAGTTCAACACGCTCGTCGCCAATATCAACCAGGCCATCTCCGACGTCGTGGATGAGTATGTCGCCGATACCTCCATCAAGTACAAGATCACCTTCTCCGACTGGTCCGATTGGGGTGCCACGGTCGACGGCCAGATGTGCTCTCCTAACGGGGTCGGGCTGTACCCGGAGCCGGGCCAAGAGGAGCTGCAGTTCATCAAGCGCAACACATACGTTGCGCCGAAAAGATATCGCGAGCTGAAGCGGCGCAGCCTAGACGAGAATGCTCACGTTGACACTCACGAAGAGGCGCGCATGGCAGTTGAGCAAGCCATCGGCGGCCCCCTGACGGAAGAGAAGAGGAAGCAGTTCTTGGATTATATGCATGCAAAGTGGTCCAAGGTCAACATTTATGATTCACTCTTGTGGAAGTCGCGCAACCCACGCGCTGAAGTGCTACACAAGCTCGACCCCCGGGCACCGTCGCCGCCCAACTGCCCCGGAGACGACAGCTTGGACCCGACGCTGGGCTTTGGCTTGCCGGACAAGGTGGCATCCAACTTCCACCCGAACGAGCGAGGGCACGAAAACATTGCCGCCTTCGCTATGGAGAACCTGGCGTGGCTGCGGTCCAAGGATCTGAATGTGGAGGATCCCATCTGCCACGTCAACGATGTTTTCACGTGCTGGCAGAGCAGCGGCAAAAAGGCCTTCGCCAACGGTGACCGCATGAACGAGAACTACAAGGACTTCTGCGATGCCGTAGACAAGGACCACCCTACCAACACGCTCAACTGGAGCCGGAAGAAGACGTACCATGAGGGGACGCAAGATGAGCACGAGATGTCCATCCAGCTGAGCAACGACGCCTCTGCGTGGGACAAGAGCCAGTGTCTAGACTCGTTCAGCCGCATCATCAATGGGTGCGACGGCAATGACCCCAACAACCCGCTCGACTTCAAGTTCGGCGGTTCCTGGGTGCGTGGCGACTACGAATACCAGGTAAATCCTAAACACGACCGCACACTCATCAAGGCGATGACGGGTGACTGCAACGGCGACTACAAGTTCCTGTGGGGGTCGTATACGCTGCGCGGGTCCGGGTGGGCCAGTTCCGACTTTGGCCAAAACACACTGTTGTCGTCCGCCAAGAGCTGCGTCGGTGGTGGCATCACAAAATGGTCATTTGACTACTGCCTGGATGGTAGCCAGGACTGCGGCGGCTACGAATGGAAGGCCACCTTCCGCACACCCATCTGGGTGCGCACACGTTGCTTCAACAACGACAAGGTCCAGAAGGGGGCTGGCGGCTCAACGAATGGCGTTGGGTGGGGAGAGGTGGGATGTTCAGGCAGCGATTGAGGGAGGATGAAGTGGACCACCCTCTGCTTATAATCCTGCTATTGTATCCGGAATCCATCTTCCTAAGTAGGTTATATTGTTTAAAAAGAAGACCTAATATATGTAACATGTTGAACTGTGCTTTTTGTCGCCTTGAATCTAGAAATCTTTTTCTGATTTATTTGTGTAAGACCGTAGTATAGAAAAACTATCGCCACCGAACAAGACGAAATTCTTAAAGAGAAGACGACCGTGATGCACTTAATTCCGGGACGCCGATGAGCTGATTCAGCGCTTGCACGTCCTTGCCCGCTGAGAGTGGAGTTAATTTTTACCTGGCGTAACTAACTAGCTGAATTAGCCTTATAGAGTTTTCACTTTAGAAATCTCCTGTCATCCGCCTCCCACCTTCTTAAACACTAAAACTTGAACGCTATATGTTGTTTATAGAGCTTTTCCATGTCTTAAAAAGGTTTGTTAAGATGAGAGTAACAGTTACTCCGCCATATACGCGTAGCTAGGGTGAGATTTCCGTCTCTGCCATGTCTATATTGTGTGCTTATAGACGCCTGCATATTTCACCAGCTTTAGTCACTAGCCAGAGCTAGGGCTACGACGCTAAATTGAATACTTTCCTTACCAGCTGCCGCCGCCTTTTCAATAAACGACAGAATACCCAGCTTCAATACCTCTTCACCCAACATATCTTCGCCCTCTGCCAGCTTCCCACGGTCCAATGGCCCATTAACCCCACCTTCTAGCTCCCACAAATGTCCATCGTCGCCCTTGACAAAGGCAATGTAGTGGTTGTCTACGTGCTCGTCTTCTGGCGGAGGGGCCGACTGGCCTTGGTGGGACACGGACTTGTGCGCAGCTTCCAGCTCGGCAGAGTCATACAGCAGCTGAGCGCGCTCTTTGGGCTCTAGGGGCACCGCAGCCTGGAGCAGCTTGTCGAGATCGGAACCCGGCTGAATAAAGTCCTTCGCACCACCGTTGCTGACGGCGTGGAGGGCGCCGATGGTGCCACACGCATTGCCTATGGTTTGGCGGAACCAGATGACAGGTTCCCCGGGTCCGCTGCCTTTGTAAATAGGGAGGTCTTTGTCGGCAGAGGCATTACGTGCGATCTCGTATGCTTGGTGGGGAATAGTGGCCAGGAGTGCAAAGCATGGACGGGGAATGAAGGCTAGCAGCTCGCTGTCCTCTAGGCTGAGAACATCGTAGATGCCTAGCTTAGAGGATACGCCGAGTTTTTGGAGCAGTTGGGCGAAGATTTCAGGGTTGTTCTCTACGCCTCAGTATCAGCATTTAAAATCCGCCGTCCAAGCTGTGGTGCTTACCTAGCGGAATCCACGTTTTTCGCGATCGCCTGGCGTCTTCATCGATATCCCACAAAGACATGTTAGCTCTCTGGGCCAAGCGGGCTAAGAAAGATGTTTGGTTGGGAGGTGAGGCTTGGAGAACCTGATATTTTAGTGATAAATGATAAGGCACTTTACATAGCATGGGCCTAATTCCTCTATAAATATCGGATCAAGCTTTCCAAGCTATCGACTTGGACGCGCAGGTTGGCTGCAGCCTGGCTTTTGTTTTGCGCTAGCCCAGAACAGCAGTGTGGTTCGGCTTATAGTATAGTGGCTGCGAGCTGTTATGGTTAACTGTGGCGCAAGCATCTCGCACGGCTCGCATTGTGATCCAAGCTTAATTGCCAGTGCTGGATGACGTCTGTTTTGGCTCCCTAGACTGCATGCGCCACAACTTGGCGTATTACCACATGCGCTCGATGTTGGCCAAGCTCTTGTTCAGTTTCGATCTGACCCTACATCCAAGTTACTATGACTAGACTAATCAGAGGATCATTGCATTACAGGAGAAACTAGCTCTGATGATTGACGTCAAGGTGAGGCCTGACTAAAAAGCAAATGGCGACGGCCTTGGACACAATATAATTAAGCTGAAATAGAATGTATCTTGCTTATTAGTTGCTGGAGATACAAAGGTAGAACTGTCTCATGCTCATTAGGTGACTAACATGAAAAGACAGCCTTGCGGCTTCCACTATTCGTCTCGTGGAAGTTGCAGGCAGGTTTCCCTTTCGTTCGATCGTGAGCTATATAGGATATGGGCGGACCGAACAGCTATTAATCAATGTATGGCCGGGCGAGCAAGACGAGAGACTAGACTCTTCGTTGGCTTCCACAGGTCCTAACAGAGTAGATAGCCCACTTCCCTAAAAGCATCCCTTGCCATGAAATTCGCAAGGAAATTAGATGGTGGTGAAGCATGCCATCTATGGGCTTTGCCCGCCAAAATCTGGCAATCTAGCCTCGACTTTTGCCAACATTGTGATCATGCGACTAAGCATAGATACCCCAGCTCCAATATTCCATCGTGTGTTTGTATAGTCGTCTATCATGCTGTTGACGGATTTGTGTCTCTACGTTGAATCAATCTCGATCTTGCGATTCTTACTGGCGCCCCGAAGTCCGTTGTCTTGTTGCTTGGCAGCCGCCGGTCGTGCCCGTCGAAAATCCTCGGGGGAGGCGGTGCCCAACAATTCGGCTATGGCATGCTACAGATATACCAGCAATGGCCTGTGTTGCACCTTCAACGTTCCGGTGAAGCGCTGTGGGCCAAGGCCCAGGCAGTATGCAAACCCCAATGCCATCTGATATCCACCCTACTGATGCCAATATGCAGTGCAAAGAGAGAGAATTGATTTCAAGATGTCGGGTGTAGGTTATTAGAATTCCCGCGCTTCACCTACACCGTATCCAACCGAAGCATAGAAACGGACAAGTCTAGTGTGGACCAGGAGACCATTCCCAGCGCCGAGTACACTAGCATCAGCGGCGACCTGAGCTCGCCAACTCAGAGTCTTTATCTTAACTCCCATGCAGTTGGATCTGCTAGAATTTCTAGCGCGTCTCAAACTGGCTTAGTCGAGATGCGGCTAGAGCTATCCACGGACCCGATCTACTCGAAGGAGACCTTTGATGCCATGGTAGACGACTGGGTGGCTTTGGAGTACCCGCTGATCTCTGTTGTGCGTGTGCCGACTTTCTTTTCATCGAAACTGCAAGCATTTGAGAGATACAGTGTTTTTAGCATGCTGGTAGCCATGTGTGCCGACCCTGTGGCCACCATCCCCAGTCTCTTCTACTAGCATAAGTCCACCGACGCTACCTTCATTTGCTGGAATCGTAGCAAGATGATCAACAAGTGTTATGATGTTATTATGCAACTTCTAGATTCCACTTATTTCGATGAGTCGATATCGGAGAATTGGAGCATCGCATGTCTCATAAGAATAGCACATAGAAACATTGGGTGTCTGGATCGCTACTTGATGTGCAGCACCGAGCCTGGTCACCATCTGTGAAGGTTGAAATTCCATAGGATTGCCAGCTAGGTCAGTTTGTCGGGAGCCAAAAGAAGGTTCAGAATAAGGCTCTCTCCTGGGTTCGGTCGCTTAGTTTTGGGTGCCTTATGACTATATTGTTCCCATTCTCAATCATGGAGGGAAGCCACACGCTCCTAAGAGACCCGGGCAAGCCGGGACCGCTAGCAGTTCAGGCCTTCAACTAATAGAGCAGCAAATTCTTACGCAGATCAGAGTTAGCTATGACTACATTGTAGAGGATACAGTTCTCGTGCAGCCCAAAACCATTACATCACTCACCGACAGGCTATAAATTCTGACGAAACTTTTTAACTTGTCTTATAAGGCACGTCAGCCCTCTATAAGGGAACTTAGACTGTGAACATTAATGTGATGGATCTTTGACGGCGTGGGCACTTAAGCCTTGATTACATAGCTATCCTAAGGATCTAGCTTTCAAACTGCTTCAGCTTTAGCTATTCTGCATTTTATTATAAATACTCTAGGACATTTGTGCTAGACATTTTAACTACTTATCTTTCTTAAGTAAAAAATGATAATATAAAGCCTTTTTATCTTCTTTTGTAAGGAAATAAAGGCTTGTTAGGATCTTCTCTTACTTAATCGTCTTATTCTTACTCTTAAGTAAAATATTATAACTAAACTTAAAGAGATTTAGAAGTTCTTTGGTAGATCGATAGTTAAGATTAAGTAAAGGACTAATATTTCTTATTTAGCCTATGATCTTATTTATATTAGCCTTAAGAGGTAAAAAAAAAGGGGACTAGAATAGGTTTTTTCTTGGTAATAGATATCCTTGAGTATATTGTATGAGATGTGGTGAGTAGAGTAGTATATTAGGTAAGGGAAGTTGTTTAAGGTCTAAGATAGTAGGCTTGTAGAAACAGCTGCTCTCTTATTCTCTTAGGCCGAGCTTATTAGAGAAAGGTTATTACTGATTAAGATATCTTAGCTGTTATAACTTTTTCTCGAGCTTTTATACTATAATATAGCCAAAGCTATCATAAGCTCGCCATAGTGTGGCTTAACCTTACTATAAACATTATAGTGGCTTTAGCAACTTTAATAGGCGTTACACATAACAGAAGCTAATCATAGCTCATCAGCCCTAACAAGCTTCACATATAAAGGAGCAGGTCAAGGATAAGGCTCTACGAGCCCCGAGTGGCTATATCTATGAACGAGAAGTAGATCAATTATGATCATTACTGGATTTTTGCTTTGCTCAGAGATACCAGGTATAGTATCTACTGTGTGGATTGACGGTTTTTCATTTCTTCTTTGTGCGCAGCCCAACGTTTGAGGCTTGCGAAAGATAAATTACCTTACATAAGGCACGTCAGATCCTTTTCCAGGCAATAGATGGTCAAATTTAAGACGTACCGGACCAGGCCAGGTCAGAGGCAAGCAACTGGATTTGCCCGGGGCAAGTAAAGCGCAAGCACGCCTTGGATAACGTCCCCGGAGAATTTGATGAATGGATTCCAATCTTCACAGCCGCATGCTCGCTCTGGTCGAGGCTATCATAAAAGCCTTTCTATTTTACATAATGATCTATAGAATCTCCGTCAATATTAAATAAAACCCAAAGTATAGATACATCTTAGCTATATTATTGTCTCTATACTTGGTGCTTCTTATTACTATTAATTTCGGAATACTAATTAATCTTTAATAAGCTTTGAAGTCAACCTTACAGTAATACAGGTATTATGTAACTGGATGTCACCACCATTCCACCTAACCCAGCTGTGAAGGCCTGCTAATATTGACCCAAGAATATGATCATTATTTCGAAAGCCTAGTTTCTCTCGAATATATTCAAACGAAAATGGGCTCTCTACTGCTCCTTTTCCATTAAATGAATGACTAGTAGCGTAAAGTTGGTAACGGCCGTAGTAATTCTTACAGAATGTCGGGAAATAAATATCGGCATCTTTTCCTTTGAGAACTAGTCCATAGTATATGGCTTTGTTATTTTCAGTTCTCTTGGTCTTTTTGTCGCCATCAGTTTCATTAAGGACGCTAAAAAAGCTAAGAGAAAGGTAATTAGGTTAGTAGGCTAGCCAGTAGTTTAAAGTGTTGCAAGATAGGTTATTTGGTACACTCTGTACGAAATAAAGGAAAATATAGGCCTCGGGATATAAGTTGAGAAGAAATGGCTGTTATAAGGATGACTTACGCTGCTTTAGTAGTGGTTGGGATCTCTGATGCATTATAAAATCTTAACCTTGCCGAAAGACCTTTATATTCATCAGATTGATAAGTAAGCACGCGCTGGAAGACGTCAATGTCGAATAAATTCGAAGATAGATTAGCGCTCCCAATAGGAGCACTCATATCAAATTCTTCGGTGACATTGACGAGAAAAATATATCCGTCTGGATCGGCCACCACGATGCCAGTTTGATCTTCAGACATAATTACGCGGTATCCGAACTTGTCGTCTAGATTCTCCATATTGGCGGCATGATTACTGATATTAGGCTTGAAATCACTAATATCAGCACCGTTGAGATCTTGGACCACTGTTTTAAAAGGAGATGCCTGGGGAGGCTTAGAACTCCCGGTATTTCCCTCCGCGCTAATGCCGTGGTTTGTTAGCAGAGCTGGTCTAGGGGATACAGCAATACATTAGTGTCCATAGATCACAGTTTTAACATACGTAATGCAACCGAGGCTCTTCTCGTAGAGTTCATCGACTCGGATTTGATAGTCCCATGATTGGAAGGCTTCGACGTAGATCCTATTGTTCGCTCCAACGAGAAGTTCTACCCCGCCTTTGCATTTCGTATTCTCTTTGTCGGCGACTTTGGCTTTAACGTAGACAGACGGTTTGTTAACCAATCCAACCGTTTGCTTAAACTTGCCATTCAGAACGTCGAGACCACATTCAAGTGCAACTGGTAGACCGAACTCAACAGAGGCCGCGAGGTCACCTTTAAACTATAGAGAAAATAATCAGCATTCTTACGGTCATCACAAATAGTAGTGTTGATATGATGCCAACGAACCCGAGTCACGGGGGTGAATTTAGAAACGAGACCCTCAATTCCGTTGTTGGTCTTATTCACTGCGTCGAGTGACGCCTTGCCTTTCGAGATCGATAGACTACCACCAAGTGCAATTTCTGCCCCGAGTTGACTCTGCAGGGTGAGGTCAACTGCAGCACTAATGCTGACCTGGGGCCCAAGAGTGATGATTCCTGGGATAGTGAGTGGGCTGAGCGGGTAGGCCCCAATCTGCTTCTTAAAGCCTTCAATAGGCTCGTTGTAATCTTTCTCTATGTAGAGGCCGAAGATCAGGTCGAGGCTGAAATCTTCATTATTAGTGAAGGACACACTGCCCTTAGTAAGGCCCTTTTGGATACTGAAAGCAACATGTCCTTCAACACTAAAATCGGCGCTGATACCACACCTAAGACATTGGAGACTAACTTCAGCCTCACTGGTAAGTTCATCTCTTTTGGTGATAATGCCAAAGCCCTGGTCATATTCGAAAATCTCTGGCAGCGAGCCTTTCGGAGACCGAAGGTGAAAGTCGAATTTAAAGTCTTCATGATAGGAATGCTTGAAGGGGACACCGAAGACAAGCGCAATGCCCTTGAGGGTAACAAGGGCGACATTGGCGATAAGAACAGCAACCTTGCCAATTATGCTGACCGCTGCTTCTAGGGCTTGGGCCACGACCTATAATTCACATGTTATCGGCTGGCCCTGGTTGGGAGAGGAAGTGTGTTCTCACATCAACGACGCTCAAGATAGCATTAAATGCGGTGCAGACCCACCAAAAGCGCTTGTCTAGATTTTGCATCGGGTAGTAGACCAATGCTAGTGCCCGTCGCTGCACGTCCTTGCCATCTGTCACTTGGCCATCCATGCTCGCAAAGGAGAGTTCTTTATGAGCGTTTTTGTCATTTTGCGGTTTCAACTCTGTGACGCCTGCAAATGCCCCCAAATTTTTGGGGGAATCGACAATGCTCTCAGGCTCGGAATCGATCGGGTCGCAACCAAGGGGGGCCACGGTATTATCGAGCGGGCCTGACTTAGATTCTGCTCTGCAAACTTCGTGGGTCGAACGGCGCTGGAGACGGCGTTGGCGGTCTGCATCTGGCCAGGCGCTAGGGAGTTTGTCAAAGCGGACATGGCCTCTGACCGGAATACTATTTTTATGGTTGGGATGTAGGAATGTGCCCACAAAAATTTCGCCGGAGTTAACAGCGTCTTCTTGTTGAATAAGCTTAGTAGCAATAGTGGCGCACCGCGATATCCCATCAAATTGCGGGTTGGAGGCATGAAAGTAAGAACGTTGGCCATTGTGCTCATGACCGCACCCAACGTGGAAGGTAATAAGATAAAACTCGGGACGATTCCAGGCAGTTTCGATATGCTTGAATGCCGTTTCTTGAAAGCAGATGACGATTTTATCGCGCGAGCAGCGTACAGACTGGGGATGAGTCGACTGGTCAAGAACCACAGTAGGTAGGTTAAAGTAAGCTGTCATTCTACCATGTTTTGAACCGTGAAAGGAGGCTTGCGATAGTCAGTAAGTTAGGAATTATAATATCAACGCCTCAGTCACTTACGTCGATGACCCTCTTGGGAGTAATACAGCTCTTTGAGCGGTTCAGGAGTCAAATGGCGATGATCGGTTGGATCATGGCCAAACGAGTGGGCGGGGGATAGGACGATGCCGTTACCAACAAAGGCTGGACGTATCTGGAGGAGCCCGCGGGTAGCTAGGTGTAACCCTTCGAGAGCCACGGTCAAGGCCGTGAAAGCAGATAGCGCTACAAATAGAATGAAATTTAGTGCCATACTTGCAAAAGCGATAAAATTGTAATACGCGCAATGGCGTGGTCAATAGCGTGGTTGGTAGCTCGGAAACGCGAGAAGTGCATGATCTTAAGTAGCCACGCGCCAACTAAAGAGTACCCGAGGGTGATATTTAACTAGTTAGAGTCTACGTTCCAAATGGCATCTTTCTCTCTTAGATGCTTTCGTCTGCCGTCTGCATGGTTCAGTTGCAGCGACATGAAACAATGAGTGGGTTAAGACATGACGTGCTTCTGTTTCGGTTAGGAGCTATCTCGCATCTCGGAAAGATATAGTTGAGCCAAAATTGATTCAAGACGCAATATTGGAACCTGTTTCAACATCCAAGGACTGCGTTTCATCCGAAAACATCTCGTTGGTATCCTGACACAGAAATCCATTGAGTTACTGTACAGCGAGTTCGGATATCATGGGCAAATTAAGTTGAAGTACATGCCAACCGAAGGCCGAGGTCACTTGGATTGGCAGTTGGAACACCTGATAGGCAGACCCTTGGAGGCTAGCACTACTGCCGTAATATATCTCTAGGGAAATCGATGAATGCACATACATGTGCTGCTGGGGCCATCCCCGCTGGTGGTGGCAGCGATAAAGTAACTATGAGAGCCGAAAAAAGACAGCTGGCTAGGGTACGTGGCATGTGACCGCCCTTAACATGGCTTTTCAAGTTCTTTTCCTCTCATTAAACTCATCCCAAGATTCCTCAAGGCTTCCATTGCCTGGAATAGCTGGTCCTGAGCCTCGGAGTTCCGATCAGTCGACTGTAGTCTGGGGTGATATAGTACGTCCCGGATAATAGTATGTAAAGAGCTAGCTGCCGTCAAGGCCCTGCTCACACGAGACTCGAATTCGCTTTGCGTCCGTATCAGGAGTTCTGTCTCGCTCCACAACAGGCAGTCGCTCATTGTCTCGTCGTAAAAATTCTTCCTGGGTTGAGCCAGTAGTTTGTTTGGAGTCGGCCAGTGACAATCCAGGATTCATCAAGCTTTGATCTTCAAGGGATGATGAAGGCATGATCCCTAAGCTCACATGTCCTGTAACGGTATCAATCGTTGCTTGCTGTTTGCTAAACGTTGTTAAGAGTACCTCGTGTTGCCTTTCAGCACCAGTCGGATCCGGTACTATGTCTTCAAAATATGCCAATAAGATGTCAGGGTCCGGAAATTCCCGCTGGGCTGTTGCAGGAACACTGGCTTCCACTGCCGTTGATACATTTCGCACACCAGCGCTGCTAGCGCTAACCGTTTGTAGAAGTTCCATTGAGGCGTGATCAGCATATGATGGTGCATCTACCGATACTACCAGAGCAAAAATCAATTCATCGTAGTCTATGCTCCGGTCAGCAAATGACCTTTGGTTCTTCTAGAAACTTCAGTCTTACATGGAAAATCGGTGTATGTCCATTGAAGCCGTCAGTTGTTACACTGGGCCAGATAATCGCAAATAAGGCATACCAATTTGGAACAGACCCGGACACAAAACGACGGCTCTTGATCTCATCCTTTTGTTCCCTTGTAAGCCTGTACTTTCCTGGCGACGGCTTCGCTTCGCTCTTTCCCTTAAGCTCGTGATGGCGTGCCTCTGACTCTTCCGTAAAGTGTTTCTAGCATCTATTGCATCGAAAAAAATGGATTGTGGTTGCGGAAGATGTGAAACCTATGGTTCTCTATCAGAAATATCAGGGGCAGCGGCCACGTCTTATATGGTGTACTAACCGGACTCTGGGAAAGCTTTCGGCCTCGCCCAATGGGTTCTTGGTGCTCTTTTCGCAGCCCTTTCACTTAATTTCTTCTTTTGTGGCCTGCTTCCTATATAGGATTAGTGGGAAACATTGATACGCTCCATCCAGGTTCCGTGGAACAAAAACGGGTTTCCGTATTCAACAGGTTCATCAGTTAGTTACGTTTTATTTTCCTTACGTGGACGAACCCTCGCTGGCACCTTAAGTGCTAGGTCTGGCTTACTTTCACAAAAGAGAACACATCAGAGTCTTGATTCGCAGCCGTACACGCTCTAGAGACACCAAAGCAACAATTATGCGGATGTGTCAACTGTGCTCTAATGAGTGCGCGGTGATTTTTGCATATGGCCTTGATGCTATTAATTTGCTGCCCGTAGATTCATAATATTTATCGTTTACGTTATAGCTACTTTGTTTTTTTTAACCTGCTGACCACTCCTTGTGTGTATAGGACTGCTTCGGACTTGCTTCTCTTCCGTATGGGAGGCCATTGGAGAAACTTTTCCTATTTGACGAATAAAAGAACAGGAAATTGACCACAAGGTTCTCTTGTTGGAATTCAATGCTCACTTGCCACGATGGATTCTACAAGGCGTGCGCATGAAGGATTGGAGAGGGAGACTTATATTTAATACTATTACACCTTTGGCGTTTCCCCCCCGACTCACTTCCCTCCAAAAAAACACTGATTTACGAATCTTTTATTTTTTTTCTCGGCATATTTCCCCTAGCTCTTCTATTCTCGTCAACCAACCCAGCCTCCCTTCTTCATTTCCTCTTCTGTCCACTGCGCTAGCTTTACCGCAAGTTTTGGGTCTTTAGCTAGCTTGCTCTGCCAACCTGGCTCTGCTATCCTCTGGAAATAGGTGCCGCACTGCTCTTTCTTGAAATCCTGGCTCGCCACACAGAACACATTTGTCCATGAACCTCTGTCTGAATCCATCCTGAGCCCTATGAAAGAGTGCAGCGACCCAAGCACGCTCGCCCAGCGAGGCAACCCTTCGTGCGTGCCGAGATTGGTGGCGACGAAACCTGGATGGACTACGGAGCACCAGATCTCGCCGCTGCCGGCGCGCGCGGCGTCTGAACCAGGCCCATATAGCTGGTGCAGCGTCTTGCAATGCAGCACATTGGCGAGTTTGGACTGGGAGTAGCGCGTCATGTTACTCTCCCCGCGCAGGGTCGTGTCGGCGAAACGGATGCCGCCGCGGGGCGCTCCATGATGACCCACCGACGACAGGTTGACAATACGCACGATACCCGGTGCAGAGACTTTGGCGGTCGTGCGCAGCAACGGCAGGAGATGTGACGTGAAGACCCAGTGTGCAATGTAGTTGGTCTGCCACTGGGCTTCATAGCCGTCTTGTGTCATCTCGAACGGCGTCGCCATGATACCTGCATTGTTGACCACTCCGTGCAGTGCCATCTCGTTTGAGAGCACCAGCTTAGCTGCCGCAACCACGGACGCGAGTGACATATGGTCCATCAGTAACAAGGTGACGTGCGCGCGGGGGTCCTTCTCTTGGATAGTGGCGATGGCGGCTTTGCCCTTCTCGGAGGATCGCGCGCATAGGTACACATGGGCTCCATACTTTGCGAGCCAAGCGACAGTATAGTAGCCTCTGCATTCATGTGAGCATCTATAATTTCTCCGCATGTATCATAGATCTGTAGAGAAGGGCGGTGAGATGGGGATAGGAACAGGGCCGCTACATACATGCCGGAATTTCCACCCGTAACAATATACACCTTGCCGCTAAGGTCCGCAAGAGAGTTAGGATGGAACGGCATGTTTTTGATAGGTCTATGATGAGATCCTAATATTACAGCGACGGTGCAGGTAGTTGAGATGGTAGCGAGAATTGTGCTTCTTTGCGACGGTTGGCAAGATGGTGAGAGCTTCTAGTCCGATGTGCTTGAGGAATGTGTAATACGGATTGCAGTGCGTGACGAGGAATAAGAGAGCACGATCCACAGGACAGCGCACCTCGCATATTTATAGAAATTCACTCGTCAAAGTCTGGCACTCCTGACCGCGTAATTTTTATCCTTGACCCAAAGCCATCTTGTCCGTTTGAACCGTCCGAGAAACAGGACGTTGCTGCCGTCCAGCAGCTCCAAGATTCTGAGTCTCCCAATAGGGCTTGGCTCTGACTTCTGATTTAATCTTAGCGCAAAGGTAAGCCAGGTGCATAGCGCTAAGCAAGGGATTGGGCTAATGGGGTCTATGATCGACTAATCCGCCGCTTACTCAGTGAGGCGAATGATTGATTAATCCCGATCAAGAAACCCTTAATAAGGGCTCCGGCCATTCTTGTTACCCAAATATTTCTCGAGCTCAGCCAGGCTAGGCGCCATGTCAGGCCGCAGCGATATCCTCCATGTGGCCACGCAGATCGAGCTTGTGCCAATGAGACAGGTGGCCGAGGCGAGTGCAAACCTGCAGTTGCATGCATGTGAGGGACACTTCAACTAACTCGGCGAAGGCTGTGGACCAGGAAGACGACTGGACTGGAGTGACAAATGAAGCTGACCGTAGAAAGATACAGAACCGGTTGAATGTCAGAGCATACCGTGAGTGGCGGCCCCTCCTCCCCTTTCATCATCCCAAGACCAAGGTGCAGCACGTTTTGCTCCTTATAGAATCGCTGCGGTGCTCTCCCAGTCAACAGCGGATCGATCCTGGTCTGATATTACACGGCCAAATACGTCCTGCCTTGCGTTTACGCCTGCTCTTTGTTTCCCCAATTCCTCCTTTCTAAGCTTTCCAAGTGAACCAAATGCGACAAATGGAGAAGCGCGCACACTACTGACAACCCACAGGACGGCGCAAGGCCGAAAAAGCGCGACAGCTTTCTACTGCCAATGGCAGTGCAACATCCCCTATGGATCTTGTTGAGACGCAACCCATAGTGCCGCACTGGGATGAACATCAGCGGGAGGTTGTGTTCTTATCCACTGCAGCTGCTGGTCAACCGCTGCGGAAAGAAAACCCGCTGCTATCTGCTGCTCAACTCTCCCATCATGCATCGCCTATAGAGACGGTCATCTTCCCGCTCTCGTCCGACAACCTCATTGTGCTTCTACAGTACAACGTCCTCAGGGCCTCCATTGCGAACCACCAGATGGTCTCGTCCTTCCTGGGCGTCAATCTTATGGCCGAGTGTGCCGACGGGAAGCTGCACGTAGTATCTGGCCAACTCCTGTCTCAAACGATACCTCCCTCCCTGCAGCCCACGGCCCTGCAGCGTGCCGTACCACACCAGGCATGGATTGACGTCGTCCCGCACCCGAGGTGGCGAGACAACCTGCTGCAGGCGCTGGGCGGCTTCGACGACGACGCGCTATGGTCCGACATCATCGGCGGCCTGTTCGAGGGCTTTCCAGACGCCGAGGTGCGCCACCGTGGGATAATTGCCTGGTCGCCATCCTGGGACGTCAGCGGCTGGGAGATCTCAGAAGGGTTTCTGAATCGTTGGGGGTGGACTCTCCGCGGCTGCGAAGATGTACTTAATGCCACAAACCGGTGGCGTGCGAGACGCGAGGAGCCACCGCTGGTACTGGAACTTGACTCTTAATCTGGGCATTGCCATCTAAGTCTAATTACTAACTGTCAAGCTTTTATGGTAACTGAAACTTCTCGATAACGTTTTTTTTAAAAAAAAAATTAAAAAATTCTGTGAAGTCAAGCAAGTCCTATTAACTATACCGTAACTCGACAAAGAGCGCGACCCGATCCACATCGCGCCGTGCCATTTCCTGTGAACACAACATCCTATCCGTCCATACCAACTGTAAAATGGCTACTCCACACATTACCGAACCATCGGACGAAGCTAGGCTATTTCCGGCTATTGTGGCCTTTTGCTGTGATTGAAATCTAAGCATTCGAGCTGCAGCAAGCTATTAATTACAGAGTTAAAAGGAATGCTCTATATGCCCGCCTTCAAGGCTGACCTATACGACGGAATATTTTGGCTAATGTAAATATTTTCAGATATCTTATATAGTGTGTTGAATAGTGACATTGAAAAGGGGTGAGGTCTAGGTGTTGGGGTTAATAGCGCGGAGATCTGGCTAAAAGCTGGCAGAAGCGAGAGCTGGACTATCCCTCTGTTATATGATTCAAAAGGTTTATGGGCCGCTTGGAAAGTTGTTGAAGAGTAGATGGATGTCCAAATCCATGCTAGCCGCCCCTCCAGCCCCAATGCCAGTTCTAATAAACTGTTTTAACTGTTCTATTTTTGGTTATACAACTGCATCAATCCATTGACATATTGCTCTAGGTTCGCTAGGGAGGTATCTGGGCGATGATTTTCTTTTATGCAAATACGTTCTGTCACTGTAGGACTTTGGTCGGTGTAGTGCTGAAGCATTTCAGAGGGCCCCGAAGCCGTGTCTTTTTTGTCTCTACCGGAAGAGTCAGTTCCGTATTTTAGTTTTGGTAGCAGAAACTCTGTCTTACCCGGACATTGCGCTCAAACGCGCCGAAGGAGCGGGGCTGGCAGTTCTCGGTGTTGTCTCTGTGGTTGCCTCCATTGTTCAAACGTAGGAACCGGATGTATACAAAAAAAAGGGGGGGGTGCTTGCTACAGAGGGCCAGGTCCCAGTAGTTGTTTAACGCCAGATCTCTGGGTCTGATTCTTCGGTTACTTCAGTGTAGTAGACGCTTGCCGCTCATGCCAACGTGAATGTCGGAGAGAAAAGTGAGTACAACCAAGTTTTGCGGAAACAACTGTCGCATGGCGTTTGGTGCTTATGGCCTGGGATTGGGGGATGGCCTTCGCATGGCACATCCGTGGCCAGCCCTACGGGTAGGTACCGTAAGCAAACTCTAAGATGTCACCATATAAGCCTACCTCTGGCCAAGCCCAAGCTGACTGCAAGAGCCAGGTCAGTATTAAAAGTGCACCAATCACGAGTTGATCTGGCGGCAGACAGAGACAATGCCCCACACCCACTGCCGACCGAGGAGGCGGAAAATCTTGTCTCTAAATGGTCGATTCCTGAAGTGGCGTCGTTGCGTTCGTAGGGAGCAAGGCACAACTGTGCCCTCTCCCAAGAATCGGCAACCCCCCGCTTGCCCCAAAAAAAACTCCTCAGTGGTTGCATGGGTGACTTTCCATTACACACCGAGACTATCGGGCTTCACAGGATTTCCGTGCGACAAAAGCTGATCACCGAGCCCAAGTCTTCAAAGTTACCTGGCCCCAACATTTCTACCACTGTCCTTCGAGCCATGGAGCCCTCAGACCTAGCTGTCACGAGGGACCTTATGCCAATCAAAAGCAAAGCAGACCAGTTGTTAACATGGCTATTTCCTGGGGACAAAGCTCAAGCGCTCAACGTAGAGCGCGATTTAGTGTTTCCCGACGTTTCTGACAACGCCAGTGTTTCAAGCTCAATGCAAGCCGAGGCTTCTAGCTCGGCCTGTGGGGAGGAAGATGAGTACGAGATAGCCGAGCAGTGGGATCAATATTGGGATCATGCGACGCGATCGGATCCATTTATTGGGGGAGCCGCTGGCCTTGACACCATTGACTCCTTGGCTAACCTCCTCGGGGCTGGGTCGCTGTTCGATGAGCTTCAGAAGATGGAGGATCAGGAATCCGTACATACGAATGTATTGGATTCAAACGTGCTGGCCCTGTCCACGGAGACGCCTAGCAAATCACCAAGCATAAACCCCACCCACGGCAAGGCGGACAGCTTACCGACGAATATATCAGTCACGCAGCTTAAGGCCGCCAAACCTAATTCAAATCCAGGGATGCTTTGGAGACAAGAGATGGAACCGGCAGACTTTTATCGAAAATACGTACAACAACACTGCATCACTGGGTCAGAAACCGAGCCTTCGATGGCGGATAGTTCTAGAGAGAGCCGCGGGACTATGAGCACAATCGAGTCCTTGGCGCCGAGGAAGGGACAGGTGAGACGCCGAACGCACCAAGGAAGCCTCTCAGAGTCATCGGAGTCCCAAATCGACCTCGAAGGGGACAAGGCAAATGCTAGCGGGGGGGTTGATCGACTCGCGATACTGTTCGACAGAGAAACCATTTCCCTCCTAGGTTCATCCGAGCTTTTGCGTACTCAAAACCCCAACTTTGACGGGCACATGTCGCTTGAAACAACCCATGCATTTCAAGCTGACGTGTCGACCCTGAAGTACTTCGAGACAGCAACCGCTGGAAGTAAAGATGCCTCGTGGGATGAGGAAAACGCTGACGACTGGCTCTCGGACCTCACTGAGGACGACCAGATCCTGGAGGCTAGTCATCCATTCTTGAAACATCGTGAAGAGCTACTTCTCAGTGCCCTTCGGCGATTTCGGAGCCATATAGCCCAATGCAAAGGCGGAACTCCAACCCAAGGGCATCAGGAACCTGCGGCGGATAATAAAACAGGCCAACAGAATATTCAGAGCGCCAAGCGACGCCTGTCTATAGACGACAGCTTGAATTCCGGATCCACTCCGTTTGTGGGCCGGCAACCTCCCAAGAAACGCAAGGCTTCCGCGGTAAACCAGGAAAGAACCCTGGCTTGTTTGTTCTACAAGCACAACAAGATACAGCATATTGACTGCTTACGACACACCCTTCGTCGAGTCAAGGATGTCAAGCAACATCTCTGGCGCAAGCACCGACAGCCACAACTTTATTGTCCCATCTGCTATCAGGTGTTTACCAGCCGTCCACATCACGATTTTCACATACAATCGAGGAACTGCATGGCACGGGACCGTCCCATTTGGGATGGAATTTCTGAGAATCTTCGAGAGGAGCTATCCCGAAGAGTAGAAGCTGGGATCTCGGAGGAGGAGCAGTGGTTTTCGGTATGGGACGTTGTCTTCCCTGGCGAGGATCGCCCGCGGACCGCGTATCTCAAGGGCCAACTCGAGGAGCTGATTGAAATGCTGCGCGAATATTGGGGTGCCTCGGGCCAGGAGGTCATTTCCACCGTCCTTGCGGAACGCGGTCTTCTGAACTGGGACATGCTGAGTGAGGAGCGAGACTTGTCTATTTTGCTTCCCCAGCTTTTACGAGACCTCATCAGCACGATTCTGGACCAGTTTCTCGCCTCGAGTGCCCAAACAATTGGGCAGATACCTCCGACAGCCGAGGATGCAATGACACCTGCTGACCCTCTCCCTAATGTCGTCAGCCGACCACTTCCTACACCTGCTCCGAGCAATACATCCGGTACCCACGCGGTGCACACCACACCGCTCCCTGCAGCTGGGGGAAGCGATCCCGCTCCATCCTTGGACATGTTGGCAGACCTTCACCAGACCTACGGCCCCCAGGAAGATGCAATAGAAGCAGGCATGTTTGATCACCCATTAGCTGCTGAAGAAGTGCTGTTGGACAATGGCAACAGCGATATCACCTATGAGTCTATCACGCAGGAAGCACAAGGGATCTTGGAAGATGGCGGCGTGTTTTCCATTGTCTTTGACGATTTAGAAATGAACATCTTGGGCCCTAGTACGAGTCAACAGGGACTGGGCGAGGTCAACGATGAGAATCTATTCACAGGGTTTTAATATAGGAATAATACAGGTCTAAACTTCTGGACAAAGACTATCTACCAGCAGTATGGCGAGCGACTGTAATATCTGGCCCAAATACCCTAGAGGTCTACAACAAAATCATTACGAGAAAATACTATGCGAGCTTTACTGGTGATCTTGGCTTCCCTTTGTTTCTCATTCTTCCAGCACCACTCTCATAGAGGATCGAATCGTTGTTCTAGTTTCCTTGACCATGTCGTCTGAGGTTGAAGTGATGGACGATGAGCAAAGCGGGCTCGCATTGAAGACGAATCCAGTCACGACAAGCCCCGAGAAGGCGATTCCGGATTTCGATTCGACTGCCAGCTCACCGGATGTGCCTGCGCAACTACATGCTAAAACATGGCTACCTGTGTTAGCTGTCGGCATGATTTACTTTGCTCAGTTGGTGAACTTAGTCGGAGTCGGTGCTGTAAGTACTGCGTCAAACCCGTTGACTATGGAGCCAGAGCTGAGTTTCTTAACATTGCGAAATACTCTAGCAAGGTCAGGTGATTGCTGGTCACTTTAATGATGCGACCGATACTGTCTATTTCTCCTCACCTATCACCATTCTGACCGTTGTCCTGGGACCGGTTGTCTCCCAGGCCGCCGATTACTGGGGCCGCAAATGGGTCCTTGTGGTATTGACTCTATTCGGCGCCATTGGTTCTCTCATTGTCGCCCTTGCAAGCAGCATGTCGCAGGCCATCGCTGGATTCACCATTATCGGCATTGCCTACGGCACGCAACCACTTCTCCATGTTGTCGCGTCTGAGGTCCTGCCGCGGCGCTGGAGGGGTTATGCGCAAGCAGCTGACTTGATCTCAAATGCCCTCGGCAGCATTGTTGGCCTCTTGGTCGGTGCTGTGCTGAACCGCACCAACGATCCTACCTCAAACGGCTTCCGCTACTACTACTATATGACTATAGCCTTATTTTTCAGCGCTGCTATCCTATGCGCTATCGTTTACAACCCGCCAGAGACCGAAAAGCAAAGGGAGTTTACGAACGCTCAGAAGTTGGCGAAGCTTGACTGGGTCGGGTACTTCCTGCTGGCCGCTGGGCTACTTGTTTTCTGTCTGGGCCTCTCCTACTTCGAGAATCCATACGATTTCCGTGATGCCCACGTGGCTACAACGTTTGCTATCGGTCTGGCGCTTGGGCTAGGGCTCATGGTGTACGAGACTTGGTTTAAGACTGACGGCATGTTCCACCATGGAACTTTTACTGGAAACCGCAACTTCGCTATCGCCACATGTTGTGTCTTCGGCGAGGGCGTCGCATTCTTCGCGGCCAATACCTACTTCGCCTTCCAGGTTAGCGTTTTGTACGAGACGGACAGCGTGCTAGTGGCCACTCGCTACTGCATCATGCTGATCGCGGCCTCGATCTCGTCGCTGTTTGTAGGCTGGTACTGCGACAAGACACAGCAAGTCCGCTGGGCAGCCGTTGCGGCTTTTTTTTAATTTTTGTCTCTTTCTTCGCCTGCACAGCGACGACGGATCGCAGCTCTGGTACCTAGGTCTGGGGCTACCCGGTCCTGCTGGGTGTAGCGTTCGGCATGACTCTTACCACACTCGTCACTGTCGCACAACTTTCGACGCCGCCTGACCTTATCGCCATCGCGACAGGTCTTATTATTAGCGTACGCTCTCTCGGAGGTACGATCGGTATTGCTATCTACAATGCTCTCTTCAGCGACGAGATGAGCCATCTTCCCCAGAACATTGCCAATGCTGTCATTCCTGACGGGCTCTCGCCGGACAATCCGGGCCAGTTCATCGTGGCGCTAACTTCGCACAACCAGACTGCCGTCGCCATAGTTCCCGGGGTGACACCACAGATCATCGGTAATGGTTTGGATGCTCTACTAGACACCTACATTTTAGCCTTTCCCCACGTATGGATAGCAGCTGGTTGCTTTGTCGCTGCAGCTACTGCTGTATCTCTCCTTTTGACCCGACCAAGGAGTTCAATATGCACATTGATGCTCCCATGGAGAAGGATGAGATTGATATATCCACGGCTTAAATGCCTTCGCTGCGCCCTATGGCATTTTTATACTTATATAGAGATGTCGGTGAGGGCTGAGCCTTTCCCGCATATAGGATGGTGTTAGTATTTATTGCCAGTACCATTATAGCGCCTTGTGCCAGGTTCCACCGTTCCTGTCAAAATAAAGCCTTGAACAAGATAGCACAATCGTACAAAACAGTGAGACCCCCTAACTTGTTCTGAAGATCCTTCGCGATGGGGTGTCGCACTCACATGCTTCGCTGCTTGGGACAACGGGCTGTAACTGCTATGTAGATGCTAGGACCGCAAATTAGGCAAAACTTGGTAAATAAGGGTTTGATGTCATCACTACATCTAATTTCGTCGCGTAGTCCAATTCTTGCTCTGTCTGTAGATCGTCCTGGCTCCAGATAGCTTGCAACATGAGTGCCAACCTTGCCCCGTGCTGTTGAGCAATGGCTCCATTCCGTGCGAGGCTTATGATCAACATACGTTGTTCGTCGGTCTGCGCCTCGCACCCGATGATAAAGAGTGGAAACGGTAGCCCACAGCAATCCGCCTGTGAGAAGATTGCAAACGCCCGTTCGGCGTACAGGGCAATCTTTTCCGACTGGCTTGAGAAGCCCCGGCTCACTCGTTCGAGGTAAATTAGTAGGGATAGCTTGTAAATTTCAAGCTCGCGAGTATCGCCCCATCCACGTATTGACGTTGTGGCTTCGTTTGTGCTCGTACCGTTCCGATTCGAAATATTCTGAATCCGCCGCTCCAAATTTTGCAACGACTCGGCGTATGCTGCATCGTGATAGCCCGTATCGGACGGCCGCAACACCCCATCGAATATATCTTGAAGGAGTTTCAGAAAACTATGGGAAGTTTCTGGTAATTTAACTGCCTACGGGAGGTTCAGCAGCACTCTTTCTTGAGGGGGATTTGCTGACACACACAGTCTACTTACGCTAGATGGTGAGCACACTGGCCCAGGCTTAACCAATTTTGTGCGCGATTCGTTGTAATCGACAGTTGTACCAATCTTTGCCATTCTGTGCCAGTGTCGAAGGCTGAATTTTAGCAAGGCTCCGTGGTAGGTAACCCAATCCTGAAGCATGTATCCGTCACTTCCCAGAGCCTCGAGGTCCCCCAGGATGTGACGCATGAGATGTCCAGATCCGCAGAGAAACCAACACCAGTGGCTAGTGATGTCCTCGCCAGCATGAATCTAGGGATGTGATCAGGAGGGGCCACTGCGGTTACTATGGGAATCCAACGTACTTCAGAGGCAGATAATATCATGCTGGCAGCAAGATGCCTTACCCCTTCGGAACTATCAATGCCATTTGTAGAAGATGACTTCAAGAGCTGAATAGCGGCTAGTTTCAGATGCGATGTTTGGTGTTGATGACGATGTTGATGTGCCGCAGAAAGGGCCAGAATCGACCATAGAACGCATTTGGAAGATGGTGTAGTGTCTAATAAGGCCAATCGGAACAAGAGGCTCCGAAGTTCTGAGCGTGTATGGTTGAAGGTGGCTAGAGTATTAGACGCGACAGATTCGACTAGAGTTCGTTACTACAGTTGGGGTAACAGGGGTCGAGGTCGCTTACAGTATGCTAGAAGGTCCATCTCCGTACTCTGAAGCTGAAACGGTTTCCACGGAACGGACTTGGGATGGTTGATTAATGCTAGCATATCCCAGCCACTTTCGTTATGTACTGAGGGCACTTAAGCTTTGACACCTACGTAAGATGGCGCAAAGTAGAGGTGACATACCTTCTCTCCCGAAGGAAGTTGAGAGATGTCTGTGTATTTCCATGTCTAGACACCCAGTATTCAAGAAGATGAGATTGCGTGACGTGTTGCCTGCCGGGCCGCGAGTCGAGGCCCCGACGATGGATCGTTTGCTTGTCGGCTGCGGCCAGGAAAGTTTGAGCCCGTAGCCTCTACAGATCTTGTTCGAACTAGCACATCTCTGGCAATTGGGCCGAGCCTCATCGCAACGGACCTTCCGGTCTGTTAGGTGATTAGTAGAGCGTACGCAATGGCGTAATCACGGGCTCCGAACCTCTACATGTCCAGCACCCGCTAGACCGCATCGTAAGCGTAGCGAAGACAGACCGCGTATTAAGTCTCGCGCGAAGTTGCCAAATGATCAATTCGGTACCGCTTCCTAGACAAGAATCCTACCGTGACGCTACCGACATCAATATTTTTATGAGTTGGCACTTACCCCGAAGAATCAACCAACATTAGTCAGCGTTTTCCCTCATATTGTCTCTCCATATTTGACCGAATAGGAACCAAGGCAACTTGGTGCGAGGTGTGGGGCGAGGTTGGCCTTGGCTAAGATCGGCTCAGTGGCAAGCTAACTCAATTCAGTTACCTGGGAATCCTCGACGAGATGCGCTTCACCTATTCGAATAAGTATGATTAAGGGCAGACGGGGTGCAATGAGTGGTCGGCTAGATTAATGATTAACAATCAGGGTGTAGCGGTAGAGGGCTGATTAATCAATCTAGCGACGGGAGAGAAACACGCATCTATGCCTTTGTGAAGAATAAGATGTACCCTTACCTTAGTTCTAGATACAGTCTCTCTCGATCGCGCAGAAAAGAAAACTCTTAAACTAGAGCTGAAAAGCGATAAACACAAGGGTCAAGAAATGGCAACTTATGTGATCACGAAAGCCACTCGAGGCCTGGGTGTAAGTTCAATGCTGCAGCGAGGGCCATGACAGCTCTTGCAAGAAGTCTGATGAGCTGATCTCCCACCCGGAGGGCAACGACGAGGAAGGCACCGAGGAAGTGCAAGCAGGCGAGAAAAGAAAGATATCAGGCCATCAGCCTGGCCGGAACAAGAAGAAGTCTGCCGAAGGGCCAGCTGCCTCCACACGCTCTAAGGACGGCCAGGAGGACGAGGAAAAAGATGAGGACAACGAGCACGGGGAACATGAGGATGAGGAAAAAGAGGACGAGGTCGAGGGGGGCGATGATAGGGAGGAACGAGAAGGATCGAGCCTCAAGCAGGACATGGATGGCAAAGACGAGAACGACGAAGAGGAGGCGTGGGCCAAGCCCAAAAGTCGGCCGCTAACGGCTTATTCAAGGGGTATAAGGTGAGCTGGGACAGGGGCGGCGGCCACCCGGAGGGCAAGGTGCTCGAGGCGAAGGAAGAAAAGTACGCCAGATCCACCCTTGCCAAGCATATCGCGGGACTACGGGATAGAGTACTGACACGGGCTTGCAGGACTACCATTATGACCAAGAAAGGGAACCAAGTCTCCCGGAAGGGCAAACCGGCAGACCCTACCGTCGTGGTGGATGCCGGGTCGTCCAAGGCCACCAAGCTGGGGAATGAGCTGGATTAAATGTTGGCTACCGTGGGTGTCTAAGCGACCTAATTACGTACACCGTGGCGGGTGTCCTAATACCACTTATGTTAGGTATATCTAATAAAAGCTCGTTTTTAAAATCTTCCAAATCTGCCGAGGAGGTTCGCCCTCACCTACTAACGCAAGATAGCGGGCGTAGCCAGCACTCTACGGCAGGCGATGCACTAGATTCGCTTAAATCCAGCTGTAAGTGACCGTTAGCCAGTGGCTACTCGATTTGATGATCCACTGGCCAAAAGAGGAAGTTTTGCCAAGCGCCAATCGGAGGGTAAACACGTGAAATTTCGAACCGTTATAACTGGCATTCGGTCGGATTATTTGGTGTTTAGCACAGAATTGACAAATATAAACCAGCACCCGACGGTAAGAAAAACACCGCACCTAGTCACCGCTCTATTTAACCTTGCAACATTGCCTACAAGATCATACTCCCACGCTCCATAAAGCACTTCTACACAGAGCAAATGGAATCGGATCTGGAATCGGATCTGGAGTCGATCGATATTCTCAAGTTCTGGAAGGAGAACAAATGCCACCTCCGGGAACTCACCAAAGAGGAGGCAGCTATTGCTAATCCAGTCGCAGCCGAGGCATTCACCAGACGCTTCAGGATATCCGATGAGCAGCGGCGGGCGCTCAGCAATATTGCGCTCGATGTAGCTAAACCTCTTGGCCGCAAACATGGCGTTGACTGGGCGGCTTTGCTGGGGCGCGCCTTCATCCACCCAGAAACCTTGACGGATGCGGAGCGACGCCTCGTCCTATGCCGCCCGTCCCTTGCTGAGCAACGCAAAGCTATTGCTTCGGTGCGTGACTACGGGACGACCGAGAGCAACGAGACTATTACTGCGGAACAGTTCGAGGAAGAAGCCCAAAACGGAGACCTTGCTTCTGACTGGTTTACTTTGCCAAGGTGCCGCCTAGTGATGCATTCATACCATACTTTTCCAGGTCGCAAAGTCTACGATGTCACGCCCAATCTACCAACAATAGCCCGCGCCGCGATGGCGGCTACACTAAGATGGACCGAGCGGAAAACTAAGGCTGACGCCCATGGTCTCTTCTGGATGGAGTACGAGGAATCTGATGACGAAGATGTTGCACCACTCGCGCCCCTCTCGCCAGCATCGGCGGCACGCCTCCAAAATGATCCTAACCATCCAATCGTAGGGCCACTGCGGGACTGGGTCATGGACCTTGTCTTGAACCAGAAGCGATATGGGTTTGCTATTTACGGAGCAAACAAAGGGGAGCCTATGGAATACAACATGGATTTGTGGGACATGCTCATCATGTGCGGATTCCAGCGTTTGTGCACCAGTTGGAACCACATTACAACCGTTTCCCAAGGGTTGAGTCTATGGAGGCTGGTCCGTTACCGTTTTGTCGACTGGGAAGGCCCGGTTCCTGATCATGAAGGGCTTCGAGCGTACGTATTTCTTATCGGCTTTGCCATTTGTCTTGTCTTGCGCTTATCTAAGTGATAGGAGGTTTAAATCCGAGCGAGGCTTATTTAAACCATGGATAAACCGTTCATTCTTTGCGTTTATTGATCTCCGCGAAATGAGGGATACACCCGGATTTAACACGTATACCGACCCTATAGTGACAGTCTACGACGCAGACTGGAACGGCAGAGGTCTCCTGGGTTATAGTGGCTACGTGAACATGCCCCTCTCCCGTCTCTACGCGAGATTTGATGCGCGGTCTCGGGATCCCCATTTCAGCCTGCAAGATGTCTGGTCGGAGAAAGACGAGACGACGGGACTATGGAATCTTGGTCATCCTTACTAAAGAGCTATCTTGAGAGAGTACTCGACGGACAGCGGCCATCTTATCAAGACACCTCGAAGCATGGAAATGGCGAAACGAAAATAGCAATCTTCAATATCGGAAAGTCATCTCTAAATTACTCAGTTGTAGGGTTCGCTGAATCCTACAGATCACGCTCCGAGCCCCATGGGAGCCGTTGAATATAAGCCAAAAAAATGATAATGCTCCCGGGCCGCCACAGTAGCAGTCTGTTCCATTAGACTAATCCAACCTAGAGTCTAACTAGTAAGTTGTATAACCTACTAGACTATAATGACTTGTATATATTGTAATATATTTAGCTTTATATACCTTTTACTTCTTATATAGTTATTAAGAGGTCTAGGTTTTAGTCTATTATACAAAGCTGTATTAGAGACTTCTACTCTCGCGCATAGTTCAATCGACTACCTCATCGCAAACGCTGCGATGCTAGGCGACGCAAAGTCGCATTTGAATTTCGGCGAGATGGCAAAAGACCATGCAATGCTGTTGGGAACGTCCATCTTTTATTTATTATGCCTTTAATCCTCAAGGGAAACGCAAAGAAGGTTATCGCCATTTCCAGCGGCACGGCGGATATCGACTTCATTGCCAAATTCGACATCGACGCGAGTGGGCCCTACTCGGTTAGCAAAGCTGCGCTCAACGCGGTGGTTGCCAAGTTTAGCGCACAGTACCGTGCTCGTAGGGTTTTATTCATGAGCATATCACCAGGCAAGGATGATACTGGGGGCACGGAAACACTGACTGAGGAACAAAAGATGAGTCTTGCGAAGCTAGGTGCCAAATTTGCTGCATATGTGCCGCACTTCAAATCCCCCATGACTCTCTAGGAATCAGTCAAGCAGATTCTCTTCGTCATTGACAATGCTAGTGTCGAGAGAGGAGATGGCGGCTCATTTGTCTCTCACTTTGGAAAAAGCAATGGCTTTGACTGGCGTGTATACAAGGGATGGAGATTTGGGCGATGAACAGATTGAATACTTCTACACCCTGTCACCGGGTATAAATATATTACATTTCCATACTCAAACTGATCTATCTTAACCTTCCACGAATCCACCGCACTCCAATCCGATCACCGCTTATTTTAGAATCTTCAAACTTTCCTCGGCTTCTACTTGGATATTTTCTTCAAGATTTCCCAGCATCACTTCCATTCGGGCTTGAATAACGTATTCAACCCTGCTGTCTTGAAGTTGAAAAGCTAAAGAGGAGCTTAAACCACCATGGATGGTAGAAAAAGAAAAGAAAAAAAGCTGAAGTCTCTCCCCAAGGTATAGATATCTTCTAAACCTCAATGTTTTCAGCCCCTAGAGGATACACCCTCAGCAGACAGAAGTACCAGTAAAGACATCCACCAAAAGGTAATACCATTCATCATACCGTTGTCTTCACTCTTCAGTAGGCGTAAATACAACTGATCGGCCAGCGCGAGACTCCCTCTCCGCCATCTCGACCGCCTTGCTAAAGTCTTCCAGCTTGAACATTCCTTGAATTGTCAGACCCGCCTTCTCGCCCAACTTTAAAACGCCCGTCTGCACAAGGTTAACGAGGTCCTCCCGTTGGCTCCAAGTACACATCATGGTACCCCGAATTGTCACTCCTCTAAATTGGAGGAGCGGGGCAGGAATTGCAATCTCGGGGACGCCGCTCATCAGACTCATGCGCCCGCCGGCCTGGAGAGAGAGCAGCCCTGCGCGAATGTGGTCGGTGTTTTCGACGGTCTGGGGGGTCATGTCGAGGAAGACGTCGATAGGGCCGAATTTGGCGATCTCGGATAGGTCCGTCTGCAAACTCCCGCTGAGCCTGACTGTCTCGACCCGTCCTGGAGCCAGGTTCCGGAGCTCTCCCAGGACCTTCTCATTGCGGCCCATAGCGATGACGCGGGCCCCCATGGCGAGAGCGACGTGTACGGCCGCGCCGCCGAAGTTGCCCGTCGCAGGAGAGATCATGACGGTCTCGCCGGCAATTAGGTTGACGTCCCGGAGGCCGCCGTAGGGAACGGCCATCTGTCCAAAGAAGACGAGGTCACGGGGGCTGACGCCCTGACTGTGCAAGGCCGCCTCGTCGAATCGATGCACGGACTCAAGGGGAGCCTTGACGAGCTCGGCCCAGGTGCCGTGATGCCAGACATGCTTTGCAAGCGTTTGCGCCTCAGGTGTGGCAGCAAGAAATGCCAAGAGCATGACTTGGCCGGCGTCGTCACGTGGGCGAATCATAGGATCGACAACCACGAGGTCGCCGACCTTCAACTTGACTGCATCTGAGCCAATGGCGACGACACGGCCTACGGCATTGGCGCCGCCTACGACGGGGAAGGGGATAGGATACTGGCGCGGGTTGCCGTTGAAGTAGACTTCGTTGATGTACCCTGGTATCCAGCAGTATAACGGCTTAACGATCACGGACCCGGCATCTACCGTAGGCGTAGGCAAGGAGGTAATCTCAGGGGGAGTAGATGGTGAGGTGAAGTAAAGCCCCTTGTAACTGTTTGGGAGCTGCGTTGACACTGTTGAAGACATTTTCGATACGATGGAGTCCCAGCAGTGGCTTGGAGAGCTTTGAAAGATAAGAGTAAAGGATGAATATCCTGCGCAAGGAGCAGACACAGTCGAGAAAAGAGACGATATTGATATCCTTTATCCTTCGTCGACCTAGGAAATGTCCCACTCTACCGAGCAGAACGCTGACAAATGCTCTGTACGGCAAGCGTTATGAAGGAATTCTGCGAGGGCACCAAGTGAATTACCAATCCCAGCTTGCCGTGACCAGGAGCATCTCAGTCATTGGCGATGCCGAGATCAAGCAGCTTGTACCTCTAGCCTTTAGATCGAGCGACAAGGTAGGCGCAGACAGCAAGCCTTTGATTGGGGAAGGAGAGTGGGCCATATGGGGCCGAGTGGAGAAATCAGAATTCGTAGCCTCTAAATCGACCCACATTTACTCCGTACTACTAGGCTTGAAATGCTCGGCGAAACTTGCCAACTTGCCGGATATGGCAGCAGAATCCACGTCGAACTTGCCTCGCCTCGAACTAAGTTAATATAGCTTCCTTTCCTACTTGTGGGTTTTAATTACCTCGAGCTCGTTGACGGCGCACCAGACGGTTGCCTCGCAATGCCGCTCAGCTGGTGAACTGTCACGCAACGGCATGTAATTATGCACGGTCTGTACTGTACCCATATACTAGGACCTAGCAGCACACATACAAGGCACAACTGCATGAAAATATTGGAACAAGGTAGGAGACGTAGAAAGTGTGTAATTTGGACACAGTTCGTTGGGCGAGCCACCACTGGGCGTAGCCCTTGCACAGCCTCAATTGTGACCAGCGTTGAACGTTGGGCTCTCGTTCTGTTCAAGCTGAGGCCTCTTTTTTTCCAGCTGAGTCCTACAATTTTTAGTGTTCAGCCTAAGGCCGAAAGGCCACCAACCTCATGGTTCCATGTCAAACATCAGACCGAATCCTGAGCACGCCACAGCTGTTCACGATATAGGTCCGGATTCAAATCGGTCGTTGACCCGGGATTCATCTTTTTCAGCACAAGGCCCTTTTTTCCCCTTCTCGCGATGCTACTTGCAAGTTCGGTGCTGGCTGCTTGGCACACAGAGGCGATGCAGTGCGCTGGCGCTTCCCGTGGGCGAAGAGCGCTAAAACTCAGCCCCGCGGATGGCTTCGTTAAAAACCCTCACATTGTTGCCAGCTGCGTCTTCGGCCAACCCCATTTCAATCCCTTTCCTCAAGACTTCGATCAGGCTTCACTCTCTGCATTTCGCAATGTCTGATACATCTGCTGCTCCCCGGTGTCTTGGCTGCGGATCTCGCAGCTGGGATGGGAATCTCGGGGTGTATGCAGTCTCCTTAGGTCCATACGCCTTCTTCTCGTTCAAAAACGTCGACCCGAGCAACTGCTGTGAGAGGTGCGCCTTTCTGCTGAGAGTTTGCCATCGATACATTGACCCTGCCGATGCCCACAAGGCCACTCTTCAGTTAGAATGGTTCACAAACAAAATAACTTCGTTCAACGGGGTTCTAGGCCCCACTCCATACTTGCGGCTTCAGAGAGGGGAAGTCACAGACTACCCTCGGACCGTACTGATGCCCGTCTATTCTGACGCCTGGGAAGAGAACATGGGAGCACGGACTCTGTCGCCCGACGCTGTGGACTACGCCTTCATCAAAAGCTGGATCTTTCGGTGCGACTTCAGTCACGGACGCAGGTGCCGGAAGAATCGGGACCCCGTCCGCCCCTTATCGGACATCGCGGTTATCCACTGCGCTTCCAGAGAGCTTGTCCCTCTCCAGCTGTCCAACGCTCTCGGCCAACCATCACAAGAATTTGTCACCCTCAGCTACCTCTGGGGTCCACCCCAGGGTGCTGGCCAGACCTCAGCCGTCGACGGGAAAATTCCGGATGAGGTCCCCCGAGTTGTTGAGGATGCAATGACTGTTGTCACAAAACTTGGGCTCGAATATCTCTGGGTCGATAGGTATTGCATTCCGCAGAATGACCCAGTCGCACGAAAGGCCCAAATACAACAGATGGGAGATATATATGCCAGGTCTGCGCTCACCATCATTGCCGCTGCTGGGAGCGGTCCCGAGCACGGCCTCCCCGGAGTCAGCCTCCCCCGAGTCCCCCAACTGTCAGCCCAGGTTGGGAAATACACTCTTGTTGATCTCGGCTTCTTGTCGGGGGATATGTACGACTCAAAATGGGATACGCGAGCTTGGACATACCAGGAGGGACTGCTCGCACCCCGGCGTCTTCTCTTTACCGATCACGCCGCCTACTTTCAATGCCGCGAAATGCACTGCTACGAAAACTTGACTCAGCCAATTTACAACCTCAAGGTCTCGACTCTCATGGCATTCGACGCCGACATGGTGTTTGAGCGTCTCTTCCCGGTCGCTAAATCTCCACCAGGCGAACTGGTCAACCGCATCACAACTTTCTTCAAAAAGGAGATGAGCTTCGACAAAGACGTGCTGGATGCTCTAGCAGGCATATTTGCTGAATTCCGCGACCGGCCCCGTATGTCCAGGGAGAAGGTTCGCCGGGACGCAATCATTACGGCGTACTGCGACACGCCCAAAGTGCCGTTGGACCGAGTCGACACGCTCTACGGCCTCCCCCTTTATCCAAAGCAAGCGTTTGAGAAGCAGTACGACCTTTCTCCGACCGCTATCCTCGCCCTGGCACTGTGCTGGGACATTAGCGGAGCTGTTCTCAGGCGGAAAGACTTCCCAAGCTGGTCATGGGCCGGCTGGAAGGCGGACAAGAGGCCAGAGAAGAAGCATCTATATAAATACTCGCACGAGCTGTCATTCAAACGCCTGGATTGGCTCATCAATCGACAGGGCTGGATGTCTGCAGACCATCCACCCCCTGTGGCATTTCCTGTCAGCATCGAGGTTTCGACCGCGGATGGGCCTTGGGCAAACTGGGAAGAAAACTGGCAGGACACCGTGGCCATGCCTGACGTGTCCGAAAGCGCCAAGGCGCTGAGGGTCCGAGGATGGACATGCCTCCTCGGTCTAGAGCGGAAGGAGTCCAAGTGGAATCTCTGCTACCCTCGAAAATTTGACGGTTCGGGTTCTACTTTGAAATATATTGACGAGATGGACTTGGGATTTCCCAGCCAGGACGAATGCACGCTCTCGCTGAAGGCCCTGGTAGTCTACATCGATCAGCCGAGCAAGCTGTCTTTTCAGCCTGAGAGTGAGAAGAGCCAGCTGGTCCAAATGCTGGTTCTTCGAGAAGTCCAAGCCGGTGTCTTTGAGCGGGTCGACTCGCTCGCTCATACGTTCAAAACTGGCGCATTGAGCTATGGAGTTGGACTAGATGGCTTCAAAGCGGAGGAAATAGATTTCCAACTGGAAACATTGGTAATTGTTTGATTGATTAAGTTAGAAGACAAATAGATTACATATATCTTCATGGTAAAGTCCGCCAATATACCAGCTTGTTCACTGGTGAAAAATAACATATTACCAATACCACAAAACGCTACTTATTGCCCAAATTAATGCCACCTAGCTGCAACTATGCCAAATGTAGTCACATTGTTGAAGAGTAAATAATGTAGACTTGATTGAGTAGCCATACTCAATATTATCGTCGTACACTTATTACCTAGCAATGAAAAGATCAGAGGACTTTGGAGCTTGTGGTTTATCGACTAGGGCAAACTATCGGCGCCTCAATCCGCGCTCCATTCTCCTAAGGAAGGCAACAAGCACCAAGGCTTACATTGAGCCGATTGTCTTAATCCACCAGCTGACGGATTCCCACTCTAGGGCTGTTTGATCTGCTTCTGCGCACTGCAGGGCCAGCATTTCACTACGATACAAACTGATATGCGAGGTAGAACGGCGAAGGGATGTGGATGCGATTAGCTCAAGATAAGAATGTTCAAGGTGGATCGTCCCTAAGCACTAGGACTTTAAGGGATAACCCCTTAACCAGGCGGCAGTAACTAGTACTATTATGTTTTTGAAATAACTGCAATAATAGCAAACTAACTACCGATCTCGGATTTATTGTGTCATATCATGTCGTCCCGAGATCATAGTACGTACCGGAAATCAACAATACCGGTTGGGTTAGGTCTTAAAAGCTCCGCAATGTCCAGCTTGCGGTTCTGCCGCTTGAGATAGAACCTATAAAGAACAACGCCGGCAATAGGAAGCAGGCACCCCCCGCCTTCCACGCCGAGGGCCATAGGATCCCCCTGGGACTGGCTATCCGGGAACAGTTAGCCGCCGATGACGTACCAATATTACCTACCGTGTTCACCACCGCTATAGCAGCCGCTCGCTTGCCTTTTAGAGCTAGAACCGAGCTTCCGATACAGGCTAAGTTAATATTAGACACTAAAGTAATGCCGGAGATCATCAGGATTGAGGCAAAGATGCGTGCACCAACATTCATACTGTCCTCCAGGATGGCAATGCCAATTATACAGACGCAGAGGTTTCCCACTATCCACCAGCAGCGCTCACGCTGCCTATCCGCCCACCAACAAGTCAGCAGCACGATACAGAATCCTGTGAGATAAGGGACTAAGAGGAGTGCATAGGTAATCTTGGTATTAAAGCCCAGAGTAGACATGATGGTGGGGAAGAAGCTGGACTTGTATCAGCGCTAAGGTCCAAGGGGGACGTTATCAGGGCGAGATTCACACTTGGTAAATGAAGCTCTGATGTTGATGAGGAGATGATTAATCATCATGACCCAACATTTCTCATCGATGGCCATGGAGCTCAACCCTTGCCTGATGGTCGACTTGTCCTCGCCGTGGTTTCCAAGTTCACCGAGCAGGCGGTGCTGAGCCACGGTTGACTCCTCTTAGTGAGCCACCTACCTTGTGTGTCAGTACGCAACGCATGCGCCTAATTTTTTGGCCTTCGGGCTTCTTTGAAAAGGGGTTGCCAACTGACTTCGTATTTTGTGGGTAATTTGGTAGGATGAAAACCGTCAAGCCTGCCGCCGCGACTCTCGGGCCTCCTTCGATAATGAAGAGCCTGCCGCACAAACCCTTGTCAATTCGATCCGAGTATTCCGCCATCCATAATGTATCGGGTATTTACCAGTGCCAGGAAGACAATCCGCCGATCCCGGTCATTCCTTCAGTAATCCCTAGTGCCACCAGGCCGCCGAACGATCCGGACAACATACTTCCGCCAAACAACAGCGCGACTCTCAATCCAAGCCCGCTAGCCTTGTACCAGCTAGAGCAGAGAAACACGGCGCCGGCGAAATGGGGGCTTCGCAGAAGCCAAGGAAATGACGCACGATGAGCAGGTCGCCAAATTGGTGGGTTGCGGCGGTCGCTCCTGAGACGCATCCTCAAATAACCATGACGCTAGGAAGATATAGAGACGGCCTCATGCGCGATAGGGCAAGGTTGCTGGGGATCTGAAAGAGTCTAGACATATTCTGAGCATCTGTTTTGCCGGACAAAGCGCGAGTCTTTCATTGAAGGTGATGCCAGGTACTTACAGGTGGCCCACGAACAAGATCGACAAACACGACCCGTACTGAGTCGAGTTCAGGCCCAATTCCGCTTGGCTTCCCACGAGCTATGCGACGGGCAGGGTGTTACGGTCAATTTATTGAGGATGTACATAACCATGAAGCAGGAGAACAAGCGTAAATCTAACTTTAGCTTGAGGAGTTTCTCGACTTCGACAGCCCACCCGGGAGACAGCCGAGAATACTCATCGCGCACATATTGCTCATGTTCGGAGGCGCTGTGATCTTCAACGATGCCCCTCCGCGATGTAGCAACTTTCTCGAGCTTTTCCAGTTTCCGATCTTCCGCTGCTGCCATGATGGAGTTGATGCGGCATCGGTAGTTAGCCCGTGTTATTCCGGGCTTAGTCCTGGGAGTTGCAGGCTACCACGAAGAAGGTATATGCTTCGTTTCTATACCTCGCGTAGAAGAGAGGGAGAACTTGATGCTGTCGCACTACCCTTACCTTTGTCTGGTTATACTATGGTGAGCAACAGGGTATGCGCACGCCTTGGTCGGTTGTCGGCTACAATTTCACCCAGATCCCCACAAACTTTCATGCACTCTAGGTGAGCTAATGTGGGCGGTGCGGTAGGGGGGGTAGAGTGGTATCAGGTCACATTAAACGGGGCTGAGTCCTATCAGCTTGTCAGTAACTCAGCCTAGTTAATGTTGGGGCGACTGGGGAATCCTTGGCCGTTTCGTCACTAGCTTAGATGGCCTCGGTGACCCTAACGGGTCTCAAGTCTTCAGAACGTACGTAATCAAGAGTCCAACAAAGCATCCAATAAACTGACCCCCTTGATGTCGAGGGTAGAGAAGCCTAATTACCCGTGCGTAGGTCGGCCGTAGATGGGGGATTGCGGACCCTTCAGGCACGCGCCTAGCCGGCCGAAAGTTGTTCATCTTTGAGGTGCTTATTTCAGCAGTGCAAAGGGCACGATTATTTCGCCTTTCGAGCAGCCATGAATGTAGTCAATTGCGGTTGTCCTACGCAATTCTCTTAGGGTCTCCACAAACTCTCATGTACCCCGGACAGGCTAATGCAGCAGGGGCAGCGCTGTAGGTAGACGATATCCTCCCTTTTACATAAGAGAGATCCGAGTCTTATCGGCTATCTATTGACTCGGCCTAGTTTACTAGTTTCGGGGGATAGTTGAGCATGCCTAGCCCATTTAACCCTAGCTCCGGCATTACCTGACTCGGGCGGATGGATCTCGAACACTTGGGAACGAGCTGTTTGAACCCGGCGCTAGAATGTGGAGATTGGAGAAGCCTCGTTGTTTTGGATTATAATTGGGTCCCATGGGGGAGTGCAGGCTAATCAAATACATGCTCGCTTGGTGCCTGTCTGGAGCATTTACCTCGTCGTTGCTATATAATATCAAACCTGTCTTCTGAAAAGCGGTTGCGGCATGCAATTAATATCAGGGACCGTAGCTTGGTCGGCTTCGAATTCCACGACGAGACGCTTCAAGGGAAGGTGCCCTTGAATGTGCAGCACATACCACTGCAGCATCTCTCCGCTGCCGAGTTAGAGACCACGTCGTGAGACGCGCTGCAGCTAGCTGGGCGGATAAGGAGCCGCGAGCTACCGTCTGAAACAGTCACCAAGGCGTTTCTAAGACGTGCAGCGCTCGCCCAGAGGCTGGTACGAAGGCGCGGATCTGACGCCGACCCAACGAGCATTTGAAGACGCAGTCTTCTCTACGGCCGCACGTTGAATCCGTAGATCACAGATTTGACCTGCGGCAGAAGCTCTGGTGGCGAAGCAGCTCTTGTCAGCATGCATGAGAGCCTCTTGATATGTCGCTCACATCATCCGGCTGGGCGAGAGATATCGACACATAATCTTATTGGCTGTGAGGCAAGGTCTCGGCGGCGACATTGGCGGGTCGATTCGATGCCCTGCTGCAAATTGCGGTATTTACGGCTTCAAACCAACGCCTTCCCGGATAGGGAATAACGGAGGGATAGGCGCCATCATTGGCCAGGAAGGGTAGGCTCACTAACCTTTATCATGTGGCAAGTATTCTGGTCTCTGACGGATACCGTTGTAGCAGTATTGGCTGCATTAGTCCTCTATCGCCAACTGCCGCTGGACTCGAGCTCTTCATGAAGTCATACCTAGCCCAATCACCATGGGACCAAGAGAACAATCTCGTGCCTCTTCCATGGAGAGACGTAACCCTCCCACCGCGTCTGAAAGTCGCCATTATGTGGTCTGATGGGATGGTAAACCCTCACCCGCCAGTGCTGCGTGCACTGCGGATGACTGCTGAAAAACTCGAAGAGGCGGGCGTCGAAGTCGCCGACTAGGAACCCAGACAACACGACGAATGCTGGCAGATTACAAACCCATTGTATTTTAAAGATGGAGGCCAACGAATTAGATATTTGCTCAACGAAGGCGAAGAAGTAATGCTGCCACTGGCAGCTTGGCTTCTGGAGGAAAACGACATTCGGCCGCGCACAGTTCAGGAAGTCTGGGAATACGAAAATGCCCTTACATGGCAACGTTTCACTCCTTTTCATCTTTTGCCTCTGTACTTGAACCGACTTTTTTTACTGTTTCTCATATCTTAAGGCAAGGTGAAATGCGTATAGAGCAATGTGCAACGATCACTGGCTATCTACGGGCGAACGAGAGGACATGCAGTCGATGCTATTGTCTGCCCGGCGGGCCCTGGCTGCGCGCCGCCTCACGATAAGGCCAAATACTGGGGTTACACGTTATAGTGGAACTTGCTTGAATACCCATGCGTCGTCTTCCCAGTAACGACAGTCGATCCGGCCAAGGACGTCGCCGACTTATCCTATGTCCCTATGAATGAAAGCGATTGGCTCAACCATACACTGTATACGGGCCCTGAGCGCTACAAGGATGCACTAGTGTCATTACAGCTGGTCACAAGGCGGTATGAGGGCGAAAAGTGTCTCGAAGTGTTGAAAGAGGTTGAACGCGCACTGCGCAGACCTACATACAGTAGTCGTTTATGTGGAGATACGCCTAATTTGATTCATGTGTTTGATCATGTTTTGGGCCGGATGAGTCCAGGGCGCTGAGGGGTCGCCAGTTGCCTCGGCTAGTGGTTGAGATATCTTAGCCACAGTCGGCTGTCCCCTCGTCCCGGCGCATTAGTCTCTTTTTTGTATGGTCCAATTGAGGTCATAGGACCAGACTATCGGCTCACTCCCGGCCTCGACTAGAGGAGCGTGAGGAGGGACTGGCCACTTTTTATGCTCGGGCGTCTCAGGCGACCAGTTAATAATTTCCCCCTATGGCCGGCGATTCCCGAAATAGGTATAGCGGCTCGTATGATATCTCAGGCTTCTCAGCTAGGAGCAGCACCCTAGGCTCGGTTAGGCCACCGAATTAACCCTGCCGCGATACGCAGTCCAGATCGCGTGTCATTAGTGTTAGAGGTGCTTGACGATGCGGTTGACTTTCTCTGGATGGAACGTCATCTCGATATGAAGAAATGGCCTGCTCCGGAGGCAGTATATGCGGAGAGTTCTTGGCCTAGCAGCAAACGCTGCATATCGACTACGGCGAGGACCACTTGAGCCTCCCGCTGGACCGACTCAAGACCGCAGCGGATGGATACATTGCCGACTACGCAAGGGTTCAGCTATCTCTCGGGATTTTAGTGACACACGCGATCAACGAAGGAGCTGTGAAGCCCCACTCTTCTGATAACGCTGCTGTAACCAGAGAAGAAGGATGCTGGGGAGAACTGCGCGCTTATATTTGACACTGGGTCGTGGCGGGAACGTCCCATTGGCCTCTGGATATGCTTACTACTTACCGGTGAGCGCGCATTCGATAAGAGATTCCTCGCAACTACTCCGTAGGGAGCCCAGGACTTAGATAGGCCTGGCGCTAGTTGGTGCTCCTATGCGGTACGACCCCTCCGCCCACAGCCTGCGCATATGCATCGCGATTGTCGGGTGCGATGGTCGGGACGGTCCGCTGTCCGACAGTTTGGGTCTCGCTGCAAGAAGGCTGCAAGAAGACTGCAAGAATACTATGTGTTACCTGACCCAATCTCGCGGGTAGCGGATGGCATCTCCAGGCCACCGCCCAGCCGGTTCCGACCTATTTGCAACTGGTAGAAAACCGTGGCGGCGCTTACGAGGAAACCAAGAACAAAACATTTCACGCCTGACCGTCTCTGCATTTGTATTTGTGCAGTTGACCTTCGTGGCCGGCTTTTTGCGCTTGAGCGCTAGAAGCTCAGATGCATGCCGAGCTGCATGCCTAGATGCATGCCTAGATGCCTAGATGCCCAGCCAGATGCCCAGCCAGATGCCCAGTCCAGATGTCCAGCCCGGACGGGTCGCGTGCTTGGCTGTCCTTTGTACCTTGCTTGGTCTCGGCGTGTGCCCTTACAGTAGTCACCGAGCCTTTCGGCCGCCCAGTGGTAGGATCCCTGGTACTCGACGCTAATTAAATGCGGCCCGACTCTTGGCCGGAAGCTTGTCCAGTGTGACGACGCAGGGCACTAGCAGCCAGTAAAAGTGCATAAAAATACCGGGGGTTCTCCAATATTCGCCCAACACCGAGTACTATTGAGGTAAGGTCGGCCGGGGAGGCCGCGGGGACTTGTCTCGCCCCCTCCGGATTTTTCTGAGGGAAGCCCGTACAGCTCCAGTATTTACACTGTTCCCAGCTAACAAAGCCAATAAACCAGACGCGTACTCGGTATTTTTCGTCCACGGACTGGCCGTGCCACCCTAGTCCCGAAATTTATCAGCTTCCTTAAACGTTAGGTGCATAAGCTCCTTGGCTTATCTTCAGCCAGTCACACGCCAAGAAAGCTTATCTTATCCAGCATCCTGGTCAGCCGACCTCAAGGGTACCCCAAGGGTCTCGGCCTGCGTCGCTTTCATATTTAGCTCGGAGGTGCTGCCACCTCACGAGGACGCGGTCGCCGCGTTTTTATCCGGAGAGTTCACGACCTGCGTCCTCCTTCAATCCCCCCCCCCTCCCTTCCTCCCCCCCCTCTTCCGTGACGATGAGTTTTGAACCTGGCAATCCCGATCTTGCCGAGAAGCATGCCGCTTCTCCGGCCCATGAGCTCAAGAGCGATGGGGAATTCCATAGCGACCCAGAAAATGTGGGCGGGGCGTCCGACAACCTGCTTCGCCAGGACCTGAAGGGCAGGCACATGCAGATGATTGCCATGCAAGTTCCAGCAATCCGGACCCGTCGCCATGAATACTAACATGGGCGTATAGTGGCGGTGCAATTGGTGCTGGTCTGTTCGTCAGCTCTGGCGGTGCTTTCCAGACCGGTGGACCCGGTTCCGTTCTGCTTGGTTTCATGATTATCGGTACGCACGCTATCTTCCCTTGGATTCGCGACGTAGCTAAATTGCTAACATGAGAGTCTAGGCGGCATGATGTACGTTTCTTCGACGATTGAAAGTATTTTGTCCGAAATCTAACTTGGGTTGCCTAGTTACCTCGTGATGCAAGCTCTCGCAGAATTGGCCGTCCTGTACCCGGTCAACGGTGCCTTCAACATGTACATCTGCCGCTTCGTCGATCCCTCTTGGGGTTTCGCTTGCGGGTGGCAGTACGCCATCAGCTGGTTGACTGTCCTGCCCTTCGAGATCTCGGCTGCTTGCAACATCATCCACTACTGGGACGGATCGGCAGGCATCAACAACAGCGCTTGGATTGTCCCGCTGCTGGTCGCTTTGGTTGCCATCCAGTTCTTTGGCGTGAGGGGCTACGGCGAGGCAAGTCTACTGGGCCGATTCGTCAGGATCAAGCTAACTGGAGTAGGTCGAGTTCGTCCTCAGTATTATCAAGATCATTGCTTGTGTCGGATTCATGATTCTCGCAATCATCATTGATTGCGGTGGCGTCCCGACTGACACCCGAGGCTACATTGGTGCTCAATACTGGTATGCCTCCTACTTGGAAGATGGCTAAGGGTTACTGGGAAGGCTAATGACACTCTAGGCACGCGCCTTGGACTGGATTCCTCAACGGCTTCCAGGGATTCTGCACTGTTTTCGTCACAGCGTCGTTTGCCTACACTGGCACTGAGCTTACTGGTCTGGCTGCTGCCGAGACTGCCAACCCCAAGAAGGAGATCCCGAAAGCTTCCAAGCAGGTTGTGTGGCGTCTCGCCATCTTCTACATCATCAACCTCTTCCTTGTTGGGTTGATTGTGCCGGCCGATAGCCCCCTGTACAGTGGCGAGGGTTCCTCGTCTCGTCACTCGCCTTTCGTCATCGCCATTCAGCTCGCTGGTATCCCGGTCCTCCCGTCCATTTTCAACGCCGTCATCTTGATCTCGGTCATGAGCGTCGCCAACTCCTGCACTTTCGGCTCCACTCGCACACTGCAAGCTCTGGCCGCAAACGGTACCTAGACCGCTCCATAAACTTTCGAGATGGCGCTAACTTTATCCCAGGCATGGGCCCCAACCTCTTTGCTTACATTGACAAGAAGGGACGCCCTGTTTCCGTGATCGTCCTTCAGCTTCTCTTTGGATGCTTGGCCTTCATCAACCTGGCGCCCAACGGCGGAGACATCTTCACCTGGCTTCTGTCATTGTCCGGTCTTTCCATCCTCTTTATTTACGGCAGCATTGCTCTCGCCCACATTCGCTTCCGCCATGCCTGGTAAGTTCCAACCTGCAATAGGGAACGGCTACTCGGTGACTGACTTCTTGTAGGGCCGCCAATGGTCATTCCGTAGATGAACTGCCCTTCAAGGCCGCTTTCGGTGTCTGGGGCTCCTGGGTGTGCTTGATCATCAACGTCCTTGCCCTCATCGCGCAATTCTACGTCGCCCTGTACCCGGTCGGGGGCCCCAACTTGGATCCTACCACCTTCTTCGAGCTCTACCTTGCCGGTCCTTTCCTCCTCTTCCTGTATGTCATCTGGAAGGCATACAGCTGGGTCGTCCGCCCAGAAGATCGCCCACTCTACGTCAAGATTCGGGATATCGATATCTACACTGGTATGAGGGATACTCAGCTAGCTATTAGTGGTCCGGATGTCCCGGAGGAGCAGAGACAGGCTGCTATCGCCGAAATACGTGAGAGCGAGAAGAAGAAGAGTGCCAAGGATTACGTAATGGGTGTTGTTGGAAGTGTTTTTTAAGTCATGGCAATTCGGTGAAATGGCCTTGCTACGCAGCTGCGGAGGAAGGCCCGTTCACCTTGACTATTCTCGCCTCTTAGGATGAGGTATGGGACAGGTGCGGGTCCCAATCCACCTAAATAGTGATTTAGTTAAAAGAGACTTTATCTTAATTATCTAGACGATTGCCTTCATATCAAAAGAAAGGGGGTGCTTTTTAGTTCAGGTGTGTAGCTTGTAGCTCCACGTATATATAAACCATATATACTGTATCTCCGTGTGCTTGTTAGCTTGTGACATGCCTACTCTACTGCATATTCTAAGCATCTCTTTTAGTTTTATGATACTTATAACAGTACTCTTTTTTTTATAATTTCTTCCATCTTTGAGACTAAACCCTAAATTTTGTAAATATGTAAAACCCATTTATATTATCAAGGAATAATTGAATTGGAATGCTGATACGAAACATTGATGTTTACGCGACAAAAATAGTATAATACTAGGACCAGCTTTCTAGCTACGGCTGGACAACGTCGTGTAGTCTGGTTCCAATCACTTCCCTTATAACTTGGGTAGATAGAGGAGTGTCGGTACCGCAAGTGTGTACCAAAAGCTGTTGGGAGATTTAGCCGCACCACATCCAAAAGGATGGTTCAATTTAAAAAGGCCTGCGAACGCAAGGAAGATATTCCTAAGATTCGGAGCCATCATAGAGAGCTGCGTCTGTAGATGGGCTCTTAGCTAATAGCAGCGATTTGATCGACTATAGCCAGCAGGAGGGATATGGCTGCTGAGAATATTTTACAATATATCCAATTGCTGAGCGTGTACAAAACTCACCTCCGCCGTCTGTGATATTCATAAACTGGGGCTAAGGTGTGCCGCAGCAGTGTGAGTAAAGCATCTAACGCTTTTATGAGACTGAGGTAAGATATTATAGGCAAGTAGGTGAGAAAGCCTCTGACTAACCTTCTTGCGCCTCTACTACAATGTTTTAAGCCTGCTGGACAAAATCAAACTTTCAAATCTTAACTGTCGTAATGAGGACTATTTTAAAAGATTATAATATCCATGTGGTAGAGTATAATGTTGACTCTAAGTAGACGTAAGAGGGGATTGATGAGGTAATTGCGCAGTAGTGTCACAAATAAAACTACTACGCCAAAGTGGTAAAAGTGAAGCCCCACTATACTCCCCTGGTATAATTAGTATTTATGCCATATTTCTCTTGTGACAAGTGGTGTTAGGTTTGTGACAAGTAGGTAGGCAAAACGCTGGAAATCTTGAGGTAAATATAGAGGTTTGAAGCCGAGGAATGAGAGATGTCCTGTGGAGAGGATGCATACGACAAACGTATGCTGATTCTGCTACTTTGCAACGATATTGTCTATTATTTGCCTACCCTTATATTCCTAATTCCAAACTATTCCGCCTTGGAAGTCGTAGCTCTTGGCCCCAATGCCGTTATGAATCCCGAGACAGATGCACCACCCCGTATCAACCGACTACCCAGTCATATTGATGTTCTAATGAGGCGCTACTCACCGGCCACTATGTTCGCTGTTAGCTCGAATTCGGCATTGGAAGTCACAGCTAGAATGGAGGCTACGACCACCAAGGATACGCCCGCGGTAGGTTCGCCTCCCATGGCTGACTGGTCGAGTTCTTTTTATTTCTATATCTTTTCAAGGGCGAATTCACGCTCTCCTTCATTTGGGCATACGGGATGAGATTGTTTATTTCTCTAGTGAAACATAAAGTTCTAGAGCTTGTCAAATATAAAGCTAGCAGCTAAGTAGGTAGCAGGCATGGGGGAACATTGAGATGCTCTGCTCGCCCTGACTACTTCAGAGGTAGTCGATATCGGCGGAAGTAACCCATTGGTCCCTGTTCGTCTGTGAAACCTCGTGCATATTGTTGGCGATCCAACTAGCTCCGCAATTGTTGTCTGAAGGATTCTGGCACCTGGGGAAGTACATCCTCTGGTTGAGGGTACTCTGGTAATACCATGCGATCGTGTTCATTGGTGTAGAGTAGAGTGTGCCGGCATACATCAAAGATGGCATCTCGACCTGGTTGGTCCACCCGCTGTTGCTTGATGTGAAGCGAACCATGCGAAGACCTCGTGTTGACGTGCAGAAGATGCACTCATTGTCCCATTTGGCGTACAAGTCGATTAGCCATTCGCCCGACGGGGACTTATATGACACAGCAGAAAGTTGGCCGTCCATGTTGAAATTTTTGAAGTCATCGTTCGGTCGAGCCATGGCAACCCATCCTTGGCCATCAATCCATCTGATTTCCTTGATTTCAGACGGGCGCTCACCGGCGGTTGGATTCGGGGTATCCCAGTAGAACACGCTGATTCGTGCACCATCCTTCCACACGACTGCCGAAACAGATGCGCGACTATACGGTGCTAGAGTCGTGGCTGCAGCAATGCGATCTCCGCCGTTGCTAAGCTGCCAAGTGCCTTGGCCTGGAGACGAGGATGACAGCCTCAGCTCGAAGATGGTGCTTTTGCCTCCTGTCTCGGTCGGATCACCTCCAGCTTCACCTCCCATGAGGCCAATTATATCGGCAGCAAGAGCGTAGTAATTGAGGTAGTCCTGGGAGCTGAAAGAAAGCCAGTAGAGGCGGTATTGTTGCACGCCAGCGGGATCCTTCCATGTAACTGCTTGCGCCGGGTAACCGACATATCCCAGTGTTGAGAATTGGCTGTCGAAGTCATTGTCGATTATCCTGCAGAACGAGTCAGAAATGCGCCCTTCCCCCATTCGCTACGCGTGCAGAGTCAGGGGTGAAGGGGGGGTTAGCGACTCACCAGCCAGTTGAAGGAGTGAACTTCAACGCGGCCATACGATACATATTCTTCAGTACCGGATCGTTCGCAATAGGAGTAAGTCGCTGATAGAACAAGCGAATCTCGACATCATTCTGCTGGTCTGAAAGCTTCACCACTGTTGCCGTAAGACCGCCGTTTGGGCGCGCATTCCAATTCATCGGCAGCGTCGTCCAACCGCCACCACCGCTTGATCGCTTGCTCTCCATGAGCATACCGTCGCCGCGGATGTGATAATTGCGGATATTATTTATCGTGTCACCGTTGGAGCTCCATTGAACTGTCGCAGTTGCCCCCAACATGTTAAGCTGGGTTCTCTTGGTGAGAGGGGAGGCCGCGGCGAAGAGCGTTAAGTAGCCGAGAAGGACGGCAAATGCCATAGAAAGCGTTTTGGGAGTCATGGCTACGAATCTTCTGTATGTCTTGAGATGGGAGGATGGAAGGTGTGCTTCTTGCTGGCTGAACTGATGTTGAGAGATTGTAGCAAAGATCAAGGAGAAGAAGTTAGAATTTATATTCTCTTGGAAGCCAGGGAAGATGGGCATTCATCAAGAGGACTTTCCTCCCCCCCTCGGCCTGTCCACAAATATTCGGTAAATGTTATGCATTCGACATCAAAACCAACCCTACTGGTCTGACAGAACCGGTCACTCCGTAAGAGTTGCTCTCGAGCACAGGGGCCAATCATCAACTTGATTTCATTCCTAAGATCTATGTTGTGTTCCAATAAAGCTACCGGCAGTTTATGGCACCCGGGGTTATCAAGCTGAATAGCATCAGAGTAAGCCAAGTAGATGGCTGAATGAATGCGATGGGACCTGCACCCCTAGCAGCGTAATATGGCTGGTCGTGTGGCGCTCTGCACACCAGCTGGGGCAGGGAGTGTAAGTTCGCGCCCCTTTGGCTTCGGCTTACCCTGCCAAGACAGCTGAACCCCCACAACTGATTCCAATTCGCCGCCTCGCGCTTGCAGCTAGGTATGTTTAACGGCCACCGTTTGGTTGCATCCAACGGTAATGGCCGGTTCTAGGCCCTTGGCATCCCATCGCAAATTTTGTCATCTGTTTAAACGATGCCATTACCCCAAAGATTTGCTTATTACCCGGAAGGAGGGAACGGGTAGATCGGTCTAGCAATTGCTTCATCGTCTTCAATTTCTTTCCAGTTTGAGTTCAATATTTACGCATAATCGCGTGGAAAGGTTCGCAGAACAGGAAGAGCTGGTCGCATAAAAGTTGCACTGGATGTGGGTCGATACGACTCGGGGTAGAGCTCATCAACAAGCCTTTCGGATCAGGACATGCCAAGTACGCCAAGAGCGCCAAGGAATGCGGGACATTGGAAGCTACGTATCTGAGCCTTCCTTAGTGATCCTTGCGATGAGGGAGGCTCACCGCTTCACTGGCTAAGTACCTGACATTGGGACTTTCTATTTAGCCCCAAGTTGTAAAATTTGGACCCTTTCGCACAATCCCATGTCCAAGTCAGAAAATACAGTTTCCTCTCAGCCCGCTCTTCTGGCGGTGGCGCTATTAGTTTACTCACCGCTGCCGCGCTCCCGGTCACAGCTGAGGTCGATATTGTGTTCCCACCTAATGTTCCCTTCGCGCCGGCGCCGCCGACGCCTATTACCTGAGCGGTCTAGAATCCCGACGCCCTCTCGGCGTTGCCCAAATTCTTCATCGACTCTTTCTCTTGCTCCACAGGAGAGTATTCGAAGAAGAATGACATATAGGGCTTAAGGAAGCTGTAGTAACCTGGTCCTAGTTGGGAGCATTCCAAGGTAGAAGAGTACTGGACTAAGACGAGAAGGATGAGGATTCGATTCTACTATGGACTATGCGCAGGTCCTGTGCACAGGTCTTATATAGATAGTTAGCCAGGTGTTGACGTTGTTTAACTGTTTGAGGGAAGCCAGAACCCGAGGCGCATTCAAGACAGTATTACTCAGGGTGGATTGCTGGTCATTTAACTTTCTTCTAGTAGCCCACTCTCTGACGTAACATGAACAGCTTTTGAAGCGATCCAAAGGTTATTTATTTAAAGGTGAACGTGGCGCTGGGTTCCCCGGCGGTCGTACGCCGAACCGGCGAACCGGGTAACCTTACATGGCTGGAGTGGTCCCCCTCGGTGAGTTCGTGACCTAGAAGATGGCTGGCTACGTACGCCTCCGTGCACACATCCCATCAACCCGTTTGCTATGCGCTTTGATTCATTTATTACTTGTGCCTAAGTTGCCGGGTATGGTACCTGCTGTGCGAGACAATTGTGCTTGTTGACTTGTGCCGTACATACTCCATTAATAACACAGTGCTTTTTACCCTTTAGCTAGGAAAACATGGTCCTATTTTCTTTTTTGGTATTTGTCTAAATAACTATACGATGGATCGTTTAACAGTTAAGAATAAGCCAAGTACTAAAATCTCCCCTTTCGACAACTATGTCTCACACACATCTGACATATAGTCCCAAATATTTCCCCATCTCATTCTTTAGTCGCTCGAGGTAGATGCGTGATTTGGATCAACTACACGCCCAAACACTGGTGCAGTCCCTACACCTAGCGAGTCTCTACTCGGTTGATTGATGTTAGGATACAGGCCAAGTGGCTGTGTGCTGCTCAGATTAGAAGCACGCCCTACTAGGACCTCGACCTGTCGGTAGCTAAGCGCAGTCTGCCAAGTAGGTATCATATGTCCGGCCAGCATCACGAGAGCCCAAGTAAGTCCTCGCTCTGTGTGCGTAGTACCCATAACGCCCTGTCCGCTCAAAGTTGCATAGTCGAAGTTGTCTAGCGTGAGATTTTCAGGGTACCAGTGATACGGTACAAACAGAGGATCAGCGGGGGTTCTTTGGAAGCCCAGCTCTCCGCCCCACGTCATATTCTGGATTGCGAGTAGGGTTCCTTGAGGCTGAAGGACAAAATCATTCATCCCATGCGCTATTATGACGTTTCCGGTGCGATCGATGACGCTGGGCAGTGCCTCGAAGATGGAGGGAGGGGAACCGTCTGTCTCGTTAACGAAGACAGGACGCGTATTGTCCACGCAGGTGGTCCAGCTAACCGTGGCGGGGGCGTTAATGGCTGCTTTCACGTCACTGCGATCGAAGTAAATCGGCAGCCCAGGGGGGTGGTACTTCAGAGCTGACGGATATCCTAGAACGTCGGAGGGAATAGGGAGAAGCTGTGCTACCTGATAGATATTCCAGCCGGGGTTGATGTTCATTATCGCTTCCACGATGAACCCAAAAACGTCGCAGCGCGTATCTGTACTGTTGTCATTGCTTCTCGTGGGAAGTATCGCAGGCTGTGGACCCGTGGGAGGGAACGTGAAATATTTGCTGATGTACTCGTCAAATCCACAGGTGGCACTCATGCTGTGCATTCGGTTCCTCGCCGTTTCATTCAGAGGAAACATATTTGACCAGTAGTCAACATGGAGCGATGCCGTAACCTGCCTCGCCAGAGCGAGGTCACTGATAAGGGGCGAGTTAAGCAGTAGACCTTTGAAATTGAAATAAGCGGTGTTATTGGTATCCAGAAAGCTTTTCCCAATGTACGGGCCAAACATGCCTCTAAAGATGCGAGGGTTAGAGTAGGCTGTCCAGCCCGCAAGAGAAGATTCAAGGCGGGGGGACCTACCCGTAAGACTCGGTAACTATATATATGGTGTACTGATGCATCTTGAACGCGTCGACAAAATTCTTCCAGAATCCCATTAACTGTCTGGCCACATCGTCTTCGTTCTCAGCGGTCACTGGTCCGGTGGAAAAGCCTGTGCCAATAGGTTGATCAATGTAGACGACGTTAGTGATGTGATGCCAACTCCATGGATTTGCCACAGGCTTGAATGTTCCAGATGCCCAAGTAAAGGGACCGCTCTCCTGGATCATGCCTCCAAGCGAAGAACACCCTGGCTTTCTCCCAACTACCATCAGCTTCATCTAGTCGACTGCCATGGAGCAGTAAGGTGAAACATACCCCGCCGTCTAAGTACAACAAAATTTCCTTGGGGCGATCCGGGTTGGTTGTCGGCCAAAACCAGAAATAAATGCTTCCATTGCTTTTGTCTCCAATGGGAAGCTGGCCAGCGTAGGACTCTCCAACATCGAAGTCCACCTCTGGAATTCCGGTGCCGTTGACAGCAAACTCTAGAAGCCGGGGTTAGAAAAAAGGTGAGTATAAGCGCTGTAGCATCAATAGTTACTCTTAGTGCTAGTGGTGTTGAAGTCAGAGAATGTAGCGTTGCGTCTGCGATGTTTGGGCATCAACTGAGTATAATTGGGTCGAGGATGATCTCGCCGCCCGCCAACGTCAAAGAATCTCGTGTCTAGAGCGAATGCGACTGAGAAACACAAGGCAGCTGAACAGAGTAGAATGAAAAGTTTCATCATTGACCCTGAATACAATTGTCCGAGATTGAGAGATTTTGACTGATGAAGAACATATGTTTGGGTTGAGGGACTTATACAAGTACGGACCTTCGCATCGTAGTCCATCGGTCCAGGGCTGCTTCTCGTTTTATACCTCTCGGGGGCAGGCTCCTGAACTAGAGCTGTCTCTTGGTTAGAATTGGGATTGGCCTCTGCGCAGGCGCGGAAGACTATACCGTGACGCATCTACTGGCACGGTCTTGCACGAATCAGCTTTGGTTGGTCCGCAGCTCTAAGGTCCTTTTGCACTCTAATTAAGTGCTCTAGCTGGTCGCGTCTGTGCCACGTAAGGTTGCGGCTGAGCGTTACGTGTAGTTGAATAGAGCTGCCGGTCAGCGTTACAAACTGCCTAGTTGGGAAATGTGAAGTACCTAGGTAGTCACTTGGTAGTTAATAAAAGCTGAAACTAAGACTACACCGGCCGCAGTCGGCGCCACTGTTCAAAGGTCAAGGCGGCTACCCGCAGCCTGGAGAAATACAGCCTCAATGAAATAAATGAGGGTTCTTTTGCGAAAAATTACAGGTTACATCGCCCCATCAGTCCTTTTCACGCCGTGTCTCACTATCGCGCCATGCAACTGGAGGCTGCAACTTGTGAGGATGAAGAGCTTATAGGTAATAGAACCCCACACCTCCCACCAACAGCGGTGGAAACTACCTAATTAGGGAATGCAAAGTACCTAGTCGCTAATCAACAAAATAATAATAATCAAAACTCTGAGCATAGTGACTGTAGTTGACGCTACTTGTTAACAGCAAAGACAGCTCCCTATAACAGCATACCGCACGAACTACCGTGGGTATCACTGAGTACCTGTGGAATCACATTAGCTTGCAGTCTAACTTCTACCGATAAACAGTCTGGTCCGTGGATGCAAAGCCCTCCACACTTCGCACGCTTCAGACTTGTGAATATACAGGTACCTGTATCGTCCTAAAGTGCGGAAGGTGGCTTGTGCAAAAACAGGCCGCGAACTCGGGTTATCGAGCCCGTAAAGACGCCTGAGATTTTCATGCGTCAGTAGGGTGTAATGTTATATATTTTGCATAGATGTCTTTATTTATCTAATATTATAATTATAAATAATAAGTTCTTTTTGCTATTAACATCAATATTTTGTACCTATTTAGTGACTCTCCTTGAGTTATTGAGTATAATATCTATTATGTAAGTCAAAAGTATTTATCGTCTATCGAAATGCACCCACACTTCTGCTTACCTTACTTTAACCTGCCTGCTTGATCCGCCTTTCATATACGATCCATTACTGATAAAGCCAAGATCAATGCTAGCCATTCCTCCGTCCTGCTATGGCTCGGACCAAACAACATAGCGACCTTTCAACGTTCCTTTCGTGATTCTGCCCACACCGACCTACTCTTAGCAAGAGGCACTAGTAGTCTTCTCTTCCCATTCTTCAGGGCCTCGGAAAACCCAGACATCCTTGCAACGCCAAATCTCACCTTCCTTGCGGAATTCAGCTCACCAAACACCGGCGCGTTGTCCGCTTTCATGAAGCGCGAGATATCTTGGGCCATGATGCCTTCGCCCATGCCGGGAATATCCTGTGCGAACCCCTTGGTCTCGGCATTGAGCCACTCTAGGAGGCGTTGGAGGCACTCGTACAGGTCCGCGTTGATGAACTTGGTCGTGTTCAGCCGAGACGCCAAGAGGCTCTTGAAGCCGCTGGGGATGGTCCTATGGAAACCGAGGTGGCCCGCACCGATGCCGAGAGAGCCGAGGAACTGTGAACAGAGGACCTCGACGCGGTGACACTCCTCCGGGGTAAGGCGATCGAGGTCCATGGCGGCGAATAGCTCGGTGAGAAAGATGTTCCACACCGTGAATGCGTCGCTGTCGTTGAGACGTGGGGTCGGTTCCAATACGGCCTCTAGCAGTAGCTGCGAAAAGGTTGCGGGCCCCGGGATACGGAGGCGGACGTGGAACGAGGACTGCAATAGCTCGAGCCAGAAGCGCAGCAACCGCCGTGTCTTATCTTTGGGCTGGGCCTGGATCCTGGTCTTGATGTACGAGCCCAGTGAGTAGACGACCGCGGGACGCAGGAAGCCGAGCTCCCTCGTCTCGCGCAGGAAACGGGTCTGGTCGTCCGGGGAGACAAGCCCGCGAATGTCCCAGTTCTTGGCGGTGATGGTGCGCATCTCTTCATCCCACGAGCGGACTGCCGGATGCGACCCTTCATTCTCGCCATCATGATTGTCCCAAAACAGGACGACAGACCAGTGCGCCTGCGAGCTAGACGCGTAGCGTCCTGGCCCCCAGCGCCGGCCTTGCACGTAGACCTCGGAGTGATCCCAATGCTGTGAGAGTACAGTATCTAGCTCGTCTAGGGCGGCGGGCGCTATGGGCCGACCGAGCACCTCGGCGATTTGGGCGTAGCGCAGCCCCGCATACATACTCTCCCAAACTAGACTCGCCTGCGGATGCACTACCTCGGTCGGCGAGTTAGCCTTGGCCAGTAGTATGCACGATCGGAAGAGCGCATGGTAAGGATCAAATTTGGCCCAGGACGTGATTCCGACCCACGTTTCCTCGTCCTGCAGGAATTCGACGACGGTCTTGTGAATAAAGTCAACGTGCGGCCGAATGATAGCCGACGGTCCAAGCAAGCGTTCTGCGATCCCCTTCGGCCGCCGTTTATACTCCCTTGTTTGAAGCTCCAACATGCCGCAGCAGTAGGTCTGAATCAGGCTGTCAATGTCGTGCACCCTTCTTTGTTCCTCCTTGCGGGACATCTTCTGCAGAGCTCCTCTATCCGCCGTATTCCAGTCTTGGTCTGCGAGGGAGAGTTGGATCGCGAGCAATGGGTGGCCCCGAATGGCCGGCTCGACTTCTCGGCTGCTCTCGAATATCTGGAAGATGCGGGATGCCTGGGCGCGGTACGCCGTAGGAATCGTCCCGAGTAAATGGGCGTAGAGGTTAGACAAGTCAGCTGGAAGTTCATTGAGTCGTGCCTGAAGCTCGCTCAGCTTTGCACCTTCCTGGTAGGCCTTGAACAAGGTTTTAACCACGAGGGTAGCCCAGAGAAAGACCCCAGATGACCTCTCCACGATCTGCTCAATCAGGCCGAACCATTCTTTGTTGTCTCGACTGCTGAGTGACTTCCCGATAGCCGATTGGCAGTATCCGAGTATGTCGTCTCGTGTCAGGCTCTGCAACTGTAGTCCGGGATACGAAGAGAAAGCCTGGACGCAGGACGGGATGGGCCGGCTCGACAGAAGAAATTTGACGTTTGGCGAAGTCGTGGCTGTGATGAGCTCGATCAGGTCTTGGTAGTCGCCCTCGTACTCGTCAATGCCATCGATAGCGAAGAATATGCGGAAGTCGGGGCTTGTCTTAGATACTAGCCGTTTGAACCAGTCGATCAGCTGGTCTAGATCGGGCTCACTGATGCCGCTGAAATCCGGGTGTGTCACCTCCCGGCACAACTCGGGCATAACCTCGACGATGAGATCGGGCCGTTGGCTGAGGACAGTGTGCAGGAGCGACCGCAGGAGCCCGGTCTGTGACTTTTGTAGCCGCAGGCCAAGGTTCCAGAAGAAAAAGGACGCCTGTGCCCTGGACGACACCGGCGACCATTTATCCAGATGCGTCCAGGTGCGGGGATCCTGGCAAATGAACTTCATCAGCGTCGACTTCCCTGAACCGGCCCTCCCATTGATCCAGTAAAAGCTTTCCTCGGACTCTAACCACAGCGAGAAGTTCGACCAAGGCGCCTCGCTCGAACTCGGGCTTTCAAAGATCCATCGAAAGGTGCTCTGGTGAGCTTCCTTGACGTCCTCGATGCGGTCCTCGATCTGGTAGAAGTGAAGCGAGTCGAGAACCTGCTGTTGCACCTTCTCACCGTCCAATGGCCATAACAACGCTTCTACTCTGCCCCCTTGACGAGGCTGCATCACCAGTTGTAGCACCGTCTGTGGGGAGCTGCCGACAATGAGGGGATCGAAAAGCGACGGTAGAACAAGCGACGCCGTGTCTCCGCTGTTGAGAGTCATCAATAACGTGGCTATGGTTACGTCGTCGCCATCGAGAGGGTCTTCCGTTGGGCGTATCGGCTTCTCGTGAGCATATGCCAAGATCTCAACAATCTGCGTGTCTGGGTCATAAAAGCTGTCTGGCAAATCGGTCCGGTCGAGGAGTAGACCAGCTCGTTTCAAGTTCAGGTAGACGAGCACCCGGAGAACTAGCTCCTCTCGGTAGGCGGCCAGTCGGCCCAGGAGAGCAGCGATGTGTGCAGTGTTCCATAGCGTCCGGAAAGCTTGCAAGAAGGACGTCCAGGTGCATCTCTCGACAATCCTACCATTTCTGCCAACACCTTCTGCTTCGGCGATGTCCTGTCTTGCAGCCCTGAGGGACCGGAGGGCCTTGACCAGCTCCTGCGCGAGCCGGCTACAATCAAGTACTATTCTTTGTAAGGTCTAGGTCCACATTAGCCCTAGTCGTATCAAGCAGTATGTCACAGCTTTAATCGTGTCTCTAACCTTTCGGTACTCTGTCGTCGCGATATCAGCTGCCGAGGCGGGAAACGCATTGCTCTTGCCCGTGAGGAGTCGATCGAGGTTGGTAATTTCGTTTATGATCTGGTCGAACGCGTCGACGCTCAGCGAAGGCCTTGGCTGGTGGAGCCCAGGCTCAGTCAAAAGGCCGGAAGCAAAGTCTAGGAAGTGAACGACGCGGACGGCGACGCACAGGGAGGTGAAGGCATCCATCTATGTTGCTGACAAGTAGACGACCTATCTCGAGGCAAAGAACCCTTGAGGGAACCAAGTCTACCCTCGTTTGAACAGCAGATGGGAAGCTGGGGCGAGCGCTCTCTCCCTCCCTCCCTTTCTCTCTCTGATTACCCCCCTGCAAGGAATTATCTGCATACAGGGAAGGATGTTAAGGAAACCAATCAGAAGGGGACAGCATCGGGGGAGAATCCCAGCGAGCCTGTCAGCACTCTATGAAATGCGTGCTGAGCGGCTGAGCCGCAGGGCTGCAAATCGAGCATGCCCAACGGTTACGCTTGCCCATTAGACAGGCGGCCGCTGTCAGGCGACAGCCCTGGATAGGACAGGACGCAGTTGGCAATGGTAATTCTCCGGGGTGGGGGCGCTCGCCATCACTTACCTATTGCAGAAAGATCGCACCAGCAAATCTGAGTCGATGCTAGCCAATTTAAGAAATCCTACTAAATATGGAGCAGCAAAGGATTTTTTTTCTGCGGACTAATTGATGCATGGAGGCCATTTCGGCCCCAAGACCCTGAGCATTCGTAATGCTGATTGATGCGGCGCTATTTAAGGCTCTGTATCTTGGCAGCTAAGGATACCAAACGCTTCAACGCCAACCTCTGGGTGTGGCGGAGCGCTTTGTGTAAACTCTATCTGTATATATATACTAGAGAGTAGGGTATGTATGTACTTGCGCTGAGGCATGATCTTTAGCCGGGACAGTATATTCTGACTACCTCGGTGTATTTAGGGGTTTACCCTTGCTATCGGGCTGCAAAGTACCTAATTCGATCTCTTCAAGATCATTATGATACAGTCTACGCCGCCGCGTCTCACGCTCGACCCTGGTCCACCTTTTGAACCTCGCCAGCAGGAGAGATATATGTACCTAGGGGGACACGCCAGCAGATGGGTAAGCACATGTAGCAGAGTTGTGCACCTGGGGTATAAGCGGACATCCCCCCATCCCATCCCCCCTCCTTTAATCGGAAATAATTGTAGAGTATGTAGGCAGTTATAACGCAAAGAAAGACTTGGCTTCTAGCCAACGTCTACGAATTTAGATATCTTCTAGTAATGAATCGGACCTGTGCTTGCCTTTGGTTGGTACCAGAGCTTCGAGGATGTCCTGGACCGTGGTCTCGAGGGCAACTCTAACTGTAATTATAAATTCTTGACTTTTTATTTAACCTGGGAGGCGATTTATAGAGATAATTGTATTACCAGGTTTTTTAGAGAATGATGAACCAAAGATATAAAGTATACTCACCTGATGTGATAGCGCCTATAATATCCCGAAATTCTTCTCTTTTATAAATATTAGATTACACGCAGGAAATATTCCCCTTGTTGAATGTACTGGGCTAAATGGATGCTTGGCTCGCGTATTTTGCCAGTTTAATGATTGTACCTCTCTGCCAGGCAGCAATAAAGTCTGCATTAAGTTTACACTGAACTCTAGTACACTCGAAAATGAAGCGATCGCTGAGGTTATTACTATAACTGTGTACTGAAGTCACGATGTCCTGTTGAATGGGGTTGAAAACTTTTAGAGAATTAGCTTCTAAAGCTCTGACGGCTTGCTTAGCGGAAGGCTTCGAGATGTATATATCCGTTCAACACCTTGGGCTCTGAGAGCCAGGATGACAATAATACCAATTAGCACTTGTATTGCATTGCATATTCGTTGGTCTATAGCTAGTGACGGTACATGTCGAAAAAGTTTACCCTTTTCTTGTCATATAATGAACGGAATGAAACTGAAGCAGTACTCTTGTGCGGTTGCACTGATCTGCTGCAGAGCTAGAAGTTGAAACGCAGTATTGAGATTGCGCCTCGCAGCGTTGTAGTAGATATTTAGAAAGTCGGATTTGGAGGCTGCGCTAAATTTCTTCAAGGTCTACCGCTGCAAGCTCACCGCGATCCAAGCAATTTCGACCTAGTTATTAGGATGAAACAGGTAGGTAGTCACGGTAGATCTAAAAGACGTCGCCGGTTTCCTCGGTCACCACTAAAACACATCTTCATCCGCCACTCTAGCGTCTCTTTATCTACTACTAGATAGGTATCTGTTGATAGGTAGAGTATTACGATTGGTGATGTAAGGATACTATAAAGGGTATAAGTAGTCGATTGAGTGGTTTAAAGTGTAGTACAAGTAAGTGGTGGGCATTCTAGCGCTCTATGTATAGTGCTAAAGGTTATCTTCCTAGCACCTTTGTTTTATCAACTCTTATAGATCCAGTGGCTTTTAACACTTTTATTTAGCGTTCAATACTTTAATAGTTTAGGGATAGTGTGATGGCCTAGGGCGGTCCCACTGCGTTTATACTCATATATTTGCACTTATATATTTGCACCCATGTGATATAGTAGCTTAATTAACCACTAGAGCAGTGCGTGGGTTGGACGAGCGAGAGCACCATAAATTGGTCCGCTTTGTCGGGTAGCACAGGCGGCAAAGCGGCAAGAACTATAGCTGACGATAAATGAACAATATACCCCGATGAGAGGAAAGGCTCGCAAAGCGCCTCTTGATTGGATAGATATCCGGTTGGGTTAATGAGGGACAATTTGCAAGCGCGTACTTTTCTCACGCACCGCTTCGACTATGAGAGCAAGCGAACGTGCTAGTCGCAAAGATATGGGGGCAGTTCTAATGCCGAAGCACCGGCAATTGTACATCTTCTCTATATTAAAAAGGCTGAAGCACGGCAAAGACGTACGCTGAGTCAAATACCGCTGAACTACACTCTTCGACAGACGATTGCCCGCAGGCGCATCCACTAGATGTCAATCAAGCATGGAGTCGCCCTCAGACCAGCGCACGGTGCACCATCATGTACAGGAAACCGATATTTCCGAGGTGGTGATCGAGTTAGACGACCTCCCTCTCCCTTGCGACGGGACTCAAAGCACCGACAATCTTATACCGAGACCCGACGCAGAAGACTTTCTGGAGCGACCGGTCTTGACACCGCCGTCCGCCAGAGGTCCTTCACCGACGTTCCCTCCCGTTCCTGACTATAAGCCGATCCCGCTCCGATGGCCGTTTCAGGTTTTCTTGCTTCTTTGCCTGGGAGGGGTTTTTGCCTTCCTGGAATATGAAGTGCGCTCTCTCCCCATGCCCGAATTTGAGGCCCTTAACGATCGCGGCCTTAGCACAAGCCTGAACCAAGGCGTAAACGCTTCATTAGCGGGGCGTGACAAGAATAGCACCCCGGAATTTATATCTACATCCTCAATGACGACTCCGACTTTTACAACTGCCGGATTAGTTATACGAGAACCGCTAGTCGCAATTCCCACACCTGATCCAGACCCGCGCCGGCCAAAAACCGACTACCCCCCAGGAGATCATAGGTTTAGTACCTGGTTTCAGTGGGGGAGCCCAAAGTGGTTAGAAAAACAGAACTGGGATATCATCGCTGTAGTGCGCCACGTTCCACTGTGGTGCTACCCTGGCAACGTGGTAATCCAGGAAGTTATTCCGACCACGTATACGGATGACCCGTCCTGGTGCCTCGTGTATCCGCTGATCACGGGGGAGGAAGTCGACGGAAATGATGGGTCGAGCATCTTCCAGGCAGAGGATCTGGATGGCGTCGACAAGGCCGCCGACAAAGGGTGCGAGTCAATCATTAAACTCATCTACGCATACAATAAACTCGCCAAGCGTACATTCAGCCAGAGTGCGACACGTCAGTGGAGTGAGGTAAGGGGACTTCCTGACCCCTTCACCACTACTACATGGACTAGTACACCACAAGTCTCGCTTCCATGGGCCCCACCTCTCGTTTCGGACTCTCAAATTCTTCTGCCACTGGGGAAATCACAAAAACCTCAATCTGGATGGCTAGAAGAGTATGTCGTCTCTAAATGTTCATAGTAGCTGGGTTTTAACTAACTGTTCTCAAGCGGAGCGCCATGGGATGCTTTTGGGCCTCTAATATCCTCTTCTATTGGGTACTATCCTGCCAAAGGCAATGAATCGATCAATACGTTTGCTACACTCCCGCTCTCCTGGGGTAAAGACCGAATAGTATCTGGCGTAGCAGCTTCGGGCAGCCCGCAATCTTCGGACTCGTCAAGGGTAGCTGGGAGCGCATCTGGGGAGGCTAAAGGCTCCATAGCTTCGCTCACCGGATCAACTCTGACAATTTCAGCTAGTATTTACACACAGAGCACGAGTCCTGGTGCCCGTCCCGCTATGGTGTCCAGCCTGCCCCCGACAACCTACAGCTATGGTACACGTTCTTCCTCGACCGAGTCATTACCTTCCTCCCAGACGGCAACACTTTCAGTGGCGAAACCCACCCATTCGTTGCTACGTACATCGACAGAGTCGGGTATAGTCCAGTTCACCTCCGTGGAATCCAATCCTGATCTACTCGGAGGGATTATGGGTTATGCGACCAACAATCCTGACAATGATCCTAACTATATCATAGCGGTGAGTCAAGTCCCGGTAATTGGCCCCGGAGGGACTCCGTTGCCGCCAGCAAAGCTAGATGCCACTGTCGCAACCATTATAACCCTGCTCGACTCGCACCAGGTGCCCACGGCAACAGCAACTGTGACATTCGTTCATTCCATATCCGCAGTCTCTATTTTAGATCCTTCTGGCTCATTAAGCGCCATCTCCGTTGTTGAAATTGCACCGGTGGTCACCATACAGACGCTCACGGACGTCGGGGGCGGAGCTACCGCGACAGTTACCGCACTAGTTTATCCGAAGCCGTCAGATACGGGGCCGATCTCACCTGCGGCACAATCAGCCTTCCGTGTCCTAACACAGCGCGATTTTCTCTTAGCTGCCTTTGTTCCTGTCCTATGCTGCACGGTACTCTCAATCTTCGTGCAGATCTTCTGTGCCAATGTCCGCCTCATTCTCCCATTCAGAGCCTTACGCCAGCCGCAAGGCGCCACAGCAGCGACATCATTATGTCTTTCCCGGCGCGACTTTCTGGCTCCGACCACTGCTCTACAATTTTTACGACAGTTCAAAGATCCTCTGCCGCTCCTGAACACCTTACTAGCCCTCCTATCGAGTCTCCTTGTCGCCATTTCAAGCGAGACTATCGAGATAGAGTTTAAAGATAGACCATGTTCTAACCGAAGGATCTGCCCAATTGGCCTTCGAAAGTCCGTGACACCAACTCGCGGCGCCGATGCTTTACTCGCTGCTATGGCGATTCTTGTAGTTTGGATGGCAATTCTTTTGGCTCGTTGCCGTTCTGGAGTTGCCACCGCTCCTTGGAGCGTCGCTTCTATCGCCTCTCTCCTCCAACATGACACCAGAAATCTCCTGCTTTCGGTGGGACTGCCAAAAGATGACAGAAATACGGGAGATAAACAGGCTTTTGCCCATTTGGAAGGGAAAAAGTTCATGCTCCGGTACCAAAACGAGGAGAATCCCGACAGAATTGCGACATATGGCATATGCGTCGAACTGGATCAACGGGACAAGGGAGAAGTGCGGTTAACAAAGCGTAATCCCCCACAACGATCACCAAGCGAGAGAAAGAAGGACTCTTGCTATAGAATCTCTCAAGTTGCCAAACGGAAGATTATCCTGGCTATATTTCTTATTGCTCTTTGTGGAGTTCTAACCCTTGTCCTCTACTATGAAAACACCATGCTCGACACCCCTTTTGAAGCCTTTATGGACAGCCAAAAGATGGGAGTTCGCCTACTTTTCGCCATGATCGGAATCATCATTAATGCTTTTTGGGACCACTGCTTTGGAGGTATCATCATCCTTCCTAGAATGCTTAGTAGATTAAATTCGGTCGTAAAGGCTAACTACGCTTCGAGGCATCGCCGACCATCAATTGTACCGAATCCTCTTACGCAAGCCACAAACAGAACAGATCATCCTGCTCTCGCCAGCTGCTACTGTCTTTACTGGTCTATGGCAGTCCATACGCGTAATGGATCCATTGTCTGCTAGTGTTGCCATCGCAGCTATCTCAGCCAAATTCACTCCAATCCTCTTATCCAACGTGCCTTTCCGGAATACAGTGACCTGGGACATGCATGAGATATCCGTCTGGATGATTACTGCCATCCTGGGCTATATGATATTAATTCTGGCATTACTCCTTTCTATGAATGGACCGGATCTCCCAGCTGAGCCAGACTCCCTTGCCGGCTGCATGTTCTACATTCGCGATTCCACCTTACCAGGAGACTTTTCGGGAATTTCAACGATTGGTTCGAAGGAAAGGGATAGAATCTTGCGTCAAATGGGTGGTAAATATAGATTCGGTAAGTTTACCGGGGTTTCAGGAGCTGAAAGAGTGGGGGTTTATCGGATCGAGGCAAAAGCAAGCGACAAGGCCGAGAAGCAAAGGTGAAATCTTTAGATTAGCGATATTTTAAGCTTTAAGACTATATCTAGCTATAGTTATAAAATTTTTTAATTCTCTAGCCCAACTTGAGGCTTGCTAAAGATAAATTACCTTGCACCTTGCATACCCAATTAGTAAATAAATCATTAGAATAAGAGATATAAGGATAATATAAAAGATGTAAGTAATTAATTGATTAGTTAAGAGTGTAGTACAGGTAAGTAGTAGGCATTCCATCCCTCTATATATAGTGCTGAAGGTAGTCTTCCAGCTACCTCTGTTCTAGAGTATCCACCCCTGTGGATCTGGTGGCTTCCAACAGTATCTCCCACCCGGTCACAATCCGTTGTACCGGCGGACTCCAAAGTGCAGAGGTATGCCCGTTCACAAATAGCCACGTAAATCTTTTGGGCAAGGAAGATGACCGCTCATAGCCATTATGAAAGTGGAGCACTTTCTGTTTCATTACTTGTGCCTAAGACGCCGGTTACAGTGTCCGCTGTGCAAGGCATTTATGCTTGTTCACTTGTGCTGTAAATACTATTCTTCTAAATATATTCTCTTACACACTAATAAGCTCTTTATTAACCGTCCTATCAAATAAACTTCCACTCTTTATACGTGTAACTCTCATCCAACACAGCTTAAAAACTGTTCCATACGTGCAACAATACCAGAAATAGAGAGTTATAGCGGTGAGAAAAATAGACGCGCCGACGAAAAGGCCGAAATATGGTGATACAACTGTATTTGCGTTCACAGCTTGCCAATCGAAGAAGGAAGTCGAGAAAATGCCCTGGCAAGATTATGTTAACTTTAGATATTTCGTGTAGTTAACCTTGACTTTAACGAATCACTTACAGCAGTGAATGTAGTAGGAAGAAAAAGCATCGTGACTAAAGCAACAGTTTTCATCTGCTTCCCGTCTTTCATAGTTGCTTCCGCTGTTTCGCAGCTTGTTTGAGCTATGTGAATGTTCGTTATTGCATCCTTACGTGCAATCTTGTTCCATTCCTGGACCGCGATTAGAAATTTCCCCATTCGTAGTATTCTATAGCGATCTAGACTAGCCAGGCATACCAGATGGGTTGCAAGAGTCATACCATCGAGGATGGTACCGCATTCGTCGATTTTCTCTCGATATTCGCCTATCAACTCCTCCAGTTTCTCTTTGATCATGATGCCGGCTAGGCAAACTTGGTGTTTCATAGCCTGTAGGCCTTCCGAGTCTGTGTCAGCTTTTGTGAAGTGCGTCTTCTCAAGCTCATTAGCATGGGAGAGCATCTTTTCCAGCTCTATTTTCCAGCTCCGAAGGCCGGTTCGCAGCTCGGAGGCTTGTATCCATATTTGTGTGCTCTCAGCGCTCCAAACGTCGTCCTCTGGGCTCGACGACGCACGTAAAATATTATCCATGAGCTTTTTATTGTACGAATTGAACTTGCGGAAGTGACGATCTCTCTCAATCTCGGCAAGAATGGTGGCAAGTGTAAGGGGGTGTATCTCATATTCAACCTCGGATAATCGAGCGCTAAATATCTCTTCGGCCTGTTCTCTGCTGCCATACAAAACGGCTCGTGATCGAAATTTGACCGTGTCGAAAATTGATGAGAGTACGAGGTCTTGATTCCATAGCCCGGAAGTGCGTATCGTATACACTAAACAGAACTCGTTATAAGATTTATTTCTGTCGCTACTTGATTGGCAAAGCAGCCACTAAAGCCTACGTACCTAATGATCGATCATCCCCGAAACTTAGGGTTTTGTGGCTGAGAAAGACAGCATTGCAAGTTCGAAACATGACTCTCTTGATAGATTTGCAAATGAAGAATCGTTTGCTAACCAGGGGGCATATATCCTTCGAAAAGGGGAGACACCAGATGGACTGCTCTTCGCTCCCTCGGGACAAGAGGCTGTAAACGTCAGCATATCTACATATGTCCGCGCCTGCACACGAGTTTACAGAATGTCTAGTTTAGGCATTATTGAATTACCGGTCTGGTCGCTGGTCTCACACTAACGGCCAGCGAGATTCAGCTATTGCAAGATAGCGATCAGGGTTAAGGATATGGCGTACCGAGCTGAGCCAACTCAGCAATCCGTCAGGCGACGTGATATCTGTTGTTGTTATCATATACTGCATCTAAAGCATCCTCATGGTCAGTCGTTATAGCTTGCGACTGAAGACCAGGCGTGATTGGCTGGGCTTATGCTGACAGTAGCTTTTTGCTTCCGCTCCAGGATTCTGCATCGACGAAAGCCGAACTCGAATCCCTGGAGGTCCTCCAGAGCAAGGACATCATCTGGTCGGACCCAATCCATGAGGGCTCATGGTTTCCATGCAAATTCGATAAACAAGAACGGCACAATTGCATCGCTTTCATTCTGGTCACCCGTCATCGCTTTATAGGCAAACAGCATCTACCGTAACAGCACCAGCCCGCAGAATATCATCTCATACTGGCTGCAGGTCAGGCTGGCAAACCTCGGAACGGGCTTCAATGCGACATTAAATGTAATCCAGTAATATCCGACCGTTGTTGCATCTTAAGGCGTACTCAGAAACCGCCATTTCGGCACTTCTAATCTGACTGGAATGAGATAATGCAGTCATCATCTCGGTGACTTGGTGCACAATAACACAGCATATCGCCCGGCCAATTAGTGTCCGGCAGCTACGGCCTATCAACGTTGAGATAAGTGAAATAAATGTTGATGGAATACGCCTTACTGCCTATGCCGAAAGGTCTACTTACGCTGAGGCGTACTTACGCAAGCAGAGCCTCATTCTTTGTCCTAGAAGGTCAGGCTACGATTGTCTCGCACATAGCGCCTATAATTATTCATCATTGAAACCGTTTCTTATTCCGTAGTCTCCAATGTAACCGGAGATCTCTGGCTGGCCCCATTCGCTGTTTCTATCTAATCGATACATCATACCTGAAGGGGAATTTACCAAAGTCCAACAAAACATCTGACATTATTAAGATCTGGATGGCGGACCTGGCTTATTCGTTTACCTTTCCGGGGAAATACCATGACGGCAATCGGCTGAAAGAAATATTGGATTCCCTAATGCAGGCACCGCATCAGTATAGAGTTCAGGTATGCCGCGAGATTTCTGAACCTTTTCGATACCCTCTAGATCTTCTTTTGCAGTTATAGCTAACCTAAAGTGCCCAGAGATTGAACGGGTGTTGTTCTATTCGAAGCACCAAAGAGTTGAGTGAGGTATGAAACCGCGTGGAGAATAGGGCAAACGTATTCTGCGATGCTGAGACATATGTTAAATGCAGGAAGAGAAATTCGAAGTGAGAAGTCACAGCTGGAACCATTACAACCCCCGCAAGCAATGCCCGGAAACTGTGGAAGACTATTGATTCTGGCGACCAAATGCCATTCACGTTGGTTGTGGATTTATAGCATACCAATATAGCTGGATAGCTGAAGCCCATGTCAAGTTCCTCTATTCTATGCATTCGATCATCCGACATAGCGACCCCTTCAGCTTCTTTTTCGTTTTTTAGATGTTGCCCTTTCGAATAAACTCTTCGTTGTTTCTCGCATATCGCCACATTTCGTTCTCTTTTCCGGGTCATTGATAATCATGCGATCCCGGACATAGACTAAGAATTCCTGGAGCAGGAAGAAGCCGTTCGCTGTCATTAACTCCTGGATCCACTGCAAGATTTAATTAGCAATAGTAATTCATATTATCCGCTTCAGAAATATAGCTTACATCTTTCACCGCGACCCGAACCTCGCCTCTCGAGTTGAAGAAATGATCTCCACAAAATTGTAAACCTTCAACCTTATCCTCCTTTAGTCGTTTGTCCGAGAATTCGATGATGCCCTTGTATCCCTGAAGCATCCAGGTTGCAAACTCTAGAAAGACACAGCCAAGCGACCAAATGTCGAAGGGTCTGGATATTCTAGGCCCATGGGTCTTCTCCGGGCCATCATATGTCCCGGAGGTGGGAACCTGATCAGGCTGCCTGCCTGTATTGCCCTCCTCCCGGAAAATAGTTAGGCCAAAGTCTGATAGTTTAAGAACTGGCTCTGGTCCTACACCGAAACATAGAATGTTCTGCGGTTTTATGTCTCCGTGAATCCCACAAGAATGACTGGTCCGCCTATGTTGATCCATTATCTGCGGTGATAGCTTAACTTCATGAATTTTGTCGACGGCTTGAGACAAACCGTAGACCTGTCGAAAGAACCATCTCCAGAAAGATTCTGGGTGATCCGAAAAAAATGTAACGGTCTTAGACCAGAATTCTGCCAAGTTTCCTTGTTCTGCCCAAGGAAATAATAGTCCGTAGGCCTGGGGTGATTCATCGAAAGCAAAGGCGCACACCAGCCGAGGGATATGCGGATGAGGAGTCGCCTTTCTGATAGTCTTAAGCTCGGCATAGAACTCCTCTTTGGAGTTGACTATTTTCAAAGCAAATGCCTCTCTTTCATTGCTATTATCCATTTCTGGTTCCGTTTCCTGTTCCTAGTGTTAGTAATTTAGTTATAGAGAACATCTTTTGAGAATTAAGACGGACTGGTGAGAGGCCATTATGAGCGGGATGAATGATCACTTTAGAAACACTGGATCTACCATAGGGACTCTGAACTTGCCGAGATGTCCAGGGCAATATGGTTCCCGCAGGCAGGTGGTAAAAGGCCACCTTTCCGTTTTCGGCGAGGTGCAGGTAGGGAGAAAGCAGGCACTGTTGGTAAGAATAAAACATATCTTTCTCAATCCCGCTCCAGTTTTCATCAAAACACCGGAGACGTCGCTCGTGTTCCTCTTGTGCAAAAAGAATTATACCTCTCCGATTCGAACGTCGATGGAGGGGGAGGTGGCTGTCCCTTATCCCGCCAGCTTCTTGGAATTGTTTGACGCAATTTGATTTTCCGAGGATGGCGAGAAGGGCAAAGACTCTTCGCGCGGCGTTCTTGTCCCTCTCTGATTCTGAGGCGTCCCGCTTCCCACAGATATATTCAACGAGCTGGTCGAGCTTGAGATCAGATGCGTCATCATTCTTTGTCTTGAATGTGTCTTTCAAAAATTGCTGCACAAGATGAGGCTGGAGGAGTCTCTGAAGCTCGTTGTTCGGAAGGAATTTAGAGGAAGTAGGCTTATTGGAGTCCCACTCCACCAACGCATGCTGGACCTGTTTGTCGAGAGGCTGATTAGTAATATACTGGCGAGAGCTGGCGCCAAAATCATCAACAGGCTCCAACCCAAGTTCATCCAACTGCTGGAAAAGGTCCCCATGGAGGTTAGTTCCCATGCCGCTGCCGGAAAGACAAACCAATGTAGGCTTATTAGAGAGACGTGGATACCTTGGATTTTGACCGTTCTACGATATCATCGGCTTCCTTATATATGCATACAATGGCCCCCATTGGATTTCAGCTATGCATGGCTGGAGGCTGCCGTGCCGACAGGACAGATTCGGGGAGTGCCGCCTGCAGGCAGTTAATATTACATGTAGATGCAGAGGCTGGGCTGACAGTGAGGTCCGGCATTCCGGATGCTGACCACCGTGTCATCCTCAGAATCAGCCGTATTCCGTAGATACAAGCAAGGCAATTGAAACCCTAGAGATTCCATACCGTTACAAACTTTGAGAACAACTTACCGTAATAATGGGCTTCAAGAGTAATTCGGAAGGCGTTACAAGTAGCCACGAGCTCGCAGATCGCCAGACATTAAATACACAAAGCAATTGGCCACCGTCTTTGAAAAAATTACGCCCATTTTCCGAGCCTAGTACCTATTCTGGACCACGAGGCTCGCTCAGATGGCAAATAGGCTGCGACGTCAGGTGTTTCCGGCACCAATCCTCCGACGAGGCAGGAGCCTGCTTCAATATCCTGATTCATCAACCAATAAGGGTAGAGGGTCCTACACCCATATATTTGGCACGCAGAAGCAATGCCATGTGCGACATTCTGAAGGATATAGGGAGTCCTGGGGCTCCCCCAACCCAAGAACCCCTGACCCTCATCGTTTCTCACTAGCGTAGGTTCCAAATCTTGAAGGCAAATTTCGGTACGCACTCACACAACAAAATTAGGGTTCGCACACGCCACGACACCTTTTCTCTCTCCATTACTAAAACCACAATTTGCAAAGGTAATGGCAGTGGGAATCAAACACAGAAGTGGGCCTTTGAGTCACTACTACCTTCGGGATACACCCCAGCGCTCTTATCATCACACCTCGCTTCCAGACCGATCCGCACCGCGCATAGCTAGCCGCAACAAAACACGGTCATTTGCACAGCATAAGATACCAGTTCGGGACGTTGATACACAGCGGCTGAAAAATATGCTCGATGCGAATTTCCAACGTCAATATCGTATTGAGGTCAGCATATACACTCTCGTCGCCTTCGCAGTGACGCAATCCTTGCTTTCCTACAATCTATTTTGTGCCGGTTATTGACGTATCTGCGAACCAGATGCAACTCAACATGTTGACGATATTTGCCCCACGAACCCTCAGCGATAAAGAGTTAGCCGGCATTCGTAGATCAAGTTGATCGTCGTTGAGATGAAGGAGTGGAGAGTATGGCGCCTTGCCAAATTGAGAATTTCGGGACCGCAAGATACACAGGTTACTAGTTCCTGTTTATACACCTGTCGACTAGGCAAGTGTAGTTTCAAATTCACACTTTGTCTTAGTACCTCGTATCGGTGCTTCAGACCTTTTTTTACAGTAGGATGGCAGAGAATAGGACAACAAATATGCAACATAAAGATTTTAGCGCGCCTCCAGGCAGGGGCTGCGTACACTTCAAAAGAAACCCGCAAATCCACACAGCGGATATCATACCTAATATATCTAAGCACAGCAACATTCCAGCAATAGCCACAATTAAACCGTAGACAGATACGGCCACTCCGGCCTTGACCACGTGCAGAGCTTCTTATGATGTCGTATTAAAGTTTGGCCATACGACGGCATGTAGGCACAGAAGAAAAGCTATCTCGCCCAACATGACTCAACAAGTGTGAAGCTTTCTCCGATGGCCGACGCCTCAGATACAGTAGAGTGGATGATGTGCCAGCCATCTTGAACTTCGATTAATTTATTAAACTACATACATACCCTCTACTTAAACACTTATCGATGAAGCTTAGGTCTTTCTGATTTGACCCGAGTCAGAAAGAGAGTGAGCACAACAAACCGGCCGAAACCTAGCCATCGGAGGATGAGCACAGGATGAGCCTAGAGTAGGCTAATGATGCACTCCTAGGAATTCCTTTGCCCGAGGCTTACACTTGCGGATTTTGTCTATGGACTATAAAGTGTGCTAGAATGTAAGAGGAAGACGATGAAATTTGAGGTGCTACATATTCTATAAATATCACTGAAATACGGCAGTATGACTGGTCATATAGAACGACCAATGTAAGGTCTAAAGAGATTAAACCAAAGCAATCGAGCAACTCAGCAACTATATACACACGCATGAGATGCCCCCTTTTAAGATCCCTGTTCATAAAGTGGCTGTCCTTTGTGACAACTACTTATTACCTTGTTGAATGAAGGACAAGGCATTGAAGAGAACGGTATGGAAAAATTAGAGGGTGACGAACATAGCGGATAGCCCACCGATTGTTTACACAGCATCAAATTGTAGATTTCCAAAACGCCCTTTCTCCGAACGTCAATAAAATTGAAGTTCCCGGTATTACGCTGTATTACACCGGGATTCCTAGACCGGAAGTCCTCTCGAACCACTCAGAACTGACGAATGAGTTTTATTGTACTCCTGGCTAGCTCATAGAAAATATGTACCACGGACGTCGAAGGGAGAGGTGTCTTGGGCGGACCGGACCTGCATTCTACCAGTATTGGGCTCGTCAGAAAAAAAACGCATGCCCGATCAGTGATTCTCTTTGCTTGATTGACACCTGTGTCGCTGTGATTTTGGAGGTCTTGGTTCATGAGAGGATCCCCCAAAAAGGACAACCCTACCCCACGGACCGCACCCAGAACAAGCATCTCTACCTAAGCGCTGCATTTCCTTGAATAATAACTTCTCAAGCAATTAATATTGTGGGGATTGAGTCGAATTCCGGAATGGGATAATAAATGATGTCGCATCTGGTGAGGACCCGGCCGCCTTTCACCCGATTAGGCCTGGCAAGCTTCTTGAAGAAGCGCTTGGTATAAGAAAAACATGCAACGCATTGGTAAACCTATATTGTGCAACACAGCCAGCCGGCAAGCTGAGTACTACCCCATTGTCCCAAGACTCACGCATCGCCTTTGGGCACACGATTGGAGTCGCTCTCTATGATTATGCCATTCCAAGTGCTTCTAATACCGCACTACCCTAGATTAAAGCCGAGCCCGGTTGAATGTCATGGCGCTAGTCCGTAATAGTCCCACTGAGCTCCTGGTTCTACAGTTAGCTGTCGTTATGAGGATGTGCCTAGCGAATTCGAAGCAATCCCCGGCCCATGCCGTCTTTTCCGCCTTTGTCGATATGTTAAGTGGCATAGTTCCTTCCGGATGGTATTAATCACTGTGCCTAGCTCTAGTGATCTATGCACGTCGTATCACGGTGTCGTATCACGGCAAAGAGATAGCGAAGAAGCCGGAGGCATATATATCGATAAAGAAATGGAACATAGCACGAAAGTAGGGGAATGGATGCGATAGCCGAGACGAAAACTCCCGCTAACACCCGAGACGATCTCCACAGTAAACAATCACAGAGCAAGAGCGACTGGTATGTGTAACAGGCAGCTATCTAACTGCCCCGTTTGAGAACTGCAAACCAATCCTTCTCAAAACCATATGAAACGATGGCGTGGTTCGAGTTGAGCCCCTCCAATAGATAAGCGTTGGCCGACTTGCAGAAGGGTGAAGTGGCGCTGTTAACTTCAGCGACAGCCGGACTTCAACAATTGTACAGATATGTCGGCTAGCGAGATGGGGGATGCCGTATGTATCTGTGCGGCGTGTTAGCACGCGCTCTTGGACGCCATAGGCTGCTATACGCAATTACATGCGCCCTGCATATAAGCACGGCTGTGACCGCTGGCAAGCCTCCAGAGTGGTACCTAACAGATGCCACCCTTCCCAACATCCTCTGATGAATTCAAGCAAATGTAAAGAGTGCTGATTCATGCCTAAACGCTTCTATGTAATCCGATAGCCCAGCCACTAGCACACAATTGGAGGATTGCCACCGTTTGCCTGCTTAGATTTAATATAGGCTACTCTTGAGTAATGTCATCCGATGGTTGTTCAACGACTGCCGTTTTCAGTCTACCCAAGAAGAAAGGGAGAAGTTAAAAGCTGCATCGTTGAGCCAGGTCTGAAAGGGTTCAGTCTACGGGGAATTTCCGGCATGATACTCGGCCAGCTTACTCAATCCGAACCGGGCGGTAACGGCTGTTGCCTAGGAGCGTTGTAGATAACTATCGTAACTTCCATGTGGTAAATAGGTGGAGATATGGGTCCATGCAATACAAGCCCCTGCGACCCATGCAGTAGTAAAAGGAGGCCAAAAACCTTATCCCCTTTTGTCGGGACACTACCACGCAAGGTAGGATCGTATTAGCCATTTCGTATTAAAACATGGCCTCAAAACGCCAAAGAATTCCCTTCACAGGACGCCATCAAGAGTCGGCTCTTATTGATAGGAGAAACAATGACCATGTGCATGGCCACATGCGAGTTACACTCGGCTTTTGCTCCAAGATCTCCGCTGCTGACGCCCGATTAACACCTGTTGCAACCACTGCTAGCGGTGGAAGACAGTGCCAAGAAAGGTTGAAAACCTCTTGGCTTCGCAATGAACCCCACAAGTCTGGCCTCAATCTAGGCCTCTGGAAGGTATATATATTGAGTACACTTCAGCATGTCTGTCCATAGACCTTTAAACCTCGTCAACTGCACTCAATCTCGCAATTTTACATCAAGTTTCCAAGCAAATAAACAACACGCACCCACTCCCATTCTTCATTCCAAAACGTTGTCATGCAATTGGCTCGAGTATTGTCCGTCGCTTTTTACGGGCTCGGTGCACTCGCGATTCCCGCCTCAGATATTACCCCTTTGAATAAAATGGTCGCGGTCATTTCGGAGCGAGCCGCGTGTGGGATATATCCCTTCTGTAATGCGGACGCCGTAAGTCACCGTAGGAGATTTTCTAAACTACTCACTTTTGCTTACTCCGTATCTAGTATTGCCACCAGTGTCGTGATTGCGGGTGCCCCAGCGCGAATGGATGTGGGCATTGCTGAGGGGTTGCCTCAAGCAGAACTTCCGGCCATGGATGATTTCGAATATGTTCCATAAAATAAAATAACAATACTGAAGGTATCATAAGAGCTAGAATTAGACTCAGTCGCTACTATGTTCCCTGTATTCTAGCATCAATACACTCTCTCACCTCTGAATCATGTAAATCATTCGATCTGGTCAATGCGTACGATCTGCCCTATCCGCCATTTAATACACCGGGCTGTTCCTCTTCTGGCTGGGCTTCTTTTCTGAAGTCCAAAGGTAAAGTGTGGCTTCAAGACTCACAGGTTTATTACGCAGCAAGATAGGTAGTAGTTTTAGGGTTCTGTACGGTGGAAACAGTGAACTCTGGGGCATTTATAGTTTAGACGTACATTAAAGATAGCTACCATCAATAGGAGATATTAGACTTGCTCGCTGGCCCAGTGGATCCAAGTGATAGGGCCTGAGAAGCCTATTGGTACCCATTACTTTACATAACTGCGGAATTGCAGGCCCGAAAGGGCGAGCATAGGTTACCAGGTGAACATGCAGCAAATAAATATCATAACCGGTTCATTGGGGGGTGCGGCGGGGGTGGGGGTTCAGCAATCTCATAGATTGCCTTCTTTCCCGACGTCCCTCGCAGTCAGAAATGGCCATGAGACGATCAACAGATGATGTGGGGGGGGGGGGCTATTAACCACGATCCCATCGGCGAGAAACTTAGTACTTTGCAAGCTGCTCTATGGTACGGCATAGGAAGGTGGACAAGATCTGGTGGCGCACAGTGCCGAGCACGATCAACAGCATCGGATGGTCTTGCTTCGGAGATATATGTAGGGAAACTTTCTTGCCGGCACCTCGCCCAGAATCAAAGAGCCTCGAAAATAGCGTACATTGATACACCAGATTCATCCACGAAGAATTACCGTCGAAAATTTTAGCTAGGTCTTTATATCGTGGGGTATATTCTTAGCCACTTATAGTAGTACGTTGACAGTGCTCAACAATCGCTCCATCTACGTGCAAATTTACGCCTGGTGGGTTTCTAGCCCTTGCTCCATAGTCTCCACACGTTTCCGAATCCTAAGTACCACGGCTAGGTGCTTGAGTCTGAGCGGCTTGTCAGTATTGGAAAGAACTAGGGCCGTCTTGATGGAGTTCTTGATCTCTCGGCCGTTTAACGGCGTCTTGGCAAGCTCGTCAAAGTCGTCCTCGCCGAGGGCAGCGGCACCGGGACTGAGCTTCCGGATGAAGTTAACCCAAACTTTGCGGCGGGCCGGCTCGTCTAGGTTGAAATACGGAATTATGAGGTCGATTCTCGACTTGAAAGCGCTGTCAATCGCCGTGCTACGGTTAGTCGTGAGGAACATCATTCCTCGATAGTACTCTAGCCGGCGGAGGAAGACTATAAGAGAAATCTCAAGCTTAGTTTCCTGCCCAGTGGCATGCTATAAGTGAACAAGCTAAAGACTTACTGGAGACAACCTCGTTGCGCACTAGGTTGGTGGAGTCTCTCGCCTCTAGAAAGACGTCGGCCTCGTCGATGAGGAGGACAGCTTCCCAAAGCTGGCAGCACTCCAGGGCGTTTAAGAGACCCTTTTCAACCCTCCCAGCCTCGGTGCCAAGATCGCTGGCACTGACAATATATAGAGGCCTGCGAGAGCTTTCGGCGACTAAGTGACAGTCAGCACTCGTCAGTTGCACGTATTCTCCTCGTTTCGAACCCGGTTACCCGCAGTTACTTACCAGCTTCAGCGGTGAGAGTTTTGCCGACGCCAGGGGGGCCGCAGAGCAGAATGATAATTCCCTCTCCTATAGAGACGTCAGTTCCATCCCAGCTGTCACCTTCTCCCGCTCCTAGTGCCGGGCGATGGTGCTCACCTTTGTGGGCGACAAAATCGTCGAAGCCCTGCTTGCTAAGCCCCGGGCGGTTGGCAAATGCGAATACAAGGTCCCTTTCACCCTCAGGCAAGACCAGGTTGTCGTATGGTGACGGGTCCCACACGACATCCTTGATTTCCTCAACATTGAATTCGCCTGATTGGATGCCCAGCAGTTAGACCTGACACCAGGGACACGATAGAAACGGAGGACACTTTGGGAAAAAATGAGAGGATTCTTCAACGTACACCATTCCTTGTTGCTTAGGTCAAAGCCCTTGACTCGCGGCGAAGCAATGACGCATTCAAGGTCTGTCAGTGATGACAAGTCTTCCTTTCTTTCACCATCTCGATCAGAGCTGTCAGTATGGGCACTATCTCGGTCCTCGGTCTTGGCGTCTACTGAGAGTTTTTGCTTTCGGTTCACGACGACCGGTGGGTACACTAAGCCCGGTGGGCTCATGAAGCCCGGCGGGTTCACGAAACCTGGTGGTCTCGCGAGGCCCGGTGGGTTCATGAAGCGCGGCCTTGCACCGGGGCCAGGATGAATCTGTTCCTCGTAGCTCTCGGAACCGGAACTCGTAGTATCCGAGAACGAAGCTGAATCATCATCATCGTCGAGGGGACCGGAGCGCCAGTGCCCCGGCCGCGGATATGGATTGGGAGCCTTTTTGGTAGACTTCTTCCCCGGTTTGGGTTGGTAAATGCCGCTTAGACCTTGCCGGGATATTTTAAGAGAAATCAGCGCTGGAGCAACTTTGCTCTGCACCTTGTAGTACGCGTGGGCATCAACAATGACACGTCCGGATACCTTCAGAGATTTTCATATCAGCAGTCCGTAAAGGCGTCGGGTAGAGTGCAATTATAGGGAATAGAAAGGAAACAATGAAATGGGCACACATACGGGGTGCTCCACCTCCTTGAGGCAGCCTCGCATAGGATCCAACTCGAGGGTGTATTTCTTCCCTTCGCACGCCTTGATGTGATACCCGCGAAGTAATTCGTATTTTCTTCCCCGAGCAATAAGCCTTTGCTCCGTCTCCTTCCAGTGTTCGGCGAACTCGACCGGGTAAACAGGCAACTTGATTACCGAAATGGCGTCGTTGTAGTCGACAATGCGCGAACAAGTAACACTGATGCCGCAGTATTTTCCGTTCCACTCCACATGAGCCAGGTTCAGCTCGTAGCGAGCCGGCTCGACCTTGGTGGCGGGGACGAAGATGGCTTGGGTTAATTTGGAGACTCGCGTGGGGCCAACTTCGTTGGAGATCATGAGGCTTCCAGGGTTCAGGATCAGCCACAGATTCTCAAACGAGATAGCACCCGTCTTCTTGACTCTATCCAGGGCGGAAAGGTGCCCCTCGATGCGTGGCTCTAGTTCGCCGCGGAGAAGTTGGAGCTCCTGAGCTGTCTTGCTCTGCATGTCTTTTTGCTGACAGGCAGCAAGGAATGCTTCCCACCTGTGCACGTAGGGTTGGAACGGAGGACCGACGGCATAGGGACTTCCGTCTGGATACCACGAGACGTAATCTGCAAAGATGCCATCGAGCACCGTCCGGAGCCGGGGGCTTTGTGCCTCAATCGAGGCCGTGATCCAGGTGACGATGTCATCCTTTTCGACCTTGGACTGGCGGTGAATGATAGCGAATCCCTTTCCCAGCTCTTTCAGCCGTCTCTCTTCGGCCACCGGGTCTTGGAACTCGGACCAGCGAGCACGACGTTCGGAAGAGCTTGTCGAATGGTTGTAAAAGCTCATGATCTCGCATTTGGAGCCAATCGCGGGACCATCGGACAAAGCTTTGGCCTCATCGACTGGGTTCTCTCTGGCCTCCAGCGATGGTATAGTCTCCAAGGTGGGATTTATCGGCTCGCTTTTGTCAGGAGTGCCGTTAGTCGCTTGTGGTGAAAGGTCTGCAAGGACGTTTTCCGAGGGCTGGAGCTTTCCAACAGCGGTATTGGCGTCATATTGGCTGGTGAAGGGCTCCATGATTTGAGAGTGGCGTCCTTGCTGTGCTTGACTGATCGGTGGAGGCGTTTAACCTTGTTGTGGTGGTTACCTGGTCGAAAATCGCAACTGCTAGAGTGGGTAGCGGACATGAGAGAGGGGAGAAACGCCTAGGACACCGTGGATGGGCGCGCAATGCTCTAACTAGGCAGCCTGGTGGTACAAGGAGGGGTACATAGTCAAAAAGGCATCAAGGCTCGGGTATTTGATCCTTTTGGCGCGAATTCCAACCGTAGACGCTAGCCACACATAACTACACTTTCAAAGGGATCCCTGCTCTGACGTGCTGTTTGTCCCACCCTTCAGAGCCTCGCCGTAAGCCCCCCAAAATATAAACCTGACCAACTCTGTGATACGTGACGGCCCAATCATTCTCGAGAAGATGAAAGGAGACCCAACCTTCCAAAGTTGCCTAATGCTACTAGGCAGCAAAGGCAGCAGTCGCGTCTTGACAATAGCCTGCATATAACCCAGCGATCAAAGTAAGGCTGGGAAAGTATGGTAGCAAGAGAAGAGGGGTTTCGTACTGGAATTATCTCCAGGTCTTCCTATTTGCTGACCCAAATTTCTGGCCGTCAGAGTGTGGCGAGAAGCAGGAGGTACTCGGCTAGGTGCATACATGGTGGCGTCAGCGCACACCGCCGCTTAGGCACTGATGCTTGTTAAATTATACGCGCGGGACTAATCCCGTTCAACTTCTTTAAATTACAGGAAGGTTTCACAGTAGGGTTGTCTATAACGCCTGCTGCCGACAAACGCAAAATTTCAGGCAGACCATGTCTGCAGCTTGTATTCATGATTTACCTCTCTTCCGTTCCGAAACACATGCTTGCCTGAATGGATACCGCCACTATCAAATGCTCAGGGTTAATAGGTCGTATAGAACCAGGGTATGGCACTGAAGCTAGTATTCTTGCGGCTCTCCTTCGAGCGAAGCTATCGAAATCTGCGGCAGCGAGGTCAGAGTTGCCCTCAGAAGTCGATCTGCGTCGCCCCGACTAACGACCGTCCGCGAAGGGGAGGTGTCTGGCTGCCATTTGTGCTCACTAGTCCGGCACAGCTTAAAATTCGGCCCGTTCAATAATCGCGGAGCTGGGACAGATCCGTTCTCAATTATCTCTCTCTGAACAGTGCAGCTGCATACACACGCATCATTGCGCCGTATATATGCTCTACGAGAACGCAGAGTCTCATAAGGTCTTTGCACACTGTAAAGAAGTCGACAGGGAAACTGGAGGTCATATAGCCTCGCTTCCTTTGTCGGGGTCTGCATTGGAGGGTACGTCAGTATTGGTCTAGAATCGTATCCAAGTATATGCTACGATACTCACGTGTCCAATGTCTACTTAGTCACAGCGAGCTGCGCGAGTCTGCCAGTCGAAAAATAAGTCGTTTCCGAGTTGATTCGCTAAGCTTTGATCGGGTTGCGCAGACATGGATTTGATGGCTACTGTCGAAACCATGGTGACTGTGGTCCAGCCAAGGACTACCCTCTGCCAACAAGAGTTATTTGGGTTGCCCAGGATGGTCAATACCCATATCTTATACTCTCAAACGGAGCCACCGGCAAGTAGATCTCTCTAAACTACTACTGGGCAGGGTCAATAACCTAACGACAGCCGCAGACAACATAGAAGGATCACAAGAAGCGGATCCCACCTGCGAGACTGCCGCGCACGATTCGAGATGCAGTTATGATACCTCGGCCCCTCGGTGTCGAGTATCTCTAGTCGGATACTCTCTGTATCATCCAAAGTATCAAGGACGACTGGGTCTAAAAATCGGCCAGGATGTCGGATATGTACCGGAATTCCGCGGTCACCAACCTGCCAGTAGCGCCACTGACGCCTAGGGATCCTGTTTTCTAGAACGAAACAGGATGGCCAACCTTCTATACTCTATATCTTTCGAGATCCAGGAAGGAATTAGGGAGATTCGCTGTATTCATTGTGCATGGGGCGTCTTATAGCGCGACAGGATTACCGAGAGTCCACCGCAACAGCGCGGATAGACGTTGCAAAAGACCGAACTGAGTGTCAGAGTTCTGTATTACTCGGAGTCGGAGCCGCTATAGCGGCACAAGGAGGGAATCCGGCGGGAGCTCGCAGCATTCGACATCGTCACCGCGTTCCCAGTGGACTGTGCCTTTGTTGACGAGGGAACGTGTCACTGAGCTTTTGTTGTCGTCCATCTTGCTGCAGGCCTTGGCTGCGGGCATTTCGGAGTGGAATGCTTAGTCTCCCGTGGATCCCGCCGTATTTGCTGCGGTGCCGCGGGTATTTGAGGTGGGCTGGGTAGAGCACTGCGTTTCTGTCGTGATCCGTCGTCGGGGTCTAGCTGTTGGTACCAATCTTGCGGCGGGTCTTGGCTAGGTCTCCGCGGGCGGCTAAGCGGCGCGAAGCTAGCACAAAAAAGAAACTAGTGCTGCACCTCGGGCATGCCATATATTTGACTGGGGTGTAGGATGTGCCGCGATATATACATCACCTTTGCGACTCTGGCGAGCAATTGTCAGTGCTTCTATAGACAAATGGGCCAACCAGCGATATCAGACCAGGAGTGGCTTAGCTCCGTCAGCAGGCCCCACCGGCCTAGAAACAATGCTCCCCTGTTCCAGGCGGCTGGTCCTAGCACTCCATTGTCGCCGCCGGTCCTAACCAACACCGCCGCGTCTTCGGCGTGCCGTGCATCGCCCCATCCTACGAGGTTTACCCCAGGCGCGAATGTGGCACGGCTTGCACATATACGATCTCAGCATTATTCCGTGGGTACGATACGGAAGCCGAGAATAAACGTCCCAGTGATCGACAGTTTGTTTGCTCCATGTATGTAATTAACTCAACAGCAGCCCGTCTGCGGTCCGACTAAACCGAACCAACATGCATAATTATGTGACTGCATCTCAACGGCCCCCACGTGTTAGGTCCGACTGCGGCCCAACAAACGGCCGACAAGGGGAACAGAAGCAAGTGATGGGATGCGTAGGATTGCCCATCCCCTACCTTTCTACATAGTGTGACACGTCCCGGAACAAAGGCAAGTCTTTTTTTACGCGATAAATTGACCACAACGAACAAGCTCAATATTGGAAGGTTTCTCTGGAGAGAGATCTAGCTGAAATAGTCTATTATACGTTTCCGTTACTCCTCGTGTTATACTTTCCTCGAATAACAACACCGCACAATGCCTGTATATAACACACTTCCCGAAGAAATCCAGGAGGTCGATGTGGTCATCGCTGGAGGTGTGTGCACCTGGCTCGATGAATTGTGATGACTCCCTGCTTAAGAAAGTTGTGTTTCTAGGAGGGACCACTGGTTGTATTATCGCCGCGAGGCTAGCTGCTGCTGATCCAGGGCTCTCCATTTTGGTCATCGAAAGCGGTCGCGATAATCATGAAGCAACAACCGTCGTCAACCCCATCCTCTGGCGAGGGAACTACTTACACAGCAACCCCAGAGTATTCTTCCACAAGTCCGTCAAGGAGAGTCAGCTTGGAGACCGCGAATCACTTGTCCAGGTTGGCAATACCCTGGGCGGCGGGTCATCCATCAATTTGATGATGTATGTCCGTGCCCAGAAAAGCGACTTTGACTCGTGGGGTATGGAGGGTTGGAAAGGTGATGATATGTTACAGTACCTCAGAAAGGTGACCACCAATTCGAGCCACCAATCCAGCTGATACTTACGGTGATAGGTCGAAACATACCACGAAACTAGCAAGGGGGACAGCCATGGTGATAATGGCCCTATTCACGTGGTACGTGGCACATAACCTCGAAGGGTGATGATCTTTGAGCACTGAACCAATATTGGAATTGGCTTGGCTTGGCTGACCCGTTTGCTACATGACAGTCAAGAGGGAACTATTCCTCCACAGAGTCAAAAGCGGACTTCATCAACGCCATGAAGGAACTTGGCTATCCAGAGGTGGAGGACTTGCAGGACCTGGAGTCCCTCGGGGTCGAGGCTATACGAAAATACGTATCACCCGACGGCAAGAGATCGGATACTGCACATGCCTATTTGCACCCGCTTCTGCAGGACGACAAACATCCTTCTCTGCACGTACTGGTTGAGACTGAGGTTGTGCGAGTTCTTTTCGACGATGATCGGCGAGCTTCAGGGATCGAGTTCCGGCCCAATCCTATCTTCCAGCCTGACCACACGAAAGAGGCTCCTCGAGCCATCAAAGCCAGAAGGCTCGTCGTTCTCACGTGTGGTACACTTGGTACTCCACCACTTCTGGAGAGATCAGGGGTTGGCAATGCAACAGTCCTTGAGAAAGCAGGCGTACCGTTGGTTGCCAATGTGCCTGGTGTCGGCCATGACTACCAAGACCACAACGTCAGCATCTATGTCTACAAAGCCGACCTAGCACAGGGGACAACGACTGATGATATCCACGGTGGTTTCTCTGACATTCCGGGTCTACTCAGCAGTAAAGATCCAATACTGGGCTGGAATGGCATTGATGCGGCGTCTAAAATCCGACCAACGCCGATGGAAGTCGAGAGACTTGGTGACGAGTTTAGAGAGTCTTGGAATAAGGACTTTGAAGCTTTGACCACGAAGCCCTTGGTTTCCTTCATCTTCCACGCAGGGTGAGTAAGTGTCTTCTCGGTTCTGGTGCATGACTCATTTTAGAATAGTCTCCTCGGCGACCGCACCAATATTCCTCGAGGCCAGTACTTTGCTATCGCGGCCGTTACGATGTATCCCTACTCTCGAGGTCACATGGTAAGGACTGCCTGCTCCGGTTCATTAGAGCCCCCGAGAAAAGTTGCACGGCGATTAATTGTAGTGACACAGCACATCACCGGACGAAACCTAGATGACCGTCTTGACTTCGCGACGGGCTATCTCACAGACGAGTCCGGCTTTGACTTGAAAACGCAGATATGGGCGTACAAGAAGCAGCGCGAGGTGGCACGGCGTATGCGCATCAACCAGGGCGAGATACCTCATCGTCACCCCCAGTTCGCCCCAGGACATGCGGCGGCCAATGGCTCGGATGCAGGAGACGAAGGAGGGCCGTCCCCACCTATTGCGGACATCGTGTACTCTCCCGAGGACAATCAGGTCCTCGGGGAGTGGATTCGGAAGAACATGACTACATGTTGGCATGGGCTCGGCACCTGCAAGATGGCCCCACAGGAGAGCCTGGGCGTAGTCAACAAGGACCTCGACGTCTACGGCGTGCGCGGGTTGAAGGTCGCCGACCTCAGTGTTGCACCGCAGAATGTGGGCGCCAACACAATGAACACTGCCTTGGTCATTGGGGAGAAGGCTGCGGACATTTTTATCGAAGAGTTGGGCCTTGGACAATAAGCGGACGGCAATGGCAGATGATCAGTCGTACTATTTACAGGCGAAAATAAAAAGACGCCGACAAATAGTATGTATGCACTCTTGACCTAGTCAAATACGTATTTGTGGCCAGACTTGAGTCTTGGCGTTGGTCGTATAATGGCGGCGGTGCGATAGAGAGTGATCCGAAGGACAAAACTATAGTGCACCAAGTACAAGGCGCGAACGTTCCATTGACGGACAAAAAGACCAACGGTTCGACAGATATCCAGGACTGAGCAGGCCGTGCTATATAAAAGCATTTCTAGTAGTGAGTAAAAACGCGACAGCATGAGGGGATTTCCCAAGTGAATAACGCACAAACCCTAGTATTCCGAGGACTATACAACCTCAGCAAACACAATTCCACAAGGCTGGAGTCGCGAACAGAGTGGATCTGCACAAATAAAGCGCTTAGAGAAAGAAAACCGCTGTTTATAGCCTTACTTATATAAGAAAATGAGGCGCTGCTATACATAATAAACCAGTTCCTAACTAGACCATGAGGAATCTTTTAACTAAGGTATAAAAATTATACTTAATATCCTACCCGAGAGTCTACCCCCCCTTGCCTTTTAAATATATATTATATAAAACAAAAAGCTCTCTTTACGAGATAACTTAGACTGTGTTAACACAAATGTGATAAAATGTTAGCAGTGTGGTATTCAGGGCTTAATTTACTCTCTATCCATGACCTCTAGCTGCACATCCAGCCCCTTTTAACGCCAAGCGTTATATCCTTTCTTCCGAGTACTTACGGCTATCTTAATCAGCCAGTCTAGCCAATCCTTAAAGGTAAATAATAGACGGGCGAAGGCCTAGCTATACCAGTTTTTGTCCTAACTTAAGTCTAGATAACTTAATATAATAAAGCCAAGTGTTAAAGCTTTGACCTCCAAATTCGATGGTTTTTAGCGCCGCTTTAAGCGGTGCAGGCTATATCTACATACCACCACACTAGCTCCACCATAGGTGGTATTTAAAAGATGAGCCATAAGAGGAACATATATAAATAGAGCTTTGCTAGGCCGCCACCAGCGGATAGAAAAATAAAGCGTGGCCGGATTTCTATAGACTCCCACCAGACGCCTTCCTACCCAATACCCACTGCCCATACTAACTACTTACTAAACTCCCGTAGAGGCGCTGCCACGGGGCTTAGGCAATAGCTTCCAGCACTACCTTTATCTAGCGGTCGCTGCTACTCAAGAAGGCCCCGAGGGTTAGCATGAGAGGCTCAGGCGTGAGTTGCCCCTACATGAACAGCCTCTGCGTAAGCGGCTCGAGTCAAGCTGGCGTCGGAAGTCGATGGCGTCAAGAGTCAAGCTATCGTCAAAAGTCAACCTCGGTTAAGTTAGCAGTAGTCTAGGAAGAATCAGCCTAGGAGTTTGTACAGCAAGCTCATCGATGTGGTGTAGGTTGGGTTTCCGAGCTCATATCGTGTACGTAGCGGCAGAAATACTAGTTTTACGACTCTCATTTTGATATGTGCTAGGAGGGAGAAACCCTACCGAAGACTTGAATATATAATATTTGTGAGCTACACAGACGAATCGCCTTGGTAGTAAGGCTGCACGGGGAGTCTCGGCCGGCGCACAGAGGATGGGAAAGGTATCATCCGAGAGTAGCTCCAGTTTTCTATCGAACTCCATTTGGCACAGACAGCTTTGGAGTTGGATCTTGTCAGGGGCTTGTGTGCCATTTGGTCTGTCCACTCGAACGAGTACAGGCCGGTGTTGCCGTTGCACGTGATTGCCAAGCGAAGTGACTCTAGGCAGTGGTCTGATAGTAGTTAAGATAAACTCTTGAAACTTCTCGCCAGCCTAAGGAGACTGTGACCAACCTAAATGTCCGTGCAGATATTTATTCTGGGTATCTGTAATATTTGGATAATACCGACTTTTGTAAAGATGGAGCCGTAACCGTCGCTGCAGTCAATTATGAGCCACTTTCCATCGATTTGCATAGAATTTTTGAGAATGGGCGAGGGCTACTGACCAGGCAGTGGAGCTCATGATACACGCCTAAGACGGCTATATATCCTCCGTCCGCAAGCTCAACAGCGTTATGTAAATCTTCTCCGGCCTTCAGCAGTTCCTCGCGACTGGCTCGAAAGTGAAGAGCTATATTATAGTTAGCGAGCCCTGCTCCGATCGCAGGATTGAGATGACCATACGTCTCATCAGATCGTCCCAGGCATGCTCCTGTTCGGTTGATGGAGGGCCAGAGTATTTACTATGCTTGCTATGGTCCAATGCATTATCTCCATTGGCTTCAAACTCGACAAACTTGTTGACAGGGGCTGAATATTTGTTAGTTATGGGAGTACAATCTCTATTGTATAGAAAGATTAAGTAGAGGCTTACACCATGAACGTTTATGCTCTATCAGATAGTCGACTGTTCCCGGCTTACAGATCGGCAAAACTACGACACCCACGAGAACAATGACGTGGAGAAGGAAGATATAGATATGTATGCAAGTGAACATGTTCCACTGTTGGCCCTTCTTTGCCGCTGTGAGAGATGGCATTAGTTCACCTGCTTCGATGATTTTCGACTCTCCGATGTTCTCCATACTTATGTGGCTTCAGAAGGCATCTACGAAGTGCTCGGGCATCCAAGGCGAGTAGAGCGTTACCCTGAACAGGTTATATAACGATCTAGATTAAGGGTAGAGTTGAACTGGAGGAGCGCTTCATGGAAATCGCCGCGAGTACTGCACAAAGGTGTCCGCAATGGATCCGTGCTACCCGTCTTGGCTTCTTTCCCCGCAATTTTGTTCCAGGCTTCCACCCGTCCTGTCGCCTTCAATCCCTGCCGGAGATAGCAATAACTTGCACTATGTACGCGGGCGTCTCTGCTGAACTCCAAATTTAGACATAGTATGTGCAGTATCGGTTAAAACGCAGGACCTCTCTTCCTTTTCTCAGGCCGCCTGATGAACAAATGATACATAGGCAAATCTACTCTTAAGCAAAGGACAGGCTATTTATAACGGTATGGAGTAATACAAGCTACCTCCACATCATGAATCATGATAAATATTGATCCCCCACGCAGCCGTAATTCTAGACACTTTCTAGCACATTACAACCATAAGTCACCCCCTACTTGATGTTATGACTTCATAATGTACCTCTTCAAAGTTTTCCTCGCCATGTCCGCCTTCAGGGGCTTCCTTTTGTCCTTGTCCATACCTATAGGTAACCATCAATCGTTCCGACCAGCCGCAGACCTGTTGGTAAGACTGACAGTGAGAAAGGGATTATGAATAGTACCTGCGAGGTGTCTTTAACTTGGAGTGGCGGTTCAAAAGTGACGGAGAATGACCCTGATTGTCCTTCGATCACAGATCCTGATCAGCCTATTCCTAGTGGACCAAGTGTGGATGTTATCATATTCTGAGCGACATTGATATGGCACTGATAAGATATCAAACGAGCAAGGGGAGGGGCTCCCCTTGGTAGTCAGCTTTTGGAAATTTTCGAAATTGCAAGGTTGGTAGAACAACAGCGGTTGTTCGTCCAGTTCCTGGAATACTCATATCGCGCTGGTATTAAGACATATCTGATTCAGCCTCAGTATTACGTCAGTACATAGAACAATATCAAAAGGGGGGGGGGGGGTGGTCCAGATGTCCTGTGCGACAGAACTTGTGCGGCAATTTAAGAGCGATTACTAGTGAAGTACCTGGTATAGGGTCCTTGATGATCTGAAATATCCACCCACTTGGAGTGAGTTGATATTATCAGCCCATATCTCATTACATGTTGGCCCGGTAGAATGGCCTGCAATAAAGTATGCTAGACTGTTGGTTCTTTCGGACCTATCGTATAACTCACGGATAGTTGTAAAGAGACCTCAAAGAAATGCCTGTGCCGCCCTGCCGCACTGTCCAGATCAGCGCCAACAATGATTGCAGAGTTTGTCCGCGGTAGTATAAATTACCAACGACCAAGACGTATAGCCAGTCCCATCAGTAACACAACGGCTAATTGAATTGATCCATGGTTGATGCGTCGTTTCTGGGAAAGTATCAGTGACTGCTAGTAGGGCTACCGGATATTTGCTCTCCTGCGGGGCGCTTGTAAGCCGGCAACGACGGAACACTGGGAAGGGGGAGTGTGATTCCTTGTGGAGAGCATTTCTAGACCATTGGAAGACGGGGGTGCAGCGTGTGCCTTCGGAATAATATCGCCAGTACAGCCAAACCCTCTGCGAGACAAGCCTTACGGCCCAACTTAACACCCTTCAGACCCGGCCACAGGCAAAATCTTTTCTAAAGAGGTTTCCTAGACGTGATAAAACTTCTAATCCGTTATGGCAGACCCGTCAGACAAGCAAAAATACTTTGAAACTCCCGGTCATCTAGTGGCAGCAGCGGTCGCCTTTCCAATAGCCGGCATTGTGGCAGCTCTCCTGCGAGTCCAAGCACGAAAGACGCAGAAACAGCCTTTGAAGGCAGATGATTGGTTCATACTACCATCTTTGGTGCGTGCCTTCGCTGAGAACTGGTTTATTTCTAAAGATGTCCTAGGCTCTAGAGATTGGCATCGGCGTGGTTCTTATCCATGCTGTCACACAGCATGCATTGGGATATCGCGTGGAGGTTCCCCCAGATTTCGACGGGGACCTGCAAGATCTCAAGACAGACCAACTTAACATTGCTGCCAAAGTATAAATGGGAGCTCTCCCTGTGTCGCTAGCGAAATATTGTGCTAATAGTGTCTCAGACTCAGGTTGCCTATACATTTCTGCTTCCACTTGCGCTCGGGTGCATCAAACTAAGCATATTGTTTTTCTATATGCGAATCTTCTCTGTCTATGCTACCCGAATCACTCATAGCATCCTTGTCGGCCTGAGTGTACTGGTTGGGATGTGGATGATCGGCTTCTTTTTGGCAGTCTTGTTTCAGTGCAAGTTAGACGTCTGGGCACTGTGGGGCTCTGCTCGCGAGATCGAATCTCACTGCACAGGAACTCAATGGTACGACGTCGTTGTCTGTACTACCGACTTTGCTACAGATATTATTCTCGCCATCATCCCGTTGCCTGTGGTTAGTGACCGGCCATTTTGCCAAAGTATTCAAAGCCTCGCTGATTCCATTCGATTGCTAGATCTGGCGGACGGGCCTATCAACGGCCAACAAGATGACAGCAAGTGCCGTTTTCCTCCTTGGTGTAGCGTGAGTTTCGACTCGAAAATATTGATCACCTTGTATGAACTAATACCCGACAGTGCAATTGTGGCATCTTTGATCCGCATGATCATGGTGGTACAGCTCGCTGTGGTGGGATTCGACGAGAATGAGGACGAGATCTGTACGTCTCTTTCTACCTGACCGCAATTCGGATCATCTCGCAACCTTACCGCTAATTATTCCATTAACAATGTGACAGTGGCTATCACAACGTCTCTTTATTGGGGCATGGTCGAATGTGGAACGGGTATAATCGCGGCCTGTTTGCCTGTCTTTCAGGCCCTGTTTCGCAAGATGTCCTGGAAAGCCGCCCTCCGAATCATTGCACTTTCTGTTCGATACAAGTCATCAGATACTAGGAATGACAGCAATGTGTCTTTGCCGGCAATATGAAACTATTATGTCTCTATTTCTTAGGAAGAAATAACTCGATACCTCTAGCTACAATAAGAAGTCTATCGATACTTGATATAATTTGAACGCAGGGTTCTAGAGAAGTACCTTCCCCAGAAGACAGTAGAGTTGCTTGTTCCGACTGATAATCCGCACCTACATTCTTGAGGCGTACACAGTCTATAGCCTACTAAAAGGGTCAATATAGCTGTGCCTTAATGCCCTAACCCTAGAATAGGGCAGATAAGCAGTCGTACATTGAGAGCGCAAAAAGTTTAGAGCAATCCAAAATCCACAAATTCTTCCTAAATAGCCACGTCGTTTCTAACCACGATGACTCCTTGAATTCTAAGCCTACTACAATTAGTATCAATTATATAGAGGTTATCGATAGAAGAAGGGAGTTTTTTTAGTATAGAAAAGAATAGCGATTTGGATTAATTTAGGCAGGAAAGCGCGACAGACAAGCAAAATGATCAATTTACGCCAGGCCTTTAGGGATTTACCGTTGCCCTGTTAAACGCTAAAACTATGGTGGGAATTCATTAATAGCATGCACCGGGAGTTGATCTACAGTGATACGAGTGACAATAACCAACTAAATTTTAGCGGATCAATTCTACCAGACACAATAATATATTTTGCTTTGGCACAAAGGCGCTGTGCTGTGTCATTTTTACGGGGTCCTCTGGACTCCTATTGGTATTACCGAGCCTGACACCCTTCGACACTACCCACAGTACCTTATATAGCCGCTATTATCACCCTCATCCTTATTATCCTGAGCGGCGCTAAAAAAAAAAAAAAAAAAGAGGTTGCGCGTAATTTGGTACCAACTGTTGGGTGCTTCAATCAAGGGTCCTGCAGGTAGTTTAGATAAGGCACCTAGATACCTTAGATTCTCTGCCGACATGGGCAATATCTGGCTCGAAGGAGGGGAAAAAGACGAAACGCACCAGTCTCGACAAGAACCTAGTAAGCCAAGGTGAGTGTCCAATAGCGACTATCTAGACCCCAGGCTGCAATCTGGCTGATTGAGTGAGCCTGACAGGTATCCATGACTTGCATATGTCCAACATTTATATTTATATCCGCCGCTTGTGTAGGTCCCTATTCATAACGCAGATGCTTTCTACCAGTACTTTGAATTACTGCATTCTCCTGCCCCCTTCCAGTTATTAAGCTAAAATACAGTCTCTCTACCCTACCCAGAATTGTCTCACTCGTCAGCGAAAGGTCCTTATGGCGAACCAGAAAATTCGCGTCGCCATCATCGGCGGCGGTATCGCTGGAGCCACTTGTGCCAACGCGCTCGTTCCGCTACCGCATTTGGACGTGCAGGTGTTCGAGTCGGCTCCGGAGTTCTCAGAGCGCGGTGCCGCGGTTGGACTGGCTGAAAATGCGCAAGTTGCGCTTCAACATGTCATACCTTCGGCTCTAGAGTTGCTTGCTCGAGGTAGGGCTGTAACGGTGAACAATAGCCGCGTGATGCTGGTAAGCCATCGTGACATATTTCACTGTACTTTGAGAGACAAGTCGAGCTGACGATAGTTTCTCTAATGATTAGGGTTCAGGGCCACAAGCCGGCAATATTGTGCTCGACTTAGCCGATGCAGATGATCCTGGTGTGAATATCCATCGTGCCTCACTACTCCGCGAGCTACTCGCGATTCTACCGCCCGATATTCTGCATCCCAGCAAGAAGCTCCAGTCTATCAAGGAGCAGAATGGGGACAACTTGGTGCTACATTTCGAAGACGGTACAGCCGGAGAATTTGATGTCGTCATTGGTGCGGACGGCTTGTTTAGTAGTGTTCGCAACCACGTCTTGCAGAACAAGGCGTGCGAATGCGCTTCCTCGCCGGCTGGCTTCTGGGATGCCAGGGCTCTGGTGCCGTACGAGAAAGCCAAGGCAGCAATTGGAGATCAGTTTTTTGAAAGGGACCTGCAGTACTCCTGGATCGGAAACGGCGCCGTCCTCATACACGACATTCTGGACAACAGGACGACGGTCCAGTGTATTGTGTCAGCTGTGGAGAAAGACCTCCCCCATAGCAACGACGATCGAAGTTTTCCCTTGACTAGGGATGTACTGCTCAAGACTCTCGAGGGCTGGGAGGATGGTCCGATTGCCAAGCCTATGATAGAGGTCTGTTGGAGCCCCTCCTAGCTTTATCTCACCTTTGTCTTCGGTACTGACTATTGATTGGCCACAACCAGCTTATTCTAGAATACTCCAATAAGCGGGCATATTCTCAATTCGAGCATAAATCCACGCCCACCTACGTGCGTGGCCGTGTGTGCATCATCGGCGATGCTGCCCACGGGACAACACCTTGGCAGGGCTCCGGCGCCGCGATGGCCTTTGAGGATGCCGCGGTGTTGGGGGCGCTCTTTGGCAGCGTTACGACCCGAGACGATCTCGGTCCGGCGCTCTGCGCATACGACGCCATACGGCGGCCTCGTGGCCAGCGCGTTATCGACTCGAGCCGCGGTACTGGGCGTATCTTCTGTGGGCAAGACGAGTTGATCGGTCTTGATCCGCAAAAGTTTCTTGGGGCGGTCGCGACGCGCTGGACGTTCATCACTGAACTGGATCTGGGAAGGCACAAGGAGGAGGCGCGGGCTTTAATGAAGAAATTTCAAGCTGAACAGAAATTAAAGGTCCTCGTATAGTTAAGGGTAGCTAAAGACGGAGTAACCGATTCAAATGAAAGAGAAATGTGCCAAGACATATGCTAGACAGTTATACACGAGCCTCTTTGTGTCGCTGTAGCAGTCCACCTCCTATAATAGATGAGATGACTTTTGCAAGCTCCTTAAAGTCTCGTAGAACGCCTTCTTCATTCCGAGCGGAAAGAATCAGCTGCGCTTCGCGGCGGACGGTGATCCGGCTACAGAAACCCTCAGACGATAGAGGCGTGTGGCTTTTTGGGAAGGAGGCAACGGCTGTTGTTCTTCTCTGCTGCCTTGGAATCGTTTATAGTCACATTAGAGTGCATCCCTCCAACTTGTCTTCCGTAGATTGAACCATACATCTTGAGGACTTCTGCCGACTGCGACTAGCATATCTAGATGCAGGCATCGTGCCAGTGACATTCGCCGGTGTGAGGGTGATCAAAGAAATGGACTCTAGAATTAGCTAGAGTATTAGTAGCAATGAGACTTCTGTAGCCAGTTAGCCGGATGTCTGTTACGATGTTCCCTATGAACGTCATCCCTTTCGCATGACGAGACCGGCGCAAAGCACTTGAAAGGCGTTGGATGTCGTCATTAAGCTAGGATCCCATTTGCTTCTCCGTTGCGTAAGGAGGTGACGAAGAGGACTCGCTAGTCTGATTTTCCATAGCGTGTTCCACATCTGCTTCCGTGCATTTCCCCGCGGGGTTCTAAATTGTCTAACAGCAGATCGACTTGGCGTAGTTTGGTGGTGCAGTGGCTCGCGAAATGGAGATTCCGAAGACACCCAACTACCTTTCCCTCCTGAGATGGGATTTGGAGGAGAAAATTGAGAGGCTGGCCAGCGGTTTCTACCTTTTCTTGCGTTGCTCTTTTGTAACGACCGAGGCCAACGCGTGTCGCAGTCAGTAATGCATGTTTAAGTGCTGCCCTATATAGAGAGGGCGATAAAGCGGTATGCGACGAGAACCACACTACTAGACACAAGACTGGACAGGACAGTATTCCGATATTGAGAAGTCAGAAAATATATCGAACCAGAGTCGGACAAGACAGAGGCATCGTGTAGCTCTTATCTCTGCCTTTAACATATCCCTGCTTCTAGAATATCTTTCTCAAGTCCCTCCACACGTGACCACCATTCCATCACCTTGGGAGCAAATGTACTGTACCACATCCTGAAATTTTCCTGGCCAGTTGATGCAACCACTGGACCCGCTGCAAGGAGCATTGAGGACGGAAGTACGGTAACTAGGTACGTAGCTTACGAGAGGGCGAAGGCACACAGTAAAAGTAGAGTTTAGGAGCGGAGTGGATCGAGTGAGCTAGAGTTTACCAATTAGAATTAGCTTATATTACAGAAAATAAAAGACGATCACTTGAACACACTTGACCACGATTACGCACTATATCAACCAATCCAGGAAAGAAAAGAAATCGGTCTGGGTTGGAACCTAAGCTAGGGTGGAGACCGGAGAATGGTGAAAGCTAGTGTGATGCAAATTTTCGGCAGACAAAAAAATTGACGCATTTCACCTCAACGATTGAGCCGACAACCTGGAGAGCCGACGACAAAATGACGAACCCAGGAGTAGCTGTTGAAGCCCAGCTTAGAGCTGGGAATCAACTTGAAGGTGCCAAAGGCCAAAATGCGCCTTCGCCTTTCGACACCTACCAAACCTCACTGACAACAAGATACTGTAGCCCAGAGATGTCACGACTCTACAGCCAGCGTTCTCGCCATTCGCAATGGCGCACGCTGTGGCTGCTTCTAGCAGAGAGTGAGAAGGAGCTCGGCATTGAAACTATCACGGAGGAAGCCCTCGAGCAGATGAGGCAGCATCTCGAAGTAAGCGATGCCGACTTTGAGGTCGCAAAGGCCGAGGAAAAGAGACGTCGACATGATGTTATGGCTCATGTTCACGCCTTTGGAGCTGTGGCGCCAGCTGCGGCAGGCATCATTCACTATGGTGTGAGTCTGAATGATAAATCCTCAGCCTTGTTGACGATCTACCAACTAAGCTATATTACCAAACAGGCAACTAGCTGCTATGTTACGGATAACGCTGAAATTCTTCTCATGCGTGATGCTATTGACCTTCTCCTCCCGAAGTTGGCCAGAGTTCTATCAAACCTAGCTAAATTCGCTATGGAGTGGAAGGCGATGCCTACTCTGGCTTACACTCATCTACAAGCAGGTACTTCTACCCCGAGACGTTTTGGACCCAGAAATGCCATGCTGATTCTTCTTGTGTAGCGCAATTGATTACGGGTATGTTGCTGGATTAAAGCTCTCTCTGAGGTAGAGTTTGCTAATCTCGCAGTATAGTCGGCAAGCGAGCAGCTCAATGGGCACAAGATCTTGTATTCGACCTTGAGAGTATCGAACATGCCCGAAATGGACTGCTGCTACGAGGTAGGCTTTCATATCCTCTCATAGATCCAATACTAACCATGTTAGGTGCCCAAGGAACCACGGGAACCCAAGCATCATTCCTAGAGATTTTTGCCGGCGATGGCGCCAAATGTGACCGGCTTAATGAATTACTCTGCCAAAAAACAGGGTTTCCTGGGTGTTACGACGTCTCAACCCAAACATATACGCGCAAGGTCGACTTGATTGTCGCCAATGCAGTTTGCGGCCTTGGTGCTACGGCACAAAAGATAACTGGAGATATTCGCCACCTAGCGTCCTGGAAGGAAGTGGAAGAGTTAGTACTTATCCTTGCGTTTCTCCACTCGAGTATATTAGGACTTATCGCAGGGGTGACTCCTCTTTATCCTTACCCTCGCTGTTTATGTGTGGGAGGATAAAAAGATTTGCCCTTCTTACAGTTCCGCTAAGGAGTGTTACTAACCGAGCATGTAATAGGCCATTCGAAGCTGACCAGATCGGTTCATCAGCCATGGTAAGTGCCTTGCTACTGATCAAGGATATAATTAACAACATGGAAGGCCTATAAGCGAAATCCAATGCGCTCTGAGCGAGTTTACAGCCTTGCCCGAGAGCTGTTGTCAAAACCAGCCAATTTTGCGAACACACTTTCAGACCAATGGAGTTAGTCCCCATCGGTAGGATCTTATTCTCAAGCTCAGCTACTAACTGGCCACCAGTGGAAAGAACTCTTGATGACAGCGCTGTTCGCCGAATTGATATCCGTAGGTTCTCCGGCTTGTTGTTTAAAACTGTCTTTAGTGTCGAGACACAAAAACCCAACCGGGATACTAACTCAGGTGTTAGCTGAGATATTCCTTCTTGCGGACGCTGTCCTTGGTGGTCTTGACAACATCACCAATGGACTAGTGGTTTATCCAGAGCGTATTGCCTCGCGGGTACAGGAAGAACTTCCATTTATGCTCACTGAGAATGTGCTTATGAAGCTCTGTGCGAAAGGGCTTTCGAGACAGGAAACTCATGAGCAGATTCGTGTCTTGTCGCACCAAGCCGCCAGTGTTGTAAAGAATGAGGGCAAGCCAAACGATTTGGTGTCAAGAATCAAGGCAACAGACTTCTTTCAACCGATTTGGGGTGATATTGACGATATGCTAAGGCCGGAACTATATGTCGGCCGTAGTGTGGAGATTGTTGAACGGTATTGCGGGCCGGAAGGTGTGGTGGAAAAGAAGATCCGGCCATATAAAGCTGCTATTGAGAAGTCGGCTACCACGGAACTGAATGTTTAGTTTCTTAATTGCCATAGGTTGCATATCAATGTCTTGATCGCCAGAATATCGCCTATTATTTCTTTACTAGGCGGCTAACATCGGAATATTTCTATCCGGTGGCTCCCAGGGCACCTTACTATCTAATTTTACCTATCTCAAGAGCTAGTCCCACAAGCATCAGATTAACCAAGGTACAGTAGAGGGAACCGGGCTAAAAGGTCAATATATTATAATTAGAAAACGAAACCTTGGATTATATAGCATACTACAGTTAGCCTTGCGTAGAGCTAGCTAGATACTTGCTCTCACCAGAACTCAAGCTAGGTCCAGAAATTAAGCTAGCTCTAGAGTCAGACTGGTTCTAGAAACCAAGCTGGCTTTAGAAATTAAGCTAGCTCTTTCTAGAACTAAGCTAGCGTCGTAAAGTAAGCATCGTTTTAACAAATGATATCGAGTAAAGTGATTGTTGTGCTAAAGAGTATCCACATATTAAACCTGTCAGTATTTCTATTAAGTTAGCTATACAGGGAATAGTTATTATTCTTTTATTAGTTGTTAATAGATAAATCTTTTAAACCCTTATAATAATCGCTAAACCTCTATAAGGGTAAATAGATTGTAAGCACTGATGTGGTGGACATGCGCAAGACCCCATCGACGGTAGGAGAAGCATTCTTCTCATGCTCCACCAGAGTACTTCATAGATGTCAGGGATACAGCGAAACTCCACGTGGCAGGCCTTATCCTGAATGAAGTCAAAATTGAGAGGATATATGCATGGGCCGAACCTTGGATCTTCAAGCAACTGCTTCAAATTTTGCGATCTCGGTATCCGGAGAAGGAGTTCGCTGAGACTGAATTTCGATCTGGTGCAGACACTTCGGTCGTGACAGAACCCCGTCAGCGTGCAATAGCTCTGCTCCGGTATCTTGGGCAAGACCGCCTCACTTCCCTAGAAGAAAGCATCGCTCTCAATATTGCAGATCTATCTCTATAATAATACGGTAGACTGTATGGCTTTGGATTGCTATCCTATCGGAACTCGTCATACTGCCGCAGAGATAGACAGCTATATCCCTAGGGACTGGAAACAATCACTCTTCGTGCAAATTCCTCCAATGATGGGGTTGAATGCATAGTCCAATTCAGGCTTGTGATCTAGGTACGGATAGGCACAGTAGAGTCTCGTGGGGAGATTCACAAGTATACAAGTAAAAGATCGTCCTTTGTAATTATAATATAGGATGTCCCCGCTCCTCGAAGAAAACTATCAGGCGTAGCGAATAATCTAATGGTCATTGTGAGAATCCCACCGCCAGCGACCTGGAAGTTCTAGTCCTGTAGATAATCTGGGCACGCGGATTACTTTCTCAATCCCACTGGACCGTGCAGTTTTGTGTATGGGAGACTCTCGCCAGCTCTATGATACGAAGTACATCCCGCACGTGTGTGGCCTTGACCTCAAGCTCGCCAGTTCCCTTGATGGCGGCAGCGACGTTTTCATAGAAGGCCAGCCATCTACCGGGAACTGTAGGATAGCGGCCGTAATACTTTTGGGTATGTTCATCGTACTTCTGGTGGCGATTATCATACGCCTCGCTCGTAGTGAGTACCCCGCAAAAGAGATCTGATTCAACACCAAAACCGGGTTCAGTGGGGCTGATATTCTTGGCAATCTGCTCCTCCTGGACACAGGTGCTTCGTTGCTGAGTCTTGATCGAATATTAGGTACTTTGAATCAACAGTCGAAGACATGTACTCACTTTGAAATACGAACCCTTGGTTCCCCGGACGATGTATTTCAGCTGCTGGGACATGATTGTAGTAATGCATGACTTAATTGTGACTAGGAGGTCGGATTGCAAGCCTCCATACTGGAGGATGATTGTGAAGGAGTCTTCGATCTCGGACTCGACCCCACGTTGCGCTCTGAAAAATGCAGTCACGCACTTTGGACGGCCGAAGAGTGCTACGGCCTGATCAATGCTGTGGGTGCCTACCATCCCGTTCGTCACTTTACTCTAGCGAGCGGCGCAATAAGAAAACTCACCCAAAGCATAAGTCATACCGCGTCCGGGCTCATATGGTCCCTCAGTCATGGGAAACCATGATCCAGCAGATTCAAAATCATAGTGCAGTTCAGCCTCTTTAATCTTGCCGAGGGCGCCTTTTGTTGCAAGTTCTCGAAGTGTTTGAAAATCACCGTCCTATATCTGGTCATGAGCAATCAGGAGATAGTATGAGGAACATCAACCTACCCAGCGCCTATTCTGAAAACAGGTAATGAGCAATCCCTTGCCATCGGCAAGTTGAATCAGTTCCTCTGCTTCTTCTGTCGACTGTGCAAACGGTTTATCAATCACAACTGAGCCGATTAGTAATCGGATGAAGTAAGGCAATATCGAATAATAAATACATACCATGTCGTCCGGCATTCAACGCCATCTTGGCTAGCGGCGCATGAGAGGAGTTGGTGGTTGCGATAACCACCAAGTTAATGCACGGCTCTGCAAAGAACTTCTCCACCGTACGGAAGTGCCGCGCGGCTGGGAAATCAACAGTGCAGTGAACACCTTTCGGGGTCGCGTCTGGATTGCTGGGTGCTGCTGATCTTTGTAAGATAGCGACAAGTTCATACTCAGGAATGTTTTGAATAAATGGAAGGTGGAAATTCTTGGCAGAATTGCCATAACCTATTATCCCGACTTTGATAGATCCCATCATGTTGACTTCTCTTTGCAAGACGGATTCCCCTGCTACAGGCAAAAACTTCGGGAATTTGCGAATTTGTAGGGACAGACTGTGATGAGTCGCATTTATGTGCGCTATATGTATCGTAGAGGTCCATGGTTGACCCACCGCGTATCGCGGAATATCGGCAGACTGTTGGCGGTAGATACTCCTCACAGGCGGAGTGCATCCTTGTCTAAGATCGTTCTACGCGTAGACGTGGAGCTGTTGAAGGTCACTGGCGATTTCCATATAAGGTCTAACTTACCAAACCACTGCCAATGCCATATTACAACAACCATGGTAGTATGCCCGGCCGCCACCATCCGCTGATCTATTCTATTGCGAACCTAGCACAACGCTAGTCAAGGATCGTTAGATGTGAGTCTCAGCCTAATAACAATGTATATAGTTCCGTCGAAACATCGCAGTTCTCAGACTAAGAGCTCCTGCAATCCCGTGAATATGACACCGGGTGTCTTGCCGGGGTCATATCGTGATGGATCTGATATGTTGGTGTTGTGAATGCTGTTACAAGTAAATCAAATGTAAGATGTCTTCCTATCGTCTGGTCCCGGCACGTGTCAAAGACACCTGAACTTCGCTCGCTGATAAATTGCGAAAGAGCGGGTCATGAGACCTACCGTATTGACTCAAGCTGGACTCCGGCACTGAATTTGTGCATAGGCAGCCACACTTTGGCCTGAATAGTAAAAAGAGCCCGAACCTTGATTTAAAGTAGTTTCGACCTAATAGCACGTTATGTAGCGCTTGCGTAAATGTTTTCTCCTTAATCGACATCGACTCTGTGATTCATAGGAATATCATCAATCGAACGGTGGCCCAAGCAGATCCTGGGCTAAGTTGACGGGGAGTTGAGCATCGACTCCATGACAGGCTCCAGTAAACTTCAGTGACATGTCACCTGCAACACCCCGAAACCCCGAAAATCCAACATCACGAATCGCTTTGTAGCTATTACATTTCAGGTTCTACATCAATGACTGATAGAGTTTTTTCCAAGACCGCGTGGTAGTCGATCAGAACCGGGCATTCATCCGCCCAATGCTGTAGAACATGAAGTACGCTATTCACACTCTCTCGCCACCGGAAAGGCATCTCCACAGATAGTTTGTTGCCAGCTTCTGTTGCTGTGGCCCTCATCCTGTAGTACGCAACCAAGGTCAGAGAGCTGCGTGTGCAAGCACGAATCATGAAGAGCGTCCCGTGATGTCGATGGCGAAACCCTGGTTGATTGACGAGAATTTGATCATTATGAAATACCATGCCCTTCTCCAAGAGTTTGAGCATATAGGGTTCGATCTGTTCAATGACAGCAAAAGAGTTGGAAAGAGGCAGGCAGGTGAATGGCCAATAGATCGTCTCGAACGCATTGGCAACATGGCCACGAAGGACGAAGCGGCAGATATTATCGGCGGCTGACGGTGCACTGAAGGAGAGTGCTTCGGGTAATGAGTTGATCCATTCTTGAACCTCGTGCTCCCACAGAGGCACTTGAATGGCCCATTGTGCGAGGAATTGTATGTGACTCGTTGATTTCTCTTTTAGGGTGTTCAACTCCAGACAGAGTCGTGCATGTAGTCGTTTCAGGGAAATTTCGGCTAGATAAAAGTACCAAGACGTTTCCTGTTCTCGGCCAACTTCGACGTTGTCGCATGCATTTTCGGCTGATGGCGGGGTTGGATAAAAGGGAGGATACGGCGATTGACCTGCGGCACGTAGATTGAGACTGCAGCTACCAAGGGCTGCGTCTAGCTCCACCACAGACTTCCAAGAAGACCAATATATAGCTTGTCTCATGTGCAGCGCTTGTGACAATTCTGTTGACTCAAAGAGATCCCTGTTCTCGGACGCCGGGGATGCCAATAATTGTTCGGCTATCAACAATGCCTGAAGGAAGAATCGCAATGCCGGCCGAGGTCTGAAGACCGTCATTGAGAATACCCCGGCAAGGAAGAGACACTGCGCTGACACAATATCGTCCAAAGAAAGCAGCGATCCCAGCCGTTTCTCTGCGGCCGCAAAATAAGCGAGCGCGTTAGCATACGCGGGTGTGACGGCCGAGGGAGTATCGGGTCTGATGGGTCCAGAGATGGAACCAAGGGCGCAAATGAGAAGGACCAAACAGGACTGTGGGGTCCAATTGATACCATGGAGCGCGATTGAAGACACTGCTTGCCGGACAAGGCGATCCGACAAAATAGGATTCTTCACATGGACGTGGGCGAAGTAGTTTCCCACTAAGCTGTTTAGCTCTTGCGGCTCGTCGGTAAGGACGGCGGTACTCTGCCCGGACGGGCCTGTGTGCAATGGCGCTCTAGAGCCAGTGTGTTGTGGTCCTGCGACCAGGCCGTGACTCGACGGTGAGTGTGGAGGTGCTTGGGCGAAAATGGGCAGTTGTAGCAGGGCCTCTAAGGAGGGAGGCAACAGACTGCAGAACTGTATGCACGGCTCCCTTGGTTCATGTTCCCTCTCGGGTGGCACTTGGTCCCCGTTCGAAGACAGTGACCGAACCAGGCTTTCTAGAGTCTCTAGTCTATCGATAATCTGGAGACTAGCAGGATCGAACGAGGAGTAGTCCGCAGCATTCGTGATGCAATCAACGCCGAGCTTAAGGCAAGCGGAGCAAGATGGTCTTAGGTTGTCACATTTGGTGCGTCTAGCACGGCAGAGCTGGCAAGCCGCAATTGCCCTTTTCCGTGCATACGCCTGGGTCTTTCTGACCAGATTGCCTCGTGCAGCGTTGCTTGCGGGCATGCTGCATTCTTCCTCTGGGGGCGTCGGCGTCGGCGTCGGCGATGGTGGAGGAGATCTGGGGTGCGCGTCAAGAGAACTGGCGGAATACCGGAAAGTCTGGTACAGGGGATGTGAATAAGGGAATAGTGAGGGGAACCCGCGGAGCTTCGGGCTGCTCTTTATTCGTGACTCGAAAGCGGAGACGCGGAGACGCAGGGACTGTTGGCTAATCCCGGTCACTCAATGCCGGTCACTCAATGCCGGCCACTCCGCGTGTCACGGCCCACCAACAATTGGAGTCACGGGGACCAGTACGGACTACTAACTTGGAGCATGGGCACGAGTGGTTAGTGGCTGGCTGGTTCCGGTCGCTTGGTCAGGAGATAGGCGCTAGCAATGCGCGGTGCACCTCCTGGGGGGAAGCCCACTCGAGACAACCACTCAATTGGTAAACCCAAACACGTCAGTAAACATTGCACGGGCAGTCTACCGTAGAGTAGGTTGGAGACTTCGTAGGAATAACAATGCAACACAGTCCCGCCCAAACCGCCTAAAACGACCACAGTAGTTTGTCCGTGTCACACTTTGCTTTCGTCGTGGCCTAGAATTCAACACAAGCTGAAGGGCCCTGGCGGCGGCACTACTGTGTTGCATGGTCCGCCATTCGGGCTCCGAGGTGGTCCGCGTCACCCTGACCAGCAACTCAGTCGCCCAATTAGACGCAAAGCAGATGCTCCTCAAATGTAGCGACCCCGACAGTGGTCAAATTTCGTTAGTGTGGCCTGCGCGGATCATGTACTCTGTTCTTCATACCATGGTATACATGCTGATTCATTTGTTTTTGAACCGAGGCTTGCCCTCGAATTCCAGACCGGCCTAAGTCTCTGCATCATCCTAGCATGCTGAAATCTGATTGGCACGCGGAGTTGCGGGATCTACTGGAAATTTTTGTTTGAAGCTACGTACGTTGAGGCCTGCTTGCCAGGGTCGAGTACGAGCCCCGTGGGGTAAGTCCCATGGGGAAAAGTGGGCCATGCCAGAGACTGGGTTGGAACAAAAGACTTTAAAACGACCCGAATTCCTCCTCCCGGGCTGCATGCGCCTGAGTAGGGCAGTCTCTACAACAAACAGTAAGCAGCCTTTCCTGGTGTTGAACCCAACGTTCACTTCACAATGGGCCGGCTTCTTGTCACCTCGTGTGCTGCCTTCGCCGCTCTCGGCGGATTCCTCTTCGGATACGATTCGGGAATCATTTCTTCTACAATCGCCCAACCTCAGTTTGTCGAGTATTTTCAGGCACCCAGTGACGCTCAGACTGGAGGAATCGTCTCGGCTTTCCAAGGCAAGTTGACTGCCGTTGTGATTATGTAGGTGTGCAGGTTTCAAAGAGATTAACAATTCCTGGTCTCAGGTGGCGCCATCTTGGGCTGTCTAAGCGTCTCCGGTATTGGCGATTCCATCGGTCGCAAGCAGTTGATCTTGCTCGCCTCCGTACTTTCCGTGATTGGGTCTTCCCTACAAGGAGGTGCTATTCATGTCGGCATGCTCATTGCTGGCCGCCTCCTCGCGGGAATAGCAGTCGGCCAGTTGAGTAGCACCGTCCCAATCTATTGTGTATGTAACCAAGGACCCCATTGATGCCTCATCGCTGAATATTTCTAGGCCGAGATTGCACCGCCGTCGATACGCGGTATGCTGAGCGGCTTACTACAATGGATGTTATCCTGGGGTTTTTTTGCAGCTCAATGGATTGGCTACGGATGTACACAGTCGACAACTTCGTTCCAATGTACGTGACGTCGACGCAGCCGACCAAACTTTTTGACGCTTACCACAATGTAGGGCGATTCCCCTTGTCGTTCCAGGTAGTGCCGGCGCTGATCCTCGCTTGTGGTATCCTCTTCCTTCCAGAGTCGCCGCGATGGCTCATGGAAAAGGACCGTGTCAAAGAAGCCAGGACGAATCTGCGTCGCTTGCACTACAATGGAAAGAACGAGGAGTTTCTTGCTTTGGAGTTCAGTGAGATATCACAATCCATTGCAGCGGATCGTCTACAGAAGTCATATACGTTCAAACAAATCCTGACCAATCCCTCTTGGCGACGTCGACTGGCGTTAGGATGCGGTATTCAAGCTTTCGGCCAGCTTTCTGGCATTAATGGTGAGTCTTGTGTAACTCACAACCTTCCGAGACCCATTAGGAATACTAATCGGTATAACAGTCATCAATTATTACGGCCCGCGCATCTACGAGTCGTTGGGCATCGAGACCAAAGAGTCTTTAATGATCACCGGCATCAACGGCACCACTGGCATCATCGAAAACACTATTATCCTCCTACTTATCGACAGGCTCGGACGGGTGTGGCCACTAGCTGCGGGTGGCTTTGGCATGTTCAGCTGCATGCTTATCAATGCTGTTCTGAATAAACAGTTTCCAGCCGATGCCGCGAATGCCAATTCCGACGCTCTAAGGGCGATGGTGGCAATGAATTTTGTTTTCCAGCTCGCATTCCAGCCTCTCGGTAACATCTCCTGGATTTATCCTGCCGAAATCTTCCCGACTGAGATTCGAGCTTTGGGAGCCTCTCTTTCGGCATTGGCAAACTGGGTAAGTCCGACATTCTGCGCTAATATTGCTAGCTAACAGTTTTCTCAAGTGCTTGAATTTGTTATTTGCTCAGTGCAGTCCTATCGCTCTCGCCCAGATCGGATTTAACTATTTTTACTTCTTCGCGGCGACCAATCTTTTGTCCGTCGTTTGTTACATTATGTTCTATCCAGAGACGAAGGGTGAGTGAGCCTGGGTGGAATATCCTGGTTGAGATGGAATGCCACACTAACGTGCGATACGATAGGCCGTACTCTAGAACAGATGGATGAGCTATTCGAAAAGGTTCAGAACAGAAGCGATCTTGATGATCAGAAGTTTGCTACTTTGCAGCCGGGTCAAAATGAGGGCATCACGCATGTCGAGAAGGCTTAGCGTCCCACTACAACTTGGTCTCCTAGGGACGATCGATGATTCGTTGCCACAAAAGTCGGAATAACTTGAGTCGTTGAATCAGGCTCCCTGCAGGATTCGCGTTATTAAATCTCGGTCTGTACTCTGTAATCAATGGCATTTATAGTCAATAAACTCTAGGCTGCTAGCTAGCTGTCAACGAGAAATACTACGGAACCCCCTAAATCGTTGCACGTATCATTATTGCACATGCACATTTCCGATTGCTAGCATTCATGCCCGAATTTGACACACTCAGTTCGGATACTTGTGTCAAGAAGCTGAGTTTAATTGATGAATGATTGGCTAAATGTGGTGATTGTAGCTGCTCTGGAAGCGTAAACATATAGGGGAATCTGATCAGATGATCAGATGTAAGGTGCCAGGGGCATTTTATAGCGATTAGATACGAAAGAAAACAAGAAAAGGGGGATCAAAAAGAAGGGTTAAGAGGGGGGAGGACAAGGACTTGTGTTCATGCTAGGTCTTGAACACGACATCAATGCCATCATTTCGTAGTGCAATGAAATATCATTATGAACTATCATAGGTCTACGGGGTAAGCTGTACTTTCAATCTTGTCCGGGTAAACCAGATTACACTGTTTTCTGACTTCGTCCATCACTTCCATCACTTTGATAGTCTCATCCCATCCAAGATGCCTCGCCTCTTGTCTTCCTTCCATCACCGCATACGCTGCCTCGTCAGCTTCCCAGAACATGCCTTGACCCTCGCCTTCCATGTTGACCGAGTCACCGAAGCCATTATACCAGCCACTACCCTTTCCGGGACCAGGTTTTGGCCAGTTGAGCTCCTCCGTCAACCCATTAGACAAGATTAACCTCGATCGTGTCGGATTATGGGCACAGGAGAACAGCTGGATCTCTCCATGGCGGCCTTGGATACGGACACAGGGCGGCGGATATGAATCGGTCGAAGAGGAGGCTTCAATACGCATAGAGCATGTCGAAATTGCGTGAGCATCTCCGCCTTCGCTTTCCTCGCGGGGAAAAGTCAAGAGTACCGAAGCTGCTTCGTCAGCATCATAAGGCGGTGGCATCTGATTAGGCACAAGTAAGCAACAGAACGTATGGTGGCGGTATTTCCACATACTTTTTTGACGCTGGCAAGCACTTGAGGTGGTCGACGGCTGGCTGCTGGCCTCATATGATATAGAACCATGAACGGCCACGTCAGGCTGTAGATGCCTAGATCCAGTAGCGCCCCTCCTGCCGTATTCGGGTTCACCATTCTATGTGTCCCATCTTTGAACGAGGTCTCCGGTTCAGTGGCGACGCTGCAATCGGTAATCACTCTCTCAATAATACCCAGCTTGCCGGATGCAATTCTCTCGCGGACGTATGCAGATAACGGGAAGTACCGGGTCCACATCGCCTCCATCAGCAGGCAGCCATTGCGCTCGGCAATCTCAACCAGTATCTTTGCCTGCTTAGCGTTTACCGTAAACGCCTTTTCGCAAAGGACATGTTTTCCCGCCTCGAGGCAAAGTCTCGCATTCTGGTAATGATGGGAGTGAGGAGTTGCGATGTAGATGATATCGACGTCCGAGTCTTGAGCTAATTTCTCGTACGAGTCATGCGCCCGGGCGGATGGCGCAGCACCGACCTCGCGGAGAAACGATTCAGCACGAGATGCGGATGAGGAGGAGGCTGCGGCCGTCACAGTATGGATGATGTCTGTCACGCCCCGTGTCTTCGGATCGACTAGGAGATCTTTGGTACTGAGAAGTTCGATCAGAATAGCCAACAAAATTACTTGTTGTTCGATTGGCACTTACAAAGTCTTTGCGATAGCACCTGTGGCGAGGATGCCCCAACGAATTACCTTGGGAGAAGACATTGAGGAATTATTTACCAAGCCGGTGTGTCGCTTGCGCAGTATATTTCCAGCACGTGCAATTCTGTATTCTAGTCATAAACATATTTCACCTTGGGCGACCAGGTGGTCTCCTTATGCTCATTTGAGCCACCTACAAAAATGCAGCATAACTATGTAGCGGAAATGCCGTGGTTCATCCGAACTAGTACGGACGTAGATGGTTCCATGGAACGCGCTAATGCTTATCATGGCATGAGCGTCCCGACACTCCGCGGCTGCAGGGGGCAACAAAGGCGACACCGACACTCCGCGGCTGTAGAGGTCATCACGTTGCAAGGAGCTAATGCAGAGGCCCTGTGGAGTCAAGGAGTGTGGGCTAGCGGATGTCCCGCGCCGCATCTGAGCCGCATTCTATTCTCAAAATATTTCCCCGGCCTTATAATAGCACACCCTGGTATCAATTCAAGGGGCGAATCTACGCCTCACACCATTGTCATAGTCGTTCATCATGGCTGCTACCATTTTAAATCCTCCGTGCACGCTGCTGCGAACATCAGGCACTGATATTGTCAATGCCGCTGGGGAGAAAGTTGTTCTCAAAGGATCCGCCCTTGGGGGCATGCTCAATATGGAAAACTTCATCACCGGTTATGCTGGCCATGAATTCGAGCATCGGGCCGCTTTGGCCAATGTGCTGGGGAAAGAGAAAGCCGATTACTTTTTCAGTCGAATTATCCACCATTTTTTTACGGACGTCGACGCCTCCCTATTTGCGTCGTTGGGCCTTAACTGTATGCGAGTGCCCTTCAACTATCGTCATTTCATTGACGATCTCAACCCGGGCGTGATCAAGGAAAGCGGATTCGAAATACTGGACCACATCGTGGAAATATGTGCGCAGAAGAACATCTACGTCGTCCTTGATTTGCATGCTGTTCCTGGTGGCCAGAATCAGGATTGGCATAGCGACTCTGGCCTCTCGCGGGCTCTGTTTTGGGAGTTTCGGGACTTTCAAGATCGGGTGGTCGACCTTTGGGTTGCTATTGCGAAGCGCTATGCCGGAAACCCCGTGATTGCTGGTTATAATCCCTTGAATGAACCAGCCGACCCTGAGCATACCAGACTCCTTGACTTCTACATTCGACTGGAGAAGGAGATTCGAGCTGTTGATCCGCACCATATCCTTTTCCTCGATGGGAACACCTACGCTATGGACTTCTCACGCTTCCCGGTCGATCGGCCACTCCCAAACTCTGTGTATGCCTGTCACGATTACAGCAGCATGGGGTTTCCAACGGGACAACCATATGTCGGAACTCCTGAACAGAAAGCCAAGTTACGTCATAGCTTTGAGCGTAAGATGAAATTCATGAAAGAGGCCGGTGTGCCGTGTTGGAATGGAGAGTTTGGGCCTGTCTACGCGGATCCCTGCCAAGACCCGAACGCGGAGCAAACGAACAACCAAAGAATTGCTCTACTGGAGGAGCAGCTACAGGTGTACAGGGAAGCTGACGGGGTGAGCTGGTCTATTTGGGTGTGGAAAGATGTCGGCTACCAAGGCATGCAGTACTTGGACCCGAACAGTGCTTACATGAAGCTTACCCGACCTTTCATCGAGAAAAAGCAGCGGCTCGGGTTGGACTTCTGGGGCAATGTCAACAAAGACGGGGTCAAGGACGTATACGAGCCGTTCCTCGAAGCTCTGAAGTCCATGGTGCCTGACCATCTCCAGAAGCGAAAGTACCCAAACGTCTGGACTTTCGAGCGCCAGTTTGAACGGGTAATTCGGGAATGCCTATTGAGTGAATACCTAGGTTGGGAGCTAGCGGAACTATATGAAGGTAAGAGTTTCGAGGAACTTGAAGAGCTGGCGGCCAGTTTCCGTTCAGAGAAGTGCATCACTCGGGAGAGGTTGAACAACGTACTGAAGATAGATGCGAACAGAAAGGACTGATTTAGTTTGACTCCCTGAGTGTAAAGTTTGCAATACAGATAAGGTATTTTAAGCTACTTGTTGGATCGTGGATTCGTAGCGCTGGCTGATCTTGTACGGTTGGATCAGGAGTTCTTTCGAGCGTTGTATGGACCTCAGCCAATCAGGTACCACGGATTTAAGAAGCAAAGGCTACAGTCGTACTAGCTGTGTTTCATGCGTATAACTTTGTGCAAAATACGCCACGTGACCAGCCCTAACCACATCTGGCGAATTGTGGCCCACACTTTGCTAACCCCGCATTTGGAAAAAAAAAAAAAAAAAAAGCGCTTGAACTCGGACACTTCATCCAGATACTGCACCGACGCCATGCCCTCCAGATCAGATATCACATATTTCGGTGCCGGACCAGCTTTGCTACCTAGTGAAATTCTCGAGGATGCTGCTAAGGCTCTCCTAAACTACCATGACACTGGCCTGGGCATCGCTGAGCACTCTCACCGCTCCCAGCTAGCTGCCGACATAATCAACCAGGCTAAAGCTGATCTCGCCTCCTGTCTTGATATACCACCAGACTACGATGTTTTATTCATGCATGGTGGCGGAACCGGACAATTTTCCTCTACAGCGTATAACTTTGTTGGTGCTTGGGTTGCCCGCAAGCGGCAGGATATTATCAGGGACATTGAAGGCGATGTCACCGACTCTCAGCTGATACAGCAATTGAAAGAAGCTGTACAAAAGGATCTCAAGATTGACTATCTGATTACTGGTAGCTGGTCCCAGAAAGCCGCAGCTGAGGGGGAACGGCTTTTTGGCTCCGAGTATATCAACATTGCCGCAGATAGTCGTGAGACGAACGGGGGCACATTTGGAACTATACCAGATGAGAGCACTTGGAAGCTGTCCAAGGATGCTGCTATGGTATATTTTTGTTCAAACGAGACGGTTGATGGGGTTGAGTTTCCTGAATTTCCTCGGTCTCTTCTGCCGGGGCCTGATGGAAAGGGCCCAATTGTCGTCGCCGACATGAGTTCAAATATTCTCACGCGAGAGATTCCAGTCAAAAACTTCTCAGCAATATTCTTTGGCGCTCAAAAGAACCTTGGACCAACTGGAGTCACTGTTGTTGTCCTTAAGAAGAGCTTCTTGCCGCCTTTGATCGCCCAACCTTCGTCAAATCTATTGAGACAATTAGGCTTGCCTATCCCCCCTATCATCTTCCAATACGAGACTATCGCCAAAAACAACAGTCTTTATAATACATTGAGTATCTTCGAGTAAGTCATAGTTGATTTGTTTATTTTAACGAATATAATGTTAACTATGATACCAGTGTATATGTCATGGGTCAGGTCTTGAAAAAGATGCTTCAAACATACCCAGACAAGGTCCGCGGGCAGCAAGCTGTATCTAACAGGAAGTCTCAACTTCTTTATGATGCTATTGAAGCCTTTCCCGAGATCTATCAGATCATTCCAAACAAAGCAGCACGGTCGCGCGTCAATATATGTTTTAGGGTTATCAGGGGTGACGATCGTGATGGCGCGGAGAGAGCGTTTCTTGAGCAAAGCAGCGCCCAGGGGCTGACTGGGTTAAAGGGCCATCGTTCTCTTGGTGGGATTCGGGCAAGCCTTTATAACTCAGTTCCTCTTGAAGGTGCGGAGAAGCTTGCTAAATTTATCCGCGCTTTCGCAATGTCGTCAGAATAGCTTGTCGGTGGAGGTCGTCAAAAAATTGGCTTTAAAGGATACGTCCGCTGGCACTGGTTTTAAGAAGCTTTGTTATTTCTTTTGCTTGACATAGGCTAGGTAATGAAGAAGAAGTCGTAAAATACTCTTAGACATGTTTCGGTCATACCTCCATTAGTAAACAGGAGCAAGGCAAAGTTACCTTCTCAAGTAATGAGACCAACCACATAACTCCCTAAGCTAGTTCTCGTACTGTTAGAACTAATATAGCTGAGAAAGGACCTCAGGGCTTGTGATGTAAGTCGATTAGGATATTGCTAGTGTTGACTTATTTTATAACTGAGGTATATAGATGCGGTGATACAAACGCAGGATGGATGCAGTACATCTACCAGGGTTTAGTGAGGCTTTACTCTTCCCTTTCTGTGTAGTGGGAGTAAAACTAGATGTGAAAGTGTCTAGACAGTCTTAACATCTTAGAATGTATGAGATGCAAAGGCGCAAGTTCCCTTATAAAGTCATCTTCTTCGCCGGTCCAATTGACCGTATTTGAACTTTCGGTATTTACACCCAAAGTTTTGTGCCTTGTCCTGAGGGCCGCCTCAGTTCGTTGGAAGCCGAATTTTCCTCGAAATAACCCAGCCCACTCCTTATATGGGATTCCGTGAGTCTTCATGACTTGGAGGAAGTCATCTTGCTCTACTGTCCATAGTTCGTTATTGGACCTGAAGGTATTCATTTTGCACATTGCTGCCTTTAATTTAATTGTCCCCAAGGATCGACCATTGTTGAACCTCTCCTCAAGCTTTTGGACTACATCGTCCCAATTGTTTTGAGTCTCGAAAAGAGTCCGTAAGTACTGTATCTCACTAGAGTTCCAGTTTGTCTGCTTTCGGGATAGGAAGGAGGGACAGTCCCACTGAAGATGATTGTTGCACCTATTCTTGAGGCTGTGCATTGAACGATGGGCGCCAAACCTCCCTTGAAACTTGATATGCCTTTGGGACCATGTAAGGTCGCGCTCTATGAGGTATTTGAGGTACGCGTCTTCCTTTGGATCCCAGCTCTGTTTTCGGCTATATTGCCCTTGCAAGGGTGAATATGGGGGTAGTGACATAGGCGAGGAGGAAAGTGATGGTGAAGTCGCACGCGGAGATGGAGATGTAGAGGAAGGGAACGATTGAGTTACTTGGCTGTCTGTGAGCTCTTCTGTACTGCCTCTCAATGAGCTGCCTTGACCCTGTTTGTACGCACCAGGGCTTCCAGGTTCAACCGATTTATCCAAGTCACTCTCATTCATAGATGAAACACCTACAAATGACCGAGATGTCTGTAACATGGTTATCGATTCAAGACGATCTTCATATGCAGAAGTAACCACCTGTTGCTCACAGTCCGTGGTTATGTGTGGGTGCCACAGAGGAGCTGACTCCTCCCAGAGCAGGGCGATCAAGATCCCGAATGTGCTGCAGAACCCACGAATGCCGAAGCCCTGCATATAGGTTTGTATGCCTAGCTCCACTTTTGGCAGAGCACCACTGGCAGCTAGGAACTCCCCTGTCCAATGCGTACATAGATCTGGATTCAAGTACGTAGCAGTCGAGAGGCCTGAGTCGTGAGCGTATGGGTGTCTAGAGCGAACGAATGTATCGCCTAATGCCTGTTTGAGGATTGTTTTGGCATTCTGTGCCTCTGTAGGGAAACAATCTGTCCTGATGTATTCTAGGACCACCCAAAACGCAATTGCAGCGCACGTTAGTCAACAATTCTCCACGACTTATCGAGTACACCGATATACAGAGACTCCCAAAACATATTGTCAGTCAGACTCTTGTCCTCGTCGATAAATACTCGCTCGTGATGTTTCCGCATGATACTAATTAAGATGCGAAATGTGGATGGGCGATGCTGACCCGTTCGGCTTGGGCCGCGAATGCTTGAGGCTATGTGGAATATGTCCAGGGTTGCTGGTACGTGGTGGCGGTTTGCAGAGAGAATTCATCCACTGAAGAAGCCAGATTTTCATGCTTATTGATATCAGATGGCCATTGGTATGATTCTTCTGAACACTTTGACCTGTGCATATCTGTTGGCCAATTATTGTCATGCGTGTTGCCACCTTGCTCACCCGAGAGCTCGGTTGCAGGCTTTCGCTCTACGAGAGGAAGCACCGCTTGATCCATTGATGGATCGTATGTCCAGCAAGGTAGGGGTGCATTGTGACAGCTGTCCCAAAAAGAGGCCCTATGACGTCGCCATATATCCCCTGTCTGCATAATACCCCCGTTGAGGATGCGCTCACGCGGTACATTGCTAGCAATCAGGTCGGCTTGAACGCGATGCCAAAGTTCCAACAATATCGGCCACGACATAGCTGGAATGAGTCATTTGTCGGATGTTGGCATTTCACTCAATATCCCTTGTTCAAAAAAGATTTTTCTCGCGTGATGCAGAAGGACAACCACAATCCGGCTGGCAAGGTAACGCGAGTCGCGCTTTAAATTGATCGACACACGATGAGGCGGAATCTCTAAGTCAAGTAAGCACGGTATATGTAAAAAGTTCATTGAGAGAGCTAACCTGTTATTTTCTCCCAGACATCCCTATGGAGAAGACTGGGCAAGTGCCGTGAAAGGAATTTGGCATCATGCTGGAAAAACCCCTGGGAGCAACCTTTAAACCCTGTTTTGGATAGTAGTGCATTAATTTGGTCTGCGGTTTTAAACCCGTTTTCCAATGTTGGGATACGGTAAAACAAATCATTATCGTTTTCTGGTGCCTTAATAAAGTTGGTTTTTTGTAGGTGTTCCTTGAGACGGAAGATATTAGCCTATATAAACCCCCAATGGCTTGTTTGGTATGAGACGAAGTCTAGTTCGGTTCTGGATTGCAGTGCTCTGTATAAGCAAAATATTTGATATTTGGTTTTTACTATTCCTTGGGCTTGTAGAAGCTCAGCTAGAATATGCCATTAGATTCCTGCGTTGCGAGTTATGTGGTGATAAACTGCCGATTCGTTCTGCTGGACAATGTCGATAAAAATATGCATCTCCTCAGGTGACCAATGTATGCTTAGGATCGGTATACCGAGTCGGATTTCTTGTGTACACGGCAGCACTCTGTTTAGTCCCTCAAAGACTGCTTGGGGGATTTGAGATCGTAGAGCGAGGAAGTTTGGGCTTCTATGTGTATCACTAGACTCCTTCGGCTGATATGAAGCTAGCAAGAGCACGTCCATGGTTTCAGCTAACGTGAAGAGATATGCATAGTGGAGAATAAAGGGGCCCATTTCTGCCTTCGGAAATGGAAAGACTGATAATACAGCGAGCCGTGTTTCACCAAATTTGGAGCTCGCGAGACGCCGATGAGCCCACAGGATATCTGATCGAGCCGGAACTTTTGCGCGTTGTTCCAAAGCAGCACTGCATTTTGCAATAGACCGCCCATGTTGCGTTGATCGTAATTGGATACCAAGCGACTTTCTATGTGGATCGGATCTCATGTCGAGGGTCTGACCTACGTAGATAAGGTCTCTAATTCGGGCTTCATTGTTTATCCGTGGACCATAGAGGAGATATATCCCAACCATGTTTGGAATACCCTCCCCGTGCTGATTCAATGGGACCGTCTCGAGAATATCGAAAATGCGAAGTTGGTTGCTCTGGCCTAGTGCGGCACGAACCCTGAAAGATCTCACAAGAGGATGCAACAGAAGTTCTGATAAAGTGTTGCGAGCTCGTATATCCGAGTTCGCCTTAAGCCATCGCCAGAAGCGTCTGGATAATGGCAACCCATCCACTGTACTCTCCGTAATCGCAAGAGCTTCTTCAAACAAGCCATCAAGAATTGATATATACTTGCGATCATGGTTCTCGATGTTGCGTTGGTGAATGGACGGGACTGTTATGATGACATCGTTAGCTTCCTCGCTATAAATACTATTCAGACTGGTTCGAGTGATAAGGGGAAGGTTAAAACCCAAGGCGAAACTTCGTGACTAAATAGATAGGTTTCTCGGGGGAGGCTAGGTTTACGTACTTGAATCCATGTCAGGCGCTGGTCCGCACACTGCCTCGAGATCCTCAATCCACTTGTTGACCTCTGAGGGCTCTAGCCTCATGGACCTATCATCCAGGTCTTCCAAATCACACTCCTCTGACTCGGACAGCATGTTCAGGCTATTGTTGAGGTTCTTGATGTCCGCGGCCAGATCTTCACCGAAGGCGTAGTGTTCATCCAAGTTTGAGAGTTTAGGGTTTGGCCGTGTTTCATGATTGTTCTTCCGATGTCCATTTCCGAGTCGAGGAGTGATCTCGGACTTGATAGCTTCGCGCATGCCACTGCTTGGTTCGCGCCTTTGCCGCCACATGCTGTCTCAGAGTGGTTTGCTATTATTGTTTCCCCTGGCAGGGGGGAGTGCGAGACGTATGAAACGAGGTCGGCATTGATAGATCCTAAGACGGCGATCACTGGCCTTGGTAGTACCATGTTGATTCGAGCTGTGGAGGTTTCGGATGATTGGTCTTACTGTAAATGGTAACAGTAGGTTGGTGCGGATACGTTGTAGGAGGGGGGTAAGGCAAAGCGTACGTCAATTAGAGTCGACATCCTGATATATCCCACGTTCCACGCCTTCACCTTCCACATCGTGACAGCATGTGACTAAATCCTGCCTTCCGACAGTGCTGCAGTCGTGAAGCAGAATGTACCGTATAAACTGAGAAACCTCGCGAAGTGGAGCTTCAGCGCTGCTCCCAAAGAGATGGCTTTCTATACCTTTTCGAGTTTACCTCCTCGTTTACACCCGCACTGTCGCCTGGATTCATCGGATGCAGACAAAAAATTTAACAATCCAGGCATCTATTTTTCGTTTCTTGTACAACTCCCGGCCTCAGAGGGTCGCTCCGATTCAGCGCTGAGGCTCCACTTCGCGAGTTTTGTCAGTTTCTGCGGTAGCTTACGACCATGACAGCCGCCAGTTAGGGTGCATGACTCGCGGATCTTGCCAAGAACCCACAATTTTGGCCCACCTCCGAACTGTGACATCGTCCGACCTGAGCTCTTCCTCTCTTTCTGGGCATGTAGACTACTTCCCCAGTCCAAGGGTAGCCTACGCTCATCAAAGGCGGAGTGATCCCCACCTTTGGCACACCTGAATCCGCGAAGGCTGATCGTGCATCACGCTCCGGGCTTCGGTTGCCCCTGATTTCGATCGGATGCCTTCGATAAGGCAGATCCCCGATAGCAAGAGGCGATCGCGGGCAGGTTGTCTCCCTTGTCGTAAGCGCCGCCGTAAATGTGAGTGGCTTTGGTCGGTGGTCTCTTCGCCCATCTTCAATCGTTCGGTGCTAATCCACCGACTTCTAATCTGCAGGCGACGAACAGAAGCCAGAATGTGGCAGTTGCACGTCTCGGGCCGTCAGCTGTGTCTACCCACGGCCTACCTTCATTTTTGAGAGCCAGAGGGGCAAAGGCTCCACCTCTGGCCCCGAGACTGACGTGACATCCGTTGCCTCAGTTAGTCCTGATGGGAATCCTCCCTTTCAAGCCTCTCCAATCGCCCGTTTCGGCCGATTTGGATCGCCAGTGGAATTTACTGCTCAACAGCCCGATCTCAGCCGCCAGGAACACTCGCCTTCATTGTCTTTTTATGCTGCGCCGATCCGGCAATACCCTCAAGCTCCTGCTTTCGAGGACCGAGTCGGTTGCACGCCTCCTTCGACAGAGACACAAGCTGGGCGACAGCCGGACACCCCAGCAAGCAGCAGTTCTGCACGCAGCAACAGTGGAGCCGAGGCTGGCCTTCTCACGAGCTTTGTCAATGATATCGTACCATGGATCGTCTCAACTTGCCCGGGGTCAAGATTCGCGAATTCTGTCATCGCTCTGGCTGAGCGTCAACCAGCGGTCCGTAGTGCTATGATTGCACTCGTCAGGGCACGAAACAAAGCCATGTATGCTGCGAATGTCAGGAAAGACCTTACAGAGCATGGAGGACACCATCCGGACACTTTTGAAGGAGAGCTTGGCCATGTGGACGATACCCTAGCAACGAATGTGGCCAGGTCACTTCTATCCGTCGCGAGGCTATTCGGGTCACGCCCAACATATTGGAGCAAAGTCCGGGGTGGTTACCTCTCTTCGAAATGGGGGTTGGAGGAGCCTCTCCGGTATCTTTTGCAGATACAGGGCAAGATTGGTACGTGCACGGAAGTCGCTCCTTAGACCTTCCTAGCTGGTGTGACTATTAAGTAACTCACGCGCTCACTTGCAGAGCTCGCATCTTGCATACTGACCAAAGAACCACCGTCGACGCCACTCGTATCCTACCTCGAACAAAGCGTCTCTGCTCCGAACTCAGCGATCAGAACAGCATACCTCGCGTGCCTCTCTCAGCTTGCTCAATGTCTACATCTGACCTACCATGGTCTCGCGCAACTGACTGCAGTACCAGTGGAGCATTCTCAGGGGAGCTCATCCGCAAGAACAGATATAGCTGGCAAGGCCGCTGAAGCTTGGGCATCATGGCACAGTCTCTGGGCACGCTGTCTACACTGGTATCAGGCCCGGCCTCTAGAAATGGAGCCGATCTTCGGGTCGTCCAGCGGCGAGGCGTCCGTGGAGAGCTCGGCCTCCTTTCCGATCGAGATATATTCCACCCCTCTTGCTCTGCAAGCGAATATGGCCATCCATTTATCGTTCATCGTCTTGATAGCCCACAAGCCGCGGCTGCTCAAGCTCTCGCGGTCCGAAGCTCGCCTTGGCTCGGACAGCTGGCACGCACAGAGGATCGCGGGAATGGCTGCGTGGAATCATTTCAAAGAGCAGTTCGATCCTCTCTTCGTGGCGGCACTGCTATTGGCGGCTGAGAAGATGACACATGAGTCGCAGCAGATGGCTCTTTTAGAGGCGTTCCGAGACATCGAACGCAAGATGGGTATTGTGTTGGATGACCAGATTACGAGGCTGGAAAACATTTGGCGGACTTCCCGCCATCACCACGAATGATTTTTCAAGATATCAACACGTTTTTATAACAGAGCTCACAAGTGTGAATGACGACGCGCCATGGATCATCAGTTTCGAATCCCGGACCTAGTGGTCACCCAGGAGCCACACCTCGCTTCAGCCTCAATCTCTTAATGGCCATGCCATTCCGAAAAAAAGCTGTTCGTCTCCAACGCTCCTGTGAAGAGCCTAATTCACCCTTGTATGATTATTAGCTTGGTAGAATACAGAGAGGCTACCTAGGCATGGGGCCTTGAAAGCCAGCTAGTGAACAGCCCTGAAGGCTTGTTCTTCGCCCATGGCTCCCTATTTGGCTCCTTGTTGGCCATGTAAACTCCCCTGTATCTGGGGTAATTACTTCTCTTATGATGACCGTCCCGTGACCCTCTCACCGCTTGGGAAACCTCTGCTCTCTCCATTCCATGCATTGTTCTATTCAACCTTGCTGGATTCTTATCCCCATGGCCGAGAACTCTTCACGAACCACCGCTGTGGAGATAGCTCCTGTCAAGCTCGGCATGCTAGCACAATCAGGTGCCTAAACCCCCCAGATTAGGCTAGACTGCACTCCCAGGCCGAGTTTGCACAACTCCACAGTCCCCACTAGTGTCGGACTGGGACCCGTGTCAGCATAGCCTACGGGATGCTCGAGTCATGGCCACTGATGGGCGAGCGCCATGGATAGCCGCCTCTTACAATCCACCCATCGTACCTTCGATTAAGCAAGGACCCGACGCAATGGTGACTACTGTTGGAAGCATATTCGGCCGTATCACCTCGATACCTGATGCGGGTCCAAGATGAACGCGCCAATGACCGAGGCCGACCATTTCCCCGTAGACCCCCGATTCCTTGCGCTCCACGAGAAGCTCCGCCACGTCGTGCTGTCCGGCATCGTTAGCCTCAGCCCGAGCCGATGGCCCTCGCCGGAGCCGGGCCCGGTTGACCCTGCCACACCGACCCCGAACACGGTCTTTGACGGCCCCAGTCTCGACTTTACCGCAGTCAACATACCACAGTCACGGCTAATCCGGTACTTGCAGAACTGGGTGACAGAATGCGCACCCATCCTTGACAAGTTTGACACGAATCGTCAGTTTCAGATTCAGGTGCCGCTAATCGCGCGCAGCTCGCCCGCCGTGTTGTATGCCATGCTCACGTTTTCGTCACGCCAGATGGAGAGGCGAGGTGCAGCGGAGGTGAAGGGGTGCTACGACAGTCCTGAATTGTATCAGGAGAGCATCAGGCTTCTGTCTCCTGCCCTCCAGGCAAAGGACCCCAATGTTATCGTAGCGGCTTGCATCCTCGCTGTGTTCGAACTCATGTCATGGAACTCGACCGATTGGAGGCGGCATCTTGAAGGCTGTGCTGCGCTCTTGGGGTTCTTCGGTGTGAATGGCTTCTCAGGTGGGATTGCGCAGGCCATGTTCTGGTGCTACGCACGAATGGAAGTATGCGGCGCCATCATCTCTGACGGAACGGAGACGGCAGTACATCACGTATCTAAGTGGGTACCGCCAGCATCCTCTATGACCTCGACAGTGACACCTAATGAAGAGCCCGAGTTCGTCCTGGCACTGTTACATCACTACGGACGCGAGTGGCATCCAGACATGCATGCGAACTGGGCCACGTATCTGTGCGCCAAGGTCTGCGATCTGCGCTTTAGACGCACGCAGCATCTCGAGCTCGGGAAGCCCGACGCGCAGGACAGTCGGCCTTTCTCGGAGCAATGGTATCAGCTATGGAGGGAATTGCGGCGCTGGGTGGAAGAGAGGCCACCAGCGATGCTTCCTGTGCCCAACATCATGAGCGAACAGCAAGAGAACCACACCCCCTTTCCCACCATTCTCTTCTCCCACAACTCTGCCATCTCCGGCAACCAGCTCTACCATACAGCTTGTATCCTCATGCTGGAGATAAGCCCACCCGGTTTCACTCCAGCACAAGCCATCTCAGCTCCCGAATCGTTTCCTGTTTGGCACGCGCGCCGTATTTGCGGCATCTCATGTACGAATCCGCACAAGGGCAGTAGGATTGAGGCTATCCAGCCCCTGTACATTGCAGGGCGCCTGTTCACACACGCCTCGGAGCGTATGGAGATTGCGCGGCTGCTGAGAACCATCAGTCGGAATACGGGCTGGGGCGCCTGGTGGAGGTTGCGAGATCTGGAGGCAGAGTGGGGATGTGAATACGACGAGAGTCCGGCGGCCTCGAGTCAGCCAGACCAGTCAGCACGAGCGTCGATGTCAATTTCTACATAGGATCTCATTGGAAACATCAAGGATGTCTTAGTTTCTTGGCTCAAGAAGCAGGTATCTACAAAGTCTGGATAAACGACAAGAAATGCTCCCTGAACCCCTCCGCATTTACTCCGACAGCTACCCTACAGTTCGGCTTCGGGGGATTAGGGAGCTCCAACCGATCTCCGATCATCATTCCCCGAGCCTTACTATCTCCCGTCACAATATCAACGGCCATATCCCTATATTCGCATAACTCCGGCTTCGACACACATGCCACCGCCAGAGGGTCGTGCATAGGTACTGATGTCATCCTTGGCCTGCCGGGGAATCTTACGGACTGGTAATCGATATAAGTCGCCGACGCTTGCCCCGCGAACTTGGCGAAACCCGATGGCGACTTTTTCAGCCTCTCCGCGTCGTCCATTGTGAAGCGCACTTGGAGGGTGACGTCCAGTCCGATCCATCGCTGCGAGATGCCACTGTGCAGCACCGCGCGGGCGGCCTCAGGATCCGTAAACACGTTGAACTCGCCGGGCTTGTTATGACTGTACATGCTGCCGAAGAAGATTCCACCCATAATGACTAGCTCTTTGATGGCCGTTTTTATGCGCGGCTCGAGGAGGATTGCCATGGCGATGTTGGTCAAAGGTCCGATCGCTACGACTGTAATCTCGCCAGGGTTGGCCATGATGTGTTCTACTATGGCTACAGGCGCATACTTCCCCGGGACAGGTTTCCGCGCTGTGTTCTTCATAGCGCTCACATGTGGTGCTGGTATGCGGTGCTTTTCCGTGTATATCATAGGTGTTTCTGAGCCACGAACGAGAGGTGTGTCTTCGCTGTTGATATTCAAGCGATCCATGAGGACACCGGTGAGGATGGTGGCACTTTCAACATCTGTGTTGCCGTTTACTGTTGTCACGAGATCGAGTTGGATATCGGGATCGGCGTGGGCTAGGGCCAGGGCGAAGCCATCGTCGACGTCTGCCCCGGCGCCCATTGAGAGGTCAGTGTCGAGGATGATGCGTCTCGGCGCCATGTTAACTTTGAGATTCATGGAAACTGTTGGGGTTTTGCAAACGAGTTGAAATCAGATTTGAATATTCCGGCTGCACTCGAACGCCCTTGGGGATGGCAAGATGAGCCCGCGATGCAAGAATGTTGATGAAGCCAGGAATTTGAAGGCGCCTCAGCTTGATCAACGCACTAGGGGTGGCATCTAGGAGCTTCTGAACTCAAAGCAACACAAGAAAAATGTTGACAAAGTCGGAGAACTTGAAAATGCTGTTTTGAGCGACGTGCCTTGTCACGCTTGGATCTAACAAGATGAGGGAGTGCTGTCGGGGTGGAGTCCGCCCCTAGACAGCTAACTTTTCGGTCTAACCCGAAACAGGGACCGTAGCCTACCGGCGCCTAATAGGTCGGCTCTAAGAGTTTTTTGGCGGAAGATTGGCTATCGGACACCCCGGTTTGTCTGACCAGCACCCCGCGCTACCTAAGCCGCCGGCTGGCGTCTCAGCGATGTACTCCTCATCACTGTACTCTGGCACGGCCATTCAGGATTCAGTCTATCTGCCAAGACGCGCTTACCCACACTCCGCGAAGAGAAAGTGATTAATTGCATGCGCCGCAGAAGACGGTAATTAACAGAGGTGCGATCCCAGACCAATCCGGCGCACCACTCGGTCGGGAACAAGCTAGCTCCTTCATCACGATCGGTGGCACAAAGAGTTGGCTGACCCACAGTACAATCGAGTATTCCGAGCCAAGTTCTGAGTGGCTGGGTACTTGCGTGCCCACGACCGTGGTTAAGGCGCTAGGAAACCCCTGGGCCTTAGCTTGTATGGGTCCCCATGGGGCCGATTATGGGGATGGGGAAAGCGCGTGTGCAGAATTCGAAGGATTTGTATAAAGAGACAACCTCGTCCCTCAGCGTCACCGCTTCCTGGGACACCATCTGTCAATCGAAGCACTCTAGGGGTCAGATCAAATATCTTGCCCAACATGAGCGTCCCTCCCCAGCCCGAAGATAAGCCGGCCCCTGTCGCCGATCACATCGACGGGCATGGCAACTCCGACAACGACGTCGATACTAAGGCTATCGACAAGGCCCTCGCCGCGGGCGAGGCTGTCCAGATGCGTTCTGAACTCGATAACTTACCCATACACAAGGCTTTCGGAGTTTTCCGGCGCGTTGCTGCGCTGTGCATGCTTGCCGCATTCGCGTCCGCGCTCGAGGGCTACCGTAGGTCGACCACGCACCCAAGGAGGGGGTTGTGACCCCGACCCTAACCCTTACCCCACTGACATAAATGTTTGCAGAGTACACTCTCACGGCCTCGATCGTCGCGAACAAAGGGTTCATCCGGCAGATGTCTGACGGTGGCACAAAGCTCGCCGCTGAACATGTGGCCGTATGGGGCGGTATGCTCTCTAGCGGACAGTTCGTTGGTGTATTGGGTCTTCAGGCATGCATCGACAGACTGGGCCGGAAATGGGCGATGCATCTCACATGGTTAGCCTTGGTCGTCTCCATCGCCGTCGAGTCCGTCTCGAGCAACTGGGTTCACTGGACCGTCGCCAAGTTGATCGCGGGCATGGGTTTGGGCATGATGCAGGCTACATACCCCGTTTATATCTCAGAGTTGTCGCCAACCCAAATACGTGGCGGTCTCACAACTGCCTATCAGTTGTAAGTTTGCCACTCTGTTGCAGTTAACAACGGACAAAAGCTAACAATATTCTAGCTGGAACGTCTTGTCTCATATATTCTCCCCATTGGCCCTCCGTGAGCTGAGCTACAGCGACCCTTATAACTTCAAGGCCCCTATTTACACCCAATGGGGCATGTTGGCTGTCATGCTCGCCATCAATCTCTTCGTTCCAGAAAGTCCCTGTGAGATTATCCCCGCATGCTGTGGTCACAAATTGTTACGAGACTGACAGAACTTTCATAGGGTGGCTTGTCCAAAAGAATAGGATCCCTCAGGCCGAGAAGGTCCTGGCGTTCGCTTACAAGGGCGTCAAGAGCTACAACGTCAAGGAGCAGCTGTCCATCATCGTCGCCACCGTCGAGCGCCACCGGCTCATTAACGTCGAGGAGAAATCCCAACTTAAGGAAATATTTACAGGTATCAACCTGTGGCGTCTGCTGATCGCCTTCTGGCCCAAAGCCATGCAGCAGCTTGTTGGACAGAGCTTGACCAACAACTACGGCACCTACTTCTTCCAATTGGCCGGAAATTCGGACCCGTTCACCGTTACCATGATCCTAGCTCTCTGCCAGCTTGTGGGAGTTATGGCCTGTGCATTACTCTCAGACAGATTCGGTAAACGATGGTTCACAATTGGCATGTTCGGGTCAGCTGCCGTGGCTGTTCTATGCATTGGTATTGTCGGTTGCTTCGACTACACTAGCAAAGAACTGGGTAGTCTGTTGGTATGATACCTCAAAATCCCGTAGTATCTGGATACATAGCTGACGAGATTTCTTACTCTTCAGGTCTTCTTTGGCTGCGTGTCCAACTTCGGTTGCATCGGCGGCGCTGGCATCGCGTACACCTACGTCGCTGAGATTCCCACCCAGCGCCTTCGTGCTCGAACAGGCTCCGTAGCCTTGCTGGGCTCATTTCTGCTCGGCATCTTGTTCAACTACACTGTTCCATTCATGCTCCAGGCATGGAGCGTCAAGTCTGGGTTTTTGTAAGTCAACACTCTCCATTAGGCCTGATACACGCGTATAGTAAGAGTCGCACGACTAACAGACCCTGCTCTACCTCAGCTTTGGAACCGTCGGCATTCTATCGTGCGCTGTTGGCTGGTATATCCTGCCTGAGATGGCCCGCCGAACCCCGGCCGAGATCGACGAGATGTTTCAAGACAAGATCAAGCCGAGGGCCTTCAGGAATCATGTCACGCAGGTTCAGATCTACCTTCAGGAGAAGGAGGAAAGGGAGAGGGAAGTGCAGGAAAAGCTTGAATAAACTTGTGGTATACTAGTTTAGAAGTGCGTCGGTGTTGCTGTTGCCGCTATCTTAGCTAGGGACTTAATATCCCCGTGGTTCACAACGTGAAGTGCGGAATTATGAGATTGACCACGTAGACAATTACGACCCACTCATTTGTGCTTTTATCTCTTGTGGCTTCGGCCTACACTATGCGGTTACCTTACAAGGCGCTAATATACAACTGAGGCGGCATGGAGCAATTACTACTAGCGACTTACACCTCGACACGACGCCGCCAAGTTCACAGGCTTTAACAATTCGCTAGGCCGGACAAACAAGAGTCGATTTCTTTCTCATACCCTTCTATAAACGCGCCCCCCTTTCTCTCCTCCCAACCCCGCCGTACCTAGTAGCTGGACTGTCACACGCCGCTGTACCTAGTATGTGGCCCCGGGGCCGCCGCCATGTCTATTAATAGAAGAGATCTATCCCATTGCATGCGTTGAGAAGGCAGATTCTATGAATCAGCAAGTTGGATTCTTCTCCTTCATTCGTGTAACTTATGGAAGAGGCGATCTCTGCTTCTATCGCAGTCTTATAGTATAACGGCATTATGAAAATTCAGATCCTTCTGGCATTGGCAGAACGTTATATTTTGGCGGCCTCGGTGTATTTGAAAAGCTTCCCGACGATCTATAGCTAATCCACACGAATTGGAAACCATGTTATCAACCGCCAGACACTCACTCAAATCGGTTTACAACTACGCCGCTTCGTCCAGAGTGATAACCCCATCGCCGTTGGTATCATGCCTAAAAATATTTAACACGGTCCGAGATACAGTATAATTTTCGACTTACTGGTTAAACCAGCTCACCCAGTAGGAATGCGTCTCGGTATTGTTGGCAGGGATGTTCATGTATTCGAGGTAGTCGGACAGAGAGATAGACCCGGTCCCAGACTTATCAGCCTCGCTGAATGTCCACTCGGTTCCGGCGTCAACACGCTTGAAGACTTCAGGAACGTTGCTACTCCTCTTGTTCGAGCGTCCACCCTTGCATTCTTTGCGGAGAAGGAGTCAGCAAGCTGTAATCGTGAGAGAGGACGTCTGATTGCGGCCGAGGGCGACATACTACCATTACCGCCATCGCAGTTGCAACAAAAGATGTTGCAAGGGCCAACACCGCAGCAACCGGCTCCCTGCTTACTTCCATCACCGCATATGCCTGAACCATCGCCGCCGCAGCAGAATCCCAATGCCAGGGGTAGGATCGAGCTAAGGACGGCAACTGTATTTATAACCTTCATGTTAGGCTAGGCTATTTCTCCGTGATTTATCAAGTGATGCTGATATTGAGCAGAAGAATGAGGGCAAGGCTGTTTAGAAATGAGTTTGCTCTGACGTCGAAATCTTCTTAGGTTGGATCTGACTTGAAGCCATATCCTTATATACCTGCTTTGTGTCATATCTAAAATGGTCAACAAGCTGGTCTTCATTCCCTCATCATGAATATCATGGACCACATATTACGTCACAGCGGTAAAACTACTATGTCATACTCAATAGGCGTAGCATACCGCTAGTAAGCGTTGGCCTCAAAAAGACCCGCTTGTACCTGCAATGTAAGCTGCTTCGATAGTTGTGAAACATCAGCATGTAGTCATATGGCTATGTAAGAGGTCTTGCTGTTACGGTTTTAATCTGCCTGCGTGCTGTAGAATCTAGGTGACTCTGACTAAAGCGTAAATCATGCCCTTCTTGATTGCCGTATCTACTTGTGCCTCAACTTTGATGGGGCTTTGTGTTATTAATATTCCGCTTACGAAAATCGTTTCCCTTTTGACAACAAATTCATTTGGCGGCAATATAAATAAATTTCGGCTAAATTACTCCTTGGCGCGTAAGTGTCCTGATGGGGTTAGGACTAATAGAGAAGCAACCAGGACATAAATACCTTTTAGATTTACGTGTAGTCTTACTTTGTGAACGCGGCCTTATCCACTTGTATGTGACAGGTGGACTATTTCATTGGGAACGGTCCTATCTGAAGATCTCAGCGTGCAACTTTTCGCGTAAGCAGTTCTTGCGACTGGTCCTATATAATTATAGCGGTTTAGACATGACCTGCATGTACCTCGTAAGCTTAAATATACAGTGACATTACCCGTTGAGCCATCTGGCATTGAGAGGGGGATTCTGAGCAGTGACGGCTCAAGCACTCGCAATGTGTGGCAAAGAAAATCCTCACTAGAACGAGCTCCAATGGACGCACAGAGCAATGCACAGAGCGTCCACCCAGAAAAGTCTTGGACAAAGATCCTTGGTCGTTTCAGTCGAGTCTTGGACGGTAGGAGACAAGCTATCCATTAGGATCGATTTATATATTTCCGAAGGAGTCAAATTGTTGGCCACAATATTCTGGCTCGTACCCCAACAACAACTCAGTGCCGCGAATTGTTCAATCTCGTCACCGGCATGCCGAAGTCTAGCGGTACTCGGTTCAGCTGCCTGAATATCAATAACCTTGTGGGTAATGTTGATTAGCTGATTATTTCCTCGGAATATGATGAGTAGTCATGGAAGGTCTGTACCCATGTATTCAGAGTATTGTAGACGCCGGGCCTTGTCAAATCTCGAGGGGATGGTCGATTTGTGATATACCTAGCAGCTGGATCACGTAGGACGACCCGTTGACAAGGTGCTGAGTCTCATGGAGGGCAAATACAATGCATACCTGGCGCGTACAAATGAGGCTCCCGCAAGGGAGACTCAAATATCAGTAATGCTATTACAATACTCTTCGAAATGTAATAATTCCAATAATTAAGATAATATAAATACTAATTAAGGAAGGGAGAGATAGTAGAGATTAATAAATATTATAAGGAGCTAATATTACTAAGCCACGCAAAAGTCGCTAGTACAACCTTTTACAAGTAATGGTTTTAACCTTATCAGCCACCAGAGCGCTGTTAATCTCTATATGATGTGTTAGATAATAAAAGAAGGCAGATGGCAACGAGTAGTATGGTTAGTATTTTTGCCTACCGAAGAGGGGGGCCGTCTGTATACTGGCGTGGAGTCTTCCTTCGTTGACCCCGAGGATTTAATTTTTAAACAGAGTATTCTAGACAGAGATATGTGCCCTCTCTAATGACCCCGGTTAGGAGAATGGGCCGGCTGAAGTGCAGCGGAGACGAATGCGGGTATTTGAAATAGTTGTAGATAGTATTATACTAGATGATTACGTACTATGAAACCGGCACTACTAGATTATCCTTGCTGAAATTTGTCATTCATTAATCCATAAATGAGTAGTCCGCTTAAAGATGAAGACTCTCAACGTTGAAGACACGATCGGGCGCGGCAGCGCCGTTGGGCTGGATTTCGCCCGTGCTATAGGCCGGGAACGAGATGAGGTGATTGGCGAGATCCTTGACCGCCATGGTCCAGAAACCTTGACTGTTCCAGCCGAGGGAAACATGGAGCGTGCTACCTCCACATTGCACGTCGGGTACATCAGCTGTCTTCCCGGACTCGCGGAAGGTGCAAGGCACCACTTTGCCGTTGCCCATGTCGATGTTGAGCTGCCACGTGCAGTTCTGTGCGTCACTGCACCACAGAACCGTACCGCGGTACAGCCACTGGCCCACGACGGTGCGAGAGCTGGCCGTGGATGCGCCAGCTGGGGCTGCAACAGCTGCGGTGGCTAGAGTAGCGACGGCTGTGAGAGTCGTGAACTGCATTTTTCTCTGCTGGTACTGGGTTTCTGGATTCAATGAATAGTTATTAAAAGGTAAAGTATGTGGTAGAGCACGAGTTCTGTGAAGGCAGTAGATAAATGTTTAAGAGATATGTTGATGATGGTAGATTCTGGCTTCTTCCGGTGGGGTTGGCTAGAAATTTTTATACTTTTTGCCCTTCATTCTATCCCTAGAATCGCGAACTCGAATGGCCTTACTAGCTCGTGTTTAACACGAGATTGATCCCGGGTGTAGCGATCCGCCGCGCACAGAAGGTCCTAACCGCACTCGCGATATATTACACCGGGATGAAAACGGCGCTCTCCAGCATTCTCGTTAGACGACACTAGTGATGCGGCTTCTAGGGAACACATCCAGCGTTATGTTGGAGAGCAGCCGAGTCTCCAGCACGTCGGACCTCACATCTTAGGTAAGACCGCGGCTGGTGGTGTGTTGCGCAGCAATTGCCCTGGTTAAACACCCTCGTATTGCCCGGTACTTTTGATCGTTAAATATTTTAGCCGCCCAAGTGGTAAGAAATTGCGAAATTATAACCTAGGACCTATAACGGCATCTCTCGGAATGAGATCCGGGTTCCCCGCAAAGAGAATCAAGTTGTCTAGTTCTCACTAGAAAGGCTGGAGCAACTAGAATCACGACTCCACGAGGCTCTCTCTAGCATTCGAAATACTGCTGGTGTCAAACTCTTGAAAGTTTTCTACGATAAACGAGAATGGAGCTGAAGAAAAGGAGAGGGAAAATATGAGACCTATTCAACAAGCAGCGACATTGTGCCTACTGACTAGAATCTAACTTCATACTAGCTGTGGTCGACGAATATTCATGCGATCATGCGAACATGTGCTGCTAGCGATAGCAGAGTACAGCTGCTTAGTACAGTCTTTAAGCGAGCAAGGCTAAATGAGTAGTATAGATGGAGACGTCGCTGTTCGGTTTAGAGATGCATGGTGATGTTGGCCCCTATAGGGAGGATTATGTTAGGTTTAGAGCTAGTATAAATCCTTTAGGTGGTTATATAACTAATAAGATAACACTTGATATATAATAAAGTATATATAGCATGAATGAACAAGTATATTCTCGCCTAGCAGAGACTATACGGTGTAGTATCTGCTATGTGCGAATACCCGGAATCTTAGATACAAGTAATAATCAAGCGAGTCATACAGTAGAAATATTCATAAGGTACGTGTATAGAGGGACCTAAGTGACCCTCTCGATATCAAATTAAATCCTGTCATTGAGTTTGCATATCAAGGCAAGTCCTAAAGAGAGGAATTTAGGCACCGCAATGGAAAACAATGCTCCAAAGACGACGACGGCTTAAAAGTTAGTACGCCCTCGTGAAATGCTGACCGATAAGAATGGAGCAGCTGCACTACAACACAGATGAGAAGCCGGGGTGCACCATGTCTAAGCAGGGTCCAAAAGTATTCATTGATCGACTTTGGAATTTTCGGCTCGAGACTGGCGTAGGTTGTGATAGACGATATATTTTGACCACGATGTGAGCTTGGTGCGGCCTTGAAGCGCAGTTTACATGCCAAGTCCCCAGAGAGGTACAAAACGTGACTACGCGGGTAATATATGCTGCCGACTTTTCGTAGTATCTGTGGAGGTGCTCGATAGGACTACTGTACAATACAACCTTCGTTTGTTTGTTTGTTTGTTAGCGTGGGAAGTAAAGAGCGAATGTTTTCGTGAGAAAAGTAATTGACCCAGATACAGGGGAGTTTACACGGCCAACAGAGAGCCAACAAGGCTAACAAGGAGCCAAAAGAGCTAAGTAAAAACTATAGGGCTAGTTACTAGCATTCAAGCTCTCATGCCTGGTCGGCCTCTGTATTGTACCCAGCTAATAATCATACAGGAAGTGACTTGTAGAAGCTGAGCGTCGGGTCTAACCCAAATAAGCCTCTGCAGCGGAGGGCCATCTAGAAAAATATAAAATGCCAAGGCCGACATGTCACGAGTGGCGCATCATTCGGGTCGAGAGAGGAGAGCGCATATGTCCAAGGTCGCTAAACCTAAGAATTTCCGCAAGAACTGGCATCGATAACCACATCTGCCGTCAGAATGGCGACCTGCTCTGTTTGCCGCAACCTTGATGTGCCTGCTGAAATGCGTGAGTGCAAGGTGGGTAGCAAGGATGGCCTTGAATTATCATGGCCGGAGCTGAAGCAGTCAGCTAGCTCATGCATGGGCTGCGCACTCTTGTCCGATATCCTCAAGCGGTTCTACCCTTCGGAGTCATCTGGTGCTATACGCATGACATGGCACCACAGCCTAAGCCTACATGTTGACAGGGCTACTTATCCCTCAACACCTGAAGAGCTTGTAGTGTACAAAGTTGAAGGTAGGCAAGAGATGTGACACTAGCATATCGGCGTCCAAATCTAACCGGGACCTTCACATGGCTGAACTTTTGTAGGTACACCATGTCCCTGGGAAAGTATCTCGGCGATGAGTGACATAAGAGGATCCACCGATTCGGCGCAATCAATCAACTGGGCCAAAAAAGCGATTCGAGACTGCTCGGAGAGACACGAACTCTGTCGCATCACCGAAACTCCTGCCTTACCGACTCGGATTTTAGATATCGGAACCTCCGAATCTGAGAGTCACATTTTCTCGATCAAGCTCGTAGAGGGAAACGGCCGCCAAGGAAAATATACGTGCCTCAGCCACTGCTGGGGAGGCAAACCGCCGATCACGACAGTGCGAGCAAACATCGATCACCACAAGACCGAAATTCTGCTCTCAGCCCTCCCGAAGACGTTCTCGGACGCAGTGGTATTCACGTATCGGTTAGGTATCCGATATCTATGGATAGACTCACTGTGAGTAGGAGCCAAGCGCGTTGTCTTCCCCGCGGCTGCTCTAACATCGGTTTAGCTGCATAGTCCAAGACGACAGGGATGACTGGCAACGTGAGTCAGCTAGAATGGCGAGCATATACAGCAATTCCGTAGCCTGCATCGGAGCGACCATGTCTGAGGGGAGCCACGGAGGCTGCTTCCAGAAGCAGCCAGTCCGAGTGGAGTCGTTCCGATCGTCCGACTACCACCACATCGACGACCAAGGAGAATGGGAGGTCCATGTCCGTTTACCACTTGATCATGGAGCACTCTCGGACGGGACCATAGACACGAGATTCAACATTGCTAACCACAGCAGCGCACCTCTATTAACGCGCGCTTGGGTCTTTCAGGAGCGGCTCCTGTCGCCTAGATTTCTTCAATTCCTCGATAGTGAAATCCTCATGGAGTGCAGAGAAGGCGAAGACTGCCAATGTCAGTGTCAGCGGGGACTTGTGCTTGGGTCCGGACCGACGAAGAGTGAGCTTAGCCGGGGCCTGGCCACGGGAGAGTTAGCCTCTATTGCTTTACTTTGGCATCGCATAGTGATGGCGTATAATGCTCTCTGCATGACTTTTCTCACGGACCGGCTGGCGGCGATACAGGGTCTGGCGACACACTGTGGCAGGTATCGAAAGGGCAAGTATTGCGCCGGTCTTTGGGAGGACAGTATCTACGAAGACCTCGCATGGCAGTCTTGGAATCCGGGTGGACACAACACGCTGCCCCGCCCGAATGATCGCGTCGCACCGACATGGTCGTGGGCTTCGGTCAACTCGAAGATATTATATCTCTTCTGTGTCCCGGAGGTGCGTCGAATACATTGCCAGGTACTGTCTTCGTTTAATACTACTGCGGGCTCAGAGAAAGATGAGATACTCGTCTTGTCTGGGCCGGTGACAGAGGGTACCCTCGAATACAAAGGAAACGGGCTGACTGCAGAGTTTCAACGCCCGGATGCGGTTCGCAATATTCATATCTACGCCGATTATCCACTAGGCACCCCGGGGAGAAATTACGTGCCCTCTGGACAGAAAATCTTTTGCCTCAAATTTTGCACGATTCTTATTGTGGAGAGGGTTCCGGGGCACTTGCTGAGCCTGGTCCTGCGGAAAGTCGGAACTGAGCCAGATACGTTCGAGCGCATAGGTATACTTCGGCAAAGTACGGACCCGGCAAGAGCCGATTCGAAGCCAATATACGATGATGCAAGCAATGTAGCGGTTGTGAGAATTCGATAAATTCTCAAGGTCCACAGTGGCCAGAAATACCTGCAAGCGTGGGAGACGAGTCTAAGAGTATAAGGCAAATAATATACCATCAATAAGCTTGATCCCATTATAGTGATATAATTTGAACCTGGAACCTCCGAGGCGGCTCAATCTGTTTTAAGAATGTGCCCACCTCAACTGTGGCCCTCAAAAAATCATATGGATAGTCGGCGGGTTTGGTTCAACGACAACCCAGGCTCCTACCACGGTTGAATGCCGCCTTTCGTGACCACCTGTCCGACGTCCGCATCTCTCATTCCTTCGACAACATCCTTGACAAGCTGACCGCCAATACTAGGATCAATTGCGCCCTGGTTTCGATTTGTCTCCGCCCCATCACCTAGGCCAGTTGCGAGGTAGCCGGGCGAGATGCACCACACTTTAACACCGTCTGCATTCAGTATCCGATGCCATTCCCTAACAAGCTTCGGTTAGCATGTGTTTGCACTTCGAACCCTCTTACTTATAACCTTCGAAAACATACCTCATCATCATGTTCATCCCGGCCTTGCTGCTCCGGTAAGCAGCAATGCCCATATTCTTCTTGGGCTTAGGCCAGCCTTTATCAGGTATCTCATTGATCGGAATATTTCGGATTTCCGTGCCGGCAAGAGTGGAGGTGCCGCTGGTGATGAATAGGATGCGCGGATCCTCGGATTTGAGGAGGAGAGGCACAAAGGTGTTCGTCATGATTTGTGTGCCGACCGTATTAACAATCCATGATTGGGTCCAGACTTGTCTCATGGTCATTTTCCCGTCCCTCATCTGCGGATCGAGTTGGACTCCTAAGATCATTGCTTGTGTTAGAGCAAGCCTCGCTTCGGTACGCATTGGCAGCATGGTTATGGAAATACGTGCCCGCGTTGTTGATCAAAGTATCCAACTTTCCGAATAAGGTTTTAACCTCCCCGAAAGCAGCTTCGATAGAGTTGTCGTCTTCGATGTCGATTTGCATTGGACGGATGCTGCTCTGGGTAGACGGAAACTCGGCCATCACTTCCTCGACGGCCTTCGATGCCTTGTCCATGGATCTTCCGCCGACGAGTATCTCGTATGGTACGCTAGAGGAAGCGAGGGCTCTGATAATCTGGAACCCAAGCCCGGTGTTGGCGCCGGTCACGAAGACAATCTTCTTGGCGTCCATTTCGGCAGTAGGACTTGTTAGTTCGTTCTAAGCCAAGTAACTCGACAGAGAGAGAAGTGTTGGGCAATTCAGTACGGGAGTGTCTGCAAAATATGTCGGAAGAGGAGGAAGTATTTATGTCTCTTATTCATCAACAATTCTCTTTGCAAACTTGACGTCCTGAGCAAGCAGTAGCGCTGGATTTATCGGGCTCTCACCCGTCGCTCCTGGGGCCGGTCCGTGCGGGGCGCTGTTTCTCGGCCGACAACTCCGCCCGCGAGGCAAATTAATGTGGGGTTCGGACCCATCCCGCCTCACCCCGTCATATCTCCGGCGCCCCATTTATGCCACCCAGGTCTAAGAATTGCTCTAGATATGTCCAAGACGTGTCGTTCATTGGTGATATTACTTCATCGCTCAAGGTCCAGTCTACCCCATCCCGGGCTGGTTCGATGGCCTGGTTTCCCGTTGGCATAGCCACCCTAACCGGTGCACTTGAACTCGGTGGCCTTGTCTGCCTCCCAAAACAACGAATCGTGGCGCGGACAATCGAAAGACCTCTCGCGGTATCCTTTCTTTTGTGTCCGACCTGCTCCGATAAAGCCCTTTCGGCTCTGGTAAGCAGGCCCATCACGAGTTCCCTGTTTACTAGGCAATGTTGTCCTTCACTTCCCGTGCAGAGCGCAAGGCAAAGAGAGGATACGCCGAGCAAAAAGTCATGCCATGTAATGCTGGTCATAAACCACTGTTGGGTGTCTAGCTGACCCCCTGGCAAGCATTCTTGATAGGCGTCTAGAAAATCCCGGACAAGACCCACGGCCATGTCGAAGCAAATTTTCATACTCGGTAGCCGAAAACTAGTCACGTACGGGCGGTGCAAGACGCAGCGACATTTTTTGTAGAGAAACGAGACGGTAAGCCGAGTGATAATGACATCCGCCGAATCAATGATAGATTGAGCCATGGTCCGCGGGCGAAGAATCTCGGGCAAAGCATCGTAAACGCCCTGGAGTTCGGCATCCAGCACGTCGACTTCCGCGTATACGGGGCTGTCCGTATTGGTCATGTTACCAAGAACATGGCGCAGAATCTTTTCGAATACGGCCATGAACCTGTGCTTTGTTATATAGAAGAGGATACCGGTTATCTCGGTTTCAGGCCGTGGGGAAGGCAGTACCATGGAGGATTCATCGAAATCAGAGTCAAGCAAGTTTCTGGGTGCCGTTGTATCCCAGGTGGGAAACTGAACACCACTTGGGAGCCCGAGGTGGAAGGATACTAATAGGTCGAGCTGCATGCACGCTGACCATGTTCGCCGCCGCATTTCTTTCTCGAATGGCGACTGGCTAGTCATATCTGGCTCTCGGTGGTAGCCCATACTCGAGGCTAGGCGGACCAGAACGCCGAAGAGAGGCCCGATATCTGAGGGCAGTTCGTGACTGGTGAGACACTGTGCATGGGCGTAGAGGAGAAGAGACTCGACGGCAAACCGTTTCGGACGGAAGTATTCCCCGATGGCCAGGCACTGAGCGGCTGCGCTGGAAAACCTGTAATCGACACTCTCGCACCCTTTGCCACGTCTCAGCGTGTATGTGGCCACATACAAGACCGAAAAGAGCATCGACGTCCACAAAGGAGACGCGCCGCCCGGGTTATCCCAAAATGCCTGGTATTGTCTGAGAAATTGAAGAGAATGTACGAAAGGCGCAGCGACAGCTTTGGCTCTGAAATATATGGAGATTAGACGGTCTGCATCTTGCTTCTGAGGCAGGTATATCATCAAGACATCCTGAAAATTTGACGAAGGGGAGATCCCACAACCAAAGATGAGACCCGTTCCTGGGCCCTCCTTCTCGGTCAGCTCAATCTCTGGAGAAGAAGGACCATCGTGAACGATGGAAGATCTGAGCTCTTGGATATCTTCAAGCATGGCTGACCAGTGAGTTGAGCCGTTGTAAGTTAGATTATCACTAGATACTCGTGCCGAGATAGTATCGATTGGTCCTCCAACACTTTGCGCCTCTATTTCTTGGGAATAGGCTGCAGCTGGAGCATGATCGGCCAAGGGGTCCCCATGCCGTGCAGCGAGTTGGTAGACAATCTGCTCCAGCTGCTCTAATCTGGTCTCAGCCTGTAAGCGCCGCTCCCGCTCATGCTCGAGCCCAGTGGCCGGTCGCTCATAGGTGCACGATTCCGCATCTCCTCTGCGGATGCAGCTGCCGCATGGTGAAATTCGATCGCATCTCAGCTTCCTTCTTCGGCATTCACTGCAGGCCAGACGCTCCCGGTTGCGCGTGATAGCGCGGCCCTGTAGAGTTGTCATTGGAGCGATGCATCGGCCACTGGCCAGGAGAGGGAAGAAAGGTTATCGAAAGGTTATCGTGAGCGAGCAATCTGATCACTGAGCGCCGATGTAGTGTCATGACCTCCGACCTAACGCGGTGGGGCCCAGACCTAGCCTTGACGCTGATGGGAGTTTCGGTTGGTGACCGTTCAAGATCTTCCAAATCTATGAAGCTGCTGAAAAAAGTACGGAGCTCACCCATTGGCAAAACCTGGCGCTATAAACACTGATCAATTAATCACGTGCTGAACGAAAAGGAAATGCCTTTTGCTCCGCAGCGTTTCATCGCGGAAACCAGAGGCTACCTTATTTGGGGGCTGCATGACAGTGCGCAATCTTTCTGGCTCAAATACCATCTGCTGTGGCACAACATCGATGGGTGCATATTCATACGGAACATGCACCCCCCAACAACTAAGATTTCGGGCATCGCGATGCCAATGGTGATTTGTATGTACAAACGAGTCACATTTTGAGTTTATGGGCCCTGTTCTATCCACCCTGCAACCGAATTTTTCTATCGCCGGAACGGAGTGGTGGGCCAGTCCGAGGCTGCCTCGAGGGCAAGCCGCTTCGCGAGTGATAATTCAAGCATCCGGTCATCGGTTATAACAAAGACAGTCGCAGTGAATCCCGACGGATGAAAAGTAATGATAGGTGAAATTAATATCTGTGGGAGGCAAATCTCTAACTCCACCCGGGCAACCTATAATCCGAGTTCCCACCTACAAGGGATCTTGGTAGTTATAGAGGAATGCTTGAGAACAAGGACTGGTTGAACAAACTATCGAATTCTGCGTCCCAGTCAACTTCCCGATCAGGCCCGGGGCTGAACCGAGCCTGTCTGCTACTGAGGCTTTGCCAGTCGGCCCAGTCAGGACTTTGAGATGAAAGGTTGCAGCTTGTATTCGAGGTAGTTTTGGATGTGTTGATTGATGCTTCCCCCGATTCGCTCGGGTTTGTGCTGGTAGATGACTGCCTGTAAAGCTATAAGAGGCGTGGCTGCAAATTCAAGACGATTTCGGCAACTCTTGGCCGAATACGCTCTTCGATGTCCCAGAATTCCTCCTTGAACATGGTTTCAAGTTCACGGCGAACTAAAGCAGGCATTTCCCTACGGAGGAAATTGGTGTATTCCTCAAATTCTACTAATGGAAGTATGTCGTTGTTGCTCTCCTTACTATCATGGTCTAAAGATGTTAGCATTTCTTTCATCCCGACAGAATATGAGCACCGTCAACTGAAAGGCAGAAGGTATGGAACCTGAAGCATCGTCTGGGAACAGGATGGTATAAATCTCCCGCCATCGTTCCTCGGCCGTCATGTCTGCATGGGTCTTCTTACGACTTCGAAGCTTCTTTTCCTGGTCTTTGGTGAAGCCCTCCACAAACTTGGCTTTTGGGCAAAGGTTGCAGGGGGGGTCTTGCTGCAGATGTGACCTCAATATTGTGTCTGTCTTAAAAGGCTCCCAGCACCGAGGGCACTGGAGTGGCAGTTGGTGGCGTCGATACAGATGAGTCCTATGAACTTTAGCTAGATACATGCAATGCTGGAGCATTGGATACTGACTTGACACGGTGGCGGCTGAACTGAAGGTAGGCTGTGCCTTAAGAGCGGATCAGTCTTGCACAGATGTGCAAAACAAAAACCGATAATCAGGCTATACCTTTTTGAGAATGCAGGGATCTTGGTGTCACTAACCGCCACTATCAGAGATCGACGCGGAAACAACCGAACCGAGTGCCTGTGGAAGTGTTTCTCCTCTGGAGATGTTTGCAGGAGTAACAGTAGAAAGTCTGTACATCAAATTCCACAGCGATAGTGGTTCATTTTTTATTATACACCAAACAATGAATGCCTCTAGATGGTACAAAATCAGCGTCGTTGCAGCTGTTCACTACACAAGTCTGCACGGAACTGAGTCCAGAGCACAAGGGCTGAACGTTGAGGGAGGTCCGACGAAAGCTGCATCAGAGCAAACATGACCAAAACGATACGTTGTGCCGGTAGACTTCCTTGCAGCAACCGTAAGTTGACTATTAGAGTGGCTTACTGTTGTTTGTAACTGCATCGGTAGCGGCGGACATGTCCTCACCCACCGCATTCCCGTATGAGGCATCTCTACAGGTCCTACCTCGTTCTGGAGACGAGGTAACGGCCATCTGTTAGACTTGTTCCTTTTTACTTCTTATCTGTTCTTGTTCTGTGTTAACAGCTGATCGCACCAAAACTGAGAAATGAAAACCGCCACAGTCGGTCCTTGCACGGTCGATGTGGGCTCCTAGACGCCCATGGGTTCCTCCTATCCGCATAAAGATGCCGCCATTCTCACCGTTGTGGCCAGCAAATTTGGCCTTTGTACCTCCTGGCATCTCGCACGTCAGGACTTCACAAATATCACAAGCCTGAACCGGTTTCCCTATCTTTCTTTGGACTCTGTCGGCTTTGACATCAATAAGATTGTCGGAGTGCGAAATGACATCCCGGCAACGCGGCAACGGCTCGCGTAAGCCGTGAAGCGCTCGCTAGCTGGCAGGAGCCCATGTTCAAAGACGTCTGCCACGAAGTCGAGTTGATTACGTCTGTGACTCCCTAGGACCAGATAGCGTACTGTCGTTCGGCCTATGAGAGCTGGCTAAACTGCGGAGAAGCGAGGAACGTGCGGTGGCTAGAGAAGCCCGAGGACTTCCGCGATTTAGTGCCCGAGCTAGGCACTCGGTCGGGGTTATACGGGGGGAGGGGTTCTTTCATAGAAGGGCAGGCTCGCCTGATGCGGGTGATGCGCTAAAGCTGGTTGGGCGACGAAGCCAGTCGGCTCAGCGTAAAATTAATCTGTGGGCCAAAATAGGCGATGAAGAGACTATTGTCAGGAAAGGATGGAAAAGCCACAAGCATTGTTGCTAAAGATGGCCCTGGATGAGCGGGCGACATGGTGGTTATGCGCACCGGGACATGGGAAGACTCCTTGTTAGACAGGAAAAGAAATTGGAGGTAAGATGCTGGACGGTGGCGCACGTACAACCGGACATTCCATAGGCAACCGATTCTCACGAATCTCGAAGGTATGACAAAAGCACGATTTAGGCCTCTTCTTCGAGCCCAACAAAGATCGTCTTTTGAAATTCTGGAACGAGTTCTCGGGTTTCACTTACGATATCGCAATACCTGACGGCCGAACGACGTCGCGGGCGCGCTCACATGCCCAGAACCTGGGCGACTCTATGGCAGACACATCGCGGAAAGACCTTCGAGGGTGAAGCTTCTAATAAAATAAGGGATAGATTTTATAAAAAATCAAATTTAAAAAAAAAAGTTTTAGAAAAGAAGGAACAAATGGGAAAAATCAAGGCTTTAGATATTGAGAGAATGTAAAAAGACTTTTCTAGATTTTCATCTATACGAGTTCCCGCCTTAGGCCACGCCCCCTATAGGACGAGACGAGATTGGGGTATTACGGATATGCAAGGTGCCTCAATCGTGCCTAATAAATGGCTCAGCCAATTACGGTAGAGGGGCTGTGTGATGCAGGTGTGGGAGGCCTTGTCGCTGCGGGGCTGGACAACCTCAGACAGGCGAGGCTCTGAGCCAGGAGCTGAGGACACAACATCGAGTCGTCGGCCCCGCGTTCGGTGGCTTCAGCTATGCGGCTCATCGAAGTGACCACGCTCAGGGTTGTCGAGGCTTCTGATGATCACGGCAAGCCTCCAAGATATGCTATCTTGTCCCATACTTGGGGCAACGACGAGGATGAAGTGTTATTGAGGGAAATGCAAGGCGAGCCCTTGCCGGCCTTGTCTCCGCCCGTCAAACTCGGCTTTGGCAAGATTCGGCGCTCTGCTGAGATGGCCAAGACTGATTTTGATTTGCCGTACGTATGGGTCGATACGTGCTGCATTGACAAGACGTCAAGCTCCGAGCTCTCCGAGGCCATCAACACAATGTACCGCTGGTACCAGGAAGCGAAGATATGTTTTGCATACCTATCGGATGTATCGAAACCATCCGGAAACGACAGCCGGTCAATGACTGAGGCGATGCGAGCAAGCCGCTGGTTCACACGCGGCTGGACGCTGCAGGAGCTCATCGCACCGGCCGAGGTCATCTTTTTCGACAAGGACTGGGCTGTTCTGGGCAGGAAGTCCGAACCGAAATTTCGAGCCTCTCTCACCCAGATCACGGGGATCGACCCGTCTGTGCTTGCTGGGCTGGCCAAGGTGCAGGATATCAGCATCGGCGACCGCATGAAGTTTGCGTCGCGACGGGAGACGAAGCGCCGTGAGGATTTGGCCTATTGCCTGCTGGGCCTCTTCGACGTCAACATGCCCTTGCTGTACGGGGAGGGCTCGCGAGCCTTCATCCGACTTCAGGAGGAGATCATGAAAGGTGTTTCTAAAACCAACGTAGCGAACGAGCAGCAGAGGCTGATTCTTGGCAGTATCCGACGACCAATCCATTTTTGCGTGGCAGCTGCCTGAGCAGGACAGATCTCTTTCTCCCATCTGCGGGCTCCTCGCACCATCCCCTCGCTGCTTCGAAACTGGCTTGCGCACCAGCCCATTGCCGTCTCTCATTCTCAACGAGCCGACCACAATAACCGGGGCTGGTCTTCGCAGCTGTTTCTACATACGGCCGCACTCAAGCCCCTTTCTACCGTTTCCGCATTTCTTTGCCCTCCTTGATTGTTATCCTCTCTCGACCGAGACTATGGTGCCGATTGAAGAGCTTTCGGACCTTGGCATGATACCATTCCCTAAATCACAAGCCAGGGAACTCTTCCAAGGCCGTGAAGATGCTTATCTGGCAATCCTTCTGGGAAAGGTAGGTGAGGGGCAATATGCGCGTGTCAACGCCCACCGTCTCTACTTAGTCCCGCCGCCGCAGACTCCCGGCTTGTTGGGGATGGAGGAGGGCTACCAGACCGTCTATGCCAAGCAGAACCCAGTATTTAATGCTCCGGACGTTCTCCTGAGAATTCAGCGCGGCAGTGTATTCTTTTCAATTCATTTCGTCGGCGCGTATCCGGACTTCCGGTGGCTAGAGCATTCGCGCTGCCTCCGGTCTGACCCGTCGCGGGTCGGAGGCATCATGGGCCTGTTCCGCTTCCAGGTCCACAGCCGCCATAGCCGCTCACACGATGGTAACCTCGTTGATGTGGTCTTTGGCCTTCGTCTCGAATCGGATGGCAGTTGGAAGTGCTGGAACCAACGCCATGTAGACACCGGGTCTATGCATCTCTCAGATGCGTTCCGCCATCTCAGTGCGGCTACATATGAGCTTGGCGGCGGCCCAGACCTGGGAGATGCTTCTGTCCCCCTTTCAGTGGACACAAAGGCCAGTACAATACACTCACGGAATGCCATTGAGCTTGTTGTTGGTCCGCCTCTCGAGCTCGATGCAGCCACCACGACTGATCATATTCACACCCTGGAACGCCCTAGACTGATCCAGGGGTTTAAACGAGCAACATCAGATTGGCCCATCCAGGCCTTGACGAGCACCTTCACGGTTTTAGATGAGCTATCTCTGAGTGTTTTCACGAGATGGCCCAGTCCCGCTGCACCCAGGAACAGGATGACAGCTATACGCATTGACAGAAACCCAGAGACCAGCACCTCACGCTGCATGGAGCAACTGTCAAATCTTTTGAGGGCAGTTCGAACGTCGCCAATTGATATGCTTGGAACAGACGGATTTGCTCAACTAGATGCCGCTAGTGACAAAGGCGTCTATCAACTTCTGGAGAGGGTCACCGGAAGCAGTCAAACAGGGGGGGGCAGGGCTCATCTAGCGACAGACAGACTTCCATCCCATCTCTTCGAGTCCATTGTTGCCAAAACAGTTCCTGGTCAGACAATCCGTGAGGAGTATGGTTCGGTCTGCTGGCTGGCGCTTCCGCCGATATTTTGGGCTGTATTGACGGGCCAGCTACTCCTCGCTGTCACCATGGTTACCCGACAGAAACTACCTTCTGGCTCAGCTTGGTCTTTCTCTGGCTTGTCGCTCCTCCACCTTGCTGCGATCCGAGTCCATAGCCAGGGGCCAGAGAGTGATGTGCGTCTGACCAACGCCTTGCTCTCGCTCCTGGAAGGGACCCCGCTGGTCGCTGTAACGGATTCCCATGGTGATACTCCCAGCCCTTTTGTAGCTGCGTACCGGAAATCTAAAGTCGACGGGTCGCTACTACGCCTGCTTCTTCCCGAGGATATGCGACATAACAAGTATCTGCCCTTGAATTTGTACAGAGAGACGCCGCTGCACCGTGCGGCAGCCATGGGTAATGTTTGGGCCACGGGCTGGCTTCTAGAAAACGTTGCCAGGCGTGAAAAGGAGGCTGGCCGGAGCTATGTGGACTTTAAGGATATGGGCAGCAGGACCGCACTGTGGCATGCCGTGGCAGGCCAATCCCTGGAAACCACGAAGCAGCTACTCGACTACGGTGCAAAGGTAGATGAACCCGACAACATAGGGCGGACGCCATTGCATATAGCATGCTTAGTGGGCGATGCTGCTATGATAACCTTGCTCTTGCAGCAAGGTGCCAGCCTAGGGCTAAGGACCCGGGCTCCGAGATTCACGCCATTGCAGCTAGTTGCTCTGTTTGGGCACGCTGAGTGCCTCACAATCCTCCTCCGACACCACGCGATGCAGAATGATGGCGATCAACACCAGCCTGGGGATGTACAAAATTCACCTATGCATCTAGCCGCTGCTAATGGGTGGCTCGAGTGTGTACAGGTGCTGTTTGAGCATGGCCTAGGGTTGGAGATGTATAAACGGAGTGCCCATCTTGTTCTCCTGAACCCTTACGCAGATTATGGCTGCGCTAGCGTTTTACACGGGTCGATGACTGATGCGATAGAAGCAGCTCGCTTTTGTCACAACGAAAGTGTACTGGCTTATCTCGAGTCGCAAAAAATGGAACACAAGGTGCCTCCACAGGCTGCTCTGGAGTCTCTACAAGCACTGCTTCTAGCCAAGAAGAGAGAGAACGAGAAGGCTATATCTACAGACTAGAAATAAGACTATTTTAGAAGTTCTAAAGGTTCTATGGCAATTATTTAGTTGTTCTACTTGTAATATACTAGGTCTAATCCATATATTTGGATGCTCCACCTACTTCTTTAGCACGGTTGGCTTTAGTAACGCCTTTCTGGTCACTTGTCATCTCAAACGGTTGACAAGTTATCGAACCCTTCATAGCCGTTATCACTAGTAGATACATCGGCAGACGGCTGTTACCTATCGCATGTTGTGCTGTGAATATTTTTTTTTTGCATGCTGGTATTCACAATCATCTCACAGATCAATCCTGACGGTCAAGCCTCTTCGCGGTCCCTGGCTGCCTTTATTTCTATCTTCTGCTTCAGCTTCACCGCCGCCTGCGGCGCTATCTGGCCCCGAGCCGGGACTAAGGGAAGTGCGCTACAACTTCTATGCTCGAAGTCTAGATCGATTCGGTTTATATCAAATATTGCCCAGAGCTTTCTTCGCTTCCTCCACGGCATCGTATAAACGCAGCCATAGCCCAGCAGATTGTAGGTCATCCACTAACCGGGTCAACATCTATCCAGAGGAGGTTGGGAGGCCCATGGTGGGATGGCAGAGAGGAGGGGGAGGGCAGAATCCGCTTACAATGCGATTGATCCTGTCCATCAAACCACTTTCGACATATTTCTAACACTTCTTTGTGTTTCTCAGTCTTGTCTGATTCGCCTAGACGTATCGTCGACAGCATCTGGGTAGTTGCGTAGCGCGGGACCCTTAGTTTCTGTAGTAGGTCTAGCCGCTTGGGGATCTCGCTGGCGTCGTGCAAATTGCTGAGACACACACCGAGTACACCCGCATCCTCAATAGACATGGTTCCGCCTTGGGCTCGGTACGGTGGCATTGGATGCAATGCGTCGCCAAGCATGCACAGCTTTCCGTTGTGCAGAATGTTGACTGGGTCGCGGTTGCAGATTTTCCAAAGCAGAGGTTTGTCAGCCGCGCTCAGTATCTCGGTGAAAACCGGGTGCCAGTGTCGAAACTCGTGAAGGAGAACGTCTTGCTCGCACCTTGCGAACCATTCCTCCGAGCTTGCATAGCTATCGTTGTCTGGAATGATGACGTCCAATGCGTGAATGGTATCAAAACCGCAAGACCACCAAACAAAGCTCCGCCCAGTCTGGTCTGTGGCAAACCATGCCTGTCCGCTGCCCTCCTCGAACTTGGCCTGAATTACTTCGTTGTCTTTGAACTTTTCTCGGGCTTCTTTTAGGCGATGGTCTTGGATGAGTAGCCTGAAAGCCGAATATCCGGTGGACCTAGCAACATTCTCCGTCCCGAGGATGATTCGCGCCGCTTTGGACTTGATGCCGTCGCACGCAACCACGAGGTCTCCAGCGACCAAGACGCCACTGTCCAGTTTTATCATCGACTGGGCATGGTCGTAGTCTACCACGTTAGCATTGTAAACGATTTGAATAGTCCCTTCCCCTTCGACTTGCTTCTCTGCCTCTCTCCTAAGCAAAATCCTCAGGTCGCTTCGTGTTGTCATGTGGCTAGCATCGCCCTGTGCTGCAAGATCGACGTAGATTCGCTGGCGGATATCAAGTGTCGACCCGTCTAGCTGTATCCCCTCTTTCCACGTAGACGAGCCTAGGGCGGCTGGGTCCAGCCCCCAGGACTTTAGAACCTTGGTTCCGTTCGGGCTGACAACAATCCCTGCGCCTGCGTCAGCGTCAGCTCCATATCGCTCGTATATCGTGACGTTATGGCCGGCGTGCCGGAGGGCAATGGCGCAGCTAAGGCCGCAGATGCCACCTCCCACGATCAATATATTGACGGGCATGGCGATTAGTTTCTATTGCTAGTAATTAGGTTGACTGATTTACGAGTTGTCGCAGGACATTACGGATATCCTCCAGAATATATCTCCTGCATCGCCTGCTGTAGCCCCACTCCTAGCACTAGTGCTGACAGCGCTACTCTGTGTATGGAGACCGCCAAGTGATCCAGACCTTATCCCTAGTTAGGCAGGTTCAGGGAGAACTAGGGTGTCATCTGGGGTCCTATAAATCAACGGGACCCGTCGATTTAAGATTTTACGGCGCCCGTCGACATTACTTAAGCCCGTATGAGGGAGGGGGGGATCTGCAACCACCATATATAGGATCCTAACCCTCGATAAGGGAATATAGACTGTGAACACTAATGTGATGGAAGTCGCTGACAGGGTAGGCACCTGAGTCTTGATTATATGACTATCCTAAGGATCTAGCTTCCAAGCCAGTTTAGCGCTAGCTATTCCATACCATTTTATCAATGCTCTAATCTATTTGAACTAGTGGTATTAACAACCTGTCCTCCTTAAGCACAGCATAATAATCTAAAGCCTAAGTGTCTTTTTTCTTGAGGAAATTAAAGCTTATTATAATCTCCTCCTGCTTAATCACCTTAATCTCGTTCTTAACTAAAATATTATAAATAAACTTTAAGAGACAAAGAAGTTCTTTAATAGATAATGAACAGGGATGAAGTAAAGGGTTAATATTTCTTACTTATCCTATAATCTTATTTATATTAGCTAGAGCTTTAAAGTTAGCCTCTTTAATATAATATTAGCTTTTAAAAGTAAAACAAAAGGACAGAATAAGTTTTATCTTAGTAATAAGTATACTTAAGTATATTGTATCAGATTTAGCAAGAAAGCTGTTCAAGATCTAAGATTGTCAGAAAGTTATTTAAGGTTTAAGATAGCAGGCCTGTGTGATAGCTACTCTTTCATCCTCTTAAGCCTAGGCTCTCAGAGAAAGATTAGTACTGATTAAGTTATCTTGTAAGGCTGCAATAACCTTTATTAGAGCTTTAATACTATAGTATAGCTAAAGTTATCACAAGCTTGCTATAGTGTAACTAAAACTTACTATAACTATTATAGTAGCTTTTTAAACTTTAATAAGCGTTATATATAACACTAATCATAGCTTATCAGTCGTAACAAGCTCTATACATAAAGGTCTAGGATAAGGCTCTATAAGCTCTGAGTAGCTACATCTATCAACGATTAATTATAATAATTACTAGATTTTCACTGTGCTTAGGGATACTAGGTATCGTATCTACTGTATAGATTGACAGTTTTTCTTTTTTTTTTCTATGTGCGCAGCTGTAAGGCCCCAGAGCATACAGCCTTAGAATAGGGCACGCAGCTGAAAGCAGAACCTAGAAGGTTCACGAGTAAAGGAGAACAGCCAGTATGACTCCAGTGTAAGCCGCAACCGGCCTAGGAGTCAGGCAGGAAACACAGGGGATTCGGGGCCGAGTCAGGATCCGATAGGGGAGGAAAACCTTTCACCTGTATAAGTAGGAGCCCTAAGGGCCTCAAACTTGAGGAACTTAAGGATCAGTCTCTGTTACAGCCTTAGTGATAGCGATCCAATACATTCCCCTTCTCGTGGCCGAGCTAATCCACCCCCTGATACCCGCCTAGGGCATTACAGCAGCCCAACTTTTAAGGGCTGCTAGAGATAAATTACGTTGTATATAATATATTTAAAAAATATTGATCATTACTGGATGTTCGCTGTGCTTAGAGATACCGTGTATGGTATCTACTGCGTGTATTGACGTTTTTCATTTCTTCTGTGTGCGCAGCCCACTTTTGAGGCTTGCTAAAGATAAATTACCTTGCATAATATATTTAAACATATTTATTGCTAAGATAAAACTTATTATAGTTTCGAGACTGAAGTATGTGGAGTTCAGCTCTTTAGACTAAGAGCTTCGATGTTCAAGCATTCCTCGCCACATCTCAACAACTAACATAGAAGCTATTCATCTGATAAGTTCTCCAGCCACACTCGTCATAATCGCCTGTCCCCGTATACCTAGGACATTATATTGTTAGTGCTAATGGTTTAGAAAGCCGGAGTACCTGTGAGGCATCGGATTGAGAACTATTTCGTGGTGAAAAGCATACTCTCCAAGATTCGTTCCCGTGCAACCAGACCCCGAATACATGGTCACAGCTTGGCCTTTCATATGAAAATGGACACAGACACTCGGCCAGCTGGAAGGAACATCATTGCAGTTGCAGTTCCCAAGGCCCATACTGGTGTCGTAGTTCCCAGCTTCACCGCAAGAAAGAGCTGATTCATCATAAAAGACATAACTATTGACGGATTCGGGCTGGAAGTAGAGATTAGAACCGCTGACACGTGATATAGCGATGCTGAAGAGGAATGTAAACGTTTTAGTGATGGGAAGATGCATGATGGTTTGCTCCTTTTTCCGAAGATATCCTGATATGTAGTGGAACAGCCTTATGTGAGGAGAGCTGTTTACTGCTGCTCATCTAAATTGTATTTCGTCTTGGGACATATAATGAAACCTCCATAGCTCTTTCATGCCTCACAGTGAACTTTATATTCGTTGGCGGTATAATTATCGTCCGGGTCTTACTACTTCCTTAGTGCTACCTTTCTTCTATGCCAAAAATTTAACTCGCCAGTGGGTGGTCAGCCCCGCATGTGGTTATGCCGCACTCAGCTCGCGTCGGGGTGGCATGATTTTTGTACCACCACTCTCGAAGCAAAGGCTTGATCGCCACCGCTCCTCAGTCCCGTTGAATATGGCAATACTCCAGAATGGACGTCGATTGGGAAGACCCATACATCTGGCTGACGGTGCAAACCAATCTGGAAACCCTGCTGGTCTCGCCTGCGGCGGACAAATTACCTCGACCAGGGACGTTTCTGTCCCAGAATATACTCCGGATCGCTGCAGAAGCTCAGAATGAGCTCGGTTTGTCCTTCACTGATGATCCATGGATCTTTTCAGATGAAGGACTGGTACACTTCCGGCACGAATTGCTACGTGGCGCTACTAACCAGTCGGGCCGACCAGCGCCGTGCCGCGCTAGTGTGCCCCCGTGCAAATAATCACGCCACCTTTTTAGGAACCGCCTCTGACAACAGTACTTGAAATCATCTCTTGCATCAAGACTAATCATATCATGCTTCATTGCTGAGTTGCAGGGAGTTATGCTAGTAAACTAGGCTCCTTACTATCCTAGACAGTTATCCACTTGATTTTATTTTATTATAAACAGGACTAGAACATTACATCCGCTGTTTATTAGGAACATCTCTATCTAGTTCCACTAGGCAACACTTAACTTATATTTAACCAATTGTATTAGTAACTTAATGCCTTTAACGAAATCTAAGGCTTTAAATTTCCCCAGAGAGAATTCTGGGAAGTTTTTCAGTGATGATTAGAACTTATACATCTAGATGTTATATATTAGATACTTAAAACTTATTGTCTTATTAATAATATATAAGCTATAATTTATCTTGTTAAATTAATTTACTTCAGACTAGGCTATAGAATTAGATATTTATAAAAAATAATGTATATAGTTCCTATAAGATATGGTATTAGCTTTTAAAGGTAAAAAGAAGAACTAGAATAGGTTTTATCTTAGTAATAGGCTTGAGTATAATTATTATATAAGGTTTGGTGAGTGGAGTAGTATGTTTCGCGAAGAAGTTGTTTAAAGTCTAAGATAGCTTGTATAATAGCTACTCTCTTATCCTTTTAAGCCTGGCTTATTAGAGAAGGTTGTAACTGATTAAGTTATCTTAGCTCTAAGACTTTTTCTAGAGCTTTTATACTATAGTATAGCTAAAGTTATTATAAGCTTATTAGAATATAGCTAAACCTTACTATAACTATATATTGTCAGGAGTATATGATTATAGAAGCTTTATTAGCTTTACTGGGTATTATTGAGAACGGGGAGCAGGAAGCAGAGCACGTGCGGAACAACCCACACACAACACCACCACCATACACTCCGTAGCCTAGTAGCCACAGCGCGGAACCAATACCACGATCTTGCGATCTAGTTCGTAGGTAGGGCCGTTGAAGCAGCGTAAGTCTAGTGGTACGTGGAAGAGGGCATGCCAATGCGAGATCCAACGAGTGCTGGGCTCTGACCAGGGCAGGATGAACACGTAGGAATGGGGCGGAGCCCCGTAATGGTCGTACAGAGTGGTCTTGTGGTTGGTCTTGTCTAGGGAAACGAATAAAGCTTGATTCTCAATGATCTAGATGAGGGTAAGGATGGATGACTTGATCGGTTGATGATGGGATGGTCCTCCTCCCTGAGGTAGGACGGCATCTTTTAACTACTTATACAAATCGAGCTGGCATGGCCTGGTCAGACCAGGGTCTGGATCCACCATGCAGTTCCTCCCGTACCAGGGCCACGCTGGGCGAAAAGAAAAAATCCACTGACTACCCCCAGCTCATTATATATAATAGAAGCTAATCGTGGCTTGTTAGCCCTAATAAGCTTTATAAGCCTTAAGTAGCTGCATCTATCAATGATTAATTGTGATTATTACTGGACTTTTACTGTGTTTACAGATACTAGTTATAGTATCTACTGTGTGGATTGATGGTTTTTTTAGTTTTTTCTATGTGGACTGCCTAACTTTTAAGGCTTGCTAAAGATAAATTACCTTGCATATACATATAAAAATACACTTAATATTAATATATAAATACTTATTATTCGTGGTAATAATAAATAATATATATTAATAGATAACAGTTAGAAAGTATAAGTATTTTAAGCTATTAATACTTAGTAGCCTAGCTAAGTACCTTATGAAATGTAAACTGGTTGGCGCCTACTAAGTTCTTCAACCTTGCCAACTATCTGCACGTCATTCGGATGAAAAGTATGAAGCGTTAGCCAACAAAGCATACGAAAAACCAGTGTGCACCAAATTTGGGTAATAACTTCTGGCTGACCACGAATCGTGCCTGAATCACGGCGACTGTTAGTCCTGATGACAAGCTCGATAGTACGTGGAAGAACCACTGTCCAGTAGATGCTCATGTAAGTTGACTCTCTATCTTCTTGATCGACGCATTCGAGTTCTCCAAAGCTCTTTTTGCGTGAACGGTTCGTTTCTTGTACGCTACCCAGAGAGATCGCGCCATTGTCGTTGCCTTCATCCGCCGCACCACCCTCGTTTAGCAATCTTAGCACTTCCTCAAAGTGTGTCCGCAGGACCATTAGCACGGTACTCTGAGGCCAGTAAGTGGCAATCGCTTTATCGCATTGATCGAGATCGTCGTGAAGTCGATAGCACAACAGCGGTCCTACGCTCGGATTATCTAGATGCAAGTCCTGACGTATGTCGTCACTGGTAGTCTGGAGATCTTCTAGGTCCTGATTCATTCTCCGGATCTCGCCCATCCAATCCGAGTTATGGTTGGGTGTTAACTCAAGAGCACGTAGGTACCGAGTGAAAGCGCCAAAGAGGCGGCGGGGAGAGAATTTGGTTTTGGGCCACCGAAATGTTGTCGGATTAGGAAGCATCTGGAACAAACTGTTCTTGATATGAAGCGTTTTGCAAGTCATTCCGAGCAACTCGAAAGAAACTAGAACGCAAAACGATTAGTTAAAGGGTTCCTTGTTAAATAAAAAGTCGCCTAACCTGGGAATATGTGGTCAAGCTTTGCCTGGGGGTCCCGAAAATAGTTGGCTGTCCTAGCATTGCATCCTATGAAGGCGAAGGACTCGCTGGTATCAGTAGCGCTTCCGAGGCACAACCTAAGGAGAGCCTTGTCTTCGTCTCTACCGTTTTCGTCTCTCCCAAAGCTGGTTGAAAAGCATCCCATGCACAAGTCTCTGATCTCGTCGACAGGAATGAGGCGATGGTGACCAAATGACGACTTGCCAACAATCTGAAACGAGAACATAACTCCAAGCCCATCTACTCTTGAACCGCCCAGGATAATGCCGTTGCCCTCGGCAAAATACCTACTATTCGGACGGTCAAACTCTTTCCAGTAAATGCCTAGTATGGCGGCTATTTCGATAAGGTGGGCTAAGGTAGTGGTGGCGTACGGCCTGTCCACCCGGCTTGGTAGCGCGTCCCAGCTGATGAGTTTAGCTTGCACCGCTACAGCAAGGGTGCGGTCGTCCCAGAATCTCGCCGGAGACAAGCCCATGAGGGTTCTGCTCGCAAATTCGGCTCTATGCCAATCCGCCGACAATGATTCCATTCGCTGTAGCAGCCACAACAGAGTAAGCCAAGTCGCAAGTTCCTTGGGCTCACCAGGAAGAGCCGCCCTGGTTTTGGCTATGCTTTCGGCCGTCCCCTTGATGTAGTAAATAGGGGCATTGGGAACAGGGCCCTTCTGGTTGGTAGGAGAGGAGACAAAGAGCACAGGAATCTCTAGCTGCACCTCAAAGCGTAGTTGGCTGGGCCGGAACAAACGCCTTGCCGATTTGCTCCAGTCTCCGATTATCTCCGGGCCGCACCTTGCCAAGGCATCTGAGGATCGCAAACGCTTTGGAGTGATTCCATGGCTAGATTTCCGGCCACTTGCACCGCACTTCTCGTCCATTAACGTGTCCGATGCGGCACGTATCGTTTTGCGCTCGGCGTCTTCGGTATCGTTCAGTATCTGCGCCATGCCTGCCAAAGTCCGCTCGTCAATGTCCAAGCTGGTGGCAGAAAGAACGCTGGCCACCTCCTGTTGCGTCATGCCAGTGAGCGACGGTCCTGCTACCGACATAAAGGCGGACCCCCGGGCAGGTGCTATCGCGGTACTGTCCTCGGCTCCAGCTAACTCGTGACCTGAACTTGGCCTTCCTAATAGTGGTAGACGTAGTATATCCTCCCCACTTGTCCATATAGCAGCATTACTTTCCGAGGCGGACCCTAGCAGGAGCTGCATCTGCGACTGTGCCTGGCTGAACCCGGGGGACGCCACATTCTGGTTCAACGCCGACACTGAGTTTTCGAGCGACATGTGCAACATCCTATGCAATATTTCAGCCTTATCTTCTTGTTTAGAATCCGACCGAGGTCGGGTACTCACTCTACTAGCTGGGGGCTCTTCTTCCGCTCAATCGAGATCAGCGCAGCCCTGGCTAAGTGAGTGTCCAGCATCTGATGCTGCCGCTGGAGCAGCTCTCGGTAGAACAGCACCTTGCCCCTGCTAGCAAATGTCCAGCGCACCCGCAGCGCAACTTGGATCAGCTTAGATGGGCTATCGCGGAAGCGCTGCAGCAGCGGCAAGAGGGCATTCTGGATCTCCTGCAGGGGCTTGAGGATGCGGTCGCAGTTGTCGAGTATCTCCTTAACCTGAATCTTAATCTCGGCAATCTCGGCGGCCGAGCATGTCAGTCCGTCGACTGTGCGCTGGACATGGAAGAGGAGCTTGGCGAAAGCATCAATTTCATTTGCATATATGCGCACTTCGAGCCCCGCTACGCTCAGCTCGTCTGCGATCTGGTAGAGGCCCTTGGCGATGGAATAGCCGAGAGCCGCAATGCCGGTTACGCTGCCGGCAATAGAAAGGGGGTCAGACATGACAATGTGCGGAAGACACTGACCGCGGCATTTTCCTTGAGCCTGGCTGACAGCGAGGAGAGGCTGACGCTGAGTGGTACGCGGCCGTTGCAGTTGCGTTGGTCGATTCCTCGCTCAGTTTGAGAAGGTGCGGGCAAATGTGGAGCCTATGCCAGCTGAGCTGTATTTTCAATCCATGCTTAGATTTGGACCCCCCTGTCCTTGTGTTGCGATCAGGAACTTCAGCCACGACCCCGCGGCCCCTAATGTGGCCTAGCGCAAGAAGCGTCACGGTGAAGCACGGCAGAATCCCTTGAGCAGTCTAACTAAACGCTGTACGTTAGTTATTAACTTGCTTCCTTTGCTCACCACCGCCTTAAGACCGGGGCTGAAGCTAACCCTAACCCTAGATCAAGTTAGGCCTAAAGTTTTAGCAACAATGGCTGCTAGCAGAGCCTGTTAGCATTAAAGCTATAGTGCTTTTAGTGGCTAGATCCCCTGTACCCATAGTGGATGCTTTCTGCCGGCAGAAATTCGTACCCTGGCCATTCCCCAAGGCTGTCAGCACAGTAATTTTGATGATGGACAACAAGATCATTTCGCATCAGAGACTCTTCGACCGACCGATGCCCGGCAACAGCGACTTCAAGCGCCAGAATAACTCAAGTATGCTCAATGGCTACATCTCCACAGTCTTTTCCGTCGCGTGGTCGCACGATGGCCAGCTAGTGTCTGGTTTCGAAGACGGTGTCGTTAAAAATTGGGGCCTCAAGACTGGCCAGAGTAAAACAATGCTCGAAGGCCATGGCAACTGTGTCTGTATCAACTTTATACCTAGGTATTATTATAATATACACTATATATAGAGTCTTAACTATAGTATTATCCTTAAGGGGGAAATAAATATACTGCTAGACTCTAGAGAGGTACACTATATAAAGGCGGGCGACATGACAGTACAACGGGCTACCAATCACTAATGGCTTAACAGGTCGGATATAAAGTAGGTGTGTATGATTTTTGTCCTACAGGACTGCTAGCCACTAAACATAGGAGGCTAGACAATATCTAGAGATCTAGGCAAGGACCTTACGTTCCTGCCCAGCAGCCATTAATAGACGTGCCTTAAAATGAGATTTAATAGTTGCAAAATTTAAAGAGTCTTAGCGCTAAATACATACTAGATATCCTTAGCCCTATAGCAGAGAGGCCTTAGGACTCGCGAAAATGCTGTAGTTATAAAGATCCCAGTCAGACAAGTAAATAGTGCTACCATTAGCATGATAATTGGAAGAAAGAGTCGAGGCGGCTCAAAGAGGGCTTCTAGAGGCACTAAGCCTGGGCGTACATCAACTGCTAGCCGAATGTTAATCAATTCCATCCGTTGACAACTCGTGCCTGCCCCGCCGATGTTCATGAGCCAGGTTCAAAATTGGTGATGCTAATGTACAGACTCAGATCAAAGGCTTTTCACATGCACGCCGCCCACACTCACCTCGCACACCGCCCGCGCGAAGCTTAGAGGCAAGATCGCTCAAATGCTCTACCGCCTCTGGTATTATTGACCTATCTCCTCTTTCCTCTGAAGCCGCTTCACCTTCACCGTTCACTTTTTCTGATCCAAGGTGGAGATTTTTGATGCCTTGGACCAGCAAATCGGCGGCTGTCTTGCCCTCGCTGGTGAGCGTGGGATCGGCACCCTTACGCCGCAGAAGCTCGAGAAAAGGTTGCCTCAGTGGAACCTTCTTGTCCTCCAGGAAGTGATCACGGGTCCAGTGTCCGGGTCGCCACCGCTCCGCAGAGTTGAAGGACCGGCAAATTTCGTGCAGCACTGTGGGCCCGTCCGGCTGCCCCGCGGGCCTCGCGTTGATGTCCGCGCCGGCCTCGAGGAGATGGTCGACGATGGCGATCTCGGGCTCGCCGAAACCGTGAATTCGACTCACATTCCTTTGCAGATACTCCGCAAGGACCTGATTCTTGTCGTCTGCCTCTGGGTCCTCCAAGAGAAGCGCCCGCACTAGGTTCCCGCGGCCGCGCTTCATGTCGTCTATGCTCGGGCTTCTGCGGCTCTTTACTGCCGGTAGATCTCCATCGACCTTGAGTAGTAGCCGAGTCGCATGACCGCGAGCGGCTCCATTTTGGGCGAGAAGTTTGATCACACCCATAAATATTGGGTTTGTAAGTGTGGTAAGCCCCCATTGGTCTAGCAGGAGGTCAATCGTAGTGTACGTCTCTCCCTCGCTGTGCGTCCGTAGCCACTTGGGATTTTCACTAGAGGAAGGAACCGTAATGTCGACTAGAGGGGTGGCACCATGCTCAAGCAGCCAAGTGAGGCCCTCGACTGGATTCGGGCCAATGTCGGATCTCCATGATCGTATTGACTTGAGAAACGCAAAAAGTGGCGTCGCATAATAACACTCTAACAGTTCGTAACCCAGCTTTCCGAGCTGATGTTTATAGTGTCTTCTAGCTGGACGGGGAGCAAGGGCAGGTACTGAGGCGTTGATATCTAGGCCTGCATCTAGGCTGAGTTGCATCATAGCACAGCCGTAGTGTTGCGTCGCCATGGTTGCCGCGGCAGCAAATATCGGGAGGTGGAGCGCGGTTCTAGGCAAGCCGCGGAGCTCTCTCCCATGAATGATAGCACCCTTGGCAATGAGGAAACGCCATGTCTCTTCCGAGTTCGCTGTGAGAGCGGCGGAGAGGGGGCATAGTGCATCCCGCTGGGTGACGGTGTGCAGACAATTCGGGTCGGCGCCCCGCTCAAGCACAAGCTGGATAATGTTTAGCGGAGCTCCCGCTCGGATCAGAGGGACGAGAAGCAGAATGCAATCCGCATAATAGGTCGCAGATTTTATGTCCTCGTCAAGCCCGTGTTGGTAGAAGTAGCGAATACTAGGCCAGTCTCTGGACCGGCACAGACGCTGCATCATCACACGCGCCCGTTCGGACACGCGCCCCCCGTAGGAATTGACTAGACGCACAACTTCCACTCTAGCTTTCTCACATCCCCAGAGCATGGCCCGCTGTTGGGCCTCGGGCCGACCATACAGGGCTGGCTCGGCCCGTTCTTTCAGGGACTTGTTGCATGCTAGCAGCCGTGCCAGACTCGACTCGCTCGAGAAGCCAAGAATGACATCCAAGAGCTCGTTAGGAAGCTCTTCTAACCTTGAGAGCATGTTGAGTATTGCTGACGGGCCGGAAAGTGGGGTGTAGTACCAACGGGCTATGGCCAGGTAGACAAACAGGGCAGTATTTGACATTTGACAGGATGACTGGCGCGACTGGCCGAGGCAGCGCTAAACATGAGCACGCGACAGGGGCCAATTTTATTTAGTCTCCAACAAACAGCCCCGGTCAGTGTGGAGCGAGGGATGAGGGCTGAACGCCGGGAATGCAACTTTGCTCCTGAAAAGCTACCTCATAATCAGGGGGCGACTCAAAAGGCCCATTCTAACCCGAAAAGTGAAATATAGCGCCGGGCGTATTCGCGTAATTTAGTCAGGGCAAGCCAACGGGCCCATCGCGGCCGACTCGGCTGCGGTGAATCAACTACCGGCCCCAATTCATCTGAATATTTCCGATCCACTTGAGTCTCTGGGGCTTACCAAAGCTCTTACCAACACCGGCTTTCACAGAACCCTTCAACTTTCCTTACTTGCGTTCCAGGGAAACAACGGAACAAAAGTCCGGGTACTTCGAAGAAACTACGTACCCAAAATATGTATAAGGAAGATAGATACAGCGGGCGGTAGAAAGTGGGAACCTATGAACAACACTAAGTCCGCCGCCACCAGGGGAAACACTCTCACAACTAGATAGTGCAGGTCGCAGAGCTTCCTGAAGCAATGGCAAGCCTGGTCTTCTTGATCTCTTTGACCATGGCCTCGTGGTTGCCGCCATCCGCAGTCACCATCTCAGACAAGCGGTCGCTGATGGCGTTGCGCACGCCCGCCTCGTCGCCGAACTTGGCGAGATTAGAGGGATCCTTGGCCATGGCGTCTTCGTCCGGAACCTGGTACTGGGTGACCCAGCCGAGCGCCTTGGTAGCGGCTGGTTCCGTCCTAGGGATCACCTTTAGGCCATCCACCTTCTTGAGTCCCTCGCTAGACAGGATCACCTTGTTGCCGTCCGACTCGCGCAGGTCGATAATGTAGTCAGCCGCGTTCAGCGAGTTGGTGTGCCATTGGTTCAGCTTGGCCTTTGCACCATCCGAGTCGCTGAGCTTGTCAACCTCGACCTTGGCCTTGGCGATCGAGTCTCCGATCATCCCCATGCCCTTGAAGTGCTCCGTCGCGCTGACGCCCTTCATGACCTTTTCGATCAAGAAAGCACCAACGTATCCAGGAGTCAAATTTTTTCCCTTTTTAAACATTTCATTGCCCGCTGCATCCAGTTTCGGCTCCATTTCCATCTTACCATCAGCACCGAAGATGGGTTTGCCGCTGGCATCACGCTTGGGCTGCATCTGGGGGGCCCCCTTGCCACTAACGCCATACACTCCGTCGGCGATTTGCTTTGGGTTCAGATTCTCGATGTTGTCCAAGTCAATGTTCCAAAAAACTTTGTCCCGGTCAGGCAATGCGGTGTCCTGTGGCGTGTTAGCAGGTCTATCAACACCGTCTCCGTACCTACGACATCTGATAACGGGTATGATATGGTAACGCAGAGAAGAAGACATGGGATAATACCAAGTAGCCTTTCGAAGGATCACTGTAAAACTTGGGAGTCTTGGTCCATATATGCTCTAGGAGATCTAGGAACGTGCAGCGCCCAGTCTGGCCCCTCAAGCCTGTGCGGCCTGCACCTTTCGGTACGCAGTCTGCGGCGATGGTCCACTGGGATGAGTCTGTAAAGACTTCATCCATAAGATAAGCAGACCAAATAAGGGCACTGTGTTTTTTCCATGGTTAGTCCGTTGTCTTCCTGGCGCGTGACGATAAACGAGATGCAGAGACGTCGAAGCCTCGGGTACAAGGGGCTCCAACTGCGATAGCCCCCGAGCGCTTCAACAACAAGCGTCACTCAAACAGCAGAAGGTTGGCAGCGCGTTTAGAGCCCCTAAAATATAAGAAAAAACAAATACCTACCGTTCAGCAGCTCCTCGGTCGGTCGCAGCGACCTCGGCCACCAGACCGGTCGTGAGTAAAAGAACGGACGACAGCTTCATGGCTGCTGTCAGAGGCGGGCAAAGTTGAGCAACGAGTGGAATAGAGAACGAGAGTAAGGCAGCGAGCTAGAAAGGACAAGAGGGGCTCTACACGAAATATGGAAAGAAGGAACTGTGTATCCTCTGCTGAAGTTGGGCGAGGCTGCAACCTTGACTCGCGCGGTCCGGATCGATAGGTCGAGCTCGGTCTTCGGACGCCCGAGCTTCGGGCTATCGGCCAAGGGGTCCACGGGATATTATGGCAATGCAAGATAGCAGCCTACGTAGTCGTGCGGGAGCATACCAATTTGCCGTGTGATCGAGAGACAGCCTACCAGGAGCTATTACAGGAATATTCGAGGCAGAGCTTGCATCGGCCCGGTGATGCGGAGCTTGATAAGAGCTACTGCGGCTGCTTCTGCCTCCTTTTCTCCTTGCAGGTAAGCCCCAACCTAGCTCGGACGTTCCTTTGGCCTCCGTTGCAACTTCACCATTTGCCGGCTTCGTCCTGCTATGCACAATATTGTCTCCAGGCTACCCATGATCCTTCTGGCGGAGCGTACCCACAAGGGTACCTCTGCCGAACGAAGAAATAAGCGCGAGGGTACCCTGACCCTTGTCGGGGCCCAAGTACCGTTGGTGCTAGCAAACGAACTTTGGTCGTGCGCCTCTCAAGTGGCAGAATCAACCACCCGTGACTTGGCAAGCCAAGGCGCCAAGGCGGCAGCGCCCGCGCCTAATCACGTTATTGCCAAGTCTCTCATTGCGGCGCGGCATACCCATGCCGAAGGCGGTGAGAGGCCTCTTGGTAGTGGCCCTTGTATTTGCTCTCGAGTTTCTGACACCGCGCTAGGCCGTTTTGCGGTTGACTCGCCTGAGCCGCCTCCTAAGCCTTCATGCGAGGGAGGTGCGTACCGTTGGTGCAAGCTTGCAACTAGTTCCAGTTGCACTGAAGGAATCAGCGTTATTATCGAAGTATAGGCTTGGCAACCCTTTCTGCCCAATCGCGTCTCAGCACGAGATTGCTAGGACTGTATAGACCTGACAGAGGGATCCGCGCCGTGAGCGAGAGTCAAAAAAGGGGAAGGATACCCGCCTATAGGACTATTTTGGCCCCAGGCACGCGACACTGACCGGCCCTCCTTCGGGACATCAAGATCTTATTGCCTTTAATGGACGCATCTGAGCAAGCTTGTCCAGAGGATCCTGGACTACTTTGGATTTAATCGGAATGCCAAGACCGGCAGGCAGAAGCCCGCCAGTTCGAGTCTGCGATACCACCGAGCCCTGGCGGTGTCGTTCATCCAGCCTTGTGGTAACTTGACTCGTAGCACGTAAGGGATTCTTATTTCGCATGTTGTCCGGCCTCAAATATTAGACGCTCCTGGGGTTGTACACCTGGCTCTCTTTCGGGTGGCCATCCAGGACGTTTTCGTCGTCGTCACTCTTTTCCAAGCCCGGCCCTCGCCGGTGCACCGATCGTTCCTTACCCGTTCCATTTGGTCTCTCCGGTCTGGCCCATCACCTTTCGTTCACAATGGGCCGCGTTCCCACCCTTCGGGGACTCACATCGTCCCTGGCATGGGCCCTTTTGGCCCGCCAAGGAGAAGCAGCCAAAGACGTCGACGGAAACCCCATCCTCGTCGTCAACGGCACTACGCCCGTTGATGTCCCTAGCACTTACTACTCCGACCTGCACCCCTGCCCTGCAGCCTGTGGTGACTTGAAGTCCAACAACTGGACGGTATATACCTCCGTCGATCGCCTCGCAACCTGCGGGGAGCCTATGCTGCTCGACTTTGCCATCCACAACCCCCTCGATGACCCAAACACCATCACAAGCCTGAAAGTCTGCACATCCGGGAACGCTACGACCACCACAAATGCTCTCTTCGCCGCCGCCAAGGCCCCAGATAGTTCCAGCTCGTCTAAGCGAGACGCGCTTGTTCCCACGCCCAAGCGCGACGCCCCTGTATGTGCGTCCGGGGCGAGCGAGGCCCAGACAAAGCTCTCATTCGGGCGATCTGGAGCCAGCACGGCCAAGAACGATGAGATCCTTGAGACCCTCGACCACCTCAGTGCTTTCTTCGAGGATGAACACCATTGCGACACGACGGTGCTCTTCGGTTACACGGACGGGGCTGTCGCTGGTATTTATATCGGTTCTTCTTTTGGCAAATCCACCATTTCGTCCGCCATTAAAGAGCTCTCGGAGCAAGTCAAGTCCGATGGGCCATCTGAGACCATGACTGCCCAGCTCTGTGCGAAAGGACGCAACTCCAATCACGTGTTTGGCATCGCCGTGGACACCACGGGCAATCTCGCTGCAGTCCAGAAGTCTGTAGCCTCCTGGTCAAAGGCCGAATGTGTCTCTGGGCTTAGTGGAGAGCTCCCCAACCTTTCCGTCTGGGAGGCCGACACGTATCTCAACGTAGTCGACAACTCGACCTTCTCCAATGGCACCATGAGCCGTCGCTCCCACCCCCGCCAGATGAACAAGCTCCAGGCTCGTGGGGACTGCACAACTGTCAAGGTTAACAGCGGTGATTCCTGCGGCTCGCTTGCAGCGGCTTGTGGCATCTCCGGCGCGGACTTTACCAAGTACAACTCTGGCGATAACTTCTGCTCCACTCTTGTCCCTGGTCAGAGGGTATGCTGCTCCGCAGGCACGCTGCCTGACATCAAGCCCAAGCCCAATGCTGACGGAAGCTGCTTCTCCTATACCGTCCAGAGCGGCGATACCTGCTCGGGCCTCGCTGCCGAATATGGCCTCACACTAAAAGCGATCGAGGTGTTCAACAACGGCACTGATGGGACCTGGGCCTGGAACGGATGCAACAATCTGATGGCGGACATGAACATCTGCCTAAGCATGGGCGACCCTCCCATGCCCGCGCCAATTTCTAACGCACTCTGCGGCCCCACGATGCCCGGCAGCGAGCCCCCGACAGACGGCACCAAGCTTGCGGACATGAACCCATGCCCTCTAAACGCCTGCTGCAACATCTGGGGCCAGTGCGGCATCAGCGGCGAGTTCTGCGTCGAGAAGCGCGGCCCCTCGGATAACCCAGGCACGGCCCCCATTGGCGTCAACGGGTGCGTGTCGAACTGCGGCATGGACATCAAGAAGTCCGACGACGCCCCGGCCGCGTACAACCGCATCGGCTACTACGAGACGTGGAACTTCAACCGCGAGTGCCTCAACATGCGGGTCGAGCACGCCAATACGGACGGCTCTTACACGCACATCCACTGGGCCTTCGTTCCCATCGACACGGCCACGTGGGCTCCGAAGCTCGACGATCCGGCCAAGCAGTGGGACGACTTCAAGGCGTTGGATGGTGTGAAGAAGATCGTCTCGTTTGGTGGATGGGGATACTCTACTGAGCCTGCGACGTACGACATCATCCGTGAAGCAATGAGCCCCGCCAACCGGGCGACCTTTGCCAACAACATTGTCAAGTTTCTCAACGACGAAGGCGTCGATGGTGTCGATTTTGACTGGGAATATCCTGGCGTAAGTCTACCCTGGCATACTGCGACAAGAGAACCTTTCTGACTTGGCTTCCTAGGCACCTGACATCCCTGGAGTCCCCCCTGGATTGGAGACCGACGGACCTAACTACCTCAAGTTCCTCATCACGCTGCGGGGCAAGCTCCCAGCTGGAAAAACCATGTCGATTGCTGCCCCCGCGTCGTACTGGTACCTGAAGCAGTTCCCCATTGAGGAGATGGCTAAGCAGCTGGACTACATTGTCTACATGACCTACGATCTCCACGGTAAGCCCTGTTTGTATCCTCCATTCGCTGTATCGCTCTAACGACCCGTTTAGGCCAGTGGGATGCCGCGAATACATACTCCATGGATGGTTGCCCGGGGGGCAACTGTCTTCGCAGCCACGTCAACTTGACCGAGACAATGCAGGTTCTTGCCATGATCACGAAAGCCAACGTGCCGTCGAACAAGATCTTCGTGGGCGAATCCAGCTACGGCCGCTCCTTCGGAATGACCACTGCGGGCTGCACCGGTCCCATGTGCACATTCCAGGGCGACAGGGAGACATCATACGCTGCACCGGGCATGTGTACCGAAACCTCGGGCTACATTGCCAACGCGGAGATCAACGAAATTATCCAGACCTACCCGAACGTAAAGAGCTTCCACGACGGGGAGTCTAACTCAGACATTCTGGTTTACGATGATTATAACTGGGTTGCATACATGACTCCGACAACCAAGTCCACGCGCCGCGACCTCTGGACTCGGTATAACTTCGCTGGTACTATTGATTGGGCAGTGGACCTGCAAGAGTTCGGCGACGAGGGCTTCGATCCTGATAACCAAGACGATGAGGATGTCGACTGGTACTGGGACTGGCCGAATCCACCTTCGACCTCAGGATGCGGAACGACTAGTGCCGCCACCCTTGAGGACCTGGCTGCCGACAGCGGCGTCTCTGATAATTGCCGCGCCGTCTACACGATTCAACTTTTACAGAAGAACTTCACCACCTCCATGGGCCACTACAATGATCTGATCAAGAACGGCTACGATAAGAAGTTCAACACCTACGCTGGAGCGGTCGTAGACGGAGCCCCGAAGGATGTGACGGACTTCATGCATAACAATGGCAACAAGTACTTCTCTTGCGTCGTGACGGAATGGCAGCTTTGTAAGTTCCCCACCAGCTATCATATTTGCATTCAAGAAGACTGACACCGGGTATATAGGCTGCGCTAAATGCAGCTCGCTGGGCAACGGACTGCCAGGCTCATGCGATTACTGCTTCAAGGATGGTGACTGCACTTCGTCATCGTTACGCAGGCGTGGAATCGACGGCTATGAGATTTTCGGCATCGGCGCGCCACCTGTGCTGGAGATTGATGGCCCTGCCTCATCTGGTACCGACCTCGAGGTTCGAGATCGCCCCCCTCCGGGCTCTCTGGATAGCCCCATCATCAAGTACTTGAACGTGACCGAGCCTTGCCCTCCCGATTACTCCAAGCGCGGTCTCGGCCAGGGCGATCCGGATGGCGACACGCTATACTGGACTCTGGTTCCCGATAAGCACGACCAGTTCTTCGCCGACCTGTTCACGGCGGTTGGCATCGAGGAGGACAATATTGCGTTTAAGGATATTCACACAATGGAATGCGCGCCCGCGGACACCACCGAGGAATGCCACGCGACTCATTGGAATTTCGGATTCCCTCAGCCCAACGGATACGGCAAGGATGATGTGGCGAACCCCAAGGATACCGTCGTCAACGCCGAGAATTCCGTGAAGAACCTCCCTAGTCAGCTCGATGATGTCCTGTCGCAGCTGTCCAGTAACACGCTCTATGGGGACCCTGACGACATCATCGACGCCATCGCACTACCTATCTTCATGATTGCTGACGCCATCGAGAATATGGACCAGGTTGTCGCGGTCGCTGACGAGATCGACCGCCAGAAGCGCATGGCTATTATTTTTGCCTTCCTAGCCGCCATCTTCTTCTTCATCCCCATCGCTGGTGAAATCGCCGGCTCGGTCGCCGCGCTGGCCGGCATTGCTCGCATTGCTTCGCTGATCGGCGAGCTTGGCTCCGTAGCTATGGACATCTATGATGTCGTCAACAACCCTAACAATGCGCCTCTATTCATCTTCGGCCTGCTCGGCAGCGTGGGCGGTCTACGCGATGTTGCGGGCGTCGCGTCGGCCGCAAAGGCTCGTAGGGCGATGGCATCGGGCGATGTTGCTAAGCTGGGCACGAAGCTCAAGGGTCGTCTCGACTTGATCGACTCTATCAAGGGCGGCTGCATCAGGAAGCGGGAGCTTATTGTTACTGAGCCCTTCTGGCCTATGACTGGCCTGGATGGCCGTGCTATTCCCGGACGTCTCGAGTAGAAAGTGACAATGAGATCGAAAGAGACATATGACGATGGTTAGCTATCGCAAGATAGACATGTCTCGGAGCATCTCGACTGACAAGTTAGCTGGAAGCAGGCATGTGGACGGTGAAGAGTCTAACCTGCTTTGCCGCGGCTGAAAGTTACAATAGACAAAAAGAGTTCTTAGATGTATATATTTTGAGTATCGATGATCCTCGGTACTGTATCTAGTATATCAGAAGCTTGATAGCATTTGACTGAGTTCAATGTTGCTACTTGGAATTAAGGCCGCGTAAGATCCAGAAGGTGCGGTCTCTTATTGGGTGTGCAGAGAGGAGAAATCTTGTGTGGAGTGGCACCTGCGCGGCCAGTTGTACCCTCGCTGAGTTTGCCGACTTCATATGGAAGATGGACCCGACACCCCACAAATCATATATCCCAACAAGACGCTGATCCAATGGCCCGCCACGACGAAGGAGATCAAATGTGGCCAACATGAACCCAGCCTTTCCAGCGAAGAGAAGGGATATCTCAAGCGAAGCCAACCTATAAATCTCAACCGTAGTTGATCTATCCTACTACCTACAGCTAAAGGATAAATGGGATGCCCTCTGGGGCTGCAATAAGAGCAACGCAGTCACGATCCTAGGCTTTACGCCGATCACAACTACTGTAAATGCACCTGTTTCAGTCCTGGGCGCAGTCGGCTCGTAGGAGGAGATAGATACTAGCAAGACTATAGCATGGCCTCGTAAAATTTAGGAACTTGAACTTCAAGGAAGCCTGTGCATTCTTCTAGGACAAAAGGGAGAGGATCACCGAAGGCCAGGCGTAGAAAGACTATGCTGCTGCCCTTGCGTCTTCTTTTGAGAACACGAAGGAGTTTGGGTGCCAGCTGTAAGGTAGGGATCGAAAATTTCGTTGGTTTCGTGTGGTTCTTATATTGGCTGCTCTGTACATAAATTTCGTGGGTCGGGGTGGGATCAGCTTGCCTTGCGACTTTGTCAACAAGTCATTAATTTATTTTATGTTTGGCCCAACTCAGATGTATCTTCTTTAAGACAGTGAAGTATTTATTCGCCCACAGCCCCTTCCTACCGGAAGATGAGTAGCGGTCAACTCGGCTTCTAGTTTTGCGGATCCAATGACCAAGAGCAACGGTTGATTGCCCTGCGCTTTGTTTTCCCCAGACTACAAATAACCCCTAGGCGCCGCATTGAGACCTTGCCGTTCAACATTTTTATTAACAACGCATTGTGCACCGACGCTTATTATAACGAGTCCTGCGACAATAGAAGCCTTGAAAGTTGGGTTGCACATACAGAAGCAAATGAAAATCCGTCAATCCACACTGTAGATACCATACCCAGTATCTCTAAGCACAGCAAAAATCTAGTAATGATCACAATTGATCTACTTCGTTGACAGAAACAGTCACTCGGGGCTCGCAGAGCCTCATCCTAGACCTACTCCCTAGCTTTACATGCAGAGCTTGTCAGGACTGGCAAGTCACGACTAGCATCACATGCAACGCCTAGTAAAGTTGGCAAACGCCACTATAATAGTGGTAGTAAGGTTTAGCCACGCTATAGTAAGCTTATGATAGCTTTAGCTATACCATAGTATAGAAGCTCTAGAAAGAGTTATCACAGCCCTATAAGATGACTCAATCAGTGTCAATATTTCTCTAATAGGCTAGGCCTAAAAGGATAAGAAAGCAGCTGCTTTTAAGGCCACGGAGCATACAACCTTACAACAGGGCATGTAGCCGAAGGCAGGACCTAAGATATACACGAGTAAGGAAGAACAGATAGCATGACCCCAGTATATGCCGCAACCGGCGTAGGAGTCAGGCAGGAAACACAGGGGACTCAGCGCTAAGTCAGGACCAGATCTGGGAGAAAAATCCCTCACCTGTATAAGTAGGAGTCCTAAGGGCCTCAAACTTGAGGACCTTAAGGATCAGTCTCTGTTACAGTCTTAGTGCTAGCGATCTAATACATTCCCCTTCTCGTGGCCGAGCTATTCCACCCCCTGATACCCGCCTAGGGCATTACAATAGCTCTGATTAGGAAGATAAAATGATTTCTACACTGGCTATCCCCTGATTAGAGGCTAGGCTTTAGTTCAATCTGTAAATACCAACTTGGTTGTAAGCTACAGGCGTTTTACATTCCCCTTAAGCCCCTGAATCTCCTGACGAGCAAGATAGTGTAATACCACGCACCTAGTATTACTGCGCTACACTGCCAGTACGCGTTTTACACTCGTTCGGCGCTACCAACTAAAGGAATATCTCGTATATAACTGTAGGTTTCGTAACAGAGGTTGATCCGTGCAGGAGCAAGATCGCGCCCGGTCAGGCTGTGGATCGCTTACTCCCTCATGTAGGGCCCCCACAGCTGGGCCAGCCACTACACCGCACATATCATTACAGATAGCTTGTTATATTGAGCTTGGGGTAGTCAGTGGATTTTTCTTTTCGCCCAGCGCGGCCCTGGTACTGGATGGGCTGTATGGTGGATCTAGACCCTGGTCTGATCAGACCATACAGCCTGATTTGTATAAGTAGCTAAGGGATGCCGTCCTACCTCAGGGAGGGAGATGATCCAGATTTTCCAGATTTCCATCATCGTTCATCCATCCGTTAATCTAGAAATCAACTTCATACATTCGTTTCCCTAGACAAGACCAACCGCAAGACCACTCGTTACGATCATTACGGGGCTTCGCCCCATTCCTACGTGTTCATCCTGCCCTGGTCAGACTCCAGCACTCGTTGGATCTCGCATAGGCATGCCCTCTCCCACGTACCACTAGACTTACGCTGCTTCAACGTCCCTACCTACGAACTGGATCGCAAGATCGTGGTATTGGTTCCGCGCTGTGGCTACTAGGCTACGGAGTGTATGATGGTGGTGTTGTGTGTGGGTTGTTCCGCACGTGCTCTGCTTCCTGCTGTAATCTTAGCACTTGAATATATTTTAGGGGGGGATACAATATAGCTTAAAAAGCAACTTAGTCCTTTGAAATAGGGGCTTTAAGTCGGCTAGAGGAGGAGTAGCTATATAAGTATATGTTGAGATGCTAAGAGATTATTTCCTTATTTTTAATAGATATAGACTATATCTTTATATAATACAATACTCTAGTCTATATAGCTTATATTACCTAAGATTTCTGTATAGAAATAGCTATTATAATACTTCCCCAGCTACTATGCTTCTTAGAACTTAATCTAATTAAGAATCTCTAGTATATTTTAAAAGACTAGATTATTAGCTGCTTTTCTGTAATGCCCTAGACAGGTCTCAGGGGGTGGAAGCTCGGCCACGAGAAGGGGAATGTATTCAGTGCTAGCACTAAGGCTGTAACAGAGACTGATCCTCAAGGTCCTCAAGTTCGAGGCCCTTAAGGTTCCTACTTATACAGGGGAAGGGTTCTCTTCCTGGATTCGGTCCTGACTCGGCTCCGAATCCCCTGTGTTTCCTGCCTGACTCCTAGGCCGATTGCGGCCTGTACTGGAGTCATACTGGCTGTTCTCCCTTACTCGGGAACCTTCCAGGTTCTGCTTGCGGCTGTGTGCCCTGTTGTAAGGCCGTATGCTCTGGGGCCTTACATTTTCTAAGTTAGGTTAGCTATTAAAGAATATGAAATCTTTACAGGAGCTTATATAGCATACAGAGGAAGTCCAAGAAGATGTTCCTATCTAGACCATCAATAATCTAGTTCATTCTATGCACTAGTACCTTAAAGCTGTGATTGAGAGCAACAGATAGTATATAAAATACTAGTGATTAATATTATTAGATAGCTCTTTCTTAGACTGTTTTAGATCTATTTTTATATATGGAATTAAGTTTGGTATACGCTGGGAATCGCTTTATTAAATGGGGTGGTTAAAAGGATGGTGGCGGTGTTAATTTATAATATTGGCTTTTTTTTTTTTTTTTTTTTTTTTTTTTTTGCACGGGGGCTGTAGTAATCCAGCCAGCCAGCAATCTAACCAGCGATCCAACCTGCGGCCTAGGCAGTAATCTTTAAAAAAAAGGAAAACAAGAAAAAAACTCTTGTAGTAAGATTAACCAGTAAAGTCAGCTATAAACAGTCATAAGTAAGCATAACTAGTCCCTGTTCGTTGCACCACAGGGGTGTTTTTTAGCTAATCCCTGTTGGATCTGGCGCTTAGCGCTCTTTTTAAATAGAGTAAACAGCTTGTGAGCCAGTCCCCAGAGAGAATGTTATCAATTCTTTATTAATTTCGTCATCTTTATGACGTTGCGATGCAACGTCAAGTATATGACCTTCGGTCAGACGAGTAGCCCGATGGCTAAATAGCGCCCGACATACCATGCACCAAAGATCCATTTCCCGTGGCTAGGTGGCGCGGCGCTGCGCAGTTGCCACGATTAAGTTTTTGTCTCGGGCTGCCGGCACGCCACGTCAGGCCCGTTGCCTCTGGCTAAGAGTTTTGTGCCGCCCTGTCAGCACTAATGACTCATGAGTAAGGGGCGTAACATCCTGACATCTTTGCCGCAAGTTCTCAACATACCCAGGGGCTTACGCCCTAGGCAAGGACTTAAAAGTGACGATTATACGATTTGTGCTCAACAAGGCCTAGCCGGGTTTCGTATTAGGCACTGTTGTAGAGTTCGTGGCCTTGGTCTTCTTTGTTGTTCGTAGCTTGGCATAGATCATTGCTACATTAGTGCAGTGCGCAGCCTTGGCTTGTTGCATTTTGTGTCCAATACTTCGGCAGTAAGATTTCATGTGCCCCTAGACGATATCTTGCAGACTGCGTCTTGCGTCGCGCGGAAAAGCGGAGCTGTTCGGCTGGAACACGTCTCTATTCTTGCGCCTAGCCTATTAGTGATAAGCCGACACCTCCGGCGCGCTTAGAGCATCGCCCTGTTATGGTTCCGGTTGCCGGAGTATGACATTGTCCTAATGCCGATCACTGCGGCTATATTTCGGGGCTAGTCCGAGGTACAGATGCTATTCTGAAGCACAGAGTAAGTGCAGTCGAATGGTAACCAAGGGAGTTGATCGTGGTGATGCTTCAAAGGCGTCCCTATCTCCCACTTTGCCTAGGCAAGAGTATGAAGGCTCTAGCCGAACACTCGGACCGAGTCTCATGTGATCCCTTCAAACCAAGTGTCTAGTTGCATCGAAAATTCCGAGCTATGACGAGGATCAAGGACTAATGCTCCGAAACCAAACCCGCGATAATCTCGTACTCTGCCAGGAATGCCGCGGTGATATTCTCTCTCTGAGAGCCCGGGCGACCAAAGACGCTTCTCTCGACAACATCACCTCTAAGTGCCCAGTCTGCTGCTGAGCCAATCGATATGCTCGAATTCGATTCTCCGTCTATGGCTCGGTCTCCAAGCATTGACGCCGAGCCTTGGATGCGATGTCGTTTAGGGAGACCCAGAGCCGTCGCGATCATATTGAGACGATACGAAAACACTTGCAATAACAGGAGAACTTTGAGGTGTGGTTCGTCCTCCGTCATCATAGTATCCTCGAGCTGTAGGGCTGCGAACAAAGGTCGGTCTGTTTTTAGGGTCATATGGATGTTCGCCAGGGTGTAGCGGCATATCTGAAGTATGCGTGTATAGTACGAAAGCAAGGTTAGCCACGTGGGCCGGTCTATGGGAAGCTGCTGCTCAGAGGCCAGTCTGTTCTCGTAGTCGTGATCACTTGACGGAGCTGCGAGCGGGGGAGGTGGTTTGTAGGTACTGGCGGCCAGATTCGTAAGGCGATATAGGGTTTTAGCGTAGCTCACAACTTTGGGAACAAGCATGATCCATGCGCCGGACTGAGACACAAATTGCTGTGGATAGGCCGGGGGAACTTCGTACAGAGCAGCGCCGAGCTTACCAAGCTCTTGTCTCCAGTCTTTCGAAGGCATACTACTACCAGAACTGCTGCCGATGTGGCTGTTGGAAATGCGAGCGTGCGTGTAGCCGGGAAGGGAAGGCTCAGTCCCTCCCGTGGACAGATCGAAGGAGAAGTTTGTGCTGGGATACTCGTTACTCAAAGTGCTGGAGCTGAGACTGAAAGAGCGAGCGGCTGGGAGCTCGGAACTTGTGGCGGTGTCCAAGTTGACATAGTCCACCCAGCGCGATTCGTCCTCGTTGTCGCTCATCGGCAAGGCCCCCATAGCCAACGAGTTGATGGGATGGGACTATGGACTGTTATTGAAGATCCTGATGCCGCTAGGTACGATGTATAGAGATTTCCTTACACTGTCATGTCCCGCGTGTGTCGCATGTGCCTTCTCCAACGCTATGAGAGATATTCTTGAGGACATCGAGTCAAGGCCAAGTATGTCACTGGTGTCTGCCGCTTCGCTGTTGCAAGGGTCCTGCGGTACTCTTTGCTGCAATAGTGATCCGTATTCGTCCGGTGCCCGTTGCTGTCGGCGGTGGAACACCTCTGCCTCTGCGGCTGGCGGCGCGCTAGTCGATGAGGTAGGTGGTGAGGAAGTCGGCATCGACCACTGCTGTTGTTGACTGGTACTTGATGCGTTGGACCGAGGAGGCCGCCCAACGCGACGAGAGTAGTTTGTTTTGCACACGGCTCCGGCCTTTGCACACCTGGTGCATGAGGCATCCGGCCGCCGGTCTGCCCAGCTGCAGCGCAGCTTCTGACCGCGACATCTTTCACATGCCAGCCGGTAGAAGCCCGACGTTCCAGCCAGCGACATTCTTGTTGGAAAGGGCTGACTATCGGAAGCATGTGAGCTCTGTGACTGAATCAGGCTGTTGCTACGGTCAATATGGTAGGATTGGAAAGGACATATGCACAGCTTAATGAATACCAGGACATCGAGTATTGCGTTGGTTGGCGGATGTGCTCCTCGCCGACAAACAGCTATCACCTGATACATAGCTCGCATATCTTACCTAGGCAAGCAGTCTCCCCAGGTGCGGCGCAAGTGTCCCGATCTACCCATGCAGCAGTAGAAGTATGGTGCGAGGACTGGTACAGAAGCTCCCGGACGTAGCAGTGAAGGATCCTACAGGGTAGGACACCCCGCCACCCACTGTTCTCCACCCCTGCCATCTGCCTGCTGTGTTTCCCGTGCTCCACATTCCTCATTGCTAGGACAAAGCTGTCTACACATTGTGTGGATCAATAGAGACAAACGAATATATGCCGTTTAGACTTCCGGCGCTCGAGGCCCTACCTGCGGCCGCCACCGCGCCCTTCCCCCCATTCCAACCCCCCACTGTAACCTCAGTTCTTCTTGGCAGGTCCCTCTTTCCAAGAAACGTCATCTTGGACAGAGATTCAAAGACGAACAGCGAGGCTCATGCTGATCTCCAAGATTATTTTGTTGCATCTGACAATTGTGCCACGTCCCGACAGCCGTGGAGCGCTAGAAGAAGCGTTCCAAAGTTACCGTTGTATATCCACCCCCTGGGTATGAGCAGCTCTCTCCCTAGGGACCCTCAGTTGATCCCCACCGTCACCCCACTGCACTGTAGTTACACCAACGGTCCTCTCGGGGTTAACAAAGAAAGGACAAAAGTCCCCACCGATTCGATTATTGCCCCACTAGGTAGGTGAGTTCGAGCGTGGTCTTGGCCGTTCTCTACGCTGCATCTTGGAATGGCTTGGCCGACGCTGCCTGTTAGACCACACGTGTGTGTCTTCTTTCGCTCGCCCGTAGCTAACTAACAGCACCTAGCATTTGTCTAGTTCCGTCTAGCAAGCATAACTATGCCAGCCCAAGCCATAGACAGCTGAGTAATTGCGCAATATGGTTGGCATAGCTGGTGAATAGGATAAGTAGAACTGGCCGACCTTCGGGGCTGCATGCCGATTTGTAAGATGGGAACTCGAAGGTTTCCCACAGCTATTAGTATGCGCAAGTTTTACGTGCCACCAGCCTACATAAGGCCAAGTACTAATCACGCGCTAGTGACGACTGGTCGGTTTCGCCAATCGGCTCATTTTAGCCCAAGTTCCGTCCTGGTGGACAATTTTTGCCCACAATCCGATAGCGGCGTGGCTCGGCCCGGACCGCCCATAGCATTAAGTACCGTGTTTGTTGGGTGCCCTGCGATTAGAATATGCCTGCTGCAAAGACGTTCCTTGGTTTCGGAGCATTTTGCTGGGACAATAATTGTTCCCATGTATCCTCCAGATCCTATGAATCGGGGTATATGACTTCAGGGGATATACTTTAAGACTTTCTGACTTGATAGACGACGATGGAGTAGTGAGAATGCCGCTCTGAACGTTGTGATGTGAATAGTAAGAAACGAGTTATAGGATACATTGTCCCAAGTTATATTAATCTTTTTTTAAATTAAGCCTGCCTCTTTAAGTGTACTACTCTTCTTATCCTATAATATGTAGTAGATTTAGGAATCTTTTGAGTTCTAAGATAGGGTCTAAGATTAGCTGTCTATCTAGCGTTTAATTGGTAAAGTGTATTTATTATAGATTAAGATAGTTAATATATTTAAGAAAGTAATATTAGCTTGCAACTCTGTACAAGGGCTCTTCACATCACATCTGCATGGATTGTACCACACCGTGTTTCAACCACTCCGGTACGAACGGAATTTATCAGCAGAGTCTCGGCAGTAAGAGCGCCCGATCTGCACCACAAGGACCGGAAGGACCTGTCGCACGGCAGTTTCTTTTCGTCAATCACCATCACGTGATGCCCTTTACCACTCTACCCCTGTAATTATATCCACCCCGGTCCATCCATCAGTTCTCCTAGGGAGATTTTACTGGTCACCAGTTCTCTGCTTCATGCCGAGCCACCACACTTTCCGGTCTTCAAGTGCAGAGGCAATGTATGTTGCAGCTCAAACCGTTCAACAAGATGGCCGCGTAAGCGCTTACGCTGATGGGTTTGCAGCCCAAATTTGTACAGAGCAAAGCAGAAATAGAAAAGATCGTCGACGCCAGGGCATGAGGCAACCGCAACAGATTCCCTTCCCTTTGGAGGCACTGCGGCTGTTTTTTTGTTTTTTTTGCGCTATCCAACTCCAAGATCTGGATCGCCCAACGCATCCTAATGACTACATTACTCTCAAGCACAACTCATCTTCTTACTCCTTCTGGCACGGCACTAGCTCTACAGGTTGGATATCCGTGACACCCATTTACTATCGATTGAGAATGCAGTAGGCCCTGCAGCCTTCTGAATAAGCTAGTTTTTGGTACGGGGAGGCAATAGGTGCAGGGGCCCGTCCACCTTTACAGAAGACCTTGGCCCAGGCTGGTAAGCCAGTTCGTGATAGCCGATGAAGCTTGAGATGCCATGCTAATGCTGTACACAAACCATATGCGCCACTGCTCTAGTTTTTCCGGGAACAAAGCATCCTCGCTGTATGCGCTGCCATGGTATTGGCAGTTGTGGTCACCCGAAGACGAGACCTCACCGCCCCATACGCGGTTGCCGAAGACGTCCACACCGCGCTCTCCCCCCAGCGGAAATGATCCCTGTAGGACGCTGTGCTCGACTTCAAACCTCCAAGTGCGATTGGCCCCGGGCGACACAAAATGAACCAAATGTCCGTTCGACCGACCGCCAGCTACATGGCCGCGCACGCCCACTGGCCCGTATTGCTGCGTGACGTAAATGTAGTCAGCTTGCTGCTGTGGAATATCGCCCTTGGGGGCCGGCCGGCCAAGCCGCGTCGCCATCAGTTGCTTGGCCCCATGATACAGAACGCCCCATTGATATACGGCGTTCTCCTTCGTTTTCGGTGAGATGCCGGATGATCCATGTGCGCTGCCCGCCCAACGAGATGGCGAGTCCCAGAAGAAGAACGAATACGGCCCTGCCGACGCCCGGATGATGCGGAATCCGTCGACGAGACTGAACCAGTCCTCGGCAGCCCATAGACGCAGGACGCCACCACCGCCGCGGGCCGTGAAGGGCGGAGAGAGGGGGCTTCCATCAAGGATGATGTCCCCTTTGATGACTGCGCCGGGAATGGCGTTGAGCATGTGCAGGCCAGGTGCGACCAGGGAGGGTGGCTCCTTGTGCGGGACTTGTTGTTTCTGCGCTGATAGTAGGGAGCCGTCCAGGTGATGAGCAGGTGCCGTGGCTGCGAAAGTGAAATTCCCCCGGAACCGAGGCGTGGTTAACCGAAGAGCGGCGGCGGTTGAATCCTGATTCACTACGAAAAAGGCCTCGTAGCCTCGGGACTCGGACACCCAGTAGCTCGCGACGTGATCGCCACAGTCAAAGATGGATGAGCTATCGAGAAAGATAAGGTCCTTTATGGTCTTGCCTTCGCCCAAGGCTGCGTAGAACTGGATATGCAGATTTCCCTGCCCGAAGAAGGAGTAGTTCGGGTCTCGGCATAGGCCTATCATAACTGACTGTGACCCATCGTCTGACGTCCCGTCGAAGACCCATTGTTCCCAAGCTGTCTTATTCATGGCGGAGAGGCGGGGGATGAACGGGTGCTCATCAGACATGGTGGGGCGAAACTCCACTGGACCTTCGAAGGTTTCGAAGCCTGTGGCTCGATGCTCTTTGCACTCTTGTTTCCATCTGCCGACTGAGAGTTTGTCCAGATTGTAGTCCAGCTTTTTTGATAGAGGCACTTGCGGAGATTGGTCAGCGGCAATCTCTACTATGGCGAAACAGAGGAGGCAATGGACGAAGAACAGGAGTCCGGAACGTGTGAAGAGATGATCCATAGCTAGCAAATGGGTGAGGAACGCAAGCGAGGTTGCGAAATGGACGAGGGGTAAGAAGCTCAGGACCGGTCTAGGCTAACAAAATGCAATGCTCGTCAAGAGTAAACTCGATCCTGGACGATGGATACCGTGAACTGCTCCAATCCGTGGAGATCTCCTCCAGCCGCTGATATTTGCTTTCTGTGCACTGGTGCCGCCCCGCCTAGGGCAGGTTGGGAACTCGGTGCCTGCCCCCATGGCCCAATGCCGGTGGACAACTTGCATGTAAGACATGCAAGCGCCGGAAGTTCGGAACTCTCGGATTGCCAAGGGCCTATGGGATCACGTATTGCAATCGGAGGTTTCCTTAAACGGTATCTGTTTTATTCGGAGGTTTCCCAAGAAAAACGGAAAGGTCCTAGCTGGGAACGATGCCTTTTTTTCCCGGAGGTTTTGAGCCAGACACAGATGCACCCCTTTCATACGTCTCCCAGCGGAGCAGAGGCGCCGCTTCGTGGGCTATTAGAGGTATCTCCACAAATTAGTTAGAAGGTCTCACTTCATAGAGCTTATCGTCTTCTTTGTCCTATCGTCTTCTTCGTCCTTCACAGTGCAAACCGATAGACCGAAATGGCCATGGCTATCCCAGCAACTATGCGCGCTGTCATCCAGGGCTCTGATGGGCAGACCCTAACACCGACGAGGCCAACGCCGCAGCCGCGCGAAGACGAGGTTCTGGTGCGTGTGCACGCAGTAGCTATCAACCCGTGTGACTGGAAGATGCCCACAAAGTTCCCGACACTAGGAGCAAGCAGCGGAAGCGATTTCGCGGGTGTGGTTGCCGCCATCGGGAGCGCATGTTCTGCCTACGGCTTCCGAGTCGGCGATCGAGTTGCCAGCGCCGTGCACGGAGCCAACCCAGGGGATCCTACCACGGGCGCGTTTGCTGATTACGTATGCTCCGTCGCAGCTCTGACGTGGAAAATACCCGCTGGTATGAGTTTCACCGATGCGGCCGCCGTTGGGGGCTGCGGCATCGCCACCGTGGGCTTGGCACTCTTCACACCAGACAACATGGGCCTGCGATACGAGCTCGACCAATTTGCGAACAGAGGCATCCCGAGTCAATTCGTCTTGGTATATGGGGGAAGTACTGCCACGGGAACAATGGCCATCCAGATACTCAAACTGTCAGTGTGATCGTAGAACTCGCGAGGGTTGTTGACACTCGAAGTGGGCTAACCCCGCTTCGTCAGTTGCGGATATCGCGTCGTAACGACCTGCTCCCCCAACAACTTTGCTCTAGTACAGAAGTACGGTGCGGAGAAAGTGTTCGATCACCGTTCGGTCTCTTGCGCAGCTGACATTAAGGCCTACACGCTGGGCTCGCTCCGTTATACCTTGGATGTTATCACTGACGCCCGAAGCGTTGCTATTTGCGAAGCAGTTATCGGGCGCGGCGGAGGACGGTACGTTGGTTTGGAGGCCTTGCCGCCTGACGTTCTCGCAGGCAAAGGTGTGCGCAGTCGGTCTGTTCGATGGACATGGGTCTTGGGCATTACACTGGTCGGCCGAGGCGAAGCTTTGGGAGAGCCCTACCGCTTCGAGTACAGCCAGGACAGGCGGGACTTCGGTCACTATTGGTTCCATACGGTTGTGCAAGATTTGGTGGACCGCCAGCTCATCAAACCACATCCGCCTCGCATTTTAGGAGGCGGTCTAACTGCCGCTATCGAGGGTGTTGAAATGCTGAAGAAGGGCCAGGTACGAGGCGAGAAGCTCATTTATCCTATTATCGAATAGACTAGGGGTCAAGATATAAGACGGTCGTTTTGTAAATCTAGTCTGGATTTTAGTTAACCATGGCCGAGAATACCTCGAAGCACCCAGTCTAATGATATGTGCAGAGATCTCTGGGCAGCATATACGTGATATTGCCACATTGGGGGTATGAGTAGCTATACTGAATAGGGTGGCAAGAGCCTAGAGCTATTCTACTTCTCTACTGTCTGGTCTTCAGCTGTCTATCCAGAAATGCGATAAGCTTGCCTGCCAGTGCGTGCCAGGCTCCGACTTTGGCTGTCAAGGCCCCCTCACCGACCGTGTTTGGAACCCATATCTCCTTGTGTTGCTCCGATACATTGACCAAAAGCTTTGCAATGCGATAGGTACTCTCTTCCGGACTCTGATATAACGCCGTGTTGGCGCCCGTCAGCAGTACAGGGCACTCGACCGACGAGAGAATCGGTATTTTACCACCATGCGCCCCGCCCCGAACCGCAGGCTTGGCCGAGCCGTTCTGCCTCTTATTCTTATTGGATGCCACCTCCACTTGGCCCTTGAGCGAATATCGCTGAAACTCCCGCAAGAGATCCGCCGGACTGCTCTTGCCCATGGCAGCTAGAGTGGTTCCGAACTCCCATCGTGTCGGGAAATCGATGCTCATGTGAAACCGGCACGACCAGTCCAGGAAGCTGTCGGGCACCCAGCCAGCCATCCACGCGTTCGCAAACCAAGTCGGAAGGCGCGTCAATGCGAATTCCCACATGTCTAGAAACGGATCGATTGCCACAACGGCTGCCACGCGATCAGGTTCTGCTGCGGCGCTCCTCAGCGCGTAGTAGCCGCCCATAGATGCGCCGACCAATGCGATGCGCGTTAGGTCGAGATTAGTGTCTGGTCGCTCAACTGCTAGCGCCCACACGCGATCCAGCACGGCCGACACGACAACCTCGTAGTCAGGGCGGAGGTGGGTACCGAAGTGCTTGAAAACTCGGCCTTGCCCAGGCCCATCAAACAAGAGCACTGCGTATCCCAACGCGGGGGCCGCCTCGCCCAAGAAGAAATACATTTCCTCTAGGGCCGAGTCTGCACCACCGAGAACTACGATCAACGGAGTCCTCTGCTTTTTCGGCCGAGCTAACTCAGGTGGCAGCATGAGATATGCTGGCAGATCTAAGCTTTCTCCGGCTGGATCGGAAAATGGGATCGTGAGCGACAAGACTTTGGCGTTCATGTACTTCGTAGCTCGATCGAAAGCTGCTGCGCTTTGCTCAGAGCACTTGAGCTCGCGCTCGTCGCCCGTGCCATACAGCATATACGGAGCAGTGCGGAAGTAATTTGCGGCCCGTAGGAAGCACCCACGCGCGAGAGTGCGCAGCTGCGCCTGTTCGAACTCTAGTCCAGCGTTGAGGACCATCTCTGCCTGCTTAATCCACGCTTTGTACCAACTCTCAGGGTCGTGCCGGCGGAGTTCGCCCACGGCCTGGAGAAACTCCGCCGTGTCGCAACCGCCTGCTGCAGTCGAGCCGAGGATGCGCGTGAGCTCAAAATCCCAGAAGGGAGAACTGAAGAAACTATGCATGATTGCCGAGGTGGGTTGGATGTTGAAAACAAATGATGGACGGAGCGAACCCATGAGAAGAAGGTATCTCGCGATGGAGTAGCAGGTTGGGGCTTGGACTGAATTGCAAGTCACTGCGGCGGTTCCCTGTTCTTGGCCGCTACGTGGGTGCAGTAATTGAGAGCTACGTCGAGCAGAAGCGTTAAGTTCAATTTGCACGACTACTCTACGACTACTACTGCTCCAGGACACACTTTCGGCTGCTTTAGCGGTCGCATAGAAGCTATGCAAGCTGTCCGAATGGTGATCATGCGCACCGGAACTTCCGAGTGGGATATACTGGCTATATTGTAGTTCGATTCGCACCAATCAACTCTGTACCGGCAGAGGCCTGCAACTTCGGCTTCTTTCTGGCCGACGTTATATTGCAAGTAACATAATAAAATCCTTCGGGTCGTAACAGAGTTCGATGCAACCGGACCGGACGGATCGGACTGCCCCAGGAACAAGGTGCATCAGCCACTCAGGATCATTGTAGCAACTGGTCGGCCTGCAGGACTACAGTCCATTTCGGGCGCCGAGATCTTCGCTTTTCATTCGGTGATTTGGCACTAACACCGCTGAGGCTAACTGCCCGTGCCGGATTGCTCGAGTGGAATGCCCCGGTTATGAACCAGCATGATTTGGCGGTAGAGGATTACGGTCGCACCATATCACAACCATATCGCACTGTACTGCCACTGTTCGGGGAATCAAGACGTTCGGCTATCGCTAGTAGAAACGGACAGAAGATTTCGTATGCAATTCAGCGGAGATTTACAAAAGAGTAAGCCCTACCTACTGCGTCACATGTCAGCCTAGTCTATATGCTCAGTTAGTTAAGCGTCCATTTCGGTAGTCAGATGATATTCATCAGGCCATCGACTCGCCATCCAAGAGGATAGGCTCCCGGGGCCTACGGATTTGTACTTTATCTGATGGCCCTTAGGTTTACTTCACGAAACTCTATAAGCGTACATCAACAGGCTCAATTAGATACCTAAGGTTCTTGTGTCTGCTCTCTTCTCGGCAGATGCTTCCCCAAACGTTCACGCAGCCGCTCTTTTGTTTTTGTCTTGCAGGCCCGTAATCGAATATATTCCTACAGCGCCGTCTTCGAAAGGAACTTCGAACTGTGACAGTCTCAACACCGTTCTGGCAATGGCGCGCCCACTTAAAGTTCTCATTTGCGGAGGTGGTATCGCTGGCCCCTCGCTGGCATTCTGGTTGAGCCGCCTAGGCTGTGACGTGACCATCATTGAGCGTGATAATGAACTGCGTGCCTCTGGACAGCAGATCGACATCCGTGCACAGGGTATCAGCGTGATGCGCAAGATGGGCATCGAGTCGGCTGTGCGCGCGCACCTTGTGCACGAGCCGGGCATGCAGTTCATCAATGGCAGAGGCAAGCGGGTGGCCTTCTTTGGCGTCAACACGTCCGGAAAAGGCGCTCAGAGTTTCTCGGCAGAGATCGAGATTATGAGGGGGGATATGTGCAATATCCTCTACGAGGCCACGAAATCGACAACGCGCTACGTTTTCGGGAAGTATGTCGAGGATTTTGAGCAGTTCGAAGACGATAAGGGAAACAGCGGGGTGAAGGTGCGCTTCTCCGATGGAACTGAGGACACTGCCGACCTGCTCGTGGGCGCCGATGGACAGAGTTCGAGAATGCGGCGGCTGATGACGGGTTCCGGAGTCCCGGACCCGGTGGATCGGAAGCGGCTTAGTTTCGCCCTCTACTCGATTCCGGCCGAGAAAGGCGACACAAACGTCATGACCGGGTACTACATCCCGGGATCGCGCATGGTCATCACTCGCAAGGATAGCCCCGAATTCCTCCGAGTGTACCTACTAGCTATGAACAATCGCATGTCAGAAGCCCACCCCCTAAAGAAGAGCATGCAGTCGGGCAGTAGCAGCAGCAGGAGCAGCGACATCGAGGCGCAGAAGCGCGCTTGGGCCGATCTGTTTCATGGGACCGGATGGCAGACTGAGCGTTTTATCCGCGGCATGGACTCGCCCGAAGCTAGCGATTGGTACTCGTTCGAGGCGATGCAGGTCAAGATGGACAGCTGGTCCAAAGGGCGGGTTGTCCTGCTCGGCGACGCAGCCTTCACCGCATCACCTGCCAGAGGCATGGGGGCGCCCCTTTCTATCGTCGGAGCCTATGTGTTAGCTGGCGAGCTGGCGCACCATTGCAAGCTGGGCACAGATGCAGACCCGCGCCAGGGCATCGCTGCCGCGCTGCAAGCTTACGACAGAACGTATCGCCCTTTCGTCGATAATGTGCAGAAGTTGCCCCCGGGAGTCCCAGGAATCTTGTTCCCGTCATCCAAGCTTGGAGTTAGCTTCCTTCTCTGGCTTCTATGGCTGATCTCGGCTCTTCGCATTGACAAGCTACTGGAGCGGCTTGCTGGAGAAGATGTACCAGGTTGGGATATACCCGAATACCCGGAGCTCGATCGAGGGACATGAAAAGTTATATCGTACTGGAAGGCGATTCACATCTCCCAATCGTGTCTCATAATCGTTTCCTCGCCTGGTTCCAAGTTCCGTGTAACTAGGTTCTTCGGACTATCCCATCAATATATCACATACTCTTCAGGTATTGTAGGTATTGCGCGCAGTCACAGCGGCCGATAGGACTACAGTAGGAAACTGCCTAGTTTTGAATGAGCTCTGTCCGTTCAAAGTGAATGATAAGGCCTAGAACGCTAGCACGGAGCACTAGGATACGCAACTGCGGGGGGGAGTACATGGGCAAGTGAAGGGGAGTTGGTGGACAGCGAAACCGCTGCCTGAAGCCATGATTAAGATATTTCTGCCTAGCTCAAGGTGAAACAATAAAGTAATGGGAACGGTACGATATATATACAATCGGTAAAACATCATAGCCTTGGCAGGAGAGCGTCAATCTATTTTAGGCAGAGCCCTAGGCAACCTAATTGCTATAATCGCCCGAATAGCGCAGTGGTCGAGCGCCTGGCAGACCTCAAAAGCAGCGGCCTAAAATAGGACTTCGCTCACCCCACGGGAACGGCGCACTTGAGAGGTAGTCGGTTCAAATTCGGCTTCAGTTAAAAGGTTTTTATGCTATCATCGACCACGATTAGTGCTCGAAAAGTAGTTCTTACATTAAGGTGCGAGTTAAATAAAAACCATCTATAAGCAAGGCGGCCGGGGCTTGAGCCCTACTTTATCTATTAATCGAAATCGATACGAACGTCTAGCTCCTGGCGATAAAATCTGAGCTCGATAAAGCTATAGGTCGATCTAGTATAGTATCTAACCGATTATCTAGCGACAATAATCTACCTGCCGAGACTTAGCAACCAGTTTAAAAACGCATTATTAAGGCCTATAGGTGAACCAACCTTCTCTCCTTCGTCGAGAGGCCAACCCTTGATATATAGCCTGTGCTACAGTGGGTCGGGCTGTATGCCATGGTATCTGGGCACATAACTAGTGATATATACGAGCCTACCTCACTATATCCTCTTGGCTGGTGAGAGTCGATTTAAAGGGGGGGGGAGGGGATAGGGGCTTGACCAATGGAGAAGCCGAGGGAGAAAGGAAGTTTGGCTAGTGGCGCAGCGAGTTCCCTACCCTCCCGACAAAGACCTAGCCAGCCTAGTCGACGATATACTACGGACTATATATGGATATATTAGGACGGCGTAAGACACAATACAATACAATAATTACTATGATCCCCTAAGAAAAGCCAAATTTTCACGCATGGTCAACCTCTTTATCGGTCTGATCGGGCTAGAGCGGACCGCAAACGGACATATGCTTGTGTTGTTTCTGTTGAAAACCTCTTGATCATGTTATAATCACTCAGTTGGGGCGGAGTGTCTCGCAGTTCAAAGTGCCAGATCGTCATGGCAAGTTGGATGCGCAACGCCGACAGCGCAAGCTTCCGACCAAAGCAGCTGCGAGGGCCGAGACCGAAGGAAAGCGTAGGTCCGGCGATGGGATTGTATAGATCCTTGCCCGTCTGTGGGTCGATCGTGAGCCAACGTTCCGGAGAAAAAGCAGCTATGTCGTCGTCGTTCCAGACCCCGGTTACGCCTTTGTCGCTCTGGTGACGCGTTCCTGTGCTCCACGCGCCACCATCTATATTCAGATTTGGCTGAAGATAACCAGGTCCATTGGTCATGAGCAACACGTCGGTTCCTTCGGGTATTCGGCATCCAAGAACAGATGTGTCTTGCGTTGTCTCGCGTACGAGAAAGGCGACGGTATTCGCGTGACGGAGCACCTCGTCAACCGTAGCGTCTAAGTAAGGGCAATGAACATTATTCAGTTCCTGGTATGTTGGAGTACGATTCTCCGCTGCTGCTTGGGGCATAGCGGCTCGCAGTTCAGCACGTAGCCGATCTTGTGCTGGCAGGTGGTCGGCGAGGAGCCTAACTCCCCAGTCAATGGTTGTGCCCGACATGTCATAGCCGGCCAGCAGGAACCCAAAAAATTCATCGGCGATCGCTCGTTTTTGAAATTCTGGCTGTCTGGCTTCTTTCGCTGCGAGCTCTTTCTCCCGCAACAGCACCGTGTATAGTGCACTACGGGTATGAAGATCGGCGGTGTTGTCAGTGCCCCTGCTTTCAATATCTCGAACAGCCTCATTAATCTTGTCGCTGATAAACTGGTCTTTTATGGCTGTGAGCTTCTTTATTCGGGGCAGATTGCGGAAAACCCAAGAGGTGAGTCGAGGTAATGGAGAGACCTGGGTATTCACTGAGTTGGCGAGTGTGAGGACTGATTCGAAGACTTCGGGCATGGCGGCCTCAGGAAACGGGACGAGTTCATCTGGATTCTTGGGGGTCTCTGGGTTCCAGCCAGACAAATCGTTGAACCGTTGGTTGATGACGCTTTCGGCACTCGGTAGACCAAAAAAGATGGCCAGGACAGAGTCAACCGCGCAATACGTAATATCATCGGCGGCAAATGGTCGACCCATGGCTAGGTCGCATTTAACCTGCCACAGCTTCATGAGGGCGCAAGCAGATTTGTATACGGCAGGGCCGCTGACTTGATTAAGAAAGTTTGGAGACATGAGCGGATTGACGAGGTTCCGGTTGTGCTTGAAGCGCACGTCACTTGTTAGGAGGCGGTTTTGCTGCTCAGGAAGCACAGTGCCGATGAGCTCCCCAAAGAAGCGGCTTCGATCAAACTCTTTTGTTCGCCGCAATAGGATATCCTGCGATTCTAACGGATCTGTGATTACCACCCACGGTCGTGAAAGAGGTTTGACGAACACCTGTACAATAGGACTACGATGCTTCGTCGTTTGCGAGGCGAGCCAGCCGAAGATGTGTTTCTCATCTCTTCCGCGACGCAGAATCTCGGGGACATCTCCCAACAAGGTGGAAGTCGCATGCTTGTTGTACGGGATACCGGGGAGTGGCCGTGGCAATAAGACGTAATACAGAAGATATAGAACGAAAATCACACCCCCGGCGATAGAAGTAGCCTCGATAAATGTCGGCATGGCTGCCATTTTTCTATGGCTCGATGTCTCGCTGGTTAATATGAGATGTGTCAGACTGAATTGATCGAGAAAAGAGAAACAGTGTATGGGAACTGGATACTCTACAGTAAATATGTGAGCTGCGATTCGTTGCCGTATATAAATACATAGCGTGGTTCAAATCGGCCGTAGGTGGTAGACTCATGGGGCCTAAACTGGCAGGCAAACCGGCCTTTGTTTACCTACCTATCTAAGCGCACCGGTGCATCGGTCTGGCTTGAAGCCCCCGGGTTTTCTTTGAGCTGCCCGGCGAGGGCCCGTTTCGGCAAGCCTCAACACCTAATAACAGCCAAACAGAAATTTTGCAAGAGCGAGACCGCGCAAAGGATGGATTCGGGGTACGGGCATCGTGCCACTATTGCGCTGCGAACGCGGATATGCAAAAACCGTCAGCAGAACAGACCTTGTGCGCTGCAGATCTGCCGCCCGGGGGGGGATCGGAACTTCCGACTCACTGCCGATGTCATTGCAGGATACCTAACGGTAATCGCACAGAGGATTTTTCATTAATTTCCGATTGGCTGGTTTTGGCAGTCTTAGGCCAATCTTATGAGCTCCAAGGTAGCATTTGCCTCAACCCGCTCGCGGATGTTCGTTGGCCGCAGCAATAGGTACACTACATTTAGTGAAAGGCATCTCCAACAGGAGCCATACTATTGTTTCTGGGCACAGCTAAATTTGTTACTACACCACTAGACATAGTTTTTCAATTGACTCGGCCGAGATGAAGCTGTTCCCTACAATTGCATTGACGCTCCTCCTGCCCGCAGATGCCACCCTTCAAAACTCGCTCGCCACAGAGACAACAGACCCGAGTATTAACATCCAGTTGATTGACCTTCCTGGCTCAGTAGCCGAGTTCGAGCTTGTTTCCGCGCGGCGAGCACTTCTCAAGTTGAAGGACAGTCTCGGGTCCTCAGCACTGGCTGAACTGCTCAAGCCCGATGTCGAGGCAGCCAACATCGCCTGGCACACCATTATCGGAAATTCAAACACGTCATCCCATGTTCTCGCTGAGACACACATAAGGGCAACCCCGGCTTTCTGCGACCCCAAAGTAAAATTCACTGCTGAATCGTTCCTCGACTGGTTTGCGAGGGGTCAGCCTGATAACATGAATAAAAACCTCGAGGCGTACCCAGAACATTATGGTTCATCCGCAGCTCTCAACCCCGATGGAACCATCAGTGTCGACAGCTTGGAAGGATGGGGTAACCTCATTACGCACTCCGGTTTTCCCCGCTATGCCCCGGTCGGCGCCCCTGGTGTTGCCAAAAAGCCGTGGTTGAAGGAGTTGCCAGACTACCCACACCAGTTTGTAGGCGAAGCGACGCTTCAAGACGGCTCGGAAGTGGTATTTGCAGATGCTCACTATAGCTTCAAAGATATTACCGAGAGCGGTGCCTGTGGGGTTGAGATATTGCTTGCCTTGTGGCTGCCGCCTGCAGTTCCTCGGGATATTGTAGAGAGTTTGAAGCAGCACCAGGCCATCGAGTTTAACCACTGGCTGCCAATTGCCTACGAAGAGATTCGAACGGGGGTATTTGTTCCCGCAGAGTGATTTTTTTTTTTTTTTTTACGGAGACTCCAATCCATGCGTCACTGTTTCGTTCGGGAAGCTGCTTAGTCTCCGGATGTGCTAGTGCGGCCGAAGGATGTAGAACATAGAATTTATGAAGATTTTAGACGCTACGAAACAGCCTCTTTTTCTCAATATCAGACAGTGGCTGGACTCCTGGTTTTCATTCCCAGAAACGGTTATTAGGGGACAGGGTAGATTGGATCGCAACCGTTCGACCAGCGATCGTTGAAAGTCAGTCGAAATAGGCAAAGAATCTCGGAGCGAACGTCATGACAGAATCGCAGCTCTATCTATATTAAGTCCACAGTCTATTGCTGGAAACCGACCTGATTGATAGATAGTGAATCCGAGGAGATGCATGTGGAAATTACAAGAACCACCACACAAACACACGTGCCGTAGCCTAGTAGTCACAGCGTGGAGCCATGCCTCAACCAGCCGATTAAGACTTGGGCAGGGCCACTGAAGTAGCGTATTTCTAGTGGTACGTGGGATAAGAGCAAACAATACGTAGATCTGGAGCAAAGACGGCTCTGACCACGGCAAAAGAGTAAAGGATAGATAGGACTATGCCCCGTTTTGGTACGGAAAGAGGTATTAGTCGGCCGGTCTCGTCTAGGGAAAAGAACTAAAGAACGAAGGCAATTAGTTTATGGGCTACTTACCTACGTACGGGGATCACTGTTTCTTGCTCCTGGTCGGAGCAAGAACGGGGGGGGGGGGGGGGGCGGGGGCAACGCTACGTATCCCTACGTAGGAGCCAATATGGGTCCAGTCTCGGGCTTCCATAGGTAGGTCAGGGGCCCCAAGTGATTCCTAATCCCGAAAGAAAAAAATGGGCTCTCCAGCTCGGACTAAATAGTGAACGTTCAGGATGGATAACTTAGACGGCAAAGGAAATACAAATGCAATATACAACGGTATCTTTCTCATACACCTAATACCAATCTACATAAAGTAATAAAGAAGGAACTGGGCAAAGAGCACCAAGAGCATGATAACGAAGTAATGAAACCAGGCCGGCCCATCTTGCGGGGTGTAGGACTTGGATGGAACCGGCCGTGACCCCTAGCTGCTTAGAAGCTCTTGGAAGACGAGGCCTTCGCGGTCAGCTCGCCTCTGCGATTCTTCCAGGAACACAGCTACCAGCTCCTCCATTCCCGCTTGCCGCGCCAGTGCCAACCACTTGTCCATGGGTAAAACCCTCACCTCAGAATCCTGGATGCCTAGGCGTCTGGCGACATATTCTCTGATACGTTCAACAGGAACTATTTGTTCGCTGCTCTGGAACAGGAATCTGATCGGTGGATCTATCCCGTGAGCCTTTGGGCGCGATATCCCCTCGATTTCTTGCTTACGGCTGAAAGCCGAGCTCACCACACCATCCGCGACGCGTCCGACGGAGACAAAGTCCAGCGCTCCGCGCCATCTAACCATCTTTGGGTCTGGGACGGCACGCAGGTTGCAGCTATAGTGGACCATGCTGCCAACCACGTCCGTGGCTTGCGATGGATGCTCGCCGCCGCTGCTGGCGGAGGAGTTTGGTGTGACGCTGCTGAGGCGGTGTATGACAACTGGCACAGCTAGATGGGAGTTGGCGGCGCGCTCAAGGAGCGTCTCACTTGCCCACTTAGATGCTGTATAACCGTCGGCCCATTGGGCAGCTGGAGGAGTGTGCGCGAGGCTGGTGGCATGGAATCTAGTGTCACCGTCTTGGTTCCCTTGCAGGAGCAATCGACCGACCGAGGCCGAGGAAATATAGTGTATTGGGATACGGCGAGGTGCTGCCAAAGCAACGAGGAAACGGGTGCTGAGGACGTTAGGCTGGCGCAGACTCGTGTACGGCTTGAGGAAGGAGACATCGGCGCCATTGTGGATGATCATTTCGACGGTTTGGGCAAGATGCTGCTGCTCTTCAGGCATAAGAGATAGGGAATTATGGGCAAGGTCACCACGGTGGATGATCAACTTGGGGTGGTGCTGTAAAGAACCGAATTTGGAGGGTTCACGGACCGCAAGGCAGTGAATCGTTTGCACCTGGTCATTGGCGATCAAGGCTGAAAGGATAGCCTGTCCAACAAAACCCGTAGCACCAGTGAGGAGGACGACCTGCGGAGGATGTCTAGGCTGCACGGCCGCTTTTCCACTCCGAATATCCATATGAATCTCTGGGAGGCTTGTCTCTTGGTCCCAGTCGATCTCCAATCTCTGGTTCTTGTTCACACCTCCGGTCTCATCCCCAAAGACAACGGCTGACATAGCGTCTAGCGTATTGTTCTTGAAAAGCTCGACAACGGGAATTCGCACGCCAAACCTCTGCTGCAGCTCGGACTGGATCTGAATGAGCTGTAAAGAGGTCCCGCCAACGCGGAAGAACTCAGTGGTGGGGGAAGGTGTAGCAGTGAAGATGCCGCCAGGGCCCAAAACGTGCTCCCACACCTGCATCATCTTCTGCTGAGGTCCTGTTAAGCTGACTTTTGAGTCACCGCTGCCAGCCTTTCCTACACTAGGAGCGACCGGCAGGGAGGCTATGTCTCGGCGATCGACTTTGCCATGCAGATTGAGAGGCAGACGCTCGAGTGGCACGATGACAGCAGGGCGCATCCATGACGGGAGAGCAAGTCTCGATAGCACTTGTTGCAGGCGAGTAGCCACTTCTTCGACACTGTGCCCTGCAGCCGCACTTATCGGTGAGAGAGTGCCGTGGGCCACTAAGAACAAACTGGCCGACTCTCCACGAGTAGTTACAACGACTTGGTCGAGAAGACCATCGGCCGTCTCTAAGATCGCGCGCTCGATTTCCTCAAGCTCGGTGCGCATGCCTCGGATCTTGACTTGAGTGTCGCCCTCGATACGTCCCAATATCGTAAGCGTGCCATCCGCATGAAATCTGCCACGGTCTCCGGTGGCATACATTCGCGTCCATCCTTGTGACACTGCGAAGGGAGACGCGAAAGGGTCAGGGACGAACTTGGAGTTCGTCAGCTCCACGTTCTGGATGTAGCCACGGGCTACGCCCGCACCGCCTATGAAGACCTGGCCCGCTGCTCCCCGAGGTGCCAATTGGTTCTCGTGATCAAGAACATATATGGATACATTAGGCAATGGGCGGCCGACCGGGGGTGGCTGCCCTGTTTGGGTGCACATGGACTCATTTTCGACGTGCATTGTGTCCTGGCTGCAATAGATGGAAGCCTCACCAGGACCATACATGTTGAGGAGTTGGAGGTGCGGCAGGCGCAGGCTTCTTAGCTCCTCAGCGACACGAAGTGAATACATTTCGCCGCCTTGTGCCGCCATCTGCCACGCAGGGCTCTTCTCGAGGGCTTCGCGCCCGTACTGGAGCCAAGCCTTGTACTCGGAAGGTGTTGCCAAAGTGAAGGTCACCTCCTCATCGCGGATTGTCGCAGCAGCAGCCGCGGGATCCAGTCGTTGGTCCTGGGGTAATATGACCAGCTTCCCCCCACAGGAAAGTGCAAAGAGCACTTGAAATAAACATGCGTCGAAGCTCATGGAGGTTTGCTGTAGAACACATGCCGACGCCGGGCCGTATGAAGCCGATGCCGCTTCGATGGAGTTGAGCAACGCCGAGTGCGGCAATTCGATACCCTTGGGGGTACCGGTGGTTCCGCTGGTGAACAGCACCACAGCAGTATCGCTCGCCCGCACCTTGACAAGAGGCGCGGAAGCCGCCTCTGGGGATACGACGTGGGCCATTTCTGAAACGGTCAGCGTCACCAGCCCGGGCACCTGTGTTTTGAGCTCCTGCGCCATTTTCGCCGTAGTATGGTCCGTAAGGATCAGTCTCACGCCGGCGCTAGTCGCCATCGTCACTAGACGTTGCAGCGGCGCGCGGGGGTCAAGAGGGAGATAGGCCACGCCGTTCCTCATCACAGCGAGCATGGCGCACACCGAGTCAGACGACGGCTCGCAGTAGACGCCGACGGGGTCCTTACGAAATCCGTTGACCTCCGCCATGGCTGCCGTAATAGCACGGATCCTCCTCTCCATACCGCGGTATGTCATGGCGGAGCCTCGGCCGTCTGTGAGGGCAACTGCGTTCGGCTGCTGGTGTGCGATAGCATCGATGCGATGTACAAGCGTGTCTGGCCATGAAGAGGCCCTCTCTGGACCTCTCCCAATCTGAATGGTTTGTTGGACCTCCTCCACGGACATGCCGTAGAGCGACGGGGCGTCGACATTGGCACGCGGCTCGCGGGAGAATTCCGTGAGCAGGGCAACATAGCTTCCCATGAGAGTCTGAGCGTCCTTTTGCGAGTACAACGCTCGCTGGACATTGAGACGAAGCGAGATCTTGGCGCCCGGATTTTCCACGATATCAAGCATAAGATCGTGAGCTGTGGCACCCACGTCGATATCCTCGCTCTGCCCCTCGCATCCGCAATAAGTGCGCTGGGTATTGACGCCAGGCCGATAGTTGATAGCAGCCTGGAAGAGCGGGTTGTGAGTATCGGCGAGCTCGGCCGTGGCAGCCTTGAGAATCTGGTTAAAAGGAAGGCGGCTGTTCGCCATGGCCTTCTGTGTCTTGCTTCGCGTGAGAGCGAGAACCTTTTCCAACGTGTCCCCTTGCTCAATTCTGAGTCTGATTGGTAGCAGATTGAGATAGAACCCGATGCTCTTCGCATATTGCCCAAAGTCTCGGCCAGCATCTGTCATGCCGATGCATACCTCTTGAGTGCCCGCATAACGGCGCAAAAGCACACCGTAGACAGCTAAGAAGAAATGAAACATGGATGTTTTCGTGTTCTTTGTAATTTTTCGGATGGCGTTCCCTACACTAGGGCTGAGATCTGTCGACGCGCTCTCGAACACGTAAGCGTCGAGCGTAGGGCGTGATGTAACGGCCGCAAAGGGGAGCAAGGGGAGTGTTGGCGGGGCGTTCGTCAACTCCCGAGTCCAGTACGCTACTTCCTGTGCCATGACGCCCTGGCTGACCTCTTTGTGCTGGCGGATGGAGAAGTCGGGGTACTGAATAGGTGTAGATAACTGCTCTCCGTCGTAAGCTTTTTGTATATCCGAGAGCAGCACCTCAAGGCTGATGCCGTCCATGTTAATATGATGATACCCGATGACGAGATAATGAAGCGTGGAAGAGCTCGCCAGCGTGAGAAGAAGCATCCTCATAGTCTCACCACGTTCCAAGTCGTAATTATGGGCTTTGATAGACGCCAACGCTCGGTAAGCCTCAGCCTCGTCACTAATTGTCTGCAGCTCTAGGGTCAAAGGGGACTTTGCCAGAACGCTCTGAGTCGCAACGCCATCTGTGGCAGAGAATGACGTCCTTAGGGCCTCGTGGAGAGAGGCTACCTTCTCTACTGCTGACGCGAGGGCTCCTGTATCGATGGAGCCAGCAAGCCTAGCCATGAATGATACATTGAGGGCCGTTGTGTCTTTCAGGTAGTGGTGGAGGAACCAAAACCGTGACTGTCCCAGGGATATGGGCACTGAGCGGACAACTTGTGACATTGCCGGCTTCCACGCAGAATTTTCTATGCCCTCTAGGATTGGCTTCGACTCAGAGCTGGCCGTCAGCATGGCTTTGGCACCTAATTCATCCAATGACTCGATCCCTGACTGAGGGGTTGTCAAGGTAATGGACCGGCCGATGTCATCATCCGAGCTAGATATTGAGCTGTCCGATTCGAGCGGTGGAATATGAGTGTCCAGTTGTGCCAGAGCACTATCAGTCCCTGACAACGGGGCAGAGGCTAGGTGTGGTTTCGGAGGATCAGTATTCACCCCATCTGTGTTTTCCGGGTCCATATTAGGGATGAGCTCCGCCGACAGGTTAGCAATGGCGAACTCGACGAGCTCCTCGACAGTGTTGCCGCCCAGAAGCTTGAGGATGGGAACGTCTACACGAAGCTCCCCAGCGAACCAATTGCGTAGTTCGACGGTAACGAGAGAATCAGCCCCTAGATCTTCAGGAGCGGCAGCAAGGATCTCAGCCTCGGGCTTGTTGGAGTCGAGTTGCAATACGGCTGTCATCTTGGCGACAACGCTCTCTGTGTCGGCAAGTTAGTTAATGCCGAGATAGTACCAGTGAAATACATTGGTCTCGAAGCACATACCTCTTATAATTTGTTCCACGGCGGCTGGCGATCGAGCCTCATGTAGACGAACCTTGACCGGCATGGTGCGTTGGCTCTCTGTGTCGCCGGAGCCCGTCGCCGTAACATCGTCCACAAGGAGATGGGAGAAGCGAGGGTTGGCCATGACGATTGCTGTGTCACGACCAATCTTGAGACTACGGAAACCGAAGCTGAATTCTGGGTTACGCCCAAGCTCGGGTCGGCCGGCCAGGACCGCCTCGCCAAAGGCGTTCTGAAGATCGCGCTCGGATAGCCAGTCGGCGCCGCTGGCCCACAACGCGTCCAATAGGTTGCGGTTCACGCTCCCTCCCGAAGTCCGACTCATGTAGCCAACGCCAAAGATGGCGCCGATGTGCATAACAGAAGCCACTAAGCCGCGCTTTCTCCGGTTGGCGGCGAGGGCCGTCATGAACATATTGGCGGCGCTGTATATGCCTTGAGCCTGGTTTCCAGAGAGACAGGCTACAGATGAAAATAGGATGAAGAAATCAAGTTTCTCGCTGCCAAATATCGAATCCAGATACGTGGTGCCTTGTACCTTCGGTGCGAGAATGCGCAGCGTCTGATCTAGCGATGTGTCCGAGAATGTACTGTCCATGAGGACCATGGCGCCGTTGGCTATTCCTCCGATGGGAGGCATTGTATTGCGAATCTCGGCGACTACCTCGCGTAGAGCCTCTTCGCTGGTGATGTCACTGCGGTTCCGTTAGCGAATCGCAGCCCCTATAGGTCTAGTCGACTTTACAAATACCAGAAACGGCGGTGGGTGATAGGAAATTCCGTGATAAATAGGGATTAGAACAGACAGAAGTATCTTGTACTCACCTAGCGAAAACCTTCATTTCGACCCCAGCGTTTTGCATGAGGGGCAGCCACGCTTCGTCAATCTTGGGACTGCGGCTGGTCAGGGCCACGTGGCGAGCACCATGTGCAACCAGCCACTCGGCGATGGACAGGCCAAGATCGCTAGTCAATCCAAACAAGATGTATGTTTTGTTTGGAGAAAAGGATATATAACTGTCGATTGGCTGGACTATGGCGGGCACAGGCGGTGAGGCGGACCAGTCAATCATTAGCGATGTTGCGTTATCCGGGTCGTGAAGCAAGTCCAGTGAGCTAGGACTTTTCGAAATCATTGCGGAATCGGTGTCACTCGGCCACCTCTCGATGGCTCTAGAAAGATTGGTTAAGACTTCGAATAGCAAAGTGGATGGATCTGCTGCCCTTGGGCTTTTACGTGCGACAAGCTCCTGGAGAGTGGCCTTCCAGCAAGATCTAGGCAGAACGCGGTCAAGGAGCGACTTTCGGCAGGGTGACAAGGACTCAGTGCAGTTAATGAACAAGCTCGCACTCTTCAACTTCGGAAGGGTGGACATCACGGATCTAGCAGTTGCCTGGCGTGGAATCACGGTCCAGGGCAGATCTGGATCAGCGCGTTGTTTTGTATCCGAGAGTAATATGACCTCGCTCAGTCTCTTGGCACCAAGGCGGTGGACTGCTTCGGCTAACGGCAACGACGGCTGTTCAAGGATGACGATAGAACCTGAAGGAACATGGTCTAGAATACTGAAGGCCTGAAGTTCCGCAGCGAGAGACGAGGCCGTGACTGCCAGGCCCTTCTGTAGCAAAATGTTGTCCAGCGGTTGCATTGCCGCGGGGGAGATAATGCGTGATCCATTCGTGCTCGACAGAGCCGCCACCGGCTCACTTGTGTCTGCCTCGGTGCCTAGAATGGCATACAGCCCCCCGTAACAGGCCGTTGCCGAAGATAAGGTGACTTTTATGGTGCTAATTGGCAACGACGGTACTGTGAGAGGTGATGAAACGGACTCGGCAAAGCTCCACACGCCATCGGATCGTTGCAGCACCAGGGATGCCTCGGACGGGCAGAGCTTCTGGGTTATCAGCTTTCGAGATGCCATATACCGTCGGTTCAACTCCAAGTCAAACGCAATTCGAGGCACTGTGTAGATGCCGTCACGGTATACCAACTCCCGCTCGCTGGTCCAGAGAAGAGCCCCCGACTCCAAGTCAGGTCCGCATTCGGCCAACATCATCCAGCGCATGTATGTCTCAGCAATATGGCGCGTGCTGTCCGCATTGATGCCGTCGGCGAAGTCCAGGAACTGGAGCCGACCAGTGGGCATCTCCACCATGAGCACGCGCCCCAGACCAACACTCATATTTTGAAGCGGGTGATCCTCCCTGCAGCCTCGAGTGACCCAGAGAATCGTTCGAGGGTGCTCAAAGAGCGTCTTCAGACCACGAAGTCTCTGTTCTGTCATACACTCTAGCGCCGCCTCGTCCAAGTCTCCTAGTTGGATCACTGAGCAGGTCCGGGATAGCGTCATGTTAGGCAGATCTTCCAGTCGTCGTACCCAGACAGGCCGTGAAGCCTGTCTATTCAGCAAGCGAGCAAGCTGGCCAGCGAGCGAGGCCGATTCGACAGACTGCCCGCCAATGATGACGAGCTGACTGTTGGTGTCAACAGCTGTCTTAGGCGGCGAGGAAAGCAGTGGCGCTCGAAGGAGTTGGACACGGTCATCGACGGCTTGAGACACCATTATGTTGGACTTCAGAACCAAGGTGTTTGCCTCATCACTGATAGCATCGAGCCCGGAGAAGCCGGTCCGCAGCAGTCGTTCGTTCCACTCCAGCGTATCAATGGTTGCCGAGAGACGGCGACCGTCCTCGCGACCGAGCCACCATCCTGATAGACAGGAGAAAGGGAGCCGTACGTGCAAGACATTATGGGTGGTGATTTCGCATATTAGAAGAAATCCGCCGGGTTTTAATAGACTGCGAGCAGTCTGGAGGGACTTGTCCAGCTCACGCGTCGCGTGAAGGACATTCGAAGCCACAACCAGGTCATATGAACCGGGCGTATACCCCTGATCACTAAGATCTTTCTCGAGGTCCAAGGTCTTGAATCTCATGCGAAGTGACGGGAAATTGCTAGCAGCCTTCTCAAAGAAGCTAGCAGATATGTCAGTGTACGTATAGGATGCGAACCGATCCCCAATGTGCTTGAGGATGCTCTTCGTTGCCGCCCCGGTTCCCGCACCTAGCAAACCATTAGCTCAGCCATATCCGAGAACGAGGAGCTGGAGAAGGGGATCCGGCCCAGACGACCTGTAAGAGTTTGTGAAAGTGCTTACCCAGTTCGAGAATGTCCATGCGGGGATAGATTCTCGAAATATGGTTCGTCATCTCGCCGAGCCATTCCATGAGGCGGTCGAATCCCAGAGATTCAACGTACCACCTGTCCATTGTGTCGCCCTGAAACATGTGCTGCAGTATGTCCGTCTCTCCTCGCATCGCAGCACCCATATTTTCTCCCACAATGCGCAGCAGTTGTATATCAACCTTATCGGAATATCTAGACGGATACCAAGGCCATTAGCGCAATGATCACGGAAAGGGATTACAGTTTCCGCATTGGACGCAGCAAGAACACAGGGGGAGGGGGACTTCATACTTGTCCAGAATGGCATTGATATCTTCTTGTGTGTCACTTAGCCACTCCGTTTTGACAAACGGCAACAAGCCTTGACGAAGGCGCGAAAAAGCATCTTCGGTAAACTCGAACAAGAATTGGTGATGCGGCTCGGCGAGCTTGAACCGCCTCTCTGGTGGAAATGCCTTCTCAAGTTGACGCATATAAAATAGACTGACTCGTTCCAGGTCCCATCCAAATTGCTGTTCGGAGTCGGGGACGAATTTCGTGGTGAAACCCTCGGGTCCCACACCTAAGGGCCAGTAGGTAGTCTTCGTGAAGATCTCTCGCGTCATGGCGTTGGAGTCGGCAGAAAGAGGCACGACAGTAATGTTCTCGATCTGGACTACGGGCGTATTCGTGGTTGGGCAGAAGAGACTGACATCGCAGTTCATTGAAGCGGGAGTCTTTCGCAGCTGTGACACAAAATCAACATGTGGCTGGGTCGCAGAAACTGCCGTCCAGCTCGGCACGTCGATCTTGACGCTGCCGATATGGACCGGCACATGCACGTCAAGAAGGCTGCCATCGCGCGGCCAGCCGAAGGAAATGAAGATAGATTGCAGAGCAAGATCGAGAAACGAGGGTGCCATCATCGGTAGTGGGCCACCCCATTCCTCCTCCGTTATAGCGAAGCTGCCCATACCGTAATCGAGTTTCCGCTTCATGCACTTAAGGCCACGGAACGATCCCGTGTAGTTGTACCCGACTTCGCCGAGATAGTCATAAAAGTCTTCTGCGTCCACTTCGATGAGATTCGGCGGCGGGGCTTCTCTCTGGGTAAGGGCAAGACTAGAGGACCCGGTATTTTCAAAGTACAGATTGAGGGAGCTCGAGGCGAGGAGAGTCAGATCGGTAGTATCCCTCTGAACGCTGGCATGATATTGAAACGTGGCTACAGCAATTTCGTCGTCCTCGTGCTGGAGAGAGAGCGTCACCAGTGTCTCGATGTCGTGGGTCTCGTCAATAGCCATAGCCCGATGAATGACAAAGTCGTTAACCTCGAGAAGCTTGACCTCTCGGCCACCAGCGAAGCTGCGAGCTGCCTCTAGGGCGGTAGCAACATATCCGGTAGCCGGAAAGACGACCTGGCCCTGTAAACTGTGGCCACGTACCCACGGAATCTCGGATAGTCGTAGCAGGCCACTCCACCTCAGCTCGCCTTGCACGCCATCAACCGTCGGCGATCCTAGTAGGTCATGGGGGCTGTACTTGCGTGAGCGGTAGGCACGGATCCGACGTGATTCATGCCAGTAGACCTGGTTGTGGTCCCAGCTGTACGATGGCAGGCCCGTCTGCAACTTCCTTGGTGAGGAATCAGTAACAAACTGGTCAAGCATGTCGAATTTGACTACACCAGAACCCAGCGCCTCCCACAGAGCCCCGAGCCCAGCTGAAAATGAAGTTATATCATTAGACTGCCTTGAAAGAAGCCCGGTGTAGAGAACGCTTGTCGCCTTGCCGCTACACTCGGTTATAGTCTGCAAAGCCGGACCTTTGAGTGCCGGATGCGGGCCTATCTCGATAATCGCATCAAAAGGTCCTGCCTGTTCCGTTGCGCACTGAATAGCTTGCGAGAAGAGGACTGGCTTTTCCATGTTATCGGCCCAGTACTGGTCCCCTAGGGCATCAGATACGCTCATCCTCGTGTTGGGATAGACGCTCGAGAACCACGCGGTATCCTTGTTGCCACCGGGCTGGATCGCTATCTGGCACTGGCGCATGCACTGGGTGTACGGTTCCGAGCAAGGGATCATGTGGTGTGAGTGGTATGCCTTATCGACACGAAGGAGCCTGGCAAACTTTTTCTCATCCTCTAGGATAAGTCGCGCGTGCGCGATGGCATCAGCATCACCCGAGAGGGTGACACTAGACGATGAATTGACAGCTGCAACCCTCACGCCTCCTTGGAGAATGTCCAACGCACAAAGATCTTGGGCATCTTCATAACTAGTCCCCACAGCCATCATGGCGCCTGGCGAACCGGCATTGCCAGCTAGTCGAGTGACGACGCCGCGATAGTAGGCAATGCGAATGGCATCGCGCGCGGTGAGAAAGCTCGCAGCGTATGCGGCCCCGATCTCTCCCGACGAGTGCCCCACAACTGCCTTGAAGTTGATTCCGGCTGCGCGCAAGAGGTCTACGAGCACGATCTGGACAGCAGTGCACAGAGGCTGCGAGATGGCGGCCTCGCTCAATCGCGAATGTTGCTCTTCACTCGACAATTCCTCAGCAATGGACCAGTTCGGGCGGTCTGCAACTGGGAGGCTCTGGAGCGCCTGCTCCAACTCCGCAATAATGGCTCTCACGCGGGGAAAGGACGAGAGGAGCTCCCTACCCATGGTGGCCCACTGTGCGCCTTGGCCAGTAAAGACACCGAGAATGCGTTTACTGGTAAGGTTTGTCGGCCGAATCGTTATAGTGTCCGCCTTTTTGTCGGTGTCTTGAAGCCAAGAGTCCAGCTTTCTAGCCAGTTCCGGAACCGATGATGCGGCAAAAGCGGCGCGCACAGGTAGGACCGATCTGTGACTCGACAGAGTATAGGCAAGATCACGCAAGCCAATAGATGGGTTTCTTCCTAAATGCTCGACATATTTCCTTATTGTCGCTTTGAGAGAGGGCGATGAGAAAGCCGAGAATACGATGGGGAGAAGGCACGTAGCCTGTTTTTCCCGCACGATGGTAGAGTATTCCTCGCTAGGCACATAGTTTTCGAGGATGACATGAGCGTTGGTCCCACCAAAGCCGAAGCTATTGACACTTGCCCGACGTGGAGTGGCCGGGGGCAGTGCAGGCCACTTCCTAACCTCGGTTGGAACCTCGAGATTGTGGTAAAATGGGGCGATCTTCGGATTGAGCGTATTGAAGAACATATTGGGCGGTATTTCGCCATTCTGCAAAGCAAGGCAGGCTTTCATGATGCCGGCAATCCCAGCTGTCCCTTCGGTGTGCCCGATGACCGTTTTGACAGATCCGACATAGAGAACATTGCTGGTATCGTGGTCTTGGAACGATGGCCCGAAGAACGTAGTCGCAATAGCCTCGGCTTCCTATGGCAAGCACAATTAGCAGAAGTGAGAACAAATGGCTAGAATGGCAGTCTTACACGAGGGTCTCCGGCTCCGGTCCCCGTGCCGTGGGCTTCAAAGTATTGGCAGCGATCAGCCTTGTTTCTGACATCCAGTCCGGCTTTGGCATATGTCTCTCTGATGAGAGCGCTTTGAGCATGCACGCTCGGCATGGTGATTCCTTCCTTGGTGCGGCCATCTTGGTTTACGCCTACCCCACGAATGACGCCCTGGATGTTGTCGCCGTCACGAACTGCATCCGAAAGCCTCTTCAATACCAGCGCGGCTACACCCTCACCACGGGCATATCCCTTCACGTCGACGTCCCACATGCGCGATCGACTGTCGGGGGATATCATGGTGAGATTGCTCATCCCGATGTAGGGTTCCGGTGTTAAGATCAAGTTAGCACCGGCGACAACGGCCGCGGACGCGTCGCCGTTCTGCAGCGTCAGCGCCGCGTTATAGACGGCCACCAGAGACGATGAACACGCCGTGTCGAGAGTGACCGATGGGCCATGCCAGTCAAAGAAATGGGATACCCGGTTTGAAAGGCTGAATTGGTACGCGCAGATCAGCATATTTCTCGCTACGGCTCAATAGGGACAGCATAGCCCAGATAGAGTATAGTAAGGCGTCCAGACAAGGAAGAGCTGGGTGGATAGGCCAGGGGACTGGCTCAGGAGACTTACATGCTGCGGGCTGTTCCGATACCTGCGTATGTCGGCATGGCGTCTACGTCGCGCAGCACGTGCACGTCGTAATCAGCCCACATTTGGCCGACATATACGGCCGTCTGCGAGCCCGACATTTGCTGGATAGAGAAGCCGCCGGACTCGAGAGACTCGTATACTGTCTCAAGCAATATTCGTTGCTGAGGATCCATGACATGAGCCTCTACCGGCTTGATGCCGAAAAAGTTGGCATCAAAGACCCGAGGGTCCTCCTCAAGAAGGTAGGATTGCTTGACATGCGAGGTGCCGTGGTGCGAGCCATTAGGGTGGTAAAACCCATCTTGATTGAAACGATCTTCTCTGGACAAGGGTGATAGAACATCGCGTGGCTGTCTCAGTAGATCCCACAGCTTGGCGGGACTGTTCGAGCCACCAGGAAATCGGCAGGCCCAGCCCACAATTGCGATGGACTCCGAGTTCTTGTTGCATGCGGACATCCTGCTGTGTTCTTCAACCTGCATGATCGCATGAATAAAAGAGGAGTCTGGAATATTCTGGATTTCTGGGAAAGTCTCGTTTTTGGTAGGCCGTGAGTGCTGGAGCAAGCTCTCTAGGTCTGGAAAACTGCAACGGGTATAATCTCAACTTCCCAGTTCATAGATTAGACAGTGTGAACATATCCGTAGCCGTTGTAAAATCGTCTAAGTAGCTGTGACCCGGGTAAATACATCTAATTTCTTAGACTCTCACTTTCAGTTATACAAGCGCGAGCCAGTATCGTAACTAGCGCTACATTTTGCTCAAACTGTAAGCCAAGAGGCGCGGTTCGGCCGTTTCATGAGTTAAATCGGATAAAAAAGTACACCATGGCTTCAAACTATCGCCACAAGGGTCGGAGGATATGAAAATTGGCAAGCGCCTACTAAATGGGCCAGGATAACCGAAGATGACTTTTGCATATCCAAAAAGGATTCCATCTCACCCGGCCTCACGACGTGCATAGTCGGCTATTTGAAAGCCATATCTGAGGGCGAGGCTCGCAGAATGAGCCAGCAGGATCCGAATACTGCATGGCATGTTGATGAACTATCAAACAAAACTCGTTATCTATATAATACTAACATACTGAGGAGAATCACGAGAAAACGGTATGTCATTTCATTTACTCAATGAAAATTCGTTTTAACGAATACGCATCACGAAAATGCGGTAGGCACCACTTACGAACCTTAACTTCTACTGGTTTCCTAGGCCCACAATGAAAGGATCGGCAAGAAAAGGAACGTTAGGGGCATGTAAACAAACCGGAAGCCGAGGCACGGACGACTAGGCTAGCTAGCTAGCGATTTCGGTATTTACGCTTATAGCAAGGGAAGCACCAAGAGCCAATAGGTGCTTCCGATCAACAATCAACAATCCCCAGCTTGTCTAACAGGGTCCATACACGATGCAACCCGGAAACTTTTCACATTGGCCTCATAATCGCCGTAAAATACACTTGCCTTCTCCGTAGACCCATTTTATGTATGGGGCTAATTTCTCTCGACCCATTGGGAATTTTACCCATGTCGGTGGTTTGCTAAATAGCCAAGATGCCCTTCGCGCTTACAATGTTACCATTATTGCAGCAGCTAGAAGATCAGGCCCGAGCAGGGTATAGTTCGCGAGTGCTGCGTCCTATTGCGTCGGGGGTATACGAAAATCGCCGAACACGCTTACTTTTTTTAATCTCACCCTCCTGGGGGTTGTAACCTGACCTCAGTCTTATCCCGAAGGCGAGCCAAGACGGCACCACGGCAACCCCGAATAAATATCTCCGAGCTGATCATCTCAACGCAACCCATGTCGTGATACATCATACCGATTAAATTATTTGAACGGCAAGGTAACATCTGCGGACTCCTTATCAGCAGACCAACCTCCTGACGCGACCCCTCTGATGCAACGTCAAGCGTGCATGAGAGGACATGCCGCAGGTGCGAGTGCAATCTAATCACTCCGTATTTCTTGGTCTTTTGATTGGCCAGATCTTCAAAACAGTTTCTTTGCGGGTGACGCAATTGTAGGAGGTACACGGCTTAGAATGATGCCGTCGTGTAATGACCAATTAAGACTTGGATGCGATCGGTCGGGTGTTGTGTGATTCGACCTCCCAGGCTTTGCGAGCAACGGCAACAGATTCGTTTTCTGTAGAAAATCCTTAGATGCCTAATATTCTTGTTAACCCCATAAAGGAAATATATAATAAAGGCAATGCTCAGGCCCTAGTGATAATATCTACAATGTTTGCTAACCTAAAACGTCGTTCAGACTCAAAGGGGCCAGCATCCCCATTATCGAGCCCCTGCGTCGGCTCTCTTGACAATTAGTGCAGTACAGCGTCTAACACATCTGGGTTTTATCGTTCTTACGGAAGTGAGCAAGATATGGGAGGTGCATTCAGCTCTATCAAATGCAAGCCTGTCATCGTCACGGCCGCCTTCCCGGCCCATGGACACACATATCCTCTTATCCATATGAGCGAGTATCTTGTCAAGCAGGGTTTCAAAGTCTATTTCATTGGCGCCACCGAGCTTGAAAGTTCAATTCGTCAGGCTGGTGCCGAATACATCGCGAACGACTATGTCTGGAACACCAAGCCCGAGATACTTCAAGGCCAGTTCGCGATCCCCGACGGGCCAGAACGGCATAATTTTCTCCTTCAACACATATTTCTAGATTCAATCCCCCAGACTTATCTTTTGACAAGGAGGACCTTGGAAACTGTCCGCAAGCGACATCCGGGTCGCAGAGTCGTTATCCTACATGAAACCATGTTTATGGGCCTTCTGCCATTTTACTACGGGGTTCCACTTCCGAAAGGCTACGTGAAGTTCCCGAAGGTCATCAATGTCAATACTACGATGAACTCGATGAGCAGCGTCGACGTCTTTCCCGGTGGCCTGGGCTACCCACCTGCGATCAGTGACGAGGATCGAGCAGCGGTGAAAGCTATGAACGAGGCTATGCTTCCAACACACAAGATCCTCAACAACGCGACCAATGATGCTATGAGGCAAGTCGGTACTACCAAGGCCATGACAGGATCGTTTTTGGATACTGTGATGAACATCCACGACGTCACACTCTTGCCGTTCAGTCCCAGCATAGAATTTCCACGGTCTGACCTCGACCCCAAGATAAGATTTATTGGAGGTCTTCCTCTGAAACCCCTTAAGCCAAATCTTGTTTACCCCTCATGGTGGCCTGAGGTCTTGCACAACGCGTCACTTCCTGCGTCCTCGCCAAGCAGGAAGAAGCTCGTCTTTATTGCACAGGGTACTGTAGCAATTGACTACACCGAACTGGTGATCCCAGGCATCATCTCGCTTGAATCACGAGCCGATGTTCTTGTGATAGCGACTCTAGGATCCAGGGGTGCGACTCTGCAAGCCGATTTCCAAATTCCCGCCAACACCAGAGTCATCGATTACTTTCCTTATGACGCAATTCTCCGGCACGCGGATGTCTTTGTATTTAATGCAGGGTTCGGTGGGTACATGCACAGCATCATGAATGGCGTGCCTATGGTTCTATCGGGCACTGCTGCTGATAAGAGTGACTGCTGCATGCGCGCTGAGTGGTCCGGTGTTGGGGTCAACCTAAGGGCCGAGCGGCCATCCGAGAAGGCAATAGCGGAAGGAGTCGAGAAGGTCCTGAGAAATTCCTCATATAAGCAACGAGCTTTGGAGCTGAAGAAAGAGAACGAGGATATGGATGCCTTGGGAACCCTTGAAAAGATAATATGGGAATTTTCTTGATTAGATAGAGAGAAAGAAGACGGATGTCTCTTTGATTTGCTACAATTTTTTTGGGTAAAATCTTCACATGACAATAAGAACAATGGCAGTGACAAACCGAAAGAGGGTTCTCTGTTGTTTTGTAGTCTACGACTGAACATCACCGGTGAGATTTTATCCCAAAGCTAATTGTTGCTACACTATTACCATGATAGTAGTGGAGCTTCACTTTTGGCCCTTTCGCGTAGTTGGGTTTTTAAGACAGATTTCAAATAAATTCAATCTCTGCTTTCTTCAAAAGCTTTCTGAGCTAGTTCTTAAGCCTCTTTAAATGGTATTGGTACCCTGACAGCCGAAAGGGAGCCTTAAGAATGTTGCATTGGCCAACAGCGTTCCAGGAATGAACGCTCAGTCCAAGAATGCATATGCAGCGTTCGTTCTAACTATATGTAGCGCGATGGATAGAATAATCTGAGAGGCCCGCAGGAATGATTAACAATCTATAAATAGTCCCTAAACAGACTCTCTGATGGTGTATATTCCTGCAAAGGGACTGCCTGCCCTGACAGGCGAGATATATCTTCCTAGAAGTCCTGCTATTAACTACGAGCCTCGCAAAACGCAAGACAGAATGACTATCCTAAGTTGCTTTCGCTCCAAAGCCTTCCAAACCAGCTCCCTCTAATCTCCACCAAGTCCATCGGGCGGCCTTCTTCAACAAGTACCCCTTGATCCAGTACAAACACTCGATCGCACAGGTTCATGACCATATCTAACTTGTGGGCTACCATGACGACAGTGTAATCCCTGAATTGCTCTCTGATAATCTTCTGTGTAATCTGGTCGGTTTCTTTATCTAATTTTGAATTCATTTCGTCGAGCAGGAGAATGCCGCCGGTCGGCCCGTTTGTTTTATCTCGCATCATTCGCCGGAGAACGGCCCTGCCTAGGCCGAAGAGTTGTTGTTGGCCTTCGCTGAGACTTTCGGTACCCATGTTCCCATGAACATCACCGCATTGTCGAACAAGGTCGGAAAGTTGAACCGCCTCTAGCACGGTTATGCATTCTTCATCTGAAGCGGAGTTGGAGGGATCTAGATTGGCTTTGATGCTGCTTCTCCCCGGGAGGAAGACAGAATCCTGAGGAACGGTTATAAACCTTTGCCTCAAGGTTAAGCGATCAATTTGATGAATTGGCACGTCATCGACTAGTATGTTGTGAGATCCGGGCAAAGGATCAAGTAGTCGGAGCAGGAGGAGCATCAAAGACGATTTCCCGCTTTTTACTTGTCAGTCATCCATATTGTTCATATATAGCTTTGCAGTGACACACCTGCCAGTTCTTCCGCAGATAGCAACCTTCTCACCAGGCTGTACAGACATAGAAAGGTTATCCAGAGCAAGAGATCGAGTGCCTTGATTATTCGGCTTTGTGCTAATAGCTACGGCCTCGGGCCTGGGTAGACACATTAGCTTGATTTTGTAGTAGTCAAGGTGCGTATAGTCCTAACCTGTATGATGCAGAGACAGCGTTGAGCGTGATACTGCCTTTGTTTGGCCAGTAGTCCGGCAAGGGCCTATTCTCGTCGTTGCTATCTTCGGGTTTCACGTTTTGACTAAACGCCCTCAAGCGATTGACAGCGCCAATAGAGGTTTCAAGGCCGGTGTAGCTCCGCATGGCAGTCGCTATCGTGTTGACTAAATTTATCAGCGTCAAGAAGCTAGCTCCGGTAAAGCTGGAGCTTGTCCTTAGCTGGGTGGCTAGCGCAGTGAGACCTATGGCCAGGATTCCGACTAGCACGGTGAGGCTTGTCTGTAACCAAGACTGAATCATGACTAGGAGATATGCCGGTCTTTGCGACGCATTCAACATGCTATTGTTCGCGCCAATTTCGGCCCCGACCCACCCGAAAGCTCGAATAGTCGCGAGGCCGCTCATCGTATCGAGGAAGTGGTTACTAGACTTTAGTTAGTCGAGTCGGGACTTGGAAAAGGCATTGTGGTTGGCAATGTACTATAACGGGCTTTTTGCTTCTAGGTCGAGCAGCCGCAGCTGTCTTGATGTGCGGAGGTAGAAGACTTGAAGAATATAAAGCAACCCGAGCAGGAAGGGGTAGCTGATTGCGAGATATGGTGATGCGATTGCGGCGACGAAGAAGTTCCCGATCAAAATGACGACATAAATAAACGTGTTCAAGAGACCCAGAGGCAACTCTCCATCGACGAGAGTCATATCCTGTGAAAATAAATTTGTGACGGTACCAGTATCGGTTGTGGTGAAAAGACTCAGTGGTGCCCGCACAACGGTGGTGATGGCTTGTCTATGGAGGTTTGCCCCGGACGACGCGACAATATCTGTCAGTCCAACGAACGCGACCCCGAGAATAGAGAAGAGCTCTACAGCTCCGATTAAGCCGTATAATCCGATATAGAAGCGTGGTGGCCTGTCAAACGCGTTTTCGGACCAGTAAGACACCCACACCGTGGAGAAATTGTTGGCAGTCCCACTTACGACGCATAAAACAATGAACACGATGACGGATCGCGCTGCGATATTGCGCAGATAGTGGAGATAGATCGACCAGTCGCCTGCTTGCCTGCCCGAATCCCCATCATCGACGATTTTGTGAGGTCTTTCCAGATTTGAAGCATTGAAAGAACTTCCCGGCGCATCCTCAATGTCGCTGGCGGAGTTGGTCGCAATGGCATCGAGGCTCGTTACGTATTTGCCGTTCCCGATTAGTGCATCAAAGGACCCTTGTTCAACAACTGCTCCGTCGCTTCCGAGCACGATGATACAATCTGCAGAAGGAAGGTGGCGGACTGAGTGGGTGCAAACAATGGCCGTGGCCCCCCTTTTCCTGATGATTCCCTCCGGCCCAAAAACTCGCCTGAATATTTCCGTCTCGGTTGTCGCATCCAGCCCACTAAACACATCATCCAGTACTAGGACGTCCGTTTCAAGGTAAAGAGCCCTTGCGAGCGAGACACGCTGTTTCTGGCCGCCGCTCAACACGATCCCGTTGCTGCCAATTTTGGTTTGATCACCAGAAGGCAAGAGCGCGATGTCAGCGGTCAGCATAGTGGCGGTGATTACGGCGGTGTACCGATTTTGGTCAAAAGGACTATACCAAATGATGTTTTCCATCAAGGTTTTGTCGTAGAGAAACGGCGTTTGCGCGCAATATCCGATAGTAGAGTTCTGAACCTTCCACTCTGTGCTTCCCCGGGCAATAGGAACTTCACCCAGGAGAACCTTGCAAAGTGTTGACTTGCCTGATGCGACAGGTCCGACAATCATGGTCAATTCGCCTCTGACGAATGATATATCGAGCTCTCTTAACACCATCTTGCTGTCTTCCCAACCGAACGAGCCATTTTTTATGGCGAAGACTGGCTCCCGGTCTGGTGGCGATGGATCATCGCCTGGACCGCTTGAAACTGCTGCAGACACTGGAGGATCACATCGCGTTATGGTGATCTCAGAAGCCGTGAATCTATTTTCCAACGATGGATGGCTTTCAGATGAGCCTGTATTTCCCTGGCGACGGAAGTCCTCTCGAGGTGGCTCTGTCAGGTATGTCTCGATGCGACGTAGGCTGATCAAGGCAGCCAAGCACTGAGGCAGACCCTGAAACAGCTGTGCCAATGGAGCCGTTAGGAGTGTAATAAATGATAACGACACAAATAGGGTCGAGGGATCGAGGCTGCGAGAGATAAATGCGAATGTAGCAACCGGTGACGCCGTCACGGGAAAGTAGCTGAGACCGAAAGTGGCGAACAGGATGACCCGGAACTTGTTTCCGGCGCGAATTTCTTTTCTGCGCAGATCTTGAATCGACTCCGCGACGCTGTTCGAAATTCCCAGCATCTTAAAGTACTTCATCTTGGAAATGGCATTGGCCGTGAACCCAACTCTCGTTTGAATCTTCTCCATCCAAACGCTCTGGCGACCTTGAACAAGCATCATTATCCAGAAGAAGACACCAAAACAGAGCGACAAGATAACCATAGGCGCCGCAGAAGCCGCACCGAGCTTTGTATACAGAAGCCAGCATCCAACTCCGATCTGTAGGAGACTGGACCATAGGAAGTGTGCGAGGCGAATGCCAATCTCAACACGCTCTACGTCGCTGCTCATCAACGTGACCGATTCTGCGGCAGTCGCTGTTGCGGTCGTGATCTCTGTAGTCTTTTTATAGATAGCTGCACACAGGCACGCGCGGGTCATAGATGCCGCCCTCTCCTTGTAGTAGCCGTAGTACGAAGTGGAGAGCGTCAACCCGAGGTAGATAAGCGCGCACGCACCTATGAGACCATATCCTCTATTATTCGACGACTCTTCATCGAGCTGATTCAGGTGCGTGATCAGAGTCTGTAGAAAGAAAGACTGCGAATACTGGAAAGCAACATAAGCCAGCTGGGGGATGGCCGGTAGTAAATACGGCCAGGAAAATGCGTGAAATAGAGCCAGAGGCAGAGAAGGCTTCGCGCCGTTTTGTGTCCGCTCATTCAATTTCTCCATGAGCTTTGATGCCGTCTTCTCCGCGCTCAGGGCGCTGTCCAGCGCATATAGATCGTCGAGGCAAAGAACGCTGCTGTAGCCTCGTAGGAACAGCCCTTTCAGCCAATAGTAGACGGACAAGCTGTAGATCCCACTGGTCTCCTCCGGGCTCCGCTCCGTCTCCTCCCAGTATTTCCCTCCAACCTTGCTCTGTGCCTCGAAGAAGATCACGACCAGTTTTACGGCGATAGAAGCCGTAAACAGACGGGCAAAAGTGGCGTGGTGTTGGGACGTCGCGAGCCACAGCGTGCGGGCCTGGACAATGTCGAAGAGCAAAGTCAAAAGTAGATAAATATTGAGGAGGGCTGAAGTTCGGAGAGATCGTGCGTGTTCGAGAAACGACAAGGCAAACATAAAGAGGCCCGCAGCAAATGTCAAAGTCACTGCGGCGACAGAAAAGCCCGGGAGAAAGGCGGCGTCCACCCTCGCGACAAGAACTAGCAGAGAAAGTTGGCATGACACGTAAATAGTAATCGCTAGCTGCAAGTAGATTAGCAGTATGTTCAACTGAGATGGATACATGCGATGGCAAAATGGGGTCTTACAAGTTTGGCGAACTGAAGCGTGATAGCTGAGATCAATCGGGGCTTGTAGGCTAGCTGCAGCACCCTAGCACCAGCCACAAGTAGGAATAGAGCCCCCGGAATCACTGAGAACAGTATCCTCTCGAATTTCTGCGTAAAGTCGAAATCGCCGCGGCACCCACGGACAGCCGGTCCGAAGCTATCGTCGTTGAGACAGTCCATAGAAGCCATGGCGGCGTCGTTGCGATGGCCCCGCAAAGCGTGTTGCTCGCAGAACGGAGATACAATGAGCAATTAGTGACTCGATCAACTGATCACTGGACCAGGAGCAGTCCGAGTCCAATTCAAGATCGAAGTCGTAGTATCGGGCTGACAGAGTCCGCCCAAAAGCGGCTAGACGAAGCCGGAATGCAGATGGAGGCATAAATGAACTCCCGGAAGTTACAACGCTGCAATGCATGCCGGGGTTTCACTAGACCCATAAAAAGATGACCTCGGGTTCAGAAGTCGGACTTTGTCTAACACCCGTGCCGCACAACACCTCATGCTCGGTAAGCATTCCATGATCGCGTAAAATGACTGTCATTAAACCTGATATAGTAACGTAATTTTTGCCTAATAAGGCCAGGAAAAACACAGGCAGTGGGGGGAGCTCCGCGGTATCGCCTACCTGGCAGCTCTATCCTAAGTGCACCCCACCTCCTATATTTTCACACCTGGGAGTTATGGGAAGCCGGTGTACAATACAGGACTGGTAATTATAATTGTTAGCTCGAAACTGAGGTCAGGGGTGGCACGGTTCTTCTTGTTGTCGCTAGAATTTCTTCCTTTTTCCAGGCGGTTCCAGTGAGAGCAAGGTAGATTGCACGCCATGTCGTGTTCGCTTCAGTTAGTGAAGATACCTGGTTTTGGGGGGCCGATCATCAGCACGGCAACCCCTGCTCCTCTGTACGACGCTAACAATTATACCAGTCCTGTATCGTAGTGTATTCAGTCGAGTGGGTGCCTGAGATGGAGGAAGTACTGGACGATCTTATACCCGCCTCCCGGTCTCCCGCAGGCTGCAGGTTCCTATTAACTGTCTTTCGGCTATTTTTATCCAACCTTCGCTAATTCACATGTGCTTGCACAACCTTATACACCTCTCTAACTATCGATTAGATCCCTTTCTGTAGTATTATATACCCGTTTAGGTTGTGCCTTAATAATTACTCCACTCCATCTACTAGGGAAGAGGAGACCTTGCGCGGCCCCTGCACGTCGGCGGACCAGCAGGCCACCGACGTCATCTAGGCCGATCATGTGGGTCTGCAGCATGAAAGCAGCCCAATTATTTCCTTATCATACCACACTGTGCCAAATGTAAAGCATCTGGAACCATCACAAAACCATCTCAAAATCTCTAACATACCTATGTTAACAAACCAATATAATACGTCCAGCATCTTTAGCTACACTTTCATAGCCTTTATTACCCAGGAATCTCAGCTATAACTACCCCACTAGCCATAGCTAATCAACCCTACGGAACAGATCCTTCTACAGTCTCTATACCGCTAGATAAAATCCAGAAAAACGTAAGATACCCTGAAGGTTATATTAGGTTTAATCTTTATTACGACTAACACGAGACAGGCCAAGCGCTCTTACAAGCAGAACCAGGAAAGAGTATATATAACTACTTCTAAAAGGACAAACTATAGTATAAAAGCCTACATTTAATCAGCTAGAATAGCCTCTGCTTTCTATAAGAGACGCATAGGACAAGGCTTCAAACTGTTGAAGAAATCATCTAGAATAAAGAGATATACAAAGAGAAGGACAACAAGCCGTCTCGGCAATACCTTGCCGTTCTAGGCCAGATACCCTCTGCCTAAGCACACCAGCAGGAGATCAATACCCTATTCGCAAAATAAGTCCCCTATGCCGCTTAGTTGTCCCAGCATATAGCATCTTCTCTATGATCATTCTTCATATCGTCGGCAAATGCAAGCCTGCCGGGCTACTTAGCTACAAACACGCCTCAGAAAAACTGTTACCCATATTCACATCAACGGGAACCATTATAATCTCAAGACGCCCAATCGTTAGGTGAAAGTCCTTCACTCCGGCCACATTCACCTAAAACCATGTCTTACACTCAGCTGCACGACGAGCCTTTTCTGCCCGCCTTAATCCCTCATCTATTACATCGGCGCGACCCTTGTTGCGATCATGGCCATGCAGGACAAGGAAGCCCCGAATAAAAGTATCCGCCGTCACCTCATCACTAAGCTTCTCTTTCTCATTGTCATTAGCCATTTGGGCCAGTTCCTGACGCTCATGGCCAACTCCCTGATCGAGTGGAGGGCCCTTGGCGAAGAGGACGCCATCATCAGCCTCATGTCATCCATCCTTGTCTTTGGCATCCATACGTTGGCTCCTTCGGGCTAGCCATCCAGACGTTGTCATTCCTGACACGAGGCGCCGACGGCGTTCCCTTGTTTGAGATCATTGACGCAAGTATTGTGGCCGTCAGATTTCTCTATCTGCTTCTCGCCGTTGCGCTGTACCTCGCCGCCGTGCGTGTCTCATGCTCGGCTAGGTCGTTATTCATAGCTTTTAGTTGTATCCTCCCACCTTCTCCTAAACGGAGTTCTCTACGTCAATGTTAAATGCAATGAATTAATGTTAAATGCAATGAATTAATGTTAAATGCAATGAATTAATGTTAAATGCAATGAATTAATGTTAAATGCAATGAATACAAGCTAATGGATCCGCTTACCACTGGACGCGTGATTTATCAATTACTTTTTATCTTTCGTCGCTGGTGTGCGATACGTTATTGGCATCTATAACGTTTAACGATTACAGCTGGAGAAGCGGAGCGAAAAAGGGGATGTTCGACTTAATCAGATTGTCAGCAGACTATCGTACGCTGAGGGAAACAGGAGTACGGCAAGGACAAACCCCGCTAATGACAATCATATATCCGAAACCCTTGCCAGGAGAAATTGTGAAATGAGACCTAAAAAGAAATAGGATGCATGTGGTGATGTAACCGGCTCGCCTGCATGAATCTTCAGGTGTATGTGCTAGATAGCCTAGAATGCACTCTACCTGCCTGCTATCAGGGCCGTACAAGGGGCAGAACAGTCGATGCTTGGAGAAGCTCGGTCTCTAGTGCCGGCGCAACGAATCACCCTCTGTAGCGGATGTAACCGTGACCCTTCCCCGCCCCCTGGCTGTGTTTCATAGGTGGAAGAGATATCCTCCTCACAGACCATCTCGAATTTGCTATGTAACCATTAAAACGCATCATATCCTACATAGTCATCCATAGGTGGAAGATATGTTCTTAAGAACCGCTAGGATTCGAATACGACAATCAACTTGAATCTTCCGACTATACTACACTCGAAAACCAATCATTTAGAGGCAGTAGAGAACCTTAATACGAACGTGGTGGCGTCGATATTTGTGGAAAGATTCAATGCGAGCGAGCCCCTCTCCAGTGCCTCTTCAACTATAAATATAGGAACAGAGCATCTCGTAAATTTCGCCCTCGCTCTCTAGCTCAACTAAGACGCTACTTTTACTAGTCTATATAACTTTCTCTCGTCTCGATAGTCTTGAATTATGTATTCCTTTCTGATCTCCCTCCTCCCCTTCGCCGCCGCGTCCGTTGTTCCTCGCCAATACTTTTCTTTTGGCAACTACTTTTCCACAGGCCCGGTTGCGTCTGGTACATACATCATTGACGCAACGACCACGCTTGTCTTGCCGGCTCTGAACAGCCCCCATAATGGGAACTTGGGCCTCTGGCCTGGCATGGGAATGGACGATGGTGATCTGGTCCAAGGCCTTGCCATCTCGACTGTTGGAATTGGGTGAGTTATCATGACTTACGACGAGGTAAGCTCTAGGCTTACCTTCATGTTACCCAGATCTCCATGCAACCTGGCTTCAGGTGAAGTCAAGTGGTGTGTTACTGCGAGCACGCTAGAATGTCTGTTCTGGAACCTGTCTCCCAGCCGCTTTCTATACTCATCTGTTTCTAGCCAACCAAGAAGACGGCGCTGTCTACAAAGCGAATCCGGGTGACCAAGTCACTTACCATTGTAAGTAGGAGGTCTTGATCCTCCATTCTACCGCTAACGCGTCTGCCTATAGACAAATACAACGACTCTACGGGTAAAACCGACCAGACCGTGTCGGTGAACGGCAACGTAGTATCCACGCTGTCCACTTGTAGGCGTTTCCATTGAAGTAGTATGGTTTTGGTGTATCCATGCTAAAGATGTCACAGCTAGCGGTAAGGGTGGTCTGGGCTGGGGTACCGCCATGGAGTGCCAGCAGGCGAACTGCGGGACCGTTCCCACACACCACTACATCAACACCAAGATCACGATGAGCGCCGCGAACCCAAACTACAAAAATACACTGGCGCTAAACGGTGCTTCCGGAAACCTCGTTACTGCCGACGGAGGAAAGACTTGGACTGTGGCCGACATTACCATTAACCAATACACTTACACCTAGTTTAGTTGCAACGTAATGCAGGCTGTCGCTATCCTGTATATATATTGTATGTATGGTATCCACGGCTGTAGTATGGATCATGCATTTAAACTTACTGATTTGCACATGACACCTGCTTCTGGTACAAGGGCTCCAGCGACCTAGAGTTGAAATCAAACGCACAACTCCTGATACTTTTTAACACTGAAGTTAGATCTGCCCGCTTGCGGTTCTAACCACATTTTAATTCAAGAAAAAAGCCATGCTAAATATTCCCGCTACGTTATACAGTATATTGATGGGACCTAGCAAGGCGATCACTTCAAGACTTATATAAGTAACTAGGTCTTACAGCGCTGTAAGAAGTGTCCCCCACCCACCAGCGGCCCTAGAGGTTGCCATATATATTGATTGCCCTATGGCGTTGCGGATACGCTGTGGTTACATCTAGGCCAGGCGTGCCCCCCCACCCAATGTGCCGGCTCCCTAGCTCTATTGGTTAACTTGGAGAAATATCGGATTTGGACCTTGTGGTGTTCCCAATTTGCTCTCTAAGAAGAACCTAAATCGCTCTACGCCACTCCTGTCGCTCAGGAACCTGGAAAACTCCGCGGGGTTCGTTCCCTGCATCTCAAAAATGCTAGGGTAATTGTTCGGAGATGGAACGTCTGAGCGGATGCTGAAGCCTTCCATCTGACTTTGGTGTTCTTCGCTGACTAGGCAGTTATGGAGCAGCTTGGCTCCCTCTGGATGTGGCGCGTTCTTCAGGATTGCAGAGGTTTGAGCCCACGAAACGAAGGAACCCTGGTTGGGGAAGCTGAAGTTGAGAGGGGAGATCGGCATTAACCCGATCGACGACGTAAACGTTAACGCTAGGGTATTGTTGTCCTGAGAGATGGCATTTGAAGGCGTAGCTGCTGTCAACGTGTTTCTTCCTCAGGGATGATGCCGGCCTCCACCGCATGCCACACGGCCGGGAACACCGCGCGGGCGTAGTTGCTCTGGCGAGCCAGCACATACTTGAGATTGATCTGGTGGTCCCAACCCCAGATTTTTTCCATGCCGTTGTCAAACGCATGTAGGATGTAGCTGCTGGAAAAGTCCAGCTCCCAGGCATCGCCCTTCTGGTTCCGCTGGGCGAGCCAAGACAGCGCGTCGTCGCAGGTGAGCAGGGAAGGGTTCGCCTCGGCGGCGTTGTATGAGGTCGGGGTCTGGAGCTTCGGCAGGAAGAGTCTCCGCATGTCGTTGAGCTCCCAGCTGGTGGGGGCGAATGCCTGTGACTGTAGGATCAGAACCTCGAAAGGCACGCGAGCCAAGCGGTACGAAATGTCGGTAAGGAGGTGAATGCTCGCGGTCGCCCAGCCTCCGTCGTAAAACTCGTGGGCTGCGTGGTAGAATAACCTCCTGTAATTATTGGGTTAGCAATTCGTCGTGGTTTGGGAAACCAGTGTCAAGGGGCACAGCTAATGACAGCCAACTTCAGCTCAGGAAATACACGGCTAGAGAACTCACATTAGAGTACTATGAGGTCGAGCCATCATCACGCCGTTGTTGAGGTATCCCGAGAACCTCATGTTCAAGACAGTTTCTCCACCGACGATGTTGGCAAAGCCGGTGTTCCGCAGATCGTCAATGCTCCGAAGGGGTACAGCATCTGTGTCCAGGTAAACTCCTCCGAACTTCTGGAGCGCAATGATTCGCAAAAAGTCGGTCTTGTGCTCCGTCAACTTGATCTCGACGCCTTTGGTAGTAGACGTCGGCGCTTCGACATAATATGCGTTGACGCCGGGGATGGCCAGAACACGCCTGGTCCAGATCGAGCCCGAGTCCTTTGCCTTTGCGTATATCTCGGGCGTAGCATCCGTATGGAAGTAAATACTCTCGGGCTTCCAGAAGATATACGCAGAGTAGACCGAGACAAACACCTTGAAATCGAGATGTAGCTCGGTGGGGTCTTTCAGAAGCCAGACGTAGTGAACAATATTGGGAATGATGTTGTCTTGTGGCTGAAGTTGGCCGAATACATCGTCGTTACCGCAGGCGTGGGTGGGTACCAAGTGGAAGGGGAATACTGGACGAGCAAAGCGCCCGACAAGCATCACGTACAGAATACTGAGGGCCAGAATAAGAACAAAGAGTCCGAGGCCAAACGTGGCAATCCTCTGGGTTGGCAATCTTCTCATTGTGGCAGGGATGGATATCATGATGAATATCTGACAACGAAAGGGAGAGAGGGAGAGGAATATAAATAGAAAAGAAGGAGTAGTAGATGTTTGGACACATGTGTCTAGATATTCCACGGGGGTTTTGGTTGAGTTACACTCTTATAGTCTCATCTACTCGGCAAAAGGGCGAGGGAGGTAGGAGGTCGAGTAAGACCACTAGCCTCACCTCCCTTCCCCTTGTCCAGACCCCCTGCCAGTCTATTAAGCTTAGGCATGGCTTTTATTGTCGCCAGAGGACTTAGCCGATAGCGTCTTCGGCGGGAGCAACTCCTGGAGTTGCGTGGTAGCGTCGGGCTGCTCGGCCTAGGTCAGCGAAGTTACCCGGTCTCGGTGCAGGTAGCGCTGAGAGTGACCTGCTGAAGAGGAGCGAAAGACAGGCGACAGATCTGGGTTCCCTGCCAAGAATCATATGACCAACGCGGTGTTTCCCCCGAGGATGACCACTAGTATTGTCCGCAGCAGCGCCGCGTTATTGAGCCACGGTATCTTTGGAGCCGTCATGAAGTTGCTCGATCTGAGTGCAAGTGTGACGGTGTTCTCGTGGCCGGCATGGAGGAGGAAAATGGCCGAGAAGCGGGCAATCAACTGATTTGCGATGGCTACTGTAGGAATTAGAAGGCGAACAAGGGATGGACGCGACAGGCGGATCATACCACCAAGCTGAAAGGCAGTGCAGAGTGGGGGGGTTAAGTCGGCGCCAGTAGACAGCGCTCCAACCGCAGGCACACCGATAGGTTTTTGGTCACTGGGTATTGGTTCAGTAGAGGGAGGTTTTCGTATTCATTTCCGAACAGGCCCTGGTCAAATACCGCGCTGACCCCTTTTCCTGTCAGCTAGTTACTTTGGCGAGCGAGCTCACCGAGCAGGCGAGACGCATACTTAGAACGCCGACCGGCCAATAAGTCAGTGGGGCAGCAAGCATGTTTTGCTGATGTTTACTGGGATGCCAGGGTTATCCCCCCTTTCTGTATCGCTCGCACCCCCCCCTGAGGGGAACCGTTGTCGATCGAGACCTTGCGGGAAAGCATACTCCAATCGATCTGTGCTATACATATCACGGAAGCTTGAACGTTATGAACCGAATTTGGCTTGTGCGACCTCTGCTCCTGAAACGTATAAAGTGCAAGACGGCCATGTCCCGATCGCGCTACGTTGTCCCGGCCTAGCGCCGAAGGGTCGGCGCCAATGTAGAGAGGCCATGGAGCCAAGAAAGGCTGCGTGATGAGCTAGGATCTCTTACTATTGTGGCAAGTATTGCTACCTTACTGGGTTAATGCTACTCTTAGTGTCGCGAAGAAGCAAGATTTCAAAGGATATACCTCGACTTCCCGAGGGTGAGGCTGGAGAAACCCGAGTTGAAGGGAGGCTTGGCGGCATTAAAATGCCGCCTTATTTGGCAATAGATGTTACAGATGTAAGCAGGAGGCGAGATTTGCGCATCATGTGCAAGCCTTGACTTCGGCAGCTAATTGGCATTAGTCTAAGCACAAAAGGGAGATGAACGAGAAGGAGGCGGACTCGTCACTTTCGCCACAATTTCACGCGCACGGGTTGGGAACACGCCTAAAGAAACCGCTAATACAAAGAAAAATACATAATTAGTCCATACCGGAGATATCGGACCTCGGTGAAGGCGGAAGTGAAGAATGGGAGACCGGTAGGGGAATGCGGGTCTGAAGTGGTTGAATGGCACCTTCTGGAAATGGATATTGTTTGGTCGTGTCGCCCGTGAAGCCGCGTGGAGGTGCGGTTCCAGACGTCAGGTAGACCTCTCATACAGCATATAGAGGAATGAAGGTTCTGATTATGACGAAGGCAGAATTCAATAACAGCCGCAATACGACAAAGTTGAAAAAAAAAAAAAAAGAAAAAAGAATTGCCGGCGTGGACACTCTTCTGGATGTAGATCAAGAACGCATACTTCTCGGCTTAGATCCACAAGCATGGAAGAGGCCGGTCTCTTGTCGTCACCTCTCTATTTTCGACTCTACTATCCCTGTGCCTGGCCCTTCCCTCATGCCGCATAAACTGCCACTCCTTGAGTGTGCCTTGCCCAAGGGCGGCAAATGATCGGCGGGGTTAAAGAATAGGCACGCGTGAGAAGACTTACAGGGTAGCAATAACAATTGGCTCGGCCTCGAATGGCCAGGTGCGCTCCTGGTAGTCAGTAAGCTCATTTTTCTAAGCCTAATTGCTTCATCGACAAGGTTTCGGGCTTCTGATTCCTTTGGAGGAGTTTGGTAGGCACCGAATCATTGTTAGCTCCTACAAAGGGTTACGTGGCTGCCTCTGAATCAGCGTCGACATACCATCGATCCCAATCCATGTTCTTCTCGAGCTTCCAATCCATTCTCTTCACCGTGACTCGACAGAGTTGGGAAATGGCATGGACCAGGCCAGATTCCAGAATACCGGGTTGCTGTTCGGAGACTTGGGAAAGTATGAAGAAGCAACAAAGAGGCTTCGAAAAGCAGTAGTGGCCGGCGGAGCGACATCTGCAAGGAAGCATCCGCTCACGCTGCAGCTATGGACAACCCAGCATCTACGTTCAGAGATTCAGGTATTTCTTGGAGCGCAAATGAATTATGGGTTACGGTGAAAGATCTACTTTGGCAAAGAGGAAGCTATGTCTAGATTACAGAGGAAGGGATGATCGAGATTGTAACTTGGTCGAGAAGTGATGGTACTTCTACTTGACCGGAGAGAGGACGAGGTCAAGATCACGGAAGACGTGGTCAGAGAGGCAGCTTCGAACGAATCTGCAAGTTGTGAGGCGATTAAACTCCTCCATTAAACTGTTGACATTAAGGTCACTACTGAGGTGATTGAGGCAGCTGCCACCAGTCGCCAGGAACAGGTCCTTTGGGCGGCAAATAGGTTAAAAAAAAAGTTTCGGTAAATTTAACATGTATGATATAAACGATCAGGTATCTCAATCCTTCTCTTCCACTTAGCTGCCATTTGCTCCCTCTATACTAGAAATACCTGTCTAAGCCAGCCCTACCACCTCTATTTCGAGTCGTCGCTTTCCCATGGCAGCCTTTTGTTGTCTCGGTTTACTAGCTCGACTTCAGGGCAATACTTCCAAATCTCGTCCATGCGCTTCCGATTATAGAGCCGCGGTGCATGGTACCCGACGGGGCGGTCATACCACTCTTGCTCGACCGAGAACTGCTTCGCAATGTCTTCATTGGGCAACTTGGCGTGCGGGAGCTCCTTCATCTTGGCATAGTACCACTGGTCCTCGATATAAGACTGGAAGAGTCCTGGGTCCCACTTCGCGTCAAAATCGTTGCTTGGGCTCGCCAGTATGTCGAGGATCATCTTGGGGTTACGCAGCGAGAGCCCGCCGTTATATCCCTCGCCCCAACCGGAGGGGATTGGGGCGCCGATGTAATCCTACTGCATAAAGTCGTCGACCGTCATGTTCGAGTTGCTGCAGATGATGCTGTCCATCTGGAAGAGCAGCACTCGGCTGGCCGACTCGACTTGCTGCCAAATCCACGGCCTCGTCAGGAAGTAGTTAACCCAGATCCACTGGGTCACGATTGCATCATGCGGCAGGAACTGAACCCTGATGCGCTCGTTCTGGATCGCATTCTGGAAATGCACCGAAGGCGGCATTGCCCATGTCTCCTCCATCGTGAAGAGCACCACCTGCCACGACGGCCCCAGTACCTGCGAGAAGTGTAGCATAAGGGGCACGAGATTGTCCGTCATCCGTGTTTCGATCAGCATGGCGATCTTATTGCCAGAAGGCTTGGTCGATGACTCCTTTGACGGGAGCAAGTCTGGGAGCTGTGTAGTAGAGTTGGACTATTGGGGTTGGCGTTAGTAGAGTAGCTTAGGGGGATGAGCACGACCAGAATAGTGTGTAACCTACCGAGGAAGGGAGCACGAAGGCCGACAGAGTTGGGCTTTCCGCCATGAACCACATAACCAAGGCGGTGTTGCCCGCGAGGACGACTGTCAGTAGGACCCGCAGCACCGCCGCGTTGTCGAACCATTGCATCTTCGGTGTCACCGCGGTGTTGCTTGGCCCAAGTAGAAAAACAACGGCGCTCGAGGCTCGCCTGAAAGAAGTGAAAAGACTGAACAACAAACAGAAAAATCTGACCCGATATATCTACGTTAGGTAGCGAAACGCAAAAGGGAGGTTGCAGGAGAAGTGGAAGTTCACCTCGAGGATTAATACCCAAAGCAGCAAGAAAAGCCCTGGCGTGGGAGAGGCCCCGAATAAACAAGCGTCTAAAGTACCAGTCTTGTTACATGAGAACATAATTGAAAATACGAGCCCTCTTGGAGCCTCCTGTTAGAGCCGCTGGCGACCCTCCCTATCCCTAATAACAATCGCCACTCGAATGGGTTACCAAATTCAGCTACTCGAATGGGTTACCGGGTTCGCCTGCTCGACTTTTTCGGGTTAGAGAGCCAGATGGTGAGCGAATAAGCGAGTGAGCTGAGGATTTGTGTTAGTCGTCCCCAAGCTTATTATGCGAGTGCCGGTCATCGTCGGTGGATACGCCCCCCATATCCACCATCCCCCATCTAAGCCACTTCAGCCAGTATATCAACCACTTTTGCGCCCTCATATGGTATCAATATTTACACGGCCATATGGCTCAGTGGATATATCGTCGTAAAGATCGTAGATAGTACCGTATGTAGATATACAAGCTAGGTAAAACAGGAAAAAAAAAAAGAGTAAAAAGAGAATGGCCCAGAGCGATAGTTGAACGGACCTATATGCTGGCCCCCGTACGAATCCTCCTCTGGCCTCGAGGCTTCTACAAAGACGGTCCATTGAGCTAGCTGTATTAGATTGATCCAGGGCCACGGAATGTCGGGCAGGGGATCCTGTACCTTCTTCCCCAGGCTATTGCTCACCTTAGAGTGGAACGTTTTCAACTTCAGCCCCGTATTCTAGGATTAGTCGTTAATCTTAATAGTACGGCAAATAACCAGGCCAAATTACTGTATGGAGGGAGCCTAATCCGAGGTTCCAGGAATAGCTAGCCAATGGCAATACTAAAATCCTCCCCACCGCCGCGCGTCACATAGCTAGGCTAAGATTGGAGGCTAAGGATATGAACATTCGTGGAGGACGCGATAACAACACAGACCGAACCAATCAATGTGCGAGCCAAGCTAATCGGGGCTTTACAGTGGCGCTCTACCGGATTATAGACGGTATGCGATGAAGACTTCTGTCGCCCAACGATTACGACGCCTGAGGCTAGATCGATAGGTGCTATGGCAGGTATTTTCAACGTACAATACAAAACATGATTGAGCAAGCGCTTCAAACTTCAAACTGCAACTATATAGCTGCGAGCCTAGGCACCCGTCGATAATCACCTGCATACAATGAGCCTGAGCTAGGCACCCAAGTTTATGATTATGTACTTTCTTTGAGCTATAGTCTTTGCATTTGCCCTTACTAGCTCCTGGGTTTCTGTTATGTCTAATTATATCTAGCCTTATGAAAGCGACGACCTAGAAGGTATCCTCTATGAGTAATCTAATGGTATTGCTATCTTTGTGCGTGACTGTGTAGGAAGTGGTACTCCGGGAGTAATACTGGTGCAGAGTGGCTGTGGAATGCCTATTATGATATGGCTATCGTAGACGTTGATGCTGGGACTGGTGGTCTCGACGCCTTTATCGTGTTTGAGTCAGACAGGCCTGAGAATATAGGGTATGTATTTTCTGAAACGCTAGGTAGCCTAGGAGGGTTATAATCCACTTAAAATTGTGTGGTAGACTTATTTGTACTTGGTGTTATTCAAGTAGTAAGAGTATATTTAAATAATACGATCTATATCCTGATACGTCTGGGACAAGTAGATACTATAAGGTAAAGAGTCTTACCACATAGAAGACACCTATAAGCCCTCTACCTTATGAAAAGTAGCGGTAGGTTTAAGCATATTAACGTAGGATAGATATAACTTGCTAAGGGTGTCCCTAGGTTATTATCTAAAAGGTAGTAGCTAGGTAGTAGATTTAAGGGAAGTTTATTAAGCGAGGTGTTTAAAGGTATCTCTATACCCTTATAATCACTAGAAGGGGAGAAAACTCTGGGTCTTATTACTATCAACAAGCACTCGTCGAGAGCTTAGTGGATTTAAACGAAAGCTAAGAGCCTTACCTCGTTACAGCCGATGCCACAAAATCAGCCATATAATGTGGCAAAACCCGTTTCAAGAGCAGCTAAGCCTGGTATATCGAACGAATAGGGCGCCTAGGGAGCCCGAAACTTGGTCGACCTTGTTGAACTAAGCCAGCTTAACATATTTTCTGCCTCGCAGATAGCTTCTTTGAATTTAACGTGGCCTACTATATTATACACGTTAGACACTGCTATGAGTGTCCTATAAAGGCTACTAGCACAGGCTTAGAACAGAAGGTTTTATATAGGCATCTATTTCTAGATAGTGATCCAGGTATACCATCGAGAAGTATAGTAAGATAGAAATAGAGTGTGGTAATAGTGATGCGATTAAAGCGTCGGCATACTCCAGCAAGGACATGTTGACGAGTATGGGTATAGCACTTGTTCTTAATATCGAGTTCTAGCTCCCTTATTGTCTCGATTCCAGGCACGAACTCGGCAGTGAATGTGAGAATGTTGTTTAAAACTTTATCTGGAAGCTTAAAAAAGAATGATTGATCTGTGTTCTGCTTGTAGCACTTTTTTTGACGCCTAATGTGCTGTGAATCGAGTTAAATACTGAGACAACTAGGCAGGAAGAGGGAATGGATGCTAAATAAGTAATGTATTTTATAAGTAGGGATTAGTTGCTTGTTCTAGGGGGGGCTAGCTGTAGATTCACAGGTTTCTTTTATTAGTAGGGCTTGGGTTTGTTATTTGTGCGGCAAGTTATACAAATATAGATAATCAATGTTGCACATTATACCTATGCTCGACGGGATCGTCTAGGCCAAGAGGCAGAATACATAGTCTGCTGCGCTCAAGTTTGCTGGTATCAATGCTGATCAGTCGTCTACTCATTGATTTGTCGACCGGTCTGACCCAAAGGAAGACTGGTCCCTGGCTGGAAAGATGTAGCCCGTTCTCTCAGGTATAGGCTATAACAAGCCGCCAATTGGAAGGGGCAAAGAATAAAGGCGCAGCGATGCCCGCCGTATTCCCGCGCCAGGGGCATGCTTCAGAGAAGCCGAAGTTCGCTGCAGGAGACGGAGGGATAGGGCATCGGGAAAAATTTATTAATCGAACTGCGCTAAATTCTTCGGTGTGCTACGTTGGTGGTGCCGACTCTCGACTCAGTGCCCGAACCCGCGTCAAGCCTTCAGCTACCTTTACTTCTTCTCCTCAAGGTGCGTCGACCCGATTTTCTCGTTGAAGGTTTCTTCATCCACCTCCTCTTCAATAGCCCGCTTGTAGAGGCCGTTCCGAATGTCGCGTCTCCAGAGAAGCTGGCCGATCAGAAACAAAGTTATGTAGCAGCAAGTGAGGACTACGTTGGCGGTGAACCCTCTAGTCCATTGCGGACCTTCAGTGATAGGGAACACAACGACGTTATACCAAGTGAAGAATGCCCAGCCAACAGTCATCTGCAATACGCTCGGTTAGCAAGACCAGGCGCTGTTAACATTAAGATCGGACTAACGCCTTACCATGGCTCCAGTGGTGAAACTCTTTGCCTCGTTGTCGTCCTTCATGATGAGATGCACCCAGGGGAAGAGCATGGGGGTGATGCAGGAGGTCATTCCCAGAAGGAAGTAAGCGGCGAAATGCAGACCAAGAGGAATGTTCCAAACAAGGAGGCAAGCGTGACAGAATAAGAGAATCAGTCCAACGCATGTGAAAGGCACCCATATGGGGTAGACCCTGGATTATAAACGTCAGCAGGCCAGTTACTATGCTCAAATCTAATAGTAGCGCGCATGGAACTCACATGACAAGCGACGGAACAATAACACCGACCACAATGGCCAAGGCTTGAACTCCCGTCGGAAGGATGTTGATCATCTCAATAGAATACTGGTTGGTAGACTTGACCCATACGATCATCTGACCGGCGACCCACGTGGTGCATTGGAAGCTATTGTTGAAAATTGTCAGCTGTCAGATATATCACACATCGAAGGTTCCTTTTGCTGCTAGACACTTACGTAACGTAGGTCGCGACAGCAATATAAAAATGCCATCGACCGAAGACACGCTTGAGCATGCGCTTCCCAATCCTGCCGCTCTTCTTGACGCCATCTGTCTGCATGCGTGCCTGAGCAAGCTTCTGCTCTTCCTCCTTCAACCACCAAATTCGTGGGCTAGTAGGCAAACCTGGGAACAGGAAAAAGCCGGCGATGGCAATGGGCAGAGAAATGACACCGTCAATAATGAAAACCCATCGCCTAGACAAAGAACAGTTAGCGGTAAAACAAAGCAGTGATAGAACGAGCTTCTAAGGAAGAGACGTACCATCCTGACATGCCGCCTACTCCATTGAGTCCGCTCTGAGCAGCAGCCTGCATGTAGCCACCAAACATCTAGGCCCGAGTCAGCGTGTGACGACGATGCGAGCTTAGAAGCTTATCCTTATGCAAGCTCATACGGCACCCTCTAGAGGGGCAATGAAGAAAACTTACCGCACCGATGTTGCTAGAGACGTACCAAACGCCGGCGCGCTTGAATACCTCCTCGGACCGATACCAGGAGGAAAGGATGTACAAACTTCCCGTCGCAGCGGGAGTCTCGAAAAGCCCCATCAGAAATCTCATGCCGTAGATCATCTGGGCGCTATTGTTGCGGCACTGGATGAATGTGATGATGGACCAAATGGTCTCACACACGGGGATGTACCATCGGGACAGATTCGGGCGAGACACGATCAGCATAGAAGGGATCTCTAGGACGAGGTAGCCGATGTTGTAAAAGGTACTGAACAAGTTGTACCTAAAGAGGCGGGTTAGAGCCGGGACACCTAGACTTGGAATTGCAGCCGGTTGTAACATACTCGATGCCAAGGAGATTAAGTTCCTCCTTCATGCCTGAGTTGTAAGCATTGTTGATATTGGACTGATCGAGCCACTTGATGAAAACTAAGGTCATGACCGTTGATTAGTCGCACCATCAGGCGGGTGTGTCCGAAGATGGAGACTGACACATAAAGCAGCTATCGATTTAAGTCAGTGCACTGCTGCACCATCACGAGCAGGAAAGGGCGGTTGGCTTACACAAGAGGGAGAATGATGCGATCTTGCTTCTTCAGAAGAGAAATCTCCTCCTTGCTGTAGTGGCTGGGATACCAGTCGAAAATGTACAACCAGGCAATCCAGACGTTCCTCTTTGGAGGCGATGTGGCCGAGCTCACGACCACTCCATTCGCCGCAACTGGTGCTGAGCTGTCAGGAGGAGCGTCATCGGTCTGCACAGTAGCAGCCTGAATGCCGATCTCTTCTGCGGCTTTTTGCTGGGAGGCCATTTTGGATCGGGCAACGGATGGAAGGAGCTTCTTTGTCACTCTTCACGTGAGAGCACCGCAGAAGAACGTGATCGACGGCTAATCCCTGGATTAGGGCGAGATCGTGAAGAGCAGATGCGAGAGATGTGGTGGACTTTTAAACAGCTCCTATGCTCCCTGGCGCGGTCTCCATCCTCCCCGCAACCTGCAGGCGACTCTGGGGTGAGAGCCTATGCGAGACCCCGGGGTAATGGCCTGAGTATCTGGGGTATTCACCTGTCCGGATATCCGGGGTAATGGCGCCACAGCATTTGATTTTCAAGGGGCTAGTCTACCCCGCATCGCTTGGCTCTAGCTACTTTCGGTGTTTCGGGGCATTCTTCGCGGACTGCGGAGGATTTTTCGCCCAGTCTCTTGATTTGCTCTTCTCGCCAATTATCGCCTCGTGGCCTTCGGGCCCGGCATAGCCCGCTAGCATAGAGGCGCGAAGGCTTTCCCGGAGATATTCTGATTAATCTCCTCTATTCAAGAAGCCTCGTATATTCCCAAGGTCCCTCGCTTTTGACACATCTTGGCGTACCAATGTGCTGCGAAAACGATAGACAATCTTGCCACACAAACAATTATCCAGCCACATCTTCACGCCCGCCCCGAAATTTCCCAATTCTAGCTTGACACCTAAAACTCGCGGCCAGATGTACGTCGAAGACGGCAATTCAGCTACCCAGCTGCACTCAGCTGCTCTTGGCCCTGCCTATCCGGATCACCCGGTCCATGATCTGCCACATGAGACATCCACAGCCGAGCAAGATACTTTCGACTCAACAACATCCCCCAACGAGCAGATTCAGTCGCAATTTGAGCAGCCCAAGCCCGAACAGGCATCACATGACGGCTCTCCTCAGACATCAGTCATGAGTTTAGATGGAGATTATCTAGCCAACACTTCGGGCCTGGTTAGTCCTTTCACAGAGCCTGACGGAGGAGATCAGAAAGTGGCCATGTTAGCTACCGTGGGGACCAATCTCGGCGAAGCAGTTTCGGATTTATATGCTGAGAACATTCTCGCCAAAATTTACCGGACCGCTACCAAGTCTTTGGTAGGGGAGCATCGCTTCCCCGATTATTTTCCAGAATACGTGCCTCAGGATGGTGGGCATGCAGGCAGCTATGTCTTGCGCGAGGCCGAGTTTTGGACCTGTGGGTTTTTTCCTGGATCATTGCACTCGTTATGGGAGCGAGCTATCCGATTTCCTCGGTCCATTCGCATCCCCGGCGGTGCGGCGTCAAGAGAAGATGATATCTGCATCGAAGATATCCGGCTTCAACTCCAAGGGCTGTGCAACATCTGGTCGAGGCCGCTTCACGCCATGGCGAGCCGTACCGACACTCACGACATAGGATTTATTGTCATGCCCGCCCTAAAGCTTGACTGGGAGCTAACGGGCAACCAGCACAGCCTGAACTCTATCATTCGAGCCGCACGAAGTCTAGCGACCAGATACGTCCCCACGGCTGGCGCGATCCGGAGCTGGGACCTGCTTCTGAAGAAGAATCTAGAAATTACGGACCAGACAGAGAACATGATTCTCATCATCGACAGCATGTGCAACCTGGACCTTTTGTACTACGCTGCGGAGCACTGCCGAGACGGACAAGAGCTCTATGACATAGCCACTTCGCACGCTACTGTGCTACTTCGATCGCACTTGAGAGAAGAGAAGCCCCAACCACTGTCGCAGGATTGTTATGCGGGGCCGTGGTACTCGACATGCCATGTGGCCAACATTGATCCCCGGACGGGAGATCTCAAAGCACGGCTGACGCACCAGGGGTACGCCAATGAGTCAACATGGGCACGCGGGCAGGCTTGGGGCATTATGGGCTATGCGCAGACATACATGTCTACAAAGACCGAAACCTTCCTTCAGGCGGCCTGTGGGTTAGCCGAGTATTTCATCTACAGGCTCGAGACGGCGCCCGACTTTGTGAACGAAGGGGGCCGATACGTCCCGCTCTGGGATTTCGACGCACCTATCGAAGATAGATCGAGCCCGCTGCGCGACTCTTCAGCCGGCAGCATTGCCGCGAACGGCATGCTGATCCTCTCCCAGGCGCTAGCGGCTGCAGGAGAGACCAAACTCTCGGCGAGATATTTACGCATGGCTGTGAAACTCGTGCGTGAGCTACTCGAGTTCGCGCAGGCACCTGAGAAGGCCCGGTTGGTGACAGGAAGTAGTTATGCTATTCAAGTCGAGGATACAACGCCGACAGGCTTCGATGGCATACTGAAGTTTGGCACCGCGAATAATAATCAGTACTCCAAGAAACGATATGCTAACCACGGGCTGGTATATGGCGATTACTATCTTGTAGAGTTTGGGAACCGCTTGCTTCGCATGGGATTGGTATAGGTAGTTTCGGTGTTTGTATGTATTCGGATGCTACAGCACGAAAGACGCTCGGTTCATACAGTTATAGAGATTAGTGATAGACGCTAAAGACATAAAGCACCGCAATGGCAACGGCAACAGCCACGCAAGTTGGTATCGGTGCTAACTCGCTTGACTCCTGTTCTAGCCCTAGTAGCTACGGTTACCACGTTACATTCACATTCACGGGCTCGATGTTATCGCGAAGAATCGCCCAGAGCGATTCTTTGGATGACTGGAATGAAGGTTAAGACCAATAACGAAAATAGAGATGAGTGAGAGATCTTCCTAAATTACCACAGACATTCCGACAGTGTTCCAGTATGAACTGTCACTGTGAAGGTGAATCTCGTATGAAAATACTGGGAGCAAACACTGAGGCCAGCCATGATGACCATTGGTAGCCAGGGGTGCTGCCGAATGGCTACGATGAACTGCGCTGTCAACCTCGTTAGAAGAGATAGAGGCACGGCGGGTGATAATGTAGCGAAAAACCTTCAATTGCGCTATACCAGAGATTGAGAAGAACGAGGAGGGTTGTATCCTTGTGATTTTGTCCGCAAGCAATCCCCTTTCAAAGGCAATCCAGAACCAGAATAGCCGACCCTGAATCATTACGCAATCTCAGCCAGACTGCCACTACACACGGCTCGCACTCCCGGGCCAACATCGGCAAGAATGATGCTTAAATTGTTAACCAAAGCGCTTTTTGGGCAGTGATTTGTTAAGAAAACGCCGTCATCACTTAATGCCCCTGCCTGAAGCTAGGTAGCAGGATAAGACGCCAGGCACCTATTCTTCGCGACTCTCAAAACGCGGCAGCAATTGCGACCACGTACACGCGTCGCAAGAGACATTCGGGCCGCGACTTAAGGCTTTCAGGCTGCTGTCGTCTCACCTCGCCATGGAAACCGAAGGGAGTCGTCATCCGAAACTTTTTAGGGCCTCTGTTGGTATTAACTGCCTTGCACCACCTGTCGTCTTCGTTTCCGCCGCCATGCAGACCACCTCAGCGGACAAATCACCACAAGTCTCAAGACCAAACATAGCAACATGTCGGGCGTCTGGGGCTGGTTTGGTGGCGGGAACGCGCAGAACCGGAAGGACAGTCCTAAGAACGCCATAGTCAACCTGCGAGAGCAGCTGGAGCTGCTGCGGAAGCGCGAGAAGCATCTCCAGGGCCAGATGGACGAGCAGCATGCGATTGCGCGGAAGAATGTCGCCACAAACAAAGCCGGTGAGTTAACTAGTCGGTTGCAGCGCGGCGCGAGCTAAATGTGCTGACTCCACCCTTCAACAGCTGCGAAGAAGGCCCTGGAGCGCAAGAAGATGCTGGAGAGTTACCGGGTGAAGGCCGAGGCGCAAATGACCATCCTTTCACAGCAGATATTCGCGATCGAGTCGGCAAACATCAACCGAGCAACGGTGGAAGCGATGGAGCGAGGGGCCGCCGCCATGAAGCAGATGCAGGGCAAGCTCACTCCGGGCAAGGTTGACGGGATAATGTGCGCAACCAGCATGCTCCTCGTTCTTTTTTTGATAATATATCTGACAATGATGCCCAAAGGGAGACGGTGCGCGAACAGAACGCCATCGGCGACGAGATTGCAGAGGTAATGCAAGATGTCGGCCTTGACAACTCGATCGACGAGACAGACCTAGAGTGGGAGCTCGAGCAGCTGCAGCAGGAAGGACTGGACGAGCAGATGCTCACGCTCGGCCTCGCACCATTTCCAGATACCATCCAGGGCATGCCCGTGGTCACCAGTGGAATACGTAAGACATTGCTCTTTCTCTTTGGTAGGCTGCCGGCTATTTGTGCGCTAACACTCCCGACCCATTAGCTGTTGTCAAGGACTCTGTGGCAGAAGACAACGACGATGAGGCGGAGATGAGAAAGCTGGAGGCAGAGATGGCCATGTGAGGCACGAAGGAATCCTCGGGTTTCCTTGTGGCATTTGCTGGACGGGTTGCTCGGCGGGTTGTAGCAATTTTTCTTCCCCTCTGCTCCTATGGAGGTCGATGATGATAGGGATCCACCGCTTACACCTTCGTGCGATTTCTCACTGTGGTTATCCATTCATGACTACTCCATAACCTATTCATGACTCGTTCCCAACTGAATCTAGGATGCGAGATCTAGCGTCATTGCAATGTTGCATGTACGAATTTTCGCTTGTGCTAGGAGAAAGGAAGACATCCGTCGTCTATTAAAATTAAGCAGAAACGCAGCCAAGGGACGAGCCGAAAGATATTCCCTTGACCGACCGGTATTGTTGGTATAACGCTGTCTCTGATGGAGTCAACTTAGAGCTGCGACGCGGTTTTTATACTTAAACGATTCTATTAGCTCTACAGCCCATTCTTTATGCTTATCACATAGAGAGGCTACTGTATTGGAGGCACAAATAGGGGCACTTCATTCGCGTGGTCGCACCAGCGACATTCGGCCGTCCAGCGTGCTCATTGGCCAGCGGCTGCCCCACAACCGCAGCTGCACCTCGGCGGGGCCCCTGAATCGCCCTATTTCATACTGCTGCAAATAAGCGCCGGCCAGGCGGTAACTTTGATGCAATTGGTCCCAAGTGCAGGGTCTTCGGCGCCTAATGCCGGTGCTCGACGGCCCATTTTAACCCCCGCATCCGGCCGTCGCGAGGCTCCGGATCACAACTTGCCGTCCTAGCACAACCTCGTTCTCCCCATTCCTCGCCAAGGCCCTCAAAGCCCAAAGCTAACGCCATGGACCCGCTGAGCGTGACATCCGGCGTCCTTGCCCTGGCGACATTTGCCTTTCAATCCAGCGTGACTCTCTATACGACGATCCGCGCCCTCCGCAGCCAGGACAGGAGCGCGCGCGAGCTCAAAGCCGAGCTCGTCGATCTGAACGGGGTGTTAGAGACGCTCCTGGAGACCATCGCCAACCACCCCGAAATCAATTTCGACAAGCTCAAGCAGCCGCTGCATCGATGCGGCAAAGTATGCGAAGACTATGGCAAGCTCGTCGCCGAGTGCACCAAGCATTCGGGGTCGCGACCGAGCGTGCGGGACTGGGCCAAGCAGACCTTTCTCCAAGGAGACATCAACGATTTCAAGAGCATGCTGGCTTTATATAAATCCACCATCAACATAGCCTTGGCCGACGTAAACATGTCAGTGCAGGCCGGACCCCTTCCCTGTCTCTCCGCGCTGTGCCTTTGGTTCTAACCCTCGCTGATTGTGTAGCCGTATCGCTGCTGTCACACCCCGGGTGCTTGAGGACTACAAGGACATGCTCCAGGATACTAAGGCTGAGCTGCTGGAGCACCTTGTGCGCCTGTCAGAGAAGGTAGATGCTCTGGAAGCAGGCGGCGCGCAAACTTCCACGCCGGCAGACCCCGAATGGCAAGCGATGGTGGAGGAGAGGGAAACCACGAACCAAGGCCTCAGCATCTGCGCCCAGCTCTCAGCCAAAATCGCAGAGCTGGAAGCCGCATCCAAGGAGCACCCGAGCTTTTCCCAGCGACCCTCGGCGCAGAAGCACATCAAATCATCCTTGGACGTCAGCAAGGGCCCGATCCAGTCCCTTCTGACTCGGCTACAGAGCCACCTCGCCGATCTTGAGAGTAAAATGAGTGCGATGAGATCCACTGCCTCTTCCGAGGCCGCCGCTGCTGAGATCTCACGTCTACAAGAGACAACGGAAAGTCTCAACCAATGTATAACAGTGGTGTCGGACGCAAGCGACCACCTTGCCAACGATAATCGCAACATGCACGAACAGATCTCTGTTTCTGGGAACGCTTACGACGTGTCGGTCTCGACTGTCGGCGCACTTTTCACTATGAGGCGGATCACACTTACTGAGAATTCACGACGTTTCACAGGGCAGGTGAGCGACGAGACCGTCCAGAAGACAATGGCTGGCCTCGTTCAGCTCGATATCGAAAAGGAGAAAGCCGGCTCCCGGCTGGCGACGAGCCTAGATCGACCTAGGTCAGAGAGCCAGGGAAGTGAGCCGGAGGGTTATCACCCACGTTATGGGCGTGGTTTCAGGCTTAACGATCAAAAGGAAAGTGCTGGTGCAGTCTCCAATTCGGGGGTTGAAAAGGGCAGCGGGACGGGTTGAGGACCTGCTGTTGTCGGATCTATATGTACCAGTATGGCTGTTTGGAACCCTTTTATATAGGCATCATTCTCAGTTTGTAGGAGAGAGGTTATAAGTCCTAATAGCTAGCTAGTTTGGTTAAATACTCTTAGTATATTGTATATTAGAGTATGCACGGCACAAGTGGACAGGTATAATTGTCTCACACAGTGGATGTTTCGGCTTTCTTCTACGAAGCGGTGTTCTACGACTCAGTTGTAGCTGTTATATCCACTACGTCTATATCGACACTCGAAATCGTATCTTACATGGTAACAGTAGGCTGTTAACTAGTTGAAGCGTTATCGAACTCCTAGGCATGAGCACCCAAAGTATCATTTATATGTCAAACATTTGTAGATGTCGCTAGGAACTTTGTGATAGCAGTTAAATTGTAGAAATCTATACTATTAAACTCTATAAAGGTACAAAGACAACCTCTAGATGTTATACAAGGCAAGAAAGGTGCCAGAAAGGTGTTGATATAGATAGAACCCCAAATACCGATCCTCTATTTGCGTTCCTAAAATGCAACGTCGGGTTTACCAAACTCCCTAAGGAACTCGTCGGAATAAGGATATGTGATATATCCCGGTTCAACCTTCTCTCCCTTACTCTGATCGATATAGAAAGTCGTCCGGTCGTAGTTGTTATTCGGTGAAAGCGCTTTCTGAATACGATACACGAGATCGGGGGTCGAGATGAAGGCACGACCAAAGGAGACGGCCACGTTGTAGTCGCGATACTGGTTCTCGACCGCGTCCCTTGCTTGCGGGCCCGTAAAGCCACCGGAAACGATGACAGGCTTCTCGCGGCCCCATGCACGCATGCAAAAGTCTAGGCTCTCGTGTTTGACTTCCATGTCGTCAATGCCGTGCACTCTAGGCTCGATAAGGTGCAGATAAGCAAGGTCCAACTCGCGCAGGCGCTCGATCAGGTAGGTGTACTGTGGGATGGGATCCGCCATGCCCATCCCTTGCCATGTGCTCCAGGGGCTGAAACGGATGCCCACCCTGTCGGCGCCCACGGCCTTGACGACGGCTTTAGCTATCTCGAGGGGGAAGCGGGCACGGTTCTCGATGCTGCCGCCCCATTGGTCGGTGCGGACGTTGGTTACATCCTGGATGAACTGGTCGATGAGGAAGCCGTTGGCACCGTGGATCTCGACACCATCGAAGCCGGCTTTCTCCACAGCGTTCTTGGCTGCGATCGCATGCTCGCTGATTGCTGTCCAAATTTCCTGTTCCGTCATTTCCCGCGCCGGTGGCTGTTCTTCAAACATCTTGACGCTGCTAGGGGCGACGTAGTCATGCGCGAAGTCGAAGTTGTTGTCCATGATGGCGCCGCCCGAGTGGATCGGATCAGGCCAGGCAGCGCGGCCCAAGAACCAGAGTTGGACGAATATCTTCCCTTTTTTGGCATGGACAGCGTCGGTGACCTTTTTCCAACCTGCGAGTTGCTCGTCGTTCCAGAGACCCGGGATGTTTGCGTAGCCGCCCCCGCGGGCAGAGACGAAAGTGGCTTCCGTGACAAGGAGAGTGCCCGGCACCACAGCACGTTGGGCGTAGTATCGCATCATTGCTTCGTTTGGGATGTGATCTGCTGTAGCGCGGTATCGTGTCATGGGTGCCATCACGACTCGGTGGCCGAGCGGTATTGAACCAATCTGGAATGGAGTAAAGAGCTTGTTGTTCGCAGTCATGTTGGAGTTAATTGAGTTCAATCAAGTTGAATGGGAAATGTCTGTATTGCTTGTGCAGGTGAGGTGTGTTGATGTCCTTTGTTTATGCCAAAGCGCTGCGAGATGTTTGTTTATATACCCAATCCAACTTACATGCTCTACTTCTTGTGTATACTCTATCTACCCGAATCATCTCCATCCCCGCGGACTCGGGAATACCTATCAAATCCCGTCTAGTCTCGGATGAAGTCATAGGACCCTAGGCCAATTAGCCGAAGGGTGGATGCCGGACCCCGCTTAACTGCTAGACACAATTTTGTACTACGGACAGCGGTACCATTTATGGTACTTCCTCGGAAGTCCATCTTCTGTTCATGCTGTGCAACGATGTACGACAGACGCAGGTGTTGTTTCGGCATCTACTTCGGCTTCTTACCATGACATCTCCGCTACACGATAGAAGGCACCACCCGAAGAGGGCAGAGCTGGTAATCGTTCTAAGGGTTGTGGCTCAGACCGTGCAGGTAGACAGACGGGTCGCAGCCCATACTTGCCTTGCAGTGGCTGATACCTGTTGGCATGGCTCGTATTCATGATTCCCTGGCTCTTGAGTGCGACAAGTCCACCCCGGCTAACTATAGTGCCGCACATGCAAGGATGGGACCAAGTTCCTCGTTGTACAAGATCACGTGAAGTGGCACTGTGGGTCATGTCGCAATTCCTGGAGCCCACACGCTAGAGAGGGAAGTGGGATTAGTATTCCTGTCACATCAACAACGGCAATAGCCGTTATCACTTCATTTAGGATGTCCAAAGAGGGCGATTTACCGCCAAACCCCCAAGCCTCATAGCCAAAAGAAAGCCATAATGGAGATAGGCAAATGTTTGATGAAGGTCCTCGTCATGGACAACCCTGATATGGGAGAGATGAGCCGGACCGGACAAGAGAATCACAGCGACACAAGCCGCCGACAAACCAAGACTTGAAAATCGAGGGAGGATTTTCTAGTTGTGTCATCATCAATATATCCAAAGCAACTGGTTCTACGAAAGAGTCAGACTATAGCGGATATAGAGAAGTAAGAGTACAAAGGGGGGCACCAGAGCTGGGAGGTTCCGCCATCGGTACCACCTTCCCGCCCTCGTTTCTCGCGAATGCGTCGGTCCATGAGAAATCAACATTGCAGTCGCAAAGACTTGGCGTCATTCGGAATTCGCACGCACGTTCAAGTGGCAGATTATTTCAAATATGTTGATATATACATGGCTAACGACCATTAGCTCTTATTGCCGCCGAGAAGAAAAGGCAACAAGACCGGATGGGACGGTGCACAGGACGGGCCCTGATATGCCAAGTCCCTGTTGATGCATACGTATAGAGGGAGAGTCAGCGTTGTAGTGGATAGACTAAATATACCAGGGTGGTTAAATTTGTTGTGAGAAATAAAAGTTACACTTTGACTTGAACATCTTAAAACTACAATTTGTAATTAAATAGCGTATCGCCGCAGGTCAGTATCACGAAGGATTAACTTCAGGACGCTCCAGGACCAAGCAACTGGGATATCTGAAGCTTTAGGTTGAGTGATTAAGTGGGTCCAAGCCAACACATGAAATTTCACACCAAAAGTGCCAAGCTCCCAAGCCACCCACGTGAACAAATCAAGCTACTTCGGCTCTCCGCCTCGCAGCAATTTTAAGTCCGCGACCATGAATTCGCGCCCACAGTTCTACATGGGCGACTGACCACGATGAAGGTCGTCCGTGGAGCTGTACAGTGTTCCTTTTGTAATATCGATACCCGGTTTCCACTGCCACGGGAGTATACCGGCGTGGCTAAGACCGCTGGATCCACATCCAAAAAGAACCGGATTGCGTCTTTAAACTTCTTTTCAAGTGGGCGCATTTCACTTGAATCGAGAGGTCTGCCTAGTCGCTGACAGACCATCTCTAGCTTCCACTAGAAGGAACGCGCCCGGAAATTTCCAGCGAGGTAGCTGGTTAAGACAAACTTTGCAATGGCATGGCCTGGATCTCGACGATGTCCATAGCGACACGGGCCGGCGCCGGAGACGGCTGGAGTATGTACTGAGCTCGCGTTATCAGAGTAGGTGCTACATAAAGAATTAGGATACATGTCTGCAAACTGACCGCCAGCAGCCCAACTCTTTTCTAAACGCAGGCTCCGAACACCGTTGACTGAGTCACCAACGGGGAGTAGTGACGCCTTTCTCAGCCACCGCGACCAGCTGTCACGGCTCTCAGCCGTCGAACCAGGAATGCCTGACTTGTGTCTCATCAAGGAGCCCAGTTCTTTGACTAGAAATGAGGCAGCGGCACAGCAGGGGACGACTGCCAGCCTGTATTCCCCTCTCCCTTATACTGACTCGATCCGAGTCCTCGAGATCCACCCTGGGCGTCATGAGGATCCACTCATGTGCCGCCTTCACCCGATTCGCCTGGAGGACACCGATATCCCTCGTTTTGAGGCTCTCTCATACGTCTGGGGGAATCCGGGAGATGCAGCCACGGAGCGTATCATCTGTAACGGCCAAGAAACCACTGTGGGGCGGAATCTATACGCGGCATTGCAGCGCCTCCGACTCTCGACACGTCCGCGACTTATCTGGGCGGACGCACTATGTATCGACCAGAGTAACGTTGCAGAGCGCAACCGCCAGGTCGCGTACATGGGGCGGATTTACTCCCAGGCCGCGAGGGTGCTGGCATGGCTGGGTCGCGAAGCGGAAGAGGACCACAAGCACGGCGAGAGAAAAGAGGAGGCTGTGCTCGGGCTGATTTGTAATATCATCAACACTCACTTCGAAAAGCCCGGTCTAGCAGGATTTAGTAAATGTGGCCAGCCCGTTACGTTTCCTGAACATGTTCCCCTAGACCGGCCCGGAGTAAGCGACCGTGCTAAGTGGGACGCTTGGTGGAATCTCCACGAGTTTTACAACCTGCCCTGGTTCTGGCGGCTATGGGTCATCCAAGAGGTGGCGTTGGCGGCGCCGAGAGGTGTTGTCGCCGTCTGGGGCGATTACGAAATTTCCTGGACGTGGGTCGGGCTCGCCGCCGCCCTCGTCCGCACAAATTATCCCGAACAAGCGGCCACCAGCCGACGCGGAGTATCTTACAACAGAGATTCCGCCGGACTGAGCAACGCATATTTTATTTATCGGATTAGTCGGTCGCAAGGGTATGCAGAGCCGCTTCAGCTCGACTTTCTGCAGCTTCTGGGTCTGACGCGGCAGTTTTCCGTGACTGACGAGAGAGACCGTATATTCGGGCTGCTGGGCCTCCCCACGACGGAGGAAGGCCCCTTTATCCAACCTGACTACACGCTCTCGGTAGACGAATTGTACCAACTCGTCGCCGAAAAGCTGCTCGTCCGGTACTCTGACCTTCGTGTCCTGTCCAGTGTACAGCACTCAAGCTCCTACCATGAGCACGCCGATGTTACCCCTCTGGGCGCGCTGGCACTCGCCCGCCGATTGCAGAAAGGGTGGAGAAGAATGGGTGCTTACCACTCTCAGGCACAAAGAAAGGCATCTCTCCTCGATATCATTCGGCGGTACATTGGCCCATCCAGCGGTTCAGGATCATGCCCGTCCTGGGTCCCTCGCTGGGACACCGTGTATGCGCATGCGCTCACGCCATGGGACCTGGAGCAGCAGCATTCCGCTTCTGCTGAAATCCCGATGTGTCGCAGGGTGTTACCCTCCGAACCTGGCGTTCTCTCTCTGCGGGGTGTTCTCGTTGATACCGTCTCCGATGTGCATGGCAGAGCTAGCCCGTGGGATGCTCAGGAGCAGCCGCTTGATTTTGCCCCACAGTTTGCGTCGTCCCCGGACCGCCTCGCGCTCCTTGCCCGGACGGTTACAGCTGGGAAAGATTGGTATGGTCTTTTTTTGACCGATCCGGCGGCTCACACGGCGGACCTCGCCGCGTACCTCGTGCACTGCTCCCGCCCACCGTCTCCATACGGGCGGCCCACCCGGAGGCGTACGTCGGACGAGATCCCCGTGCGCTCCTATGCATACCTCCTGATCGCATTGTATGGGGCACTGCGAAACGAGTGGTCATACCTCACCGGGGAGCACAAGAGGGGCCGCTCCCAGACAGTATATGTACCCGACATGGCGGCCGATGGGTGGGAGTTTTTACGGCTCGCTATCCCTGACGTGGCAAGGGCAGAGAACCTGCGGTCGTTAAGGGCGGAAGATCTACCTGGGTGGGTAAATGAATTGGCCGACAAAGGAAACGCGACGCGGTTCCGGCTTGCAATGGACCAGGTGATTGAAGGGCGGAGATTATTTGAGACTGAGGGAGGGTACGTGGGGGTCGGACCATCGGGGATGATGGAGGGTGATCGCTTGGTGGTCCTATTCGGGGGTTCGGTGCCATTTGTTCTCAGGCGCCATTGGGGAAAGTGGGTTCTTATTGGAGAGTGTTATGTTGAGGAGATTATGAAAGGGGAGACAATTAACAAGTGGAAGATGGGAGGCCTTAGAGAAAAGGTTTTTGACATTGTGTGATATTGAGGAACATAGAGGAAGTGGAGGTAGTCTGTTGTGGCAGGAATTGACGGTCAATCTCAGCATTAATGATTATAAAATTATGGACAACAGCATTAGTTGACGAGTACGTGCGTTATTTGGAACAAGAGGAAAGGCTATTTAAATAGTAACTTGCTGTAAGTGAATGGCAGACCACATAGGGCTCTGAAGGTTGGTCAAAGTTGCTAGCGCAGCTAACTTCTCTTTGGCGAGCGGGCCACGTCTGGTCTGAGTGGCCGTGACAGCATGCGATGACTGCTTCCTAGCTTCTGTGTGAACAGAAGAATAGATGCCGCCAGTTACACAAGGGGCGCCATTAAAAGCCGCGTTCGCGGCAGCTTTCCAGATCTCGGTGGCATCGGAGATCATAGGAGTTGTCCAGTACAGCCGACAGTCCGAGAGCTCGACGACATACTGGGCAGGAAGACCGTCATTGAGGTTATTCCGCAGTATTTGATCACGCGCATTAACAGTAGATGCCGTGGTACGTACTACGGCAAACTCTCCGTACTTGTCCAGCGCGGCTATCTGCTCGTCTGTGGTGGCCAGGAAGAGGTGATTGAACGCCATTCCACCGATGGTACCCATGTCAAGGACTAGAGCGCCTTTGACTCCGCCCACTCCTTGGATAGCATCCCTAGTCGGCCTACCTCCAAGAGCAATTGATTTTACGCCGCCCTGAATTCGCATCATCTCTGAAAATAGCGTGCATGTCGAAGCGCAAAAGCCGTCGTAGAGAAGTATAATGTCTTCCGCGGCGAAAGGCTGGGTTGCGTTGACCAAGGAGCCGTACCCGGTGACCTCAAAATTAAACCCATACGTCGTATTGGTAGTTGTCAAATTGTCATTCAGATTCCAACGCATGATGCTGGTGTAATTGGTATCTTTGTAAACGTGTGGTGCGAACTTGTCCTCGAATGAAGCAAAGGGTTGGTCTGTGATGTTGTAGTCGTAGCCATAGTTGTACCAGATCTCCGAGTCATGGATTTTCTGATCATCAGAGCCCGTAAACGGATCAAAGCCTCGGACTTCATCGCTTATTAGTTCGGCAAGAACACGAAATGTATCAGTCTCCTTCATACGAGAGAATCCGTCTTGCACAATCGAAGGGAAGAGTTGACGAAACAGATCGTAGCCAGACATGATGAAGCCACCGCCGTTGGCCTGAAGGTCAACAACTAGCTTCGTCTTACCAGCCGCTTTCGCATCGGCAAAGAACTCCTGCGCAGCAGCTTGAAACTCGGGATGCGAGATGGGCGCGAAGGACAGGACCGCGAGCACAGCTACATCATCTAAGCCGTCGCCTTCTAGGTAGTAGCCGGAGAGTGTGCCGTCGCTAGTAATGACCACAGGACCAGGATATCCAGGACCTGCTACGTCTTTGGCGCCGTTCGCACTATTTAGTCGAGATAAACTGGGAGATCCCCCGTCTGATCCGTCGTCTATCCCAACAGGGGCGCAAAACTTGGAGTAAAAGGAAGGCCCATCCGTAACCCCCGTCATATTTGCTTTGACGTCCGCAAGGTTTTCGATAGTGAGGACGGTTCCGTTCTCAAACGTAACAGTGGTATTAGGCCCCGGGTAGACGTATCGAACACGGCCGCTATTCGCGAAATAACCATGCGAGCCAGTAGCATCGTGAGCAAGCGAATAGAACATTGTATTGTAGGCGGCATCTTTATCTTGGTTGGACGATGCGAAAAAAATAGTGTCTCCTACGTACGTGGAGGCGTCTATACCGTTAATAAGTTTAATTACTGATGCTGTATTTGGCGCGGCGATAACGTCCTCTTGGCATTTTTCGTTAATACACAAGCTTAAGTATCGTGGGGTGGCGCGGAATGGCTCCCAACATACCGTAAAGTTTGATGACTGGAAGAGCCGTGCCATCTTCACTAATAGAGACCAATGCCTTCTGACGCCGCCATTCAAAAGCAACCGTCAGCGCGTCCGGGAAAATGGCAAAGTGGCCGTCATGAGCCGGAGCGACAATCATGTTATACAAGTCCTGTTGGAATTCGTACTCGTTGTCGTAATTGCCAGCTTGGAGATTTGTCTTAACCAGAGCAAGATTTGTGAACATGTCGAAGGCTTACGCTTTGAGTCAGTAAAACTTCAGTAGATAGTGCATGGCATCAGAAAAGTAGAAGCCGCGGCGAACTAGGGGCTCACCAACCCGGGTACGGGTAATCCTTAGGGGGGTCAGCCTTGTACGCAATATCCGTCTGCCACTCCATGTATGGAATAAGACCGTCAACGAACAAGATGGCAGCAGTGGTGTTCAAAGGGATGGAGTTAAGACAGTCATGTGCAATTGCGGCAGACACGGCCGGCGTCGCTAAGTTGAAGTCAACATCTTACATTGTTCGTTAGTTTAGATCAATGCGTGAGCATACCTGTTGGGTTTGCAGCAATCTGAGATGCCCATGAACTCGAAACGACAGCACATGCCGGGATAGTCGGGGTAGCATCTTTGCGTGTGATACAGTTACCTTCGCAACGTCCATAGGCAAGGACAAAAGAGCCCAGCATGGCAGGAATTATGATGGGTATGTTGAGCATGTTGCCGGGAAGCGACGCAAGCACTTAAAACACCCGGCTTTGAAATTACCTATGTATGTCGAGAAACGTTGACCGGTAGAATTTAAAGTGGCTGGGGTCTGAGAGGGTTAATAATTAAGAAAAGCGCTGACGCCTTACAATTCAGGTCTAAAGAGCACCACCAATGGAATCTATATTTCGTCGCCGTATGTAACATCAAGCGACGTTGTAATCTTCCCCTGCATGGGAGCCAATATATGTGGCCGTTAGGAACCCGCTGGTCAATAATAAACCTTTGTCGTCAGATACCTAGCGAGTAGGGTGATGACCACCTTCTCTGTCGGGACATCGCTGCATATCACATCTATCAGCATGTGAGCTTTATCGACGAGCTTAGTTAGCCTAAAGCACCACGACACTGAATCAGCTGAGTAGAGGTAATCATGGCGGGTAATTAGGAACTACCCCGAATAGGATCTCCTACTATGAACAGACACTAGTCGGCGAAATCATTCTGCCGTTATCCATGCAAATACTTCAATAAAGAAAAGTAACCCCACTCCTAGAGCAAGAAACGTGCATTGAGCTTTCCATAATACCGGTTGCACTAGAGTTAAGAGAAGTAATATTTCTTAAATGGGTCGAATGTCTTAGCTCGATAGCGTTCATAATGCTTTGTAAATTATCAGTCATACAAGTCCGTTATTTGCCAGTGCAGAAGAATTATGTTACAGTGCCTAGCTCTTGCGACCCCAGACTAAATCAGCTGGAGTACCTCATAGGTGGGCTTTACATGGTCTACGCTTAGCTCCATGCATGCTTATGCTTCACCATGCACTTCACAACATGATGCTGAAAATTGATGTAGCTATTTTGCAAAATAACCGAATTATTATTCTGTGTTCGAAGCCACCCGCTCCACAGGGGTAGGTGGATACTGTGTAACAGAGGTGGCGGAGAAGGCAACCTTCTGCGCCATACATAGAGGGCTGGAACGCCCACCACTTACCTGTACTACTTACTCAATTAATTAATCAACAACTGATACCCTCTATACTGCCCTCATGTCTCTCACCGTGGTTCTCTGCCTGTAAATATTCTGAGATTGTCATCGCTGCTAAAATTCAAGGGGCGGTAACATACTGACATCTGAGAGCAGCTTGAACAGTTTCGGCTATGGCAAAGCTCTAATGGCAGTTTTCGAATAATACTATTTTACGGCTCTATCATTCCGGCAGGAAGCGCATCACGGATAACATGAGCCTAAGGACTGTCGAAATTTATAAAACCGGCCTCGAAACAGCTAAAACGTTCAAATTGACTAGCCTTGTTAACTAAGGCAACGATATGAATCGGGTCGGCGATGCGACTGGTTTGGAAAAGGCAACCTAACAACTCGGACTCCCGGACACGTAAATGGCGTGGAGGTCATTTTTCTGCGCTTTTAGCAGCATCAACACATCGATCTGTACACACTTGGGAGTGCCGACAGCCGTCACGGCAGCAATAGTAATTAGCACTTGCAAGGCAGCCGAAACTTCTAGTCTAGCTACACAGCACAGGCTTCAGCTGCAGTGAGGCACTCTTCAGCTGCGCACTAGACTCTGCCGCTATCATTGCCAAAGGTAAACAGTAACTTTATTTAGCACTAACGCCAGAATAGTGCCGGTACGGCACGGATGATGTAACGCCTTTATCCTACATTCCTAGACTTTCCTGCAGGATGCTTGCCCATCTGTCTTGTAATCTTAGCCATTGGATGCTATGGCTGAGCTGGGACTCTCGATGTGGTTTAATTAGATATCGTTGTTAGATCTGACGTAATATTAAACTACAATGCACGGCAGAACATTGATAGTGTCAACGAAACGCAAACATAAGCCTAGGATCCTATTTACACAGGCGTCATGGCGGTCACCTTTGAAAGAGTCGGCCCTCCGATGCTTCCCATATGAATTAGCCTTGCAAGTTTGCTCATGTTGGCAACCGAGCGTCCATACTGACACGCCTCGACATAGTTCTTCGGATTTGGTAGTCTTCTTCCTCGTCTTGATGGAGCCGTTCACCCGGCAATCTAACTGCTCGATCCAAGGCAACAGGTAGGCCTCGATGTCGGCCTCTCAGCATCACGAGACACAGAATAAGTTTGCTGCCGGCATACCAGCCTCCAGCAAAACTATAGCTCTGTGTCGGTAAGCCAACAGATATGCCGACACAGGCATAAGCAGAGACGACTTCGAATAGGACGTTGAAAACGCTATAGGTGACCGGGTCCTGAAGGAAGTGGTTTGTTTCGATGATGCTGATGAGCAACACCGCAAGTACAAGCCACCAAAGGTCGTGTGCTAGTTGACCACGGATTTGTTGGCCGACGAATGACACACGGCTCTCTCCGCCTAGTTGCGGCGGAGCCTGGACACCAACTCCGTGGAACGTGAGTGCGCGCTTGAGCGCTTTGCCAAGTACCGTCTGGCGCCTCTCCACCGGCCGTTGGGGGCTCTCGTCATCATCGGGATCGGGCGTCGCATCGTCTGAGTAGATGCCCAGTGAGCGTTCTTCGTAGACGTTCGAGTGGCGCATAGTAATGACTACCGGGTAGACGGAGATGTACATCATAATAACATAAAGAACTTGGAGGCCGATGTAGAGAGACGGAATGGGGATGACATAGAACCCCCCAGAACGAACAGCTAAATCGCAAGTTTGTTAGAATGTGAAAACCAGGCACGGGAAGAATTGCCTACAGAGAGCTTGGAATAAACCATCGACCACTCGCGGCCCAGGCGGGATGTCTTCAACCGCTGGGTTACCCAGGTTCAATATCTCGAAAGATAGCCAATCGATGCCGTTCAGCATGATAAGCATGAGAAAGAGCCACCATGTCGGCCGCGAAGGGAAGAGGTTGGTGTAGACACGCCGAGGGTACTTCAAGATAAACTCTAGGGTAGCTTTCTCCTCGCAAAAGGTCTCCTCCCGAGTTGTCATCTTCAACAGTTTGAGGAATGTCCAGAATATTAGCCGGAGAAAGAGGGGATACGCCGTATTCCCGGCAAGAATGAGCAGACCCATGGTGAGCAGGACAAAATACGACCGCTCGAACGGAATGGCGTTCATGTCTAGGAGAGCCATGCCACTGTTATTGAATGCGCTTATCGCAAAGAATATGCCCGCAAACCAAGGGTTAGAGCCGTTCGACGTTGCCGCTTCGGGCAAATTATTAGCGATCCACGCCCCGAGAGCGATGCCGCCAAGGAATTGCCACAGGAAGAAGTAAAGCGGGACGACGACAGCGAGGAGTTTGAGTGCTTGATACTCGCAGCCACCAAGCCTCTCTCGCTCATCACTTGTCAGTCCGTGGAACTGGGCGTTCCGGCTGATATTCCTGCTGGAAAGAATCTTGGGCCACCGGATACCCTGGCCCTCCGTGCCGTCTGTGTCGGCGCCAGCTGCAGACGGTATGTGTCTCATTCGAAGGGTGCTCTCCCAGCCGTTAACCGATGTCGTCCGGTGATCCAGTCGTGACGTCTCTGCAAAAGTGATTCCCCTTGCACTCGATGGTGGCTCGGCATCGGATGCCGTAGTTTCTTGCAGAGCCGGCTCGTCCTGTACCAGCCCCTCATCATCTAGGCGGGCCGGCGGTAAAGGGCTCCGACGCGCTATGGGACTAAGGTCAGGATCATGGATGGCGGCAGGAGCCACTAACTTGCTCCCAGTCGTCGGCATGCGGTCGTTTGGTGGCGGCTCTGTGGCGACTCGCCCAATTGATCGAATTCGTTGAAGAAGAGGCATCTCTCTCATGGTCGCCCTTCGCTTGAGGACGCGCAAGCGATCGGCGCGCACGATTTCATCAAACCGTTTCTCAAAGACATGTTTACGGGCCAGAACCGTCCATATTGACACCCAGATCGTGCTACCGAGAATGATGAGCAACCACAAGAGCACCTGTTGCCACAGTGTCATTTGGCTCAGATTCACGGTGTTGAGACCGGCCTCGGTAATGGCACTGACAGCAAGGAAGAGAGAGTCGACATAGCTAATGCTAAAACGAGGGCTGGACGAGCCCCAAAAGATAAGGGAGGAAATGAGCGATACCGCGATAAAGTAGGCGTAATGAAGGGTGATGAAGTTCAGTGGGGGGAGCCAATCCTGAAGCTTTGCGACAATCGACGCGACTGTGGGATGCCCCAGCGCATCGCGCCAACGCGGCCGTGACGCCGTCTTCATAGCGCTATGTCGCCGTCAATTCCGCCGACTTCGCAGTGAAGTTTGTACTGGCAATCGCGTCGAAGTGTGCCTGTACACTTGGCAGGAATTGTGTGAAAGGGGTGTTTGGAACGAGCCATAAAACTTAGCCGTCAGATGTCGCAGCTGGGTGGTGGCGCCCGCGCCGACACGAGATTAAGCGGGGCTGCAACGATGCGGCCTGAAAGCTTAACCCCGATAGGCGAATGCTGACTTACGGTATAATGCATAACCAGCTGAACGCAGTCCCTTCAGTTCTCACATTTGCTTTTGTCTTGCGCAGAAATCGACAGTGTTCCAGTTGGTGATAACAATAGGAGCGGAGTTGACCACATGACCATTCGGTGGGTATTGACCTGACAATCATTAAGTAAGCCAAGACTGGAGGGACTAAAGACAGGCCCAAGTTTGAGGGCCGTGTAGCTGAAAAGCCCCTATCGAGTTATAATGAAGTAAGGCAAATTGAGCAATGACCGCGGCGATGTCCGACAAAGCCTTCTTTTTATGAGGCAGAGTGAGCTCGTGCCAAATCTCATAAAGATGCTTGCCGGGAAGCTTCCCCATGAGCACGTAAGCTGCCCCAATGTCGTTTGAGATGTCCGTATCGTAGTGTAAAATTCGGGGAACCTGTATGCTTGTTTTTTGTTCAAGGTGCATAATGGTTGCAATTTCACTCTCTTCCTTGACGGCAGTGGTGGCATCGTTGACACGGGTGAAGCGGGCAATGCAAGGACTATGCAGTACCTCGTCCATGGGGGAGAAGCTGAGAAGGAAAATTTCATGATGTTACCCCCGAGTAATTCGCTTCGCGTCGACGCAGGTGGCAGAAAGAGTTTCACTGGCGCGCTGCATTAACTTTGTAAGGTGAAGTTGAAGTTCGGGCAGCTCGTCTGAATCGTAGGCATGATCGTCAAGATCGGAATGACAAGTCACAGATGAGTCCATTTTGGAAGGACGAGGGCTAGTTGAACGTTTAGCGACCTGAATTGAAGAAAAGCCCGTGTAACCTGTGAAAGGAGGGCGGCACAGGCGTAAGAAGAAACTACATTGATGTAAAAGAATTTCAGGGAGTTGATAGCTCTCGGATATGCTTGGGTATTTCCTACCAGTTGGAGCGGCTCACATAACCCCAATTCTTTCGTCGCCATTAGCGCGGGCGCTTAAACCTGGTCAAACCCCTGTTCCTGGGTGAAGTGAATAATGCGGATTCTTTCTTGGGCCTAGCCACGCTTATCCGAGGACCTTCTCACGATCGAAGAAAGCATTTGTTCCGAAATTCCTGGAGATGTATATATTTGGTATTCGAGAGAATTTAAGAAATGTCCGGAATGGGTTTACAAATAAAGGTTGCCTAGCGAAGACAGGGTCTTTGCGGTTCCTTTCCCTCCGTGGCCGAAATGCGTAGCGTTAAGTTGGAGTAAACCTTATCCATCTAGATAATATCTGCAGTCTTGTTATGCAAAACATCTGGAATTATACCTGGAACCCCAAAATACAGATATAGCGGGAGCCTAAATACCTAGTTATGTGGATAATGGATTGGAAGACTGCTGCCTCGTTACTTAGTGAGTAAGTTGCTTGGCAGATCCCCCTATCTATGCTTGGGAGTCAGATATGGAGTATCTGACGGCAGATAGTTTGATGAGAAATATGAACGCTAGAGATTTTTCTAGGCTTAGCCCATTCTAGTCTTCCTGTCCTATATCCTCTATTGGCCAAACATGACCGACGGGTATTGTCATGACGTCTCTCAATCTTTGTAGAAGCTTTTCTTCTGCCTTGGGCTTTACACAATCGTCATGAGACAATATGCCGCTTTTGAACCGGGACTGTTTGCTACTCAATGTCTCGAACGACCAGGTCCTCGGAACATGGAGGACACGTACATTTCCACGTTCAACTGAGCCATTAGTTTTCTGTATCCGATACTTTTGAGTCTTGGTCTCATTCTCACTATTTTGTATCGGGTTTGAACTATGAAGTGCGTCTGCTGTCTTAAATCTTCCTTTTAACGTCCGAGCGTAGCAATAGCGGCATCTGGGTCGTGGCGAGCTCGAGGGATATACAGCACCAGCACTTGTTTGCAATCGAGAGGCTGTATAAGCCGGATAATTGAGACAACCAGGAGTGTGCACATTTGGCAATTCAGCGAAGACGCGTTCGCCACTAACCACATATGATACGAAGCATGTAATAGTCCTAGCGGCGACTCCTCGGCTGATTTCGAAAGAAGAGATGCTGCATATTCCAAGATGTTGATACAGCCATTACATGCCGGATGCATTCTCAGCTGTGCCACGTTGGGTAGAGGCTGGAACATGAGAACGGGTTGCGCTGAAGCTTCAGGAGCATATGGCGATTATTGTTGTGGCCTGGTGCCTTCAGGTGATGGCTTGGGCCGCTACAAAACGGTGCCTCACTTCACTGCAGACCAACTAAACTGGCTCACCCGATAATACAAAGATCTTTCAGCAACAAAGGTCGGTATAACCAGCGCATATCTCAGCTGCAACTTGCAAATTTAAATTTCATTTGTAATTCTAGAAGTAGCTCTATACGAAAAGCTATACTGGCTTCCAAACCTAGCTTAGCTCCTCCAGTCATCTTGGATTTTGGAGTTCCCAGGCCACATCCGGCTGACATGGTATAACCGGCGCGCCCTAAAGCAAGTTAGAGTTGCGGGAGAAAGATGTAGCGCCGGCCGCGAAGGCTTGTTCTCGAGACCAAGATCAGTTCTTGGCTTTTGACCATTTCCGTTATAAAAAGAGGCCCTTCCAATATCAGCTGTAACAATATCTTCTCCTCGTTGGAGCATCGACTTGATCGACTATGGCGAGGAGAAGCTCAGGGGGAACGCGCCATGGTGTAGTCGACATGGCGTAGGCGATAGGACGGGCGCAGGGGGGTTACAATGGAGGATCAAAGCCATCACGCTACGCTGTCGAAACCCCTCCTGAAAATCTGGCTCGCGTCATCGATCAGCGTTATGGCCCGGTCTAGGCCCCACTCGGTCTCGGCCCAGCCAATTAGAAGATCGACAGCACCAGAATCAGTTCTGGGCTCGAGATCCTACTAAATATACAGCGCCACCCCAGTAATTGAAGCTATTGAAGCTAGGCAAAGGCAAAGACACCATTTACACGAGCTTTTTGGGGCTGAATCATGAGAAAATCACTACTCTTAACTAACACCGTCCAGAGATTCGGCTGTTAAAGCCCAGTTCGACACCAACGTTTTCGCTCTCCTGCGCATCACCCGCGCCGTCCTTCCGAGCCTACGCTCGCAGGGCTCGGGTCTCATCATGAATCTTTCATCTATCGGCGGACTGCACGGATACCCATCCAACGGTATCTATTGCGCCACAAAGTTTGCCGTCGAAGGTATCACAGAGTCGCTGGCAGCTGAGATCGAGCCCTTCGGCCTTAAGGCAACCATCGTCGAGCCAGGCTACTTCCGGACCGCGTTTCTGGCCAACCCGGCGTCTGGAGCCAACGTCGCACCCTCCTTGGTAGCGTACAAGGGAACCGTCGCCCACGAAGCGAGGAAGGCGTTTGAGTTATACAATGGCAAGCAGCCGGGGAACCCCAAAGAGGGTGCAGCCAGGATTTGGGAGTATGCTGCCGGTGAGGGACTGTTCAAGGGGAAGAAGCAGCTACTGAGGCTACCGCTGGGATCCGATACAGGAGCGCTGATGAAGCAGTTTTCCGCCGATCTGGCCGAAACAGCGACATATTATGAGGATATCTGGAATAGTACGGATTTCAGGGACTGAGATTCCAGAAGGGCTTTGCAGTTACGCGCAAGACGCAAAAACAATAACTCTGAGGCCTGAAGAAAAGAAAGGGGGACATATTGTCTACTATGAGATGCGAAGAAATAAATAATTTGCCTCGAATATTTACGAATTATCCCGTATTCCTCCGCTTTTCGTAGTACAAGCGATGAGCATGAAAATGGCACGCAATTCTGCTCTAATAAGTCCACACAGTCTTACTGTAACAAACTTACTAATGCCGTCTACCTATCCAATATCTCCAGGGCGATGTACCCAATTAAACACACTACCATAGGGCTATATCGGAAACATCTACTACCGTACATGATCATTTCGCAAATCGAGGTATACGACTCCGCAGCGTCCTATATCTTTTCGTGGCCCAAGAAAGGGACAATGCCGCCATGATGATAGAAATCAACAGTAAAAGGTAGCCCATACCACTCCCGGAGTATATACTCCATCCTTCCATGGTTTGCACTGGGGCTCGCCGGTACCACTTCTCCCTAGGCTCGCCAATGCACTCTCCCACCGTAACCACCTTGAAGCCCTTCTTTTGGACTAATTCTAACGCAAACCGGGACAGGTTCTTCGCCGTCTGCTCCTGAATGTCGTGCAGAATAACTAGGAGACTGTCGGTGCTCGGATCGGCGTTCTCCATGCGCCGGGCGAAGGCATCCTTAGAATGCTGGACCGCCTCGTGGCTGCCTCCTCTCCAGTCCTGGGGGTCAAAATCCCATGTGACAACATGGTATCCTTCGTCAAGGAGTTGAACTTGGCATCCTGACTCCTGGCTGCACGTTCCGAACGGCGGTCGGATGTACGTGGGCACTAGGCCGCGTAGCATGCGGGACCCCGAGATCTCCCTCATGAACTTGCTCAGCACGGTCTCGCGGTCCTCAAAAGAGAGCGCATCGAGGTTCTCGTGACCCCAGCCGTGCATGGCAACTCGATGGCCAGACTGAAAGATGCGGCGCACCACAGGGGCAAAGTATGCAGTGCGTGTTCTCCACCTCGTGTACATAGGCGTTGGGTGAGAAAAAATGTAGCCTTCGCGTGGTACTCGTCCAGGACGTCCAGCAAGGCTTTAGTGTACTGGCAAGGACCATCATCGAATCCAAAAGCCACAGTCCCGGGAATCTGCAAGTCGTTGCCTGTGGTTAGCAAGGTGTTTGTGCGCAAGCGATGTCAGGCCCTCGCGTACCTTGCACTTGGTGACGATGGAGCCGGATTCTACAGGGGCTTGAAAACTGTCAGATTCTGGTTCTGAGCCTGAGAGAATAGACCGAGCCATGGTACGCGCCGCGGGTCTATAGAACTGCACTTAGGCTTTTAGATTTGGTGTGTGAGATTCCTCGTAGGCAATTTGTTAGGGAGTGGACTTTGTGGCGTACTCAACTTTTCTGCGCAGTGCGCCAAGCTCATTCTCAGGTGTCTCTTCGCAACTAGTCATGCTTGCATCGTGAGATCTTGGCGCAGAGGGGCACTGGCCAGGGCGGCCTGAAACTCTCCACAGCAGAACCAGGCGGCCCCCATCGCATTGGCAGCTGGGGTTTGGTTTCTCCAATCAACAATATGGCGTCAAACCTTTCTAGACCGCCGCCGCTGACAACGAGCAGGGGTTTCCTCGGCAAGGCAGCCAAGGCTAGACACGAAAAAAAACCTTACCTAGTGTGTTCAAATTATCCAGAGGGTTAGCTTATCGCGGCGAAGTCATGTAAGGCTGTTAAGGTGCCAAGCCAAACTTTATTATCAAGACCGTTTGGAAAAGATGGCGTTCGACTAGTTTAAGTCTCCCTGATATCCTCTTGATATCTTGCGCGCCTGGAGTGTTTCCATGTTCCTAAATTGCAAGACCATCCCAAGTTGGCGGCTTCGAGGGATGTTTGGCCGTCTTGGGCAATAAACTAGGGAAGCCGATGATGAAGTCGACCCTGTCACATTCACTTATGGGCACTCGTCGGGCAAAGGGGCATGAATAGCAAATAAATACAAGCTGTAAGAAGAAAAGTAACTGTCTCAAGCACCGGGATACAAGCTCTCCAAAACCCGATTCGCCACTTTGTACTTGTCATGGTCAACGCCAGACACCGTCTTGATCCCAGCCCGATAACGTGACAATAGCACTCGAGTTTCAGTTATTCTACCTATTTGGATCTAGAGATTGATGCGATCACTCGTCGTGTTGAGTGCGGGGATATAATAAACGACTTTTTCGCGACCTTGCGCTGCCTCGTAGCCCCGTAGTGCTCGGCCATACATAGACTCGGCTTTGTTAAGCTGGCGTTGGTGATGGTAGACAATACGGAAAGAACGTATATCGCTAAGCGTACCCGGGTGGCTTAATCCGTTTAAGTTTTCACTGCCTATGCTAGACAATGCGTAGCTTCCGCCTCTTCGAGCCGGCCCTGGTGCAAGTAGAGATTACCCAAGGTTCGAACTATCTTAAATATGCGTGCATCGTTAGGCCCTAAGGTTCTCGTGTACCCTTGCAATACTTGGTCACACATAGATTCTGCTTCGTCGAGTCGACCCTGATCTTTGTGAACGCCGCCATATTGTGCATTATAACGAGAGTGTCTATTTGATAAGAACGGGGTAAGGTCTCAAACCCTTGAAGCGCCTGCCGATACATAGATTCGGCCTCATCGAGTCGAACCCTGGACCTTATAGATGTTACCCAAATCGTGCATAGTCGAGAGAGTGTGGAAGTGGCGAGAGCTACATGCTCTCTCGAGCTCTTGCAGTACTTGGCTTTATATAGCTTCAGCCTCGTTGAGTCGGTTCTGAGTTCTATAAATGCCGGCTAAGTAGTGTATTGCCTTGAGAGTGTATGTGTGGTGGGAGCTATATATTGCCTTATATCCTTGCACTACCTTTTGGCATATTGCTTCAGCATCATTGATTCGCTCCTGGCTTTTATACATGACGCTTAAGTTGTAGGCCGCTCGGAGCGTCTCCGGATGATTAGGCTTACGAATTGTCTCATAATATTGTGGTGCTCGCTGGTACATGTATGCGGCCATGTCAGATTGAGCTTACTCAAAAAAGATAAACCCCATTTTTAACAGAGTTCAATTAGGGAATCCAAAGAAGTCTCCTCTGGAATTATTGATGTGTACCGAGCGGTATGTTGTACAACGTGTCGGTACACTTCTCAATACTTGGGGTCGGACTCCTCTGAAACTTGTGAGCTTATGGATGCTATCGCGAGTTGTGTTATGCTGCAACTATTGTCTTGTTGAGTGCGTGTATCGTCTAAGTATGGACTTACTTATGCATTCCGTGGCCTCTTGATTCTCGTATGAACCCCTGAGAGGATTGCGTGTCAGCTTTTATTAGTCTGAAATCGTATAAAACTTATACCGCCCTATTGAACTTAAGCCGATTCCTAGTGCTTTCTTAAAACTATGCCGGTCCTTTTGAGACGTCTTCTCAAAATAGCTCGAACCATATAGGTCTTTATGATCGAAATAGGCCTATAGTTGTAATAATTTGGCAGAATTTGTGTTTTGCTTCTTAATCCGCGTATAGGATAGATCCTATGTAGAACAGAGAGCCTGGTCGTAAGTTAAGAGCTGTGGTGATGTTATGTGTAATCGAAGATAAGCCTCCTTATAGTTATAGACATATTTGGCGAATAATATCGTTATATTATTTTGCAATAGATACCAGTATTTATAAGTTTAAGGGTTAATTCATCTGACTTCTGCGTTGGTTTAATGGAGTCAGCGTCTGTTACAAGCGGTTAGCTAAAGGTAGTTTCTATAGTTAATACTATAATTTACCATTATAGACTTAACGTCTACCTAATATTCTAGTTAAAATCTCTAAATTATTATCGAGATGCCTCATGTTCCTTAAAGGAATTTAATGCCTCATCTCGACTTTAGTTAAGTGCATTATAATAAAGACAGACCTATAGTACGAACTGGAAGATATAGTCGTATGTCGTAACTGTCAAAGGCATTATCTTCGTCTTTCTCATCTAGATCTGTTGTTTCTCCTATTTTAGTTGTCTTAAGTTATCAGCTAACTGTCGTTCTTTATATTATCAAGCGACAGTTTAATGGCTTCTACTATCTGGCCCAGATCTTGGCTCTTTATTGTATTTTGTAAGTAGATAACTGACGGGTATTGTTTTAAAATTCTTGCAGAAATCTTGATGAATGACTGTTTCACAGTAGCCTTGTCTCGAGTATTACTGAACAATCGCTGGACAATCACGGATTGGATATTGAAAGAGGGGAGGACTCAGTGGTCTATGAAAACGCGTGGTATTCTTGAACACACCACATAAAACACAAACACGCCCACAGACTAGACCCTCTTAGTCTAGTAGCCGTAGCGTGGAACCAATGCCTCTGGCATCGTAATCCACTCGGCAGGGCCACTGCAACGGTGTGAGTCTCGTGGTCCGGTGGGAAGCAATCAAAGTAAAGATAAAAGAAGCTATCTGAGCTCTGATCAAGGTAGGAAGGACGGGGCGAAGCCCCGTAATGACAGCAAAAGAGTGTATTAGGTTAAGTTGACTAAGGAGTACTAAGGAGTGCCGATGGCGATCGTAGTGATCAGTGACGCCTGCGTGATAAGGGGAAGGAAAAGAACGTTGTCTACAGTCTTATTTACATAGGAAAAGGAGGGAGGCACTGCCTCACGTGACAAAACCAACCAAGTCCCTAGCCAGGCTAAGAGAGATCCTCCAGCCAGGGTGTGAAAACTGGACCTGGCACCCTACAGGAGATCAAGATTCCACCCAGACTTCACTCAAGGCCCGAAGATCAAGAACTTCAACGAAAAAAATATCAACACTTTCGGCACGAGTCGAGCAACCTAGGGGTACACGCGATATGCCGGAGACCACTTTGCCATATCCCGAAGGCGAGGTCCCTACCCGCAAGGCGATTGAGGAGGCTTTCGAGGCCTCGAGAAGCTTTTTATAAAGCTTCCTAGACGATCCACTACTTAGCAATCGGATATTCCAAAGCTGTACTTACAGATATTTCCTTAGATATTTCTTTCCTCTTTCTACTAACCTAAGGGAGTGCTATGCTGCGAGGCGAACGACATGAAGGATCTGAGGCGCGCGTAGTTGTACGTCTGGGTCGATTACTCGCTTAAAAGGGAGTAGAAACTCCGAACCCTTAAATTGATTGTGGCAGTTATGGAAACTTAGCCAGGAACTTCAAGCTAGCAAAGAGGCGGCAAGACGCTGTGGTATAGAATAAGAAGGGCCGACAAGTCGCGACGTTTATCTTCCGCTAGTTGGTAATTGCGACGAGTAAATCACCGCATTGAACGAGACGCACTGGTATATTGCCATGGGTCTACCGAATAGGCGCGATTGAGACGCAAAGAAAATCGCATTTCTTATTGTGTGGGCATGGCGAAATAATGTCCTCTCCCGGCTGTGCCGTACGTGATTTGCTAGATATCATACTAAAATATAGGTATTGATAGTTTCCATGTTGATGATATTAACCTAGTAACCCCACTCTAGACATTTCAGTCTGCGTCTCGACCACTAGCTAGTCCGGTACCACATTGAATCACTCCATAAAGTTGATCTCTAATAGCAACGAGTCGAGCCTTCATGTCGCCGTTAGCTGGGTAGACATGCCATAGCCAGGCCTTGACTCGGAATACAGTGAGAATAACCGTAGTAAACGACGCTAGAAAGAGAATTACGATGAGAAATGTTCCGGGATCAGGCGGCAACGGTAGCACTTCTGGCCTCATGCTGAACAGGGAGGCAGCGAGCGCAATAGGAGAGAATACCTAGAGGCTAGTTGTCAGCATATACTATGCATGCGAGTGTCTACACCAAATATCATACAGCGGTCAGAGTAGAGAGATCATTTCTATACACAGAGTTCTTCTGCTCGGAGGCAGAAACCCGGTTACCTTCCAGTAAAAATTGAAGTTCCAACTATATTTGCGCACAATGGTCAGCAGACTATCTTCGCCTCTCTCTTAATTGGAACATACAGATTTGGAAAAGTCGTTAACGCGAACTAATAGGTGCTGGAGGGTTTTCTGAAGAGTCCGTAACTCATTAAACGAGGCGGTGATAGCGAGACATGATCGGGATGCCGAAGGGCGGAGGTCAGAAAGAAAGTCCGAGGTGTTCCAGTTTGAATTGTCCCAGGCAGTTAAAGTGACGCAGAGACTCTCGCTGAGCTTTCCCAGTACCTTCCTCGAATTGACGATCCAATCCCGGGCGGCAATGCTCTTCTGGTATGGCATGAACCGTTCTTCTATCGAAGGTAAATTGTAACCGTCCATCTTGAGATAGTTAGCTGTCCGAATACGATGGGGTACATTTGCATAGCTCACATATTCACTAATTCGAGCATCTAGTCGCTCGACCACATTGGTCCATTCCTCTTTCACCTGGCTTGCTCTCACTTCAAAGACCCTCACAAAGTAGTCTCTTGGCGTCTTAATCGGCATGTTGGCATCGTTCTTGCCCAGCGTGAAGGGATCCAACCGCATGCCGTCTATGGCATCTTGATGGTATGACTGTACACTCTCCTTGTCCTCATCCTTATCGAAATACGTTTCGACAAAGCAGTATCCCACCCACCTGCAATGGTCTGTGCCTGTTATGACACACGTAGCCTGAGCTTCGTAAAGGTATTCTGTACCCTGCTCAAGAGTGCCACCATTCTTTCGAGGGCTAGCGAAGAGAAGCGGGGAGGCCCGCCTCAGACCTCTCTCGTCCACTGCAGGAGAGGCAATGGGGGAATAAGACGTCCTCAACGCATAATATGGGAGGTGGAACTCCATGTAGAATACCATCAAACCGGTAGACTAGAAAGCTGAGTTAGCTTGCTAGGTGGTGTGATGTAGGGGTGTAGACTTACTGGTATGGACACGCCGAACGATGCTTTGAATGATAGGTATTTGTGGATCATATGACGGAGGCTCTTGGCTTGGTGGGGCGATGCAGTGGCTACTAGGACGAGTACACTCCAGCAATCCGGATCCGTTATGAAACTTTCGATTCACTGGTTAGCATGCGGAAGGACTCTGACATAGAACGATAGCTCACATTAGCCGCCTGTCAGCATCTGGTTCCGCCGGGTCGGCTACCCCATCTGTACCAGCATGTTGGGACGAATTTGTGGGCCGAGCCAAATATTTCTGTTCCGGGTTTCTGCAGACGCTAAATCTCTGGTACCGCGTTAACTTCGTGATACTAGTGCCACAGAGCTGCTGACCTTCTTGCTTAGTTCTTTGTATAGGCCCACTGTTGTTAACGGGCCGAGGTATTTTCTAGAGCACGAAGGACCACCAACATTACTCCTGTCGTCAAGTAACGCTCGAGGCTGCTCATTCGTCCGCCGACACCCGTCCAGACGTTCCAGAGTTTGCAGGCTGAGGTCGCCACTAAATGACTCGATCCTCTGGAGCTCGCTGCGAAATCTCTCCGGGACCCGCGATCCAAGGATGAAAGCCTGTATGGCAGGGCCTGAAATGTTATACCCACGTAGCGTCTTGACGTACGGCCTGTCCTCTATTGAATAATTTAGATGACGTGGAGTGGCAAACACCTGGTCCCAAGAGCCATTAAAGACTGTCAACGAAGGACAAGGGACTTCTCGAGACTCCATCTTCCTCTGTAGATATAGAGAGTAGGGTTCAACCGGGACTAATAGAAAAAAAAGCGATGCGTCCGGGATAAAAGTAGCCAAGGAGTAGACGAAAGGAGATGGCGCGAGCCGGGTCCACGAGAGATATAACAGAGTCAATGATCGATAGTAAACAAAGCAGAGCGTAGGCTAGATAACGCCGATGAAAGGATGGGTTCGTAGTTTTGAGGCGGCACGGAAACAGCATCTCTGTGCCCAGGCAGCCCGAGGGGCGCACCTGACCAACTCTTTTGCCCTCTAGTCCTTTGAAGATGTAACCTCCCTCTATTTCGCTTTCCCCTGCGCCAACCTAGTCCGCACGATGAACCTGTCAACCTGACAGTAGGCACAACGTAGTTTCTCACAATATGGACATGATCGCTGAGAAATGGGTATCTCAACTTGCCCGCATCCGCACTAGACGAAAGGAGGGGGGCCCGATGGTCAGCTTCGGGTACAATGGGGGGGGGAACCTGCACAAACTAACGCAAGTCCAGAGGAAAATTTTTCTCGGTGGCTTGTGTTTTGCGAAGAAGGTTTAGCCTCGGGCAAATGAATGCAGAGTTCCAGGGCCTCAATTACCCGAGTGCAGATATGGGCGCCGAGCCATGCAAGCGACTGGCCGGTTGACCGGGCGGACGCCAAGGCATCTTGTTGGTGGCCTCCCGCGAGGCGTATCCTCCCGCAGGATCTTCGTGCGACGCGGCATGCAATCGGGCGTTCCTTGTTGCAGCCTGATCCACGAGACTTGGAGAGAGCGAACATTTGCATTTTTAAGCCGCCGAAAAGCAATTCTCTTGACAGGACTGCGTAGTAGTCTTGTCACGACTCTTTGAACATACGAGGGAGAACAAGTCTACAGGACCAGATCTCGAGTCTCGAGTACATACAAGCGAGTCTGTGTTTATAGGACTCATGTTTTAATAGTGAATTGCTCCAGTGGAAGCTCCAGACGAGGAGCGTACGTGATCTTTCAACTGTCGTGGCGCCCGTATCATAACGCCGTTCGATGCGCGAGGGCTCACCGATATTTGGCCCAGGCAAGCGGTGATCTACGCTATCGCAAGTTTCGTTCTTTTTGGGGAGGGGAGGGGAGGGGAGGGGAGGGAGGGGCGGAGGCATTCGCATGCAACGATCCGTTGTTCTGTGGCGGCCTAAAAGTCGGAACCCGTTCCTGGATTCAACAGCGGCGGAACTGCTCGTGGGCATGTATGCTCATGAGCTATTCGGCTCGGAATGTAGATTTAAATATGTATTGCTGTGTACATTGCCCCCGCTCTTTTGAGGCCAGTTACCTTGAAAGAACGATATATTATGTACTCCACGGGGCAAATTGGACCGTCTCGCCAGGCGGCTGAAGCTTGACTGCCATGAACACAGATGGTTCAGTTCCATCATCAGATCTAAGGCCATTGTCTCATGCACAATCAGGCAGAAGAGCTCATCAGCTTGCATGTAATATTAGAAATGGGGGGACGGAACGCGAAAATCCCGCCTCAAGGCTTGCCTCCTAGGAGTGTCATGAGCTCGCATGCCACGAGCTAAGATGCCCACGAGGTTTCGTGCTCACGAGGTAGCATGGCCACGCACCTTAGTCTCTCAGAAGATGGGGGTCAACCGGATACTGCGCCACACATCCTGTTGCGTATACATAAGTCGACGCTGAGCACGCACATCACAATCCTATCCGTCTCCATCACAATTCCCCCCCGTGAAGCCTAGGCCCTGATACTTCATTCAACTCTTTGACATGAATTCAGTTGAATTTTGGGACCATGTGGGAGGACGCGAGCACTCTAGGCTTACGGAGGACGAATGTATTCCACCTCGACGGAAGCCCCCACGGAGCCACTCGGCCACACCGCCCCTCGTAGCCAAAAAGCCCAGATTGCAGTATCTGGCCTGCGAGGAAGGTATATCCTCACGTAGCAACATGTCATCGTGAGCCTTTCCAAACCTAAAATGCTAGAATCCGAAATAATACTTGGCCGTATTCAGGGAATGCGACAGCGACGAGGTATTCACCTCAAACGGTAGCCGAACTTCTCAACATGACGAGAACTCTCGTGCCACCTCGGATTCCCCGGGTCCCGAAACTGAGCCATCAGAGCCCGATCCTGCCGGCCTAGAGATATTGCAAGCCGACCATCATTTACCCGAGTCATACACTTCAGACAGTTCCCTGTATACTAGTGAAGATGCGACCATTGCAGCATCAAGCAAACGCCCGTGCTGGCCAACGAATCTAGATACTGGATTTACGGTTGCCTACGGTTTCATGCCGACAATGGTACCAATGGATACTTACAACTATATTACGGACAAGAAGGATCTTGGAGAGTTGGACGTGGTCTCCTGGCATCTACATGCCACCAAATTTGGGATATCTAATGAGCGAGAAATCCCCCAGGATCTGGATAATGAGTACGCACATTAAACTGGAAAGAAGAAATGTTTCTTCAGACTAATTATCTGTTAACTTACAGAAGCACGGTTCCCGAACCTGGCCTACAATATCATGACGACCAGGGCACCGAATCCCTACCCACCGAGCCGAGCTCCTCCGATTCTGGTTCGCGAGCTCCAGATCCCTTGGAAAGTGGAAGTCGAAACCCGTCAACAGAAGGCGACAGCAAATCTTCGAAGTCTAAAGATGCACTGGATTCCGAGCACGATAGGATAGATCGCCTCGCCAGCGATCTCGAGAAGACGGTGCTCGAGAAAACGGTACGGAGGTGCTTACCCGATGAGGCCGCCAGCCACTTTCTCAATAGCGTCGAGGGAAAGCTGGAGTCAAAATCCCCGCAGCATATTTATGCTGACGACATAAAGTCGCTTTCATTGTTGGCAGGGCTACACATTTCCAGGGATTGCGTCCAACTTCCCTCAGACCCTGACTCGACCACTGAGTCCTCTAGTGACTCGGAGGCCCGGATGGATAAACGGACAGTAGGCCACAAGAGCCTTGCATCCGTTCCCAAGTCCACCCCCACGTGGCGAGGCTCCGGGAAAGGCCAAGTCGATGGCATCCTATATGGTTGTACGCCCATCAGCTCTACCACTGGAGGCTCTAGCCACGCGGGAAATTCAGCAAGCGGCCAACCAACAGGCCACGACGCAGGGAGATCATTATCTACCTCATACATGGGTGGAAGTGGCTCCGGTCAAGGCCGTAAGGGCAAAAGCAATGACGGAACACGCGACAATGCAAACGACAGAGATAACTCGAGGAAGGTTGCGCCGTCCAATTCAAAGGCGGAGGGCCGTGAGTGTTTCAGGCTTCGCTGTCAGTTGAATGCACATCTACCCCAAATATTTTGCGAACGAGTGGATAAGAAATTCTCACGTTGTGCCGGCCGTGGATGGAAGAATATGCAGGACGTAAAGTAAGTCCAATCTCTCCTTTCAGACACACGCCTATACATGAGTTGGATTACTTACCTTTCTTCAATGAAGAGTTCATTTGAAAAAGGCCCACTTCAAGGCAACTCCAAGACCGAAAAATGACCTGCAGTGCACGCGCTGCCAGCATGTCTTCGAGAATCTAGAGGCCTACGTGAGCCATGATTACAACGCCGACTGCACTATTCACTGCGCAGAATGCGAGGAAGTCTTTGACTCCAAGTCAGCCAGACAAGCCCACAAACAACAGGCACATCCCGAGAGAGACACCCTCTCGCGTCTCATAGAGCTCGACGAGAACAAAGAGAAGGATATTGCAGAACAGCTGAAAGAATTCGACGAGTACTGTGCTCAAAGAATTCGGAGATTCACCGCTAGCGACATTGACCGCAACGAAAAGATCGACACCTGGGTCAAAGTCAATACGGAGAAGTACACTATCGGCAGAGAATCTGGAACGAATGCAGCCCATGAGCTTGGGCACTGGTATATCATGTTCACAGTGTTATGCCCCGGCGTTGAGGTCCCGAGACATCCATGTACGAGCCCATCTAGAATAGAACCACACCTAAGAATGCCCCGAGACTTGTTATACTAACTTAACGATAGTTGTCGAGTCGCTAGAGGAAACCATTAATCTGGAGGTGATTATCGAAAAGATAATCTTCATCTGGAAATATTTCCTGGATGCACATACACTCTACGTTGGCCCAGTGCCTACCGATCCCGGCCAAGCAAGAGAGTTCTACACCGACAAATTGCGAGATGTATTGGGGGTTGCAGCAGTTTCGGAACTTACTTCTGGGAGCATCGGCAGGCTCACCGACACAAGCACAGGGCTCGGCAACTCTGAATGGGACTCGAACATTGCAATGTCCAATTTTGAATACCCGGTTCCACCAGCCGTCCCGGGCTCAGGGGAGCAGCTGCCAGTCCAGGAAGAGCAACTGCCGGTCCAGCGAGAACATATTCCGGTTAGAGGACAGCAACTGCAGTCTCGGATTATGACAGCTGACGAATACTCGTCTGGAATGCCAGGAGACATTAGTCTAAGTGGTGGCGTGTTCATGGGCCAATTTTTCAACCCCGGGGATGGTTCGATGAATCTTGGGCCATGAGTCGCGCTGCGCCCCTGAGTTCTTTTTCCGGAACGGTGTGAGCGGTGATACTGCCTAGGTAGTCGAGGGCTTGGATATACACGGCATTCTATTCTTTGGAGAGCATAGCATCGTAATCGGCATCATATTGTTATCCTTACATCTGAGAGCTTGCCCCACTGTGTTTGCACCCCAGCAACAAACTCCAGGGACGGAGTTCAGGGGCTAGTGTTGACGCTTAACATGGCCTGTGCCCCTCGAGGTTCTCCAGACTTCTGCCAGCTATGTCCCACTTACGAACCGCAGCCCAACTATCGGGCCCCTCGCGCCAGGTTGACACCACTGACCTAACTAACGTTACATGCCTGTAGTTATCTTCCGTGCCATGTTAGCCTGAGGCAAACCCGGCCGCTATGGTTCTCCCTCACATTATTACCTTCTTCATTTGGATATAGTCTGCGGCTACCTCTACAGATATAACCTAGACCAGTTGGCGTTATCGGGGTATGGTAGAGACATCTTAGCCACATGGTATTGGCTCAAAACAGACTCGGCGGCGGCAGTGAGGGAGGAAAACCAAGGATAAGATAACTAAGGTATGTAGATACAGCCTAGCATCCTGATCTCGAGAATTAGAGGCGCCGAGGATGGAGCTTCAGGTGCAGAACACGTGCGCGGCAGCTAGCGGAGGAAAATCGCGGGAGCCAATAGGATGGCCAGCTTTGGACAAGGTTCTTTCATCCCTTCGCATCTTCATCCCATCCAGCAGTGATTAAAGGGGTAGAGAGGAGCATCTACTAGCGCGGTGATTACGAGCAGGGTTTGTTTCTTCGTAAGAACCGGTGCTCTTACGGTATGAGTAGCAAACTGGGTATATAGCCCTCGTGGGCCATCATAAATCCGGTGGAGCGAGGCAAGCGATTCCACCCATGTTATGCTATGGAAAGGAGCTGGAACAGTTGTAATTGGCAAAATAAGGGCGTATGTAGCCAGGAAGGATGTACCGAACTGCCTGGACGATACCAGCATCCCCTCGACTCCTTCGGGCTGCTCTTGCAACACCGACGAGCATCGTTCCACTAGGAGCATCCGTATATTACAACGATCGTGTATCTACTCCGAGACCCCTGATAGACTCAGCGCATGGCTTCGCCAAAATCTGCTAGCGGTGGCTTGCTTCCTGCGTCGACAAGGTTCCCGCGAAGATGTATAGAACGTCGCGGTTCCGGCGGATGGAATAAAAGGATGTACGTACAAACCTGCTGATATTAGCTTCTATTTTGCTCGCTGGAGCTCTTCTACTACTTGGTCCGACATCTATCCATTGTTTGATTTTCTAGCTTGTGAGCAGAGCTGATTTCTTACTTTGCACAAGAACATGGCACCTCTTACACCGCACAAGATCGCTGTGTCGGACGACCAGTTGAAGTGAATCAACGAGCGCGTCGTGACGGCTCGGATACCGCCAAGCGAGAACCTTCCCCCCAAGAACTCTGGTCGTCATGGGTACTACCGATCGAGTACGCACAGGAGCTCCAGGCGTACTGGGCAAACGAGTACGACTGGCTAACGTGGAGAAACAGATCAAAGAGGCTCTCACTGAGCTCACTATCCCTATCCACCATCTTGACGAGGAGCTGTCTATCCACTTCGTCCATCACCGCTCTGAGAGGCTGGATACCCTCCCCTTACTATTCTTGCATGGTTGGCCCGGCAGCTTCTTACAGATCCGCCCTCGTCCGACGAGCCGGCAGTTCATGTCTTTGCACCTTCTCTACCCAGATATGGTTTTTCGTCCTACCCAACAAAACCCAGCAGCTCCATGGATATGGCCGGGCCGAGATCAACCAAAAGCTTATGCTAGTCCTGGGCTACGCGAAGTATATTGTCCGAGGCGGCGACTGGGGCTCAATGATCGGTCGGATGATACCCATCAGCCGCCCAGAGAGCTGCCGGCAATCCACGTCAATATGGTAGAGGCAATGACTCCAAGTCCGCTACGCCGCCCGCTTGTACTCGCCGGGGCGGTGCTTGCATTCACGACAGGATTGGGAATAGGCGCCTATGCCAAGAAGCTGCTGAAGCGGATGCGATGGTGGATCGATCACGAGAACGGCTATAGCGCTATCCAAGGCACGAAGCCACAGACGCTCGCTTACGGCCTCACGGGTTCGCCCTTTGGAATGATGTGCTGGCTGAGGGAAAAGATGCAGTTCCAAGTGGGTGATGACTTTAAGTAGAACAAAGGAGAGGTTATAACATGGGCCATGTAAGCAAATGAAGAGTAATCGTATTTCTAAGGAGCCAAGTTGACACGCTACGGACTCGACTAACTTTAAATTGCTAACTATGTATTCTGAACGGCGCGCCAGGCCATGGGGAAATCTACAAGTGGTCGCCAAACAATCCGGGCGATCAATAGCTAATGACAGAGCTAGGCATTCTACAAGACTAATGGCAAGAACGTTGCACTGGGAGCTTCGATATCTCCTAACTGCTAGTCATTTCGTCCTGACTTATCAAACGGCGGCATTCAAGTTACTCTGACATTTTCGGTTCCAACTAGATGGATGTTATTGCCCTCGATGGTTGGCCGAGTGTAGAACCGCAGAAAACATTGTGTCCTGGAAGGAGCATCAAGTTGGTGGCCACTTTGCCTTTACCGAGCAGCCCGAGGCTCTCGCATCGGACGTCAAGGAATTCATTCGAAATACCGACCAGACGACCATACGCGATATCAGAGGCGCGTACCAGAAGGCACTTTAAATGACGTATATTCACGTTGTGTCTGTTTATTCCCAGTTATAAATCCCCGAGCTCATAGTTCTTATCTCCATTCAATAGCTAATCTACTGTCTCAGTACCAACATGTAGGCTACTATGCTATCGTTCGACTCACACAAACTTCCACCTACTACGGCGCGGTCCTGCGCCTCCAAATCGTGTGGCTCGCCCTCTAGAGCCACTCATTCCCTAACCATATTCTAATGCTCAGCCTCCTGCTTCTTTCTCACAAGGGCCCTATGATCTCAATTGCATCCTAGCTATCGATAGTAGTATTCCCTATAAAAGTCCTATGAACAGTCGTCAGCCTCCTACAAAAGTCGATTGGATAAGTCTGTTCATACACCTACTAAAACGCCAAATCTCTGAATAGCCTCGGCTCCTCCAAGCTGCTCTGTCCGGCCATTGTCGATTATCTCAGCGACAAGCTTTGTGGCCATCTTGATGTATCGCATCACGTGTTTCCTGGGATCCGTCGTGACAAGGCCGGGCTATCTGACCTGAGCAGCGATCACCTCCAGCCATCGCTCAAGCCCGGACCATTGAAGGAGGTAGCCACCTAATGCCAAGGATTGTTCGTCTTCAAGCCTAAATACAAAGTGCATAGTTCCTGAGTTGAACCAAAGTGTTTTGGTCCAGGTTCAAAACGAGGTATCTCCAATGCCCGCCTGTGAATTACTTTGGGTTGGCCAGCCACTCTGCCTCCTCCTGACGCGTTGGGCGTGTCATCCAGGCCACGGGTGTTCCCAGAGAGCGGAGATTGTACTTGGGCGGTATGGTATTATTCATCTCGTAGATGGCATTTAGAGGGAGCATCAAGTTGGAGGCTACTGCGCCTCAACCTAACGACCTACTGTTCTCGCTTCACATATCAGGAACTCTACTGGAAGCACCAACCATGCGATCGTAAACAATATTAAAGGGTCACAACAGAAGTCAAATAAAGATTTCCAAATTAGATGTTCTGTGTCTTCAGTTTTCTCCTTCCTTAGGCTCTGCGTTTCCATTTCCGACGTCTTCGACAGGAAACTCATCACCATGGTAAGTTTGATGAGGACATAACTGGTCGACTATCAAACTAGGCCCAAGGCGCATATCAAGGATCTGAGGGGCCATTCCTTTTCGTGGGAAGATAGCTGAGATTTGACATTGAAAAAGCTGAGATATTATCTCGCACTTTCCTGCTCAACGACAATCATTCTCACCAATTGGATACCTCCAGCGCTGAGACCCAATCGGCGACCACCTCACCCCTCCTCATAGACCAGCTTCAATAAATAATCGTTTTGGCAAAGCTTCCGCCATGATTTGACACTACCGCTGGCCACGATCTGGTGCGCATCCGGGCTGGATGGTTTCCCTAGAGAGCCCAACACCAAAGGTTACCTCTCTTAGCGGAAGACGACGCCCGCAACGTGGTAAAGCAGGAGCAGGAGCTGGTTAGCTGCCCGGCTTGATGCTTTGAGCAATCCAAAGACTGAGATGGGGCCAAACCTTCTGTTCACGTAATAGATGTGACACTCCTCTGCACTCTCGCCGTTCACATTTGCACCTGTCCACAGGCGGGATTCATGCTTATTTTCTATATATATGTGCTGCCCACTGGCTGCTGTGGTAGTACGGCGATACATCCTTTCATATCCTTGGCCGACAAATATCTGCCAGGTGACTGTGAGATCGTTTCCGTGTCATGATTCGGATACCTTCCGTATTTCAAGGACCTCCCCTCTCGTCGCCGCCTTCCCGAATATCGTACACGCACACCCCGCCTTCAGAATCGCCCACAAACAAGCGGCCGCCGTCATCAGAAAATGACAGCTCAGTAATACGGCTCAGATCATCCCACTGCTCAAAACCAGGCTTGCGGCCGGCGTCGGTTGCCGTGGCATCTGGGTCTGGCCAGCACCATATTTGCCGCCCCGTCAACGCATCGAGGATCGCGAGAGTGCCTCTCGCACCGTGTTCGATGCCAGTGCCGTCGCAGTATGCTACGTAGCGGCAGTCCGGCGACACAGCGGCCGTAGTATTGGGGATAGGGAATGTGCGTGTCGAATTCGCGGAGAAGTCCCACACGAGGACATGGCGGTGCGGCACCGGTACGGATATAAGGTTGTACCCTTGGCCTCCTCGCGACGCCGGGATGGGCACCGCACGTACGGTCGCGGGGATCCATATTGATACCACAACGCTGCCGTAGACGGCGAGTGAGCAGGGCAGTGCTGTGTCAAGCTCGGTGTGTTGCCAGGGCGTGACCACTTTGTAGGGGGCGCCCGTCGGGCCTACGCCGTCGGCTGACAGCTCCCATGCAACCAGGAGGGTCTCCCTCTGTGGCGGTGGCTGGCCAACACGCGCGGGTCGCGGCCCGCCAGCGGCGACGAGAAGGGGCGCCGTGGCGGAATAAGCGAGCTCCGGGTACTGCAGCACGAATGGCAGGCCCGCGCGCTGAAGATCTATGGTACAAGCCTTGGTGAAGGGCTTCTTCTTGTCGCGCCGTGACGCGTACAACTCGATCACCTTGGTGGCGGTGTCGCCGCGGTAGATAGCCAGTGGAGGCCAGGCGCAGTCAAAGAGATCAGCCCGCACGGTGGCCCACCGGTCGGCACCGTCGATGGACTGGAGCTGCTTGCCCTTGGCAAAGTTCCATACCTCGATGTTGTTGCCGAAGCCCGTGGCGATGGCCGCGAGCGTGCAGGATTCAGATAGAATGGCGTGGCTGCGGATGAAATACTCGCGCCCTCGAGAGCTCGCTTGCGTATATGACGAAATCTTGACAGTTTTGATGGGCTCCCCCGTGGCAACATTCCAGAAGGTGACGTGGTTGCTCCCGTGCTTGCTCGCCAGTATTGAGGATGTGCATGACGTGTCCAGGTAATACACGCATGGGTCTTTGGGTTTGTCTTTGAGTGCCATTCGTCTCCGTGGCACGACTCGTACGCTGTTGCTAGACGACTGAGTCTTGGGGGCGGGCTCTTGCAGTGGCCAGCCGGGCCCCATAGGCGTCGGTGGTGAGGGCGCCGTCTTGGGTGTCCTCGGTGGCCGCGGACCGCCATCTTCGCGGTCTGGGTCGCTGGTCTCTCGCGAAGACTGGGAAAAGATGGATGGCTCATTCACAGAGGTGGAGACGGATCCGTTTGAGCTCTTCGAAGGCGCCCGGCGCGTCCTCGCATGGGGCGGCAGCGGCGGCAGGGGTTTAGAGACTGGAGGGTTGGAGGGAGCGGGGAAGAGGCTGTAGCTGGGCGTTGCCGGCGAAGGAATTGATGGGCGTCTTTGCGAGCCCGTAGATGCTTTGCTGGAAGACGGACGTCGTGGGGTCGGCGGCCGCCTGCCGGCGACGACCTGCTCGGCGGTTGGCGGCCGGGGCTCGCCCGTCCGCGGCGCGCCATCCCGCGCCCACTGTGCGCCGTCGCTACCGTATTGCCGCGCATCTGTGCGACGCTGCGACGGCGGCGCCTGTATGTTGAGTCCTCGGATGAGGTGCCTTGTGTGGAGTCAGCCATGGGACCTCGCCCGAGCGGGTGGGGACGGTCGCATTCAAATACCGGATGCGACGCTGCCTCTACGGAGCAACTGACCCCATATTGTCTATCTCGACCACATCGTGGGCCGAAGGGTCCATCTTGTTGCCGCTGCCATTGGGCATCGCCTATGCTTCATTCGCGCGAGACGCATCGGCCGAGTCTGAGGGGCTGCTGCTTTGGGGAAAGAGATGCGGGGGAGAGAAGGAGAAGAGCGAGGCTGTAGGCTCTAAGTTAGGCCCATGGACCATCCCGGCCACGTGAGCCGTTGCCTGCTCGGACCAACGCCCCGGTGGCCCAGCCCCCTTGCTGACGGTGTTTGGCAACTGTCAGCTCGGTGGGCTAATGCACCCCAAGATTAATTTGGTCAGAGTGAGCCGTTCTTTGCGGAGGTGGATGCCCCCCTCCCTTAACGGCATGAAATATAAGGCCCGCTTACTCGCCTGGGTTAGCCCCACTGCCTAGCTGCTGCTTTCTGTGCTGTCCTTTTTCTTGTTTTCCCCCCTGCTACCCCCGAGGCCGCTCCTGTAACCGCTCCCTTGCAGACGCAGGGGGGGCCAAGGTAACGCACTTCCAGGCCGGGCGACATGTTTCGACACCCGAACATCGGCGAAGCGCGACGGAAGGGGTCGATGTTCACTAAATCACGCAGGGCCCTGTCCCAGCTTGACCTAGAGGGCCGGGATGATTCCGCTAGCCTAAGCTCAGACCCTTCGAGGCTTCTGAGTTCGGGAGAAGATCGTCGGTGATAGCATGCAACCCTGGTTTGCACAAAACTCTTCCCGCACAACGTTATCTATGAGAAATTCTTATCATCCACCCCGAATCCATCCCAGTCGGCTACGACACCATCAGGAGCAACCCAGTCGAGTGCAGGCAACGCCACAGAGCATCAAGTCGTTCTCGCCCAGAAATTTGAAACCTGCCGCTACTACTGCCACTAGCCAGGGATTAGGAACAATAGCGCCGAGCCGGTGCAGAAGAAGCAAGAGCAGGAATCGGGAGTGGGTGTGGTGGCTTCGTAAGGGTCTAGGCCGCTTTCGACCCCTCACCTTGCGAAGACAGCGGAAGGTAGAAATATCTAGAAAACAGCATGGCATACCTATATATCTATATATGCGGGTACCAAGCTATCGTGGCGATGCCAAGGGTGGGCCGGGCCGAGTGCCGATGTGCAGAGCATACTATATATGCACATGTCTTAATGTCTCGGTAAGGTAACGTGCCTCGGGGTAGGCGTCAGCATTCGGGCCGTGCTCTGCATGTCGTCACAACCTTAAACCAGCACCATCCATCAGACACTGGTAGTAAGTACGCTGGTAGCGGCTGTTGACGGCATACCAATATAGGCTATAGCCGCCCCTTCTCCAAGAGACATTTTCTAAGTGAGCCGGACTAGACTCCAATATATGCCCTCTCCTACCGCGTTTTTAGCTCCATAAATATCTCAGACCATATCCTTATCCGACACCGTCGCGGGGCTACTGCGGCGAGATAAAACACGGCTTCTCTTTTGCGCCAGCTAGTGGCGAACACATCTGCACCGTAAAATCGCGCTTGTTGGCATTCATGCTAGCCATAACCCTGTGACCGGAATAGGGCTCATTTCGGGAACCTAAGCTCTTCGCTCCGATGCAAGCTCCAGCCAGTTGCATCTTGCTGGTGGAAGAACGACGCTATCCAGAGAACTCTATCGGGCTAGGCCACTGCCCCATTATCTTGTCTGGATTCAAAGTAGCATTGAGAACCACGTGGTATCCGTGCCTTTTGTTCGTCCTATTCTGCATGGGAACGTTTCGCAAGAGGGGTTTAGCACGATTGTGGAAGACCAAGGTAGCACATGCATGAATCCTTCCGAACCCCAGCTTTTAGGGTGCCCTGGTGCCTCCATCGATTGGTCGACTGCCACCGATAGCCGACTATGTATACTCCTGTGACTGAGCGTTCACCCTCCTTGGCAGGAGACTGGCACCGTGTGGATTGAGCATCCTTGGCTTCTACTGCTTCTATTGAGCCCTACGGCCAGCGCAAGTCACTGTAACCCTTTGGTTTTGGGTGAATTTCTTGTATTTTGGGCATTCTCGGCGGAGTGAACAATACCTGGTTCCTAGGCCAGCTTCCGGGCTCTATCAGCGCACCTCAAAATCCCCGCCAAATATACTTGCATGCAGTGATGGAGCACTTCTGTTATGAAGACGCCAAATTCCGCCGCGGTTGACAAAGATTCTGGGGCTGTTTGATAAGAGTAGATGCAGAAATTTATTGTGATTGCAAGTCCATGCCTTCAGCTCCAGATATGTCTGGCAACTTTCTCAGCTGATCCACCGCATCCTCCCATCGCTGACGCCTCCCTTCTTGAGTGTCGTTCCACCACTCGGGCTTGCCGCGCTCCCCAAGTCCTAACTTAGCCAGGGCGACCCGCCGGCGAGCTTGTCGAGCACGGTGTGATTCCTTTGGGGAGGATTGCGACCCCCGCAGTGCGGCACGCGCTGTGCCGAGGAAGTGCTTGAGTTCCGCAAGGGCAGATGGCGGGATGAGAGGGTCAGTGGCTCGCCAACGACGCCCGGAAACAATGATGTAATGACCATCCGGTGTTTTCTGCGGACTAGATGTAGATCGTTGACCTTTCGACGATGAGACGCTCCTTCGCGTGGTTGAGCGTGTCGTTACCATGGTAATGAAGTCAGGCTGGGAGAAATTTTGCCTTGAGAATTACCAGCGTGTGCTCCGACGGGAGGGAATAGACAGCCCCTCTAGAATTTAAAGCGGGACTCTCGATTGTCTCAAAGCAGCTATACTAGCGTGTCCAGCACAAAGTCGTTTACATCATTAATAGGTAGGTTCAGAGCCACCGTGGCTTTGTCAGAACAGCGCGAAAATATGTGTGAGCTACACAGTGAACAGCGATATTCTGTTTCCAAGAGCTTAAATGGCGATTCTACTATACTTTCTTGTGTGCTGCTGCCTATAGTGAGCCCGATCATTTATAAGGCAGTAGTAATAGGTATTCTGAGTTAGAAAAGTGCCATATGCAATGAGTGTACAGACACAATTATTCTCAAAGGTTGCCATTATAGTGATTTACGTCCTATGCAACTTATTAGTGTTGAAGTACGTACCGCGGAAGCGGGTTATACACAAGATTCATTCCACCTCTAGATTCACCGCCAATCGGGCGAGCATTAGGATAACCGACTCGGCCCGTAGTATGTTTGTACCTCCACCGATATATGCATACCGCTCAGAAAGAGCACATTTCTCATAGCACAAGGCCCAAATTAGAGCGTTGCACAGGTAGTCAGCTGCATTTGACCTGTAGGACAAAGTGTGCACAACAGCTGAGACACTGCTTCCCTCCAGGTCCAGCTTAAGGCTGTCCATGGATTATGCAACAGCTTGCTCTAAGGCATAAAACAAGCCGAACACACTTCATCTTGCTCATTCTCTCCGTAGGGCCACTACTCTCCTGGGCTTTTAGTGGTTTCATGTGTTAGGAACCAGAATAGTGATATTAAGAAGCCCTCACCCCCTAACAGCCCCTGCTGAGACAAGTGGTATCGCCTCAAGCTCTCCTCATCCAAGACCCTCTCGAGACAATCCAGATTCTCACGCCCACCGAGATCCAGATTGTCTAAGACATAGCGGGATTCATCCCGCATTTGAATATTCTACCGCGGGCAACATTGCTGCTAACTCCTCACCGTCAATCAGGCTGAGGTCAGACGACAGCACTGCGTCTTTGGCTCGCTATTTATCGTTCGTCTTTTCCACTTTGTACGGCGTGGTCAGCCTAAAGTAGTCTCTGGAGCCGGGGTTTTGGCTCATACGCCATCTGGACCAACAAAATGGGTATCGCGGCCAAGCCATCCGACGCGCATGCCAGCAGTGGAAAAAAACAGTCAGCGACTGGTTTGGACAGTAAAATCGCAGATCCGGCGCTAAATGAACAGCAGATGGTCGACGATTCCATTGGTATCGTCGGTGGAAGTGTTAAGAAGATTTGGTTTGCTCTTTTTGACGAGGAACTTGAGTCTCACCATACCGACAAATTTGAACCAGGCCCAGGACTTTTCCTGGACCTCAAGGCTGAAGAGAGGATAGAGGATTCTTCAAGCAGCATCGGAGCCACCACAACGAGACAAGGCCAGTCAACAACCATGCCAGCCACTTTTGGAGATGTTGGACCAGCCTTTGAGGATATCCATGAGGCTAGGCGTTGGGGGCTTGAGTCTAGCTCTGCTGCAGCTCCTGAAGAACCAGATTGGAAAATACTTGAACGACTGGCAATATTAAGGCAGGAAGCGACCCACAGCCGGAGTGACGACCGTTCCACACGCCCGGTTAATGTGCTGTCCCCTTTACCAAAAACCTACTCCCGTGCAGCTGGTCATCCGGCAACTGTTTACCACCCATCTTCTGGCCCCCGCAGCACTGTTCCTAGCAGATCTTCCTCCTGGTACAATGATCTCTATCGACCAATATCGCTACAGCAAAAATTACCGCAGAAAAAGCCGAGGCCTACATGGCCACCGAGTGCTTTCGATCTACCATTCCAACCGAAGGAGCCACGCAAAGTACCCCAGCAGGACGATCACTCCTCGCGGCGCGACCACTTAGGTAGGCCACTGAAGGGAAAGGGTTATTCCGAAGCGGGTACAGATGGCAAATACGATAAAGACAACGATCGTTACTTACTCCGTGACTACGACCCGTACAAGAGAGAAGTCAGCAGGGAATATAGACGTCAAAGCGGTGGCATATTAAACGTTTCACTAGGTATTCCTCAGAATTATGTGTTTACCAGGGAGGGATTTCCCGCCCTGCAGGATCTATCGTCAACGGAACCCCCGTCGTTTATGCTCGATCGAGCACCGAAAGATGAAGCGGTACGCGAAATCCACAAGCCTATCGAAAATACTAGGATCGATAACAGTGGACAGCATGTTTCCCAGCCAAATCGATCGACGCTGTACCGGACGCCGATCGGACCGGCTGATGCTGGTCGTCAGTGTGACAATGGCAACGTCTTGAACGACTATCATGAGGACGAACTCGACCCTAGCGAGCCCTCCACAGCCACTAGGTCTCCCTCAAATTCGGCCTGCTTTACGGCACCGGACACTGGAGATGTGACGGTAGCACATGAGACAAATTCAACCGCTGAGCAGAGGGACACAGAAAAAGGCCACTCGTCGTCTTCTGAAGGCCACCAGCCCACTGTTTCACCCCTAGCACAAGATACCATGACCGTGTATTCTGCCTTCTCCGAGAGATATAATTCCAAATTCGAAGGGTATGTAAAGGCTCTTGCGCACAATCTGTACAACAGCCTCGGAAACACCAATCACGACCCAGAGGACTTGGAGACAATAACCAATACACTTCCACGCCGGTTGCAAACTTTCGCTCTCAAGCTTAGTCGGGATTCCACCGATCAGGTGCACCAGGATATCAAGGTTTTTGTCTATAATCGACGAAAGTGAGTAGCTCCCTGGGAGAATCGAAGCCGAGACTGTCTTTTGATTTTCTCATCGCTCTTCAAGCCCGTTCTTCTCCTCAATATCTTGTTTAACATGTCATCTAACCTCTGTAAGTGCTATCGCGGAATGTCTGAAAGAATTCGTCAAACCTTCTGAAGAAGAAGAGAGCGAAGAAAAGGAATTCATCGACATGGGTTTATCCGAGAAGATGGCTCTTTGGACACGTATGGAGGACCACGAGGACACTTCGGACCGACAACCCGAGACGCTTGACATGCTTGAGCCCATCGAAAACCCCCAGAGCAATACAGAGCAATTCGGCTTGGAGTTGCCCAACCTTCCGAGTTACACACAGGCAGTTCTCACCTCGACAGCATATTCTTGGCTGCTGGGGAGCTTGCAAGCAGACCTGCTCCTTTTTTTCGCCCATCTCCTCGCTGAATTGCATGTCTGACATCCGAAATTCCATACTTCGCGCTCTCCCGATATTCCCAGTGATGAGCCGTAGGGTACCTGCCCAGGTATTCAAAGTTCTGATCCAGATGAATTGGGATCCTTTCTGCTTTGCTCAGCAGAGTGACCTGTCAGGATCACTGGAAGACCTAGGCGAGGTTCTCACAATCACGGGATCTGCTTCCGACGCGCAATGTTTACCTTGTGCGCTCTATCTGTCTCAAACTTGGCCCGGAACTGCACAGGTTTTCTTGTCGGCTATTAAGAATATGGCGAAGAAAGTGAAGCATGGACAAGATACTGCGAGAGTGACCTTCCCAGACAAGACGATCCTCCAGCTCCAATTCGCCAAGGACCCTGTACAGCGTCTTGGTTCGGTCCGAATTGATATTTCCGGCCTGGCGGAGTCGGTAGTTGAGATAGCCCAGCAGGCTGCTTGGATTGGTGCCGCTCTCTCAACGCCTGTGAAAACCAGAACAGCTCTTTGCCAACCAATCTTTGAGCTAAGGGCCCCAGAGATGAATGCAGGATCGGAAGACCACCGCCATGCCGTGTTCAACTTATCGTTCTTAACAACTGAGGTGGCTGCCGCATCAGACAGCTGCCAATGTTGGTATGAACTGCTCCGCGCTCCAGTAATAGCACAGGGATTCCCCATACCGAAGCGACCTATTTCGGAGACCGGTCTAGAGGTGCCTCTTAACGTGATGGCACAACTAGTCGGTACGCATCGTGTTAACTCCTTTGGCGGGAAAATGTTTATTAAAGGCTTCGCTGCCATGCTCGTTCCCACGAAACTATGCGGGGATGTACTTGTTTGGCATCTGCTCGCAGACCCGGATGAGGGGCGAATATCATACCTCGACACCATGAGCGACCATAGCAGCCAAGTCACCTTGGCAGATCTAACCAGACGCCGCCACATTGTCGGGTGGTGCTCGGACGCTGAGTACCGTGCCGGTATGTAGATCTGGCTTTGTCCATGCTTCACCCACTTTGGGCCATAGCTGGTGCTGATCAACGGGAATATACAGGGAGTCAAAAAGCAACATACGCTGTTGAGAAATCACGACTGCCTAGGCCGCACGCATCTTGTGTTCTGTCGAAGTGTAGTATCTCCGGGGGTATGAACATCACTGGAGGAGTAGAGTTCACGATAGCTACCCGGAATAAGCCGCTTCGGCTGACTCATGGGACGTATCCAGAGAAACTCGAGTGGATCTCCAAGAAGTTTGTAGTATTTTGGGATGAGGCTGACAGACGAGGTTGGCTAGTCAATGGCACGGCGGCACTTTTGCACTTAGCACGTGCTTCCCCAGAGTACAATAAGAGCAGCGATATTTTCGCGCCTCTTTTAATGGCTTCCGAAAACGATTTTATCGAAACGCCAGGTCATACCACGAAATCAGCAAGCATATTTCTCATGAACAAGTCTAACAGAAGGTTAAAGCTCTACCAGATCGACGAGCAGGACGAGGATTCTTTGCCACCGAAAAGGAATTACTTTTGTCTCCAAGACCGAGTGGAAGCACTGTGGGAGACGATGGAGAAATTAATAGATCACGAGGCAATGAGTAGTGCCAAAGATGGCATTATAATCAAGCCCCGCGCCCGACGCCACCTTGAGGGTTGGGACTTCAAGGACGTGGCTCTGGGTACAAGCCCTTTCTACCACAAGAAAGCCACGCTGGATGCATTAGGTAAAGGCTGGGTTGATCTTGTCCGGAAGACTAACGCCATCACCCTCCTTGGCCGTGGGTTTGGGGAGCTGATTGTGCCTTCGGCTCCCGAGCAAGGTGTCCTATGTGGCTACTGGGATAATCTGCCCCAAGGCCGGTGTTACCTCGGCGTCGCGGCGGAGGACTTGTCAGTTATCCTGGACGAGACAGGCAATCCACATTCGAGGCCAATCGAGATTTGCCGCGGATTATACTGGCATGCCCCAGCGTCAGCTACCCCCGGCAGGTGTGAGTGCAGGAATCTTGGCCCGAAAACATGGCGATCCCAAGCGAGTAAAGGCGGCCGTCATTCTGATCTAGCCCATTGCTTCCTTCCCATGTCTAGCACCCGACGAATTGCCACAGGACATCCGAAACCAGTACTAGGAAATGGGGCCTTTGTCTTCGGTCACAGTGGAAATGTTTTCTGGGGCCGAGGGAGTCTCGAGGATTCTCAGCCCCGTCCTCGAGAAATTGCTGAGTCTAAGCTGAGACGACTTGAAGTGCCGCTGTCGACTACCAATGACTCAATCAGGGACACTGGAAAACTATTCGATGTGGGTTCTTCCGCCCATTCGGTACAAAATAGTGGCCTTGAGACGGAGAGGAGTACATCCACCACATTAACTGCGATAACGTTGCCTTCGTTATCCAGGCACACGTCCGACCGACCAGAACTCGAGGCAGATAAAAAAACAATTACCCCATCCTCGAGAGTGTCAATAGAGACGGCACGGCCTACGGCTGTTCCGTTGTCTTCCACAGACGGTGGCTATAGTGACCAATCCTCGCAGAAAATGGAAGAGAGAGAAATTGGAAAGGGAATGGGGAATATAGAGGAGTTTCAAAGACATCCACATCGGGCCCTGAGGAGGGAAAAGCGAAAGTTTGAACGCAGAAAACAACCATTGCTCCGGGACTTCAGTTTCTTAGCATAAAAATGAGTTGTATTAGGCCGGGAAAAAGGAAATTATAAAACTTATGCCGCTGTCTCAGAGTCTCCCACTTCATACTATATCAGTAACATCGACATTGTTCTTTCAAGGTTCTCGTTGAGGGCACCAACTAAGAGGACCACAAGATTTGCATTTTAATCATCATTGAAGACTTGATATAAAGGTTCGATCAAGTTGGAAGTGCGAGAGGAGCTTCACCTCGACTTAGTCGCCAATGGTTGGTGGCCGTGATCAAATCCTGGCAGCCCTCCAGTGTCCATGTCCATTTCCAGAGAAATCCAGGGGTAACCTCCCAACTTTCTACACATTGTGGTTCATCCCAAACAATAAATCCTTCCTGAAGCAAACCTTGCTCGCCTTTCGCACTTAGGTTCCTCCCAACGGTGCGCGTGGTGGTTTCCAAGTGCGTCAAAGGCTGGGCCGTGCAACAAAAGTACGCCGGATCGACAAGATTGCCGATTAAGTCGCGGGCCAGCTCGGCATGGTCGAAATATGCTTCCCACTTGATCAAGTTGTCTCGCATCCTCGGAAATGGGATAAAATCGATCCAAGTCGAGTGTACCGTTTCGATCTGTGACTTAGTCGGATAGAGCTTCGAGGGGAAGCTGCTTGGGTTCGCGAGTGGTAGGGTAGCTGCAAAGCCAGGATAAGAATGCCCGATATATCTATCTTGTGTAGCATAAATGAAATGTTTTGTGAAGCTTGCGAGCGCGTGCTTGTTACCCATAAGTCCCCGTAACACGTTATGTTGTATAAGCGTTAGTAAGTGGTCTTGTGCCGGAGAAACAACTATCTCAGCTCTCATTTCGCGAGAGATAGAGCCATTGTTTCTCGGCCGCACATCTAGCTGAAGGTGATCCTGGGGTCTTTCATTGCCGATGAGGTGCACCTTAGAATCGTTCTGAGTTGGGGTTGGCGAAGTGGAATGGCTATCTGTAGTTTTCTTCTGGCTTCCTAGGCGCCAGCGATTGATCTTGTACGAGCGTTTACCAGTCACTTTGTGTACGTCATATTGTCCTCTCGTGCGCAATCCTAGAGGCCAAGTAGTTAGCTTCGTGCATCTCGCCATCCCTCGATATTAAGACGCCACTGTTGAAAGTCAAGAACTTGCTGTGGGCTCGCTGATTGAGAAGGTTCTGAGTTCTTCTGCGTTGCTTTCGTACGTCCATTCCTTTCACGATTTCTCGTTGCCAGGATTACACTGTCTTGAGATGAAACCGGAATTAAAATGGTTACCGACTGGGGGCAATCCCGACAGTCTGATAGAAGAGTAAATTATGGAACAATTTTGACTTGCCAAAAGAGGAAGAAATGCGTCAGCTCGGTGGATGGTTGGGACTTTTAAAGACAGATATCTCCAGGGTATCAACTAGACACAGAAAGGAGAAAAAGGGTCAGCCGGATGAAGGTGGGGGAGGAGGAGGTCGCTTTTTATCGTCAGCGCAGAGTTAGGTATGGTTGTATCGTTTCAATGCTAAGCCGGAAGAGGCAAAAAAGCGTCAGCTAGTCGTCAAGTTAATGCAAGCCGGAAACTCTTCAGTCTAGGCAAGCCATCAATGAGGGAGAGAGCATACTTGTATATAAATGTTGCTAGATATCGCTATTAAAAGTTGCTATACACACATAACGTCTCAAAAGCATACACTCTGTCTTCCACATTTCCAGGCACCCCTCTTTACAATCCGTTGCCACTCCTCGACACTTGCTACTATGTCTCGGTATGCGGCAGCTCATTTAGAGCCAAATGGCGCAGGAGACAGTCGACCCACAGCTTATCAAATCGTCCAAGACGCTGAGATGGAAGGAAAATTGGTGGGAAAGGTGGCTGTTGTAACTGGTTCCTCCTCTGGCATCGGAGTGGAGACAGTCCGTGCTTTGGCGAAGACTGGGCTCAGATTCTTCCTGCCAGTGAGGAACCGCAATAAAACGATCACCGCGCTTGGAGATTCGTATGATCCAGAGAAGATGGAGTTCATTACTATGGATCAAGCTTCGCTAGAAAGCGTTAGAGATGCCGCCAAAGAGATTCTTGCAAAGACAACGCAAATCAGCATCCTCGTAAACAATGCCGGAATTTTGGCCGTGCCGGAGCTCCAACTTAGCAAGGACAACTTCGAACTTCAGTTCGCGACCAACTACCTCTCTCACTTTCTCCTCTTCCAACTTCTCAAACCAGCACTTATCGCCGCTATTACACCGGGTTTCCAGTCGCGAGTCGTGGTTGTTGGCTCTGAGGAGCATCGGAGATATGCCCTAAACGAAACTGGCAACTATAGTTTCGAGAAGGGCGGCATCACCCCTTCGTTGCATATGCACAGTCCAAAACTGCCACCATCTACATGGCCAACGAGATCGAGCGGCGCTATGGCAGTCGTGGAGTCCATGCGACAAGCGTCCACCCGGGTGTTATCGCCACCGGACTTGGGCGCTATCTTTCCGAGGAACTGGTTCAAGGGCTGCTTCAGAATGAGCACCTCACCAAATATTGGAAGAGCCCCGAACAGGGAGCTGCAACTACAGTTTGGGCGGCGATTGGGAGAGAATGGGAAGGCCGTGGAGGCAAATACCTGTCAAACTGTGCAGAGGCGCCGTTGGGGCCTGGGGAACCGCAGGACGATCCAGCGGGCGCGTGGCATGTTGAACACACGTACAACCAAGAGAACGAGCTGAGGCTGTGGAAGGATACATTGAATTTGCTGAACTTGGCAGATGATGAATAGATTGGTATTGGCTATATGCTACCGGCTCATGGCACTAGATGCTTGACCTTTGAGTTGTACTTTCTGTTTCACAAGTTTGTCCTACAGGTCCCGATTTCGTGACAATAGCCCATTCTACACCTTTTCACTTCAACAAACACTTTGTGCTCCTATTGCCTCTGCGTCTCCAGTCAGCGGCAATAAAGTCTTTGTACAACCCTCAGCGACTAGCAGGCGGGCTGCTGGACCTACGCAAACACTGGCTTCTTGCGATACGAAAGAACCAGGACTATGTGGGAGCTCTGCGGCGAGAATCAGCCAAGGCACCACCTAGAGCAAGCATCGGATGACAGACTTCTTGGGCCTGTGTCTGTTTCACTGCAACTTCAGCGCACCACCGCGACTGCCGACGGAGAATTTGTTCCATAGCGCCACGCCACACCGTTCCACGGCTATTAGTCTCACTCTCGTCGGTCTAGAGGGGTGAATTCACGTCAATCGCTGGACTGCTTTCTCCCCAGTTTCACAGCAATCCTTCCCCATCAATGTTCCACGGGGCCCAGTCAGGGCCGACGCTTCTCAATCCAGGATTATAACTGTAATGTGAGTGTTTGCCTGTACAATCTAAACATAATCTGATCCATTTCGTATTATAATCACGTAATCTAGCTCCGTACTAGCCCCAGAAATAGTTGCGGCGCTCGGCGCAGCGGGGCCCGGCAGTGAACACAGTTACGCGTGTGGATGCCCGCCCCCAGGGAACGGGGTACCCCCTGATGTTCGATCGATCCATACAGAGGCGATACTCTCGTGACGCTTCTTTCTCTCCCTTCCCTGCTTACTTTCCCGCGACTCCGTAGTCCCCTATCAGATAAGATGCCTTGACTTCCGGGACCCATGGCGAGTCAGAACACAAATGGAGACTGCTAAGGAAGCCGTCATGGGCACGTGGTGCATACCTCGCACACATGCCCCACACAAGCTAGCCCCCCCGGCTGCTGGGGCCGCCTCACCTTCCCTCTACGATCAGTGCTCACCCCCGCCAAAAGTCCCCCCCCGGCGTCGCTCGCATGGGACGATGCATCTGTCTACCTACCCGGTTGGCCACGGCCGCAGATGCACCCAGTGGCACCGTTTGCTGCGCTGAGTGCGTGTCCACACTCGCCACGCGAATAAGGCGGACGTGTGGGACAGGGCGAGCGAGAGGGGTACAGGGCGGAGCGAACGACGCGGCGATGGAGTCATGACCGTAGTTAGAGAGAATAACAGTTGCCACGTACCAAGAGCGCCCGAGTGGCACCGCGACGCCGCTAGGCTCATATATCCCAGATTTGCAAGATGCTACAATAGATCTGTCGTGCTGGATGATACTGCGCCACGACTTGGCGGGCTCGTCCGTCGTGTTGTCGGCGTTATGGCCCCGCCGTGCCCATCACCAAATCACCTAACAAACCAAGAGGGCCAAGAGTTATAGTTCGCGTGCCAGGTTGAGGAGCCACCAAACGATGCCCCTTTAGTGGCTTAATCCCACCACGATTGCGTCGAGATGATTCTTGGCACATATTGGCGGCCAACCAACCCCGCTCCGCTCCGAGATGGAGTCGGATATTTCATGTCCTCCCCCCCTTCCCCCTCGCCGTGACGTCGGGGGTTGTTCCCACATCGAGTTCCTTCGAACTTGCACCTAGATAACCATCTTCACCGACCCATCCGACCCAAGATCGGACAGAACAGCGACCGCCTCTGTAGCCATTAACACCTGAATGGGCCTTGTGACCGCGCCGGATGTCGAGGAGTCGACTGAACCTCCTATATGTGGCTTTACCCATGCTGCAACCCCAACTGCTGGGCACCACGACCCGCACCACCCGCCTAAGCGCGAACCCGCTCCGGACCCCGAGCCGCACCTCCGCAAGTCCGAGTGCGAGGAGCCCGCACACCCGCACGCCGTCCCGACCGACCTTCTAGAGCAGCCGTTCCGAACTGACTTCCGCTATGGACTCACCAACGCCGAGGCCGCTCATCGCCTGGAGCAAGATGGGCCAAATGCAGTGGAGGAGGCTAAAGGGCTATCCGTGTGGAAGATTCTCTTGAGGCAGATCTCCAACAGCCTGACCATGATCCTCTTCCTGGTGATGGCGCTGTCGTTCGCGATTGGCGATTTCATCGAGGGAGGCGTCATCGCGGCTGTCATCTGCCTCAATATTGCAGTCGGGTTCGTTTTTTTTTCTTTTCCTAGCGCATCTGGTGAATTGACTACCTACTGTAACAATTGCTGACCGCATGCAGTCTAGTGCAAGACTACCGCGCTGAGCAGACCATCCAGTCTCTGTATGCGCTGTCCGCACCGACCTGTAAGGTCCTCCGCCAGGGTCAAGTCGAAACCATCAAGGCCGAATCGCTTGTCAAGGGTGACATTGTGAAGCTCAATGTCGGCGACATCGTCCCGGCCGATCTGCGCCTCTTGGATGGACTGAACCTGACCACCGACGAAGCTCTGCTCACCGGAGAATCCATGCCCATCAGCAAGCATCCGGATGCAGTCCTTGGCGACGCGGATATTCCCATTGGCGATCGCATCAACATGGCCTACTCTGCCAGCACGGTAACCCGTGGTCGAGGCACTGGGCTGGTCATCGCGACCGGCATGCATACCCAGGTTGGCCAGATCGCCGACATGCTCCGCGCGCACCCCAAGAACAGCGAGCAGCTGTCCAAGAGCGCCGCGCTGTGGCGGCGGTTCAAGGCCAGCGTCAAAAACATCCTCGGTCTGACCGGCACGCCGCTGCAGGTCAAGCTGAGCAAGTTTGCTCTTATCCTCTTCTTCCTAGCTATCCTCTTGGCTATCGTCGTCTTTTCCGTTAGCCGTTTCCACATTGATGACGAGGTGCTGATCTACGGTATCTGCGTCGGCGTGGCCGTCATTCCCGAGTCCCTGATCGCCGTCATGACCATCACGATGGCCGTAGGCACCAAGGCTATGGCTAGGGGCAACGTCATTGTCCGCAACCTTAGCGCTCTAGAGGCCGTGGGCGGCGTCACCAACATCTGCTCCGACAAGACAGGAACCCTGACGCAGGGCAAGATGATCACGCGCAAGGTCTGGCTGATGGACGGCTCGGAAGCCACTGTCGAGCAATGCACTCATCCGTTCGACCCGCTTAGCGGAAGCGTCCGCTGGGGCCCCAAGGGGCAGAACGCCACCGAGACTGGAGCCATCTCTCGCCTGCCTCAGGAAGCCGAGACTTTTGTCAAATGCATTACCCTCTGTAACAACTCCTTGGTCACTGATGGGAAGCCGGGCGCCGACGATGACACGGCGGCCGACGTCTCGACTCTGTCCACGAACTCTCCTCCGACGGTTTGGAATGCGACGGGCGAACCCACCGAGATTGCATTGAACGTCTTCGCCATGCGATTCGGAAAAAGCAAGGACACTGTAGGCACAGGCATGAGTCTTCTGGCCGAGCATCCGTTCGATTCGTCCTGCAAGCGCATGTCGGTCGTCTACGCCACTTCGAACAAGGAGAAAGGTGCCGAAGTCTTTGCCAAGGGAGCCCTCGAAGCTCTCCTGCCTCTTCTAGATGCATCGGAAGCTATCAAGACCGAACTCACGGCGAAGGCAGAGATGCTAGCCGCGGACGGTCTCCGCGTCCTCTGTATCGCTTACAAAAGCACTGAATATGCGGACGATCTTGTCAAGATCCGCGAGGCTGCCGAGAGCAAACTTATCCCGCTGGGCCTCGCGGGACTGTACGATCCCCCGCGTGTCGAGACCGCCGACTCGGTGAAGAAATGCCGCCGAGCCGGTATCGCAGTGCACATGCTCACTGGTGATCACATCAAGACCGCCACCGCCATCGCCCGCGAGGTCGGCATCGTTGGGAACGATCTCTCGGCTGCCGAGGCGGCGACCGCCATCATGCCCGCCAGCACGTTTGACGCCATGACGGACCAGCAGATCGACGAGATGAACCCGCTCCCGCTCGTCCTGGCTCGCTGCAGCCCCGCGACGAAGGTACGCATGGTGGAGGCGATCCACCGGCGCGGCGCCTTCTGCGTGATGACGGGCGACGGCGTCAACGACTCGCCGGCGCTGAAGAAATCCGACGTCGGCATCGCCATGGGCCTGAACGGGAGCGACGTGGCGAAAGAAGCCGCTGAGATGGTGCTCACCGATGACAACTTCGCGTCGATCGTCACGGCGGTCGAGGAAGGACGGCGCATCTTCGACAACATCCAGAAGTTCCTGCTGCACCTGCTCGTCTCCAACATCGCCCAGGTCATCCTCCTACTTGTTGCTCTCTCGTTCAAGGACCGCCAGGGTGACTCGGTCTTTCCGTTGTCGCCCCTCGAGATCCTGTGGGCGAACTTGATCACCTCGTCTTTCCTCGCCATCGGGCTCGGCCTTGAAGAGGCACAGCCCGACATCATGCTACGGCCCCCTCACTCCCTGCGCATTGGCGTCTTCACCAAGGAGATTATCATGGACAAGTTCGCCTATGGCTTCTTCATGGGCAGCCTCTGCTTAGCCTCGTTTGCCTCTGTTGCCTACGGCGGCTATCCCTCCCCTGACGCCCTGGGTGCGCTGTGCAACTCGGAGTATAACGACACGTGTGACCGTGTCTTCCGCGCCCGAGCCACGACGTTCGCTACTCTCAGCTTCCTCCTGCTTCTCACCGCCTGGGAGGCCAAGCACTTCACACGCTCACTGTTTAACATGGATCCTACCTACGCCACCGGGCCCTTTTCGGTCTTTAAGACTGTTTACCGAAACCGATTCCTCTTTGGGGCTGTCCTTGCTGGGTTTTTCGTCACATTTCCGGTCGTCTATCTTCCCACGGTCAACATCATCGTCTTCAAACACCTAGCCATTACGTGGGAATGGGGCGTTGTTATGCTGTGCTGTGCCGTCTACGTCGCTCTCGTGGAGACGTGGAAGGCCGGCAAGCGGAGGCTTGGAAAGAAGGTCGCGCTGAATAGCCCAGCGACCGAGTCCCAGACCTAACCGCACATCACTTGAACCTGATGTCCCCGCACTTGGCCAAATCACCGGGGATTGCCGTTTCCATTAGCCGAGTTATCCATGGCTTGATTCAAACTAGATTGCCACTAGTCAAGCCTTTACTCTTTTGTATCTGTAGGGTATAGCAATCTACGCAGCATTGGTGACTCAGTCTTTTGCAGCCGCTCTATGTGTTCATGCATGTAAGCTTATAGGTCAAAATAGGCCGTGCCGTGCCGACCTGGATGGCGTCAGCATAGTCTTGCCACTTTTGTCCAAGGTTGGTCCTGCTTACCGAGTATCATGCCACTCTGGAAATGGCTCAGACGCAATCATTGCCCAATGCCTAGAAGTAGAACTGGGACATGAAAAGTGCAGAAATACTCGCCCCTATGAAATGCGAAAAAGGTGCAACTCCAATCATAGGCTGCTAACTCCTAGGCTAGATTCGAGATAGTCTTCAGTTATAAAGATATCCCTGAAAAACTGGATAGGTCCTTAGTCTATCCGAGTCTCACGTCACCACCATGCATCCTAGTCACGCACTTGCAGCCGCTATCGGTCAATAGGACCGGCCAACCCCGCAGGTAGCTTCGGTCCTCATGGACCACGATAAAGTAAAATCCAAAGGCAACTCGACTCGCTCTCTCAATGCAGCCTAGGTATCGGGCACACCACTCGTCATATTTGGCCCGCCATGTCGTCTCCGAATCCGCAAATCGTAGAGAAACTGAAGCAGCTCTACCATACTTACCGGCACACTCCTAGCATTGACGCAAAAGGTCTTTTCTTCTCGCCGGCGTGCTCCCAGATTTGTCGCCCGGCGCCTTCATGGGCAGCCACCGACAGGGCGACCATAGTTCGGTATCTCCACGAGACGGCGGCCGATAGAGAAGCAATATTTCGGTACCTCGGCCAGCCAGCGGCACCCGAGACTGGCAGCGGTGGAGGGGCCGACACCAAGAATTACTACACCATCCGGCCGCTCGCGAGCGCTGAGTGGGAGTTCGAAACCGACGACATAACTTCAGCGATCGGTCTCACAAGTGCCCAGCTGAAGGAGAAGGCACAGAGAGAGCAGTGGGTCGGAATGCGGGTGGACATTTGGGGCGACGAAGGCCACGTCGACGGGAAGTTGCAGGGTCTGGCAATAAAGGTGCATTATTGGTGGAGGCAGGAGGGGGAAGAGTGGCTCCAGATTCTGCACGACATACTCTACATCGGGCCGAGGGACGGTACGGAAGGGGCCGGAGCCGAGCTTCGGGAATGACCTGCAGCAGGGTATCGCGCCGAGGGAGCGGCAGAGGGACAGGGAGGGGGTTAGCGCATCGTGCACCCACGTTGAATAGGTACTTTTACATTTGTTATTGAACCAAAGTGCCTCTAGCTGCTGGTCCTTTAGCTGGATACGCATGCTCGGTTCCATCTCTATGGCCCCTGTCATGCACCACCCTCACAAAGGCGTGTGACCTTTTCCATCCTCTCCATCTTCCACCAAGGGGGAGGCGGTGATGACATGGATGTCCTGTCTACCACGTTCTTGATGGTTTGATGCCGCCTAACGACCTCTAGAAGCCGACTTGCCTTCCGGGCTTGCTCCGGGAGGATCTCCGAGAAGCGCTGTATTAGTAGGAGTGGCCAGGCTGCCCTCATCCCATTCACCCATGGCGGCGAGTCCATGTGGTCTGTCTGCGTCTTTGGCGGCCCGAGAAATGTTTGCGCCGATTCTAAGATCCTGTCGGCCATCGTCGTGGTAACTCCTAAGCTGATTGTTTTTTGCCGGCACAGGGCTTCTAGGTCTCCTGTTCCGAGGGTGCAGGAACAATCTTGGGAGTGGTGTGTGACTATGTTGGCAAGAAGAAGAAACCATAGGTGCATCTTGAGGCGCGCGCTCCGCTTCAGGATGACAACGTATACGCGGTTCCGATCGACGCTCTGCTTTGACGCGCTCGTCTCCAGGTCGAAGCGCTCCAGATCGGTTATGCGCTCTAACAACCGGGGGTATTCGCGACATGCCTGCTCCTCATCGTCCTCCCGGACCAGCTTCACCAAGCGGGACGTGATCGCACAAGCTTCCACGCTGTACTGGAAGGCCGCGCATCTCGCCTGTTCGCTCTCCACCTTGCTTGACTTCAGATATTCGAGCCACTCCAAGGTTTCGGGCGGAAACTCGCAATTGCTCTCCATGCAGTGGAGCTGAATGAAGGCGACGCTAGGCCAAAAAATCTTGCGTCCGCGTTCCGACTGGAATTGGCTGGGTCCTCGGGCGCGGAGTATGCTAGCGATCCCTGTAGAGTGGACGTACCAGGGGCTAGGCCCGTCCTCTACAGGCGGGGTCGAAATGACCTGGATGCATGCGGGTCAGCACCGAACAGCGGCATATGAGCGGCGGGATTTCTTGATCTAGACGCACCTCGTAGATGCCCAAAAGCCACACTGCCACGATGGTTTCATCTTCTACGCGCTTCGATGGCTGCCCCAGAGCGTGCCGGATCGCCATTAGACTTCGGCCGTACAACTCCTCCCTGCCGAGTCCCTTGGGCGGAGCATGGGGCTTGAGTGAGTGCATTGCGACGAATAAATCGGCCGTCAGAGCAAGACACGAGGTCTCGCGCGTCTCGTGGAGCATGTCGGGCAAAAAGTCTAGCCTGCCAAACCGGCCCTCCCCTTTGCTGGGAGTTTGAGAGAAAAGTGTAAAGATCATGGCAACTGCGGGCTTCAGCTGCGTGTACGAGAGCGTGGGAGACCGCAGCAGCCGGTAATCCGCGACCGATCGCGCAGCATGGCTCCGACCGGGGACGCTCGCGTGGGCGCGGCCTCGCCGTGGGGCCGCTGAACTCGGCCCCTTGCTACCGCGGATCGTGACTACCGCCTCGCCCTTCGTCGCCTTCTTCTGTTTTCGGCGCGCCACGCTATGGGTATCTTCGTTGCGGAAGATCAGATCGCTCTCGGCGCGGTAGCCGGGGCACGTCGCCCCGTAGACGGAGCATTTGATGCATCCTGGTTTGGCAAGATCGCACTGCAGGAGCGCCGGGCGTGCGGATTAGCATGCGTGCGAGTAAGACGGCAGGCAGCCTACAGGCTGGCTTAGGTGCATATAGGGCTGCAGTGACAGGCAGTTGCGCTCTGGGAGTTTGCCTCACCTTCACCCGCCGTGCTCGACAAAGATGGCAATCCAGCGAAGGTCGACCTGTGTTAGGCATGTTGCTCGAATGGAGCACCGGATTAGGAAATCATGGATACCTCTGGAGAGCTGGCGAGACGGGGCTCGAGAGGGTTGCGGGAGGTTATAATTCGCAGCAAACGCAAGGACGCTGAAGGGGGTCAGTTCGAGCCTCCGAGGGGTATAGGCTCGGTGCACGCCCCCCCTGAGTCGGGCGGCCCACTTCTTGCCTCCTGTCGCATCGCACATAGCTCCTCCCCTCCAACCCAGCCAGCCCCTGGTGGAGCGACGGGCGCGGGCGAGCGGGGATACACCGGTGAAATCTCCGGGGTTGAAAGGAACGAGGCGGTGGACGCACTAGCTAGTTCCTGTTCTCGAAGCCACCTCAGGCCAGCGGTCTGCATCTAGCCATTTATCCGATGCTTGGGGCATCATCTTTGCTGGTGGTTTCTTTGAACTCCGCAGTGGCCTCTCTAGTGCCAACGTCTTTGCTGCTGGTGGGCCTGGAAATGCCAGTGCAGAACTGGTTCAGGCGTGCTCGGTACGCTCCGTACCGCGGTTTACCGTACGAGTTGCGCTCGCGTGCAGTCTACTATACAACCCGAAATCACCGTTCCATGGACAAAATAACAGCAGCAGCAGCAGCGATGTTTGATGATTGCTAGCTAGGTACTCCGTACAGTAAGGTAGGTACGGAATTAGGTACGCTCCTTCTCATTGGTATCGGCTCTAGACCGCGGCCCCTGTCGCACACCGACGTCCAAAACCTATAGGGGGGATGATGTCTTTGCACCACTGCAGCCACGCCCCGGAGCAGAGCTACAACTTCCAGGCTAGAAGCCTTCGAACTGGTCGTACCTTTTGCCGTTTTGGGGTGAAGGATGCCACAAACTCGTGGCGTCCGGGATGGATTCGTGGAGGCACTAGACCCTCTTGCGCCAAGCATCAGGCAGACGTTTGCCTAGTCCCGAAAGGGAAATCCATTCGAGTTCCACAATGGCGACCAGGGCATGCCGTAGGGCTCGGGCAACAAACTCTAACCATGCGCCATGCACCCCTGCGGACGTTCTTTGCTACTGTCGCATGCCTCTATTCCCCCATTTTCGTTCCCAGCTGTACGGGATTGGACCAGAGCTCAGGGCTTAGTGCGGTAGGGCTATGCAGAGTCTTTCGCTAGCCAGTACATACGAAGGCTACTGCCGCTCCTGCACAGACCGGGCACAGCCAAGACCCTGCAATGCTTAGTTCTCAAACTGTCTCGAAAGGAAAATCCAGTCTAGGCATAGGCACTCCCCAAATTCTAGTCTCGAAAAAAAACGCCAGGATAGGAAAAAATAGTAGAACGACAGCGTAGGAAGCCCAACATCGCGAATTGTAAAGCCAACATGTATAAGAGCCTTCTCTTGGCAGGTGTTCGATAGCTTCTCTCATCGGGATCTCACAAAGCATCAGAACTTCCAACAATCACATTTGGTTCTAGCCTGTACCCTTGCCTACCTTGCCAACCTTGCCTACCTCGCCTACGGAGTCGGTCCGCGTGCCAAGAAACACATTGTATTCCAAAATGGGCAGTCTCGGGTATCGTGAGGGCGTCGCCGTGGTGCAGCTGATCTTTTTTACCGTCTATCTTGGGTGCGCAATCGTGCTGTGCTCCCGCCACGGGTGGAACCGGACTTCGGGGTTCCTGATCCTCATCACCTTCTCGCTCCTCCGCCTGCTCGGCGCTTCTTTCCAGCTCGCGACAATAGCATACCCTACTCGCTCGGTATATGGAGGGGCTATCATATGCGAGGCCATCGGCGTCTCACCGTTGACCGTCTTGAATCTCGGCTCGCTTGCTCGATTGTAAGCGCGCACCCCTGTGGACATCCCCTCTAGAGGCGGGCGGCGGGTATGCTAACATAAGCTCCGGTAGGAATCGGTTCTTACCCACCGCCCAACGGATCGGCGCCAAGTTTTTTGGCGCAATATCCCTTGCTAGCATGGTCGGTATCGGTCTAGCCATCAAGGGGGGTATTCAGGCCGCTGAGTCGACCGTGACGGGCACGCCTAATACCCTCGTGAAGGTGGCTATCGTGATCTTCCTCGCTATCTACCTGGCCTCGGTGGCCATTTTCATCACTATCTGGATGGCACGGTCTCTGATCCCGCAGGGGGAGAGGCGCCTGCTTGCTTCCTTCGCCGTCTGCGCGCCGCTGATCCTGGTTCGCCTGATCTACCCGCTCATTGCCGACTTCGGCGGGAACGCCGACTTCTACGTCTTTGGAGGCAACCCGACCATCTGGCTGTGCATGGCTGTCCTGGAGGAGATTATCGTGGTGGCTATTGTAGTGAGCGTGGGATTGACGCTGGAGAAGCTTCCCAAGATTTCTCCCGAGGGGGATAGGGAAAGCCAGACCGACGAGATGGGACAAAAGATATCCAACTAGATAGAGCTCAGCAAGACGCTGAGCCATGGGATCCAGCTAATTAGAGCCACCTGGCGTTGCAGTCGATGCGGGATAGCCGCGAGCAATTAGACTTTTGTTTTACCTAGCTTGGGCACTTTGGTCAAACCCCAATGTCTAGTCTACTATGCATGGTCCTGCATATACGCGCCCCTGTGACTTGGCGATGCACCGTTTCAGATGCGCAGTAGTAGGCGCACATTCCTCACGGAAGTTGCCGGGCATTCTCTGCATCCCGGGGTCCAATGCGCAGCATGGGATGGAGATATCTTCGAGGTCAGTAGGATTGGCATATGCGCAGATCTTTCGATGTCGGAGTCATCGAAGGTCGTTGGTTCGGCTTTATCGAAGGTCGTTGGTTCGGCTTTATCGAAGTGCCAATGCTATGTCCATGGGATTAAAGGTCTTGGCTGCTTGGTGCGATGTTGTCCAATAAATATCCCTACTTTCCCGCAGAGACGCCAAGTGGGGCCGCATAAGGCTGGTCTACATCAACCCGGACCGTGGCTGGCTGGCTCGGTTTGTAGACACCCTGGCCGACTAGGATATAGGCGGAAGCAAATTCCTGCGTTTTGCGCTTGTTGGGCCGACTTCCGATCCATCGCAGGGACCACACTATATGAATGCTTCCATCCGATTGGCATCTACCCTAGCTCGCACTGTCTTGCATGCTCGCTGACTATTGCCGTCCGTCGAAGCGAGCCAAGGTGTAGGCGCCACGAAGCTACAAGCATACCCTGCCGGCGGCGGCGGGCACCTCGCTACGATAGTATGCTTAGACCTGTCATGTATCCATCTTCCCACTCGGTATCCCATTTTACATTAGTAACCAAGCTCACCAGGTCCGCCAACTTCGGACCTTGTCGCTCCAATCTCTAGGCCAAGAGGTTGTGCGGAGCTCGGCGAGTCATTAATGATTATGTAACTGTGAGCCCCTTCGTCAGCATCGTGTGGACCGTCACTGGGGCGGCGAGTTGCTAATTACAATACGAAAAATCGACGGGAGTTGGTGCTGCTTCCGGATTTCTGGCTTTCCGGATTCAGTTTAGTGTACAACTAGTCTGGCAAGTGGCTTCGCTGCCTAAGGTACCATAGGCTTGGTTTACAGCACTTAATTATTTTCCTCGAACTTCAACCATATGTAACGTACCACACCCGAACCGTGTTGCCGTTTCACTAGGGCCGGAGAGTCGGCCCACATCATACTGATTACACGTATCATCCCGCAGAGCATAGTGTTATCACGCTGATTTCCCGAACGCCTTGTTCCTACCAGTACCCAATACTTCCAGCAAAAAGCACTTCTGGCTGACTGTACACAGCATGGTGCGATGTGTTGCAGCCCTCCTCAGATTTTGAACTCTCCCGAGACATCGCTCAAATGACGCCTACGAACGTAAGGCGTCTTACTCTCCGTCGTATTGACCGTCTCGAAGGTCTTCTTTGACTTTAAAGTCACGAAGGAATCAACCCGGAGAGAGCCCATCTCGACGCCCTGCTGGTGTTTTGTATCAGTACGCACGAGCCCGTCTTCCCTCGCATCATCCTCGGTCTGGATGATCCTGTATTGGGGCGGTAAACGCCTCCCGACGCCGTCCTCGATACCAACTTGAAGGCGGACGAGCACTGGTTAGCATGCTATTGGTAAGTTGGAGAAAGGAGACAAGACCTACAGATGTTGAAGTAGATGTACTTCCCTAATACAGGAGCCCACACCATGACAGCAACAAGTTGGCCATATCCCCACTCCGACGAGTCTTTGGATACTCTGCTCATAATGGTGAGTAGAGCCTTCATGTAGAAACCGACATAGATCAGCAGCCACAGCTCTAGCCCCGCCCACAGCAAGACAGAGGCAACCGGCCAGATGCGTCTGCGGATCACGATGAGCAGCTGGCTCCTGGTCTCCCCTGCGTCTAGCCACCTGTCTACATCGAGCCATGCGCTCACTGAGGGCCATAGCTGGTGGATGATGAAGGCGGGTACGGCGACGCATCCGATGACAATGCCGGTGTTCAGTGGCTTGAGGACGTTGTCGAGGTCGGTCAATGCGTCGAGGCAGTACGTCATCGGAGAAGGGTTGCCGCCACAGCGCACGATAGGCGCCGATTCCTTGAAATAGGTCCAAAGGGTATCGAAGTCGGGCGTCAGATCGAGCGACATGATGATTGCCGCAAGGACAAACACGAGAACGACGATAGAAAGCATGTACCACCACCGCACACCGCACCGCAGGAGGCTGATCTGGATGAACAGCACCGGCAGGACCCCGTTGACCGATAGCGTCTGCACGACGTCGGTGTTCAGCACTGCCTCGCTGAAAGACGACATGGAGCTGAGAAGTGCCGCGTTGTCCCTGGCTGTGTACACGGCGAGAGTAGCGAACTGAATCGCCGCCACGAAGAATCCTTGGACCTCTTGGAACTCCACCAGCGCGGAAACAACGGCGATGGCCGGCCGGGACCGCGCCAGCTTCTTCTGGATAAGCCCCGCCCTTTTCCACGCCGAGAGTTCACTCGTTTGAGAGCTCATGCGGCCTAGCAGGAACAACGTCAGCCATATCAGCGGCTGGAGCCCGTGGCTTAAAAGGTTGGTCATCAGGGAGAACAGGATCGCGATGGCGGCCTGGAGGATATACGACATGACGACCTAGCTCCCTTTGTCAGTTATCTCTTTAATAGCAAGTGCTCGCTTGAATGAGGATATCATAGGTGGGATCATACACCTGGGCCTGCAATATCCGAGTTTACAATGCTCGATACACCAGCGCAATAATCTTTCAGTCCCTCGAAAAGGTCAGTGACCGGATCAGCGCTGGTGGTCACATTTAGGCGCCCGATAGAAGGATCGCAAGTGCCGAGGCTGTAGTCATCACAGCTCGCCTTCACGCACTCCAGTGTGTTCTCCAGGATCTGTGGGCCATCGAATGAGTCCAGGCTGTTGAACCCCAGGTCGCTGCCGACGCTCCCCAGCGTGGCCTCGTCGAAGGTGATGTCGCCGCGCTTGGCAAGGATCGAGGCCGAGGCGAGTGTCACGCAGTTCCAGAAGGTGAAGCTGGAGTTGAACATGCTAGCGGGATCAGCGCAGGCGAGGGTGCAGTTGGGGCCATGGCCGGTCGCGTTGTTGCTGAAGCAACCGCCGACGAGGAGAGTGACCGGCGGGGGGCCCAGGTCATCCTGCTGGGACGCTGCCGAGTTGGACACCTCGTGCAGCTGACCGATGATGCTGGAGAAAGAGGTGGCGTTGATGACGACCTGGAACATAGGACCGAAGGGCCGCGGGAGCAGCTGGATCATGGACGCGGTGAGCACCTGCAGAGCCACTCCGGAGGACGCCATGTTCGGGCCGAGACAAGCCTAAGGGGGCCGCGCAGTCGAGTGACGATTTCAACCAACTAGTTGTTTATGCCTTGGGCTGCGTACTCACGCGAAACGGCATTGATGGAGTCCTCGAGCTGGCAGGTTCGAGAATAGAGTCGTTGTGCCGACTCGAGGCACCCTGAAGAAAGACATCACCCACTCGCCCACTCGCCCGCGACCCGCCGACAAAAAATCTGGAGCCTCCCCCGCCCCGCGTGCGCGCTTGGGCACGCTGCGCCGGCACTTTGTCTCCTATCCAGGAGGCGCATTGTCGATGCTTGGATGGGTGGTGGGCCATTCGTCGCATCTTAGCATCGGCAGTCAGGGGTTAGTGCAGGGTCCGGGGAGTGGAGTTCGCGCCAGATACGGGAGTGCTGACGTGGTCTAGGCTCGACCGCCGTCGAACCACAACTAGTTGTTTCGCGACTGGCCCATGTCTGCATGAGACCGATCATGGGGGAGGGCTGCCAAAATAGCAGCTTCGCTGGGAGCTTCCCTCCAGCGCGCGCTGTCTTGCATCATATATTGGCAACGGCTCCCTCCCGATGTGGGACGATCGGTCTACCCTTGCCTATGCTGCCCCTGAGGACGGGATATTGGACGAATTAATGTTCACGCATACAAGAGATATCCAAGTAGAAGAGTATTTAAAGTTTGGATTTGCCTTCACGGGAGTAGTAAAAGGGGGAGGCAGCTTTTTATTCATTACCCTATCGGTTCATGCCTGGACTAGAGGCTTCCTCGCATTTCGGGAACCACGGGGTTCTCCTAATAGCCCTGTGAGAGAAGCTGCCTAGAGGCAGCAGGTTTCTATTCTCTTTCGGCCTTTCCGGGTCTAGAGTGATTTGTAGAGTAACGTTCGCAAGAACCAGAGCTACCGTGGACAAATGAGCTTCGGATTTGCCAAGTTCTAGGATCCATGCAGGCTCATGCTCCACCTTTCCCGGCTGTCTATTTCGAAAGGACTCGTTCTCAAATTCCCAGTATATAAAGCCCGCGCTCCTACGCACAATGCTGAAAATAGGACGTATCCGACAAGGAATCAATCGCTGCGGTAGACTGCACAATCGCTGTGGTAGAATGCATTTACTCAGGCTTCTGCGCAGTCCAGAAGAAGTACTTGATGTAGCCGTGCTGCTTGGGATCCACAACTTGGAGAAGTCTAATGTTAGCAGGTTTCACTTCCGGTGGCATGATTTTAGGGTTAGCCTGTGGATCACGTACTGCCCTTCTTCGCCGCAGCTAAAAGAAGTTCGATCTCCACTTCATTCAGGGTCTCCAGCTTCTTGAACGGCTTCACTGCCATGGCGCTCATGAGGTCGACCATCATGAGTAGGCAATAGTGGGCGATTAGGCGCATGGTCTTGTTCTAGAAGCCAAGTTACGCGTCAGCCTAGGACACGTCATAGCGACGCGCGACAAAGCGGGCTAGCTCACCCGAGGCCAGGGCCCGAACGGGACTTTTAGAACCTTGCAGTTCACGTTCACGAAGCCGGCATTCTCGAGCGGCTCGCGCAGGTTCTCTCCGGCATTGAAGGTCGTGCCAAATTTAGCCATAGCAATGGGAATCAGATCGTAAAAGCGCTTCAGGGGCGCGTCCGGTGCTATGGTGCCGTCGTCGCAGTTCACACGACCATCAAACTCCTGGATCTCGATCCACGCTCCGGGCTTCAGATTCCTGCAAGGCACTCTGTCAGGGAGATTCATGACAAAAGGCTCCCCCGTGGCCTTGAGAAACACCTACTGGTAGGCGGTTTTGAGCAGTTTAGACGTGTCCTTGAGCCAAGGGCTGATGCACCGCATGTGGACAAAGTCCCAGTTGTCGCCGTTCATCCACTCGTCTTCGATATCGTCGACAAGAAATTTGCAGTTAGGAGGGACCCAAGTGGGTTGGATTGGACTTAGGTCTACGCCTAGCACCTCGGCGCTAGGGAATTTGTCCGCGACTACGTATGCCAGGAAAAGTCAGTACATCAATTCGCCTGCCATCTCCAGGAACAGGTGCGCGGGGAACCGCCAGACCGTCGATTGCCCATATCCCAGTCCCCGTCCCCAGATCAATAATCTTCTGGGGATTATCCCCAATGGGCGCGAAGAAAAGTTGGCCACTTTGATCGAATACTGTCAGGCGTCGGGCGTTGCAAGAAAGGTAGTTAGTACGGAGGGTGCACACACTCTGTCAGCTCCAGCATCATCGCGTGCTTCATATCGTCCCGGTTCTGTTCTACGTCGTCATTCGGAATGGGATACCTGCCATTCCGATATTTATGGTACTGCAAGAGAAGAGATGAATGAGCCCATGCGCAATCGATGCAAAGGAGCCTAGGCAGCCCGTACCCGTCGGCCATTTTCGAATGAGTGTTCAAGTAAGCTGGATTTTATGCTGGTGGACGCGTTCGACACGGCATCAAACGGCTCCGCTTCGAACTCATCGTCGTCCTCCGCATTTGCCTCATCCGCAACCGCGATAGTGTCCTCCGCGGGGTCCTCCAAAGGGTTCGGCGGTGGATCAGTGTAGACGTCGGGATACCCCATAGTCACAGGACTTAATCTTATCCAGCCTCCGCCGTAAGGATTAAAATGCCGCTTTCGTGGCGGCGGGCAGAGGAAACGTGCGAGGGAAGATGTCGCGACATCAAATCCAAGACTAGGGAAGCGGGGGCTAGCCCTGTCAAATACGAACTACTGCTATCCTGTGCACCTCCCGCGCCTAGGCGCGGGACGTAGCGTGGACCGGTTGTCGGAAGGGGAGGAGCCGCAGGGGGTAGGGGGATGGACGACTCCTGACGCTGGGCGTCTGCCCTCGTTTCTACTCAGCTGTCGGCGCGTCCAATGACACGCGGCGCATCGCGGAGCTGCTTCCTTCCCAAGAGCGCACGCTAACGCAGAGCCGGCCGCTAGCAACTGTCATTCCGAACGGGGACATGCCAAAAGAACAAATCTCGCCATTCACCCCGTTGTCGCTTGCTCGCCTAGCGCGGAGGATTCACCGCCCACCTTGGCGCTCCACAGGTCAGCACACGTCAAAAAAAGAAAAAAAGAAAACAGGGCCAGGCCGGTTGGGGCGGTCCAAAGTGGTGGGGTGGCTGCCGAAAGGCCGAGAGATGGGCATATATATTATCTTGCTCGGTGAAGCCTAGAGGATGTAGCAATTGCTAATCATTAGCATTTGTAATGCGCGATGAAGTTGAGCTGATTGAGAGAGCCAGAACCGAAGTATCCGAGAAACATTTGCTACGCGTAATTGTCTCATGGCCCCCCATGTGTGGCTCTCAATAGCGTCCCCCCATGTCGATGTTGGCCCAGGCTGTGTGACCAACCATGCTACCAAATAGTGGGTCTCTATGCAGGATGATCCGAGTCTCCCAATTCTCTGCGCTGTGCGCGTCTATGTCCCTATCACGTGGCATCAGGATGATGCCGTCAGGTTGACGCTGGACTGCTGGAGTAACGCGCAGCAGCTAACAATGCCAATAGAGCCTTCGGACAACCCTGGGGTGCTAGGTGAACTTATCGTGGGTGATGGCCAATGCTAGGTCTCCAAGGCTCGACCCTGGTGGCTTGACAGCCACATGCAGGAAACTTTTCGGCCGCGCCTGATGACATTTCTTAGGCTTGACATCCCTGAATTATGTTATTATGGCCATGGGGAATGCACAGATTTGTTGTTAGGGGCGCTATTCAGGAGGGTAAATGCACAACTTGGCGTGGGTGCTCGCCTCTTAGTATATGGCTCACCCCTCCTTCCCTCTCAGTCACTTTACAGCTATATTAGAACAAATTCAATGGCCTTCAACGAACAATGCCATAAGGTACAGTTGTTTGCAAAGCTTTTTTTGTAGCCAATAACATAAACGATGAATCTACTTAAAATACTAAAGTCTACCTGAATGGAGCCTAAAGTAGAGGAGAGTGCCTGCTACTGACTATTAATTGCTGATTATAGTGGGTATTCTCAAGTACTCTATTTGCCCACCCAGCTTCTTCAGCTTATTTAAAGCTTATCCTAACCTATTGATCTTGGATAACACTTAGAAGACTAACAAATATAAGATTCCCCTTCTTGATATAGTAGGGGTAGATACTTGCCAGCAATCGTTTTGTATTGGCTTTGCTTTCTTGAGTGGGGATAAAGGAGATATCCTTTGGGCTTTAGCTCAAATCAAGACGATCCAGCAAGCGTATGATATACAGCACCCATCTGTGGTTCTTACAGACCGGGGTCTAGCTTGTATGAAGGCTGTTTCAACCACATTTCCATCAGCTGCCCTCTTGCTTTGCCACTGGCACGTCAACAAGGCTGTTTTAGCTCATTGTAAGCCCTTGTTTAATCGAGGCAATATAGCTACAGCTACAGCTACAGATTGGTCCCGCTTTTACAGCTGCTGGCATACACTGGTCTATTCCCCTACAGAGGAAGCTTACAACGAACAGCTTGCCAAGCTTGAGCGCGAATGGCTTCCAGCTTACGCTGAGGAAGTAAGATATCTTAAAGCTACGTGGCTTGACCCTCATAAGGAAAAGATTGTACGAGCGTGGGTAGATCAAAATACCCACCCTGATACAGTTGTTTCCTCCCGTGTGGAGGGGATACACTGGGTAATAAAGCAATATTTACCATATTCTCAACTGGATCTTTTTAAGGCCTGGCAAAGCATTAGACTAGCTCTTTTTCACAAGCTTACAGAGCTCAAAGCTAGGCAAGCCAGCCAGCAAATAAAGCAGCGTACTGGCTCTTTTAAGGGGCTATTTAGCCAGATATATGGCTGAATATCACACGAAGCTTTACGGAAGGTCCAAGACAAGCTACAACGCGTTCAACCACTTCCAGCCTGTATGAGAGCTTTTACCCAGTCAACCGGCTTGCCATGTGCTCATATAATCCACGATCTTTACGGCCAGCCGTTTCAAATTAGCCACTTTCACACCCATTGGCACTTACAACGTACAGATCCAAAGCCATTTTTAGCTGACTCACGCCAACGAATTTGATCCGATATTTACTAGCTCATCACGCGGCACTCGTCGTGAGCTTAGTGGATTTGAACGAGTAGCAAAGCCAAGAGCACCACCTCGTTGCAGCCGTTGCCACGCAACTGGCCATACTATGAGCTCTAGGGCTTGTCCATTACGCTTTCAAGAGCTATTGGCTTCAACCATACAGCCAGCGCCCACGCAGCCCACGCAGCTTCCAGAGCGCTCGCCAGCGCCCACGCAGCCCACACAGCTTCCAGAGCTACCCCCCTCCCCAGAGCTCTCCAGCGACGATCCACAAGCTATATATCAACGACATCTCCAAGCAAGAGATTCTTGGTATAGAGCTCAGCCACTTAGAGCTCCCCATACTAATCAGGCTTACCATAAGGTAATGGGCTTGCCTATACGGTATACTAAAGCCCAGTATAGCTGGTGCCTTGACTGGAAGCAGATGGGGAGGCTTTGTGAGGGTAGGCCCTGGACTCAGGATCTAAAGATGGCGTATTTGGATTGGAACACAGCTGAGGAGCGCCGTATACAGGCTCGAGTGGATCAGCAGGTGGAACATGATGGATTATTTACTAGTCGACATGGATTTCATACGCTTCTTGAGGAGGACTAGTTGTGGTATTGGGGGGGGGGGGGGGGGGGGGGCAGTTCAACTGGCTTGCTGGCTGTTTTTTTTACCTTTTTTTATTTTATTTTTACTACTTTTACTAAGCTTTTTACTAGTTGATATTTATAGTATTTGCGACCATATATCTACTGCGCCAGCTGGCCGCTTTGTTTTTCTTTAAAAAAATAAAATAAAAATAAGGGCATACGATCTTAGATATGGTGGTTGCAGACCATCCCCCCATATGGGGGATCCCAGGGTTAGGGTCTGAGCTTACCTAATATTGGTGGTACCCACCGCTATAGTTATGGGACCCTTATGGCTCCTCGACTAACTCGTCACCAGCACGATCAGATCCTGTATATGATACAGGAAGGCTTCGACGATGACGACATTCTTGAAGTTCTACCTTGCACTGACCGCTCCCTTCGCAACATACGATCGATGTTCGCCCGATGTGGAAAGACAACCATGCCTGTAAACCGAACCGGCCCTGGCCCGAAGATTACTCCTATATTGGCAGACGTCCTTGCCCACTACCTCGCTACAGACACTGATTTGACCCAAAGTGACATGGTTGACTTTATACGTGAAGAGTCTGGGGAGGAGGTATCTGTTACTACGATCGCTCGGGCTCTGAAGCAGCGGAAGATAACCTTGAAAGCGAAAAGACGTGTAGCCGAACACTAGGTGGCCGATCTGCAGCGCTTCTACTATTACCAACTTAAAATGAAGGGATGCCGGTCATATATAAAACTATGTATTTATCGACGAGTGTGGTTTCGATAGACCAGGTTTGTATCGCAAAAAGGGATGGGCTCCGAAAGGGGTAATTCTGATGTCTAGGAACCTGGCTCCCATGCTGGCTAGGCTGGCTCCTTTTGACTTTATTCATTTCCGAGTATACATCCGATCTTGGAAATCGTCCCTGAATAAATCAGCCAATAGAAGCCCTCACGAAACTTTGCTAAGCCTTGAAAAGAGGCACACGAATATGTATCTTCTGGCTTCAGCCGGAGCCAGGGCAGCTGGCGAGCTGCCCTCGTTTGTAGATATTACTAAAGACGACCATGATGACTTGGGTGATGAGGAATAGGTCTCACGAACTTGTATTTTGCAGTCTCTAAGCTTGAGTCGAAATGTCACGCGACTACACGTTCGAGGCCGTACATGCCTGGCTCTGTCAGCGTCTAGTTCAGATTTCTCTTCGGCCATTGCTGATATCGACGATGGCACGCCAGTCCGTGAGGCAAGCCGGATTTGGAAGATCCCCTGGAGTACGCTCCGCGGTCGCATCCATGGAAGCTCCCCTCGGGAGGAGGATGCTCAGCGTCGGCAGAGAGTATCTCCAGAGGCTAACGAACGCCTAGTTGAGTGGATTTTACGTCAGGAATCCCTTGGTTTGCTCCAACCCACTCTCAACTACGTGCTTTAGTGGTCCGGATCCTGGCGAGCCGGGGGGATGATGATCCTCTTGGCCAGCGATGGACCACGACCTTCCTCAAACGCCAGCCTGCCCTTAAAACGAAGCTTGCTCGTCGTACTGAGTGGGCCAGAGTGAATGCAGCATGCCCTGACAATATCAACCAGTTGTTTGAACTGTACAAGACCATGAGCTGGACCCTCTCAGAGAATAGGTATAATGCTAATGAAGGGGGGCCTTATAGAGGGTCAGGGGGGGAATGGTCTTGTTGTTGGGGCCTCGACTAGCCCCAGGAAGACCATAAATCTCCTTAAAGTTGATACCTCACGCTCCTGGATCCCTTCTGCGGAGCCTAGTGCGTGGCCTTGTCAAACTGGAGGTCGTCTTGCATGCTGCAGCCTCACCGACTCAGCCAACCCCTCACACTGTCGCCTCCATCGCTGGCCCGGTCGGGCAGAGATGCATTTTCGGCAGTTCCCCCTCCTCGCTACGACAAGCGGCCCTCTTTGGTTGGTTGTCGAAAATGCAACTGTCCAGCCTGCTCCTGGGGTGGAGTCGACTCCCAGGATCTCCCGCGCATCGCAGAGATTTCCGCCAATACATCATCGCGCCCCGTTTGTTTGGCTCCGTGGGGGGCCACAGCAGTGTAAAGTTATCTTTGGGGCCGTTCCAGACTGCCTTCCAAACAATACAAGGTAGAGCCGCACGCGCACCCAGGATGGTAAGTTCCCTGCCGATCGGCTCCGGACAACACTGACGGAGAAAGACGCGACCCATTCGCGACGAAGACCTAGGGCTTCGGGTATTGTACGACGGAACAGACAGCATGGCCGAATAAACATTCTCAACTGAGTATAAAAAAATGAGACAGCAGTACTACGACAAGTAAAGCCATGGACTCGTGCGTTCTAGCTTTTTAGTTGGTAACAAGGCTTAAAACTCATTGCCGAGAGCTGGACAATTATCCTCACCTCTGCAAGTGTGGTATATCAGGGCTGTCTGTTCAGAGGAACTCTGTGGCAACCTAGTCCGCGCGCTCACTCTTGAAACACGCCGAAAACGACTCGATCAAATACACAGCAAAGGCCAAAATCAAACCCGTTCAAAGTTCCAAATCTAATGGTTTTGGAAAAGTACTCGAAAGAAACCACGGTCCTCTACAATATCCCGCTGCAAATAAACCGACATCCCATCCCAGAGGAATACACACATAACCACGAATATGGCGATTAGAAGACCAAAGGATGCGAATATGAGGCTAGAGAACTCTCCCTGAGCTCGAGCGTCGAGCTCGGCCCGTGTCATATAGGGTAGCAAAAGAAGCTTCCCATCACACGACTCCCAGCAACCTGGTCGGTTCAGGCTACCAACGGCCGTTAATACGATGATAGCGGTGGCCACCAAAGCCGCGAGCGCGTCTTTGACCAGCGTCAACCAAAAAAGCAGCTTAAGTTGAGTCCGGAGGCGAGTTGAGAGAAGCCATCCAAGCCCGTAGCTAATAATAAACGCCGAGAATATATTTATCTCGCAGTATACGCGACAATTATTGGAACAGGTCGGCGGCACTCGTGCCGACAGACCCAAAGCTCCAGCAGACCCGACGAGGACTATAAGCACGGCCAGAGGCTCTCGGTGCAGCCAGTGACCCGCTGCCTCCTGGCGCGCCCTCGACCGGCTAACCGATGTCTGGGGCCATCTATCATATCTCCACGACGGAATCAGCCCGTTTGGTAAGCAAGCCGCGATGCTGTACTCGTGTATCGGAACAAATGGATCGTTGTCTTCCTGTCGCTCATGGTCGCCGTTTTGACGATGCAAGGCTCTGAACAAGCAGAGTATGCGGCGGACAGAGAGGCGCGACTGGGGGACGCCAACGACGGCTGCGAGCATCACGGCATGTACCCAAGACGCCAGAGTCATGGAGAAGGCAATTCCATATATCTCCACATGTCGCGGGTTGCGGTCGCTCCAGTCTGACGCGAGCGTTTTGCCATAGGACAGGGCGATGGAAGCCAGGAAGGTGATCACGGCCGTGATCACAGGCAAGAGCGAGGTTGTGCGGTCGGCGGCGAGGGCGTGTGCGGTTGCTTGGTAGTGAGGGTTTTCATTCCAAATGGTGTTTCTGCGGGCGAATCTGACAGTACTGTTAACGTTGTTGCTGAAGACAGGCTGCTTCATGGACCAGGGAGACGCTTACTGGCGCTCAAGTTCTAGAACATTATTCTCTTCTCCACACTCTTCGAACGCGTTTATTAGCAGCGTGAGCCCTTTCAGGTTCTCTCTTTCCATGCGGTTTTCGCTCAATATCTGCATCCGTCGTTGGGTCACTTGCAGCGTAAACGTGAGGCTGGCAACTATATATGCCTTGCTGTTAGTAATTCCCCAAAATGAATGCCTTATGTACCTAACCCGAGCATGTCTCAGGGCCAGGGGCTCAAATACTCTGTTTACTCGACAGAAGGGGCAATAAAGAACACGGGAAGACGGACTGGTATCGACCGGGTCTCCCATCAGATGGACTATGGAGAAGAGCTCGATCATGGTGCCATGGGGTGGCCGGGGAAATAGCATCAGGAGCTGCACTAGAGGGAGCTTCCAGGCCTGAAGTCTTGACAAGATGAGGTCCCCTTGGTACGGAGTCCATTGCCAGATAGACATCCAGCCGGTGGTGCTGCCAGTCATGTTCCTCACGGCGTTCATGGTCAGAACTCGCAAGCCGTCCCTCCATTCTGCCAATCGAGGGTCGCTGGTACACTTTCGAGAAATATTTTCCTGGATTTCATATACGGAATCCAAAAAGAAATCAACATGTCCGTCACCCACGACTTGAAAAACTTCCTTGCATGACATTGTGGAAGTTGGCGTCTTTGTATCCTGAGTTACCACCTCCTAATTGCTGTGGCCTTCGTTCTTGAATCATTACCACTTGGGAATGAGACAGGTCGGCATTAGAGGGATATATAATGAGCCGCCTGCCCGGAGTGGCCACAGCAGCTGACCTTTACGACACAAGCCTCGCCTTGTGGCTACTTGGAAGGCAATTTAATGAAATAGAACAGCCTCGTCTCTTCCGCACGAAAGGTACTCAGAATAACATGAGTGGCGTTTCGGGCTGATCCTTGGTGGGCTGAAGTTTACGTGGCACTCTGCGCCCAGTGTTCGGGCTTCAATCAGCCATTGGAGCTAGGCAGCGGCCGCCAAACACTCAAAATGACTCACCTACCGCCATTCAGCTACCATATCCCTTCGGTTACATGCCTTCGTGCTGTAATGCGGAAGGCACATGGGATGTCCAGTTGCAGTTGTAGAGCACTTTAGTTTTCCGCAACTTGAAATCTAAAAGCAATCGCTTCAGCCCTGAGACCCGAATGACTGGCTTAGGCGACGCTATCAGTTCAGTTCAACAGTATCAGGAGAGCTAGGCGAGAAGAACAACTCCGGTGGGTATATGAGTTATTTTTACCGCGATGCACTGCGGCGTGGCGGCTTGGGCCTCAGGTGAGGCGATTCTGCGGCGGAACCATAAGGCTCCGGGACCTTGGCTCTGAGCACGTCGTGAGGCAATCTCCACGGGGTGAATTATGGCCAGCTCAAAGTTGGCTGCCTAGGTGCCTCAAGTAGGCAACCTTACACTTGCCCCATACAGGCACAGATTGATAGGTTTGGTGGGGTGGGGGGTGTGCCACGGAAAGCTGACTGCCGTGCAATTTCTGTCACGGCGAAACATATCTGCTTGGGACATAAATCCTTAGCTACCTCTGCAAGGAACTTGCTCAGCACCGTCCTAGCCCCAATGATAATACCTTTCACTATAACTAATATTCATTACTCCAATATTTACGAACCCAAATACCCAGACTTACACATTCGCTGCGTGAATCCAGCCTCCACTTCAGTTGATGAATTTTATCCAAAGGCCAGAACGGGCAGAAGAGTAATCAACATGTATCCGAAGCCAGCATGAAACTCGCTAAGTATACTTATAACCCTTAAATGGACAACTGTCCTCTTGAAACTGTTCGTGGGAGTAGAGGCATTCGGAACGGTGGCAATTGAAACAAAGTGCTCAAGTTCTACGGGCCCAGCTCCGGGATCCTCGCAAATAACATAAATAGCTTTTTCCCCCAACAATTCCCCAGGGCAGCCTGTGAACGAATCGGGAATCTAGGCAGCTAGCCATGAACAAAGAGTGATAAAGCGTAAGATTCCACCGGAGAAACGAAACCCTCTGTGGGAGATTGACGTGAACTTCCAGGAAAGGATCGTCAAGCACCTCACAGACCTACACGACGAAAAGAGCGAGCAAAGCAGTCAAAGCCAGGCAGAAGTGTGAAGACGGAAAGCGGAAGGCTGACAAGTATCATCTGTTATAGAAACTATTTACATTGTTTCTACTATCCAAACTGTATTAGCTCCTATAATCATGCTCCTCGCTTCTCCTGCCTCCTAAAACTCCTATCTACAGGTCCCTAATCTGTGAGGCAGTCAGCTGAGAATGGCTTGAGGATGTCAGCAGCCATCATCAACCCCAACATCAGTGTTATAGAGTAAGCCGCTATCCGCAGTCCTGTCTATAAGGCGCTAGCTGGTCTCTGGCTTGGTCCTCTTAAGAAGCGAAGTAGGGAGTCTATCTGTAGCATCTATAAAGGTATATACTACACTATATATAGTATAGTATTAAGTCTTAAATACTATGCCATATATAGTGTATTTTAATACTCTGCTCTAGGGTAACTAGGCTAAATCACTAGGGTCTTATAAGGGGATAATCATAGCCTTATTAATTATAGAGCTAACTCTTAAAAAGCAGAGTTAAGGGAAGCCCTAAGCTTCTCTCCCTAAGAACTAGTTAAGCCACCAAAGTAGGGGCAGTTTCCTTCTAGCTTATGGGTGTAGCTAGCGCTAGTTGGTGCTGGTTTGCCTTTAGCCACATGTTATAAGAACCTTTATACACCTAGAAGGCTAACCCTAGGATTTTAGTGTTATAACATCTAGTCTTTATATGTTACAACACTGAGATCCTAGGGGTTAGTCTTCTTCGTGTGTAGGGGTTCTTTCCTAAGGTAGGGAGGGCAGGACGAGTGGAGCAATCAATTGACGTGGCGTAGTGATCTGTAGTGCAAGCTATTCAGCTTATGAACCAAGTAGATTAATTGCTGAAGAGCAAAGGCTAACTGATCTATCTAGGTAGGGACTGTGGTCTTAAATACTAAGTTGCTCTTCACTGGCTCACTTGACTCACTGTGGTGATCCAAGTGATCCTTTCTGATTGGCCGGGCATACGCAAGGGTGCCTGAGGCGCTCATCGTGAGTTCTGCCGCTGTTGTCCGCTCTAGGTGCGCTAGGTCGTTTGTTGGGCCGGGGGCTGATGCATGCTCGTAACAGTATAGAGTAATTTAGTTATAGCTTCTTACGCTTATATAAGGGTAGTTTTCTAATAGGTTTTACAAGGCTAGCTATATATTTCCTATAATATCTCTGGGTTAATTAGTAGTTTTTATAAAGGGTTGATTATACTATATCAGAGGATTTTCAATTGTATAAGTTAGAGCAAATAGTTCACGTAGAGTAGGGGATAATTGTTATAGCTCTGTCCTTGTCTTTAATAACTTCCTTGCCCTTTAACTTACTAATGACAATATTCTATAGCTCTATTTGCTGGATTTTAAATAACTTAGAAGCTATTTATTAGGGTGTCATTGCTTTGGTTTGCCACGTTTCAGATCCAACAGCACATCGCCACCGTGTTTTAATCCAAAATCACTCGCATTAACATTATTCTGAAAGTGGCCAAGCTTAGTTAGAAAAGTAAACCATATCTGACTGTAGTAATTGATACTATGTGGGGCGCGTTTCCATGAACAAAAAGTTTACAAATAGTAGGAAGCTAGTCATGCACATAACTGTAGAGATGCATGCGCAAATGCCAACTTGCCTACCGATCTCTTCCCCATTAAGTGTGCCGTCATCATTTGATGCTCCCGACTGTCGGCACAAGTGTGCACAAGGCTAGCTTACAAATTTAACATATCCCCGTTCTTTTCCTTTTCTCGCGGATAAGCATCCGTCTACCATTCTGCGTTTCTTCCGGGACAGCTACTCTCAGCCTTGTCTGCCGAACAGGGAAGATTCCTGTTCGTTTTCACTCGATTGGCGCCCCCATTGGTTGAAAACGCGCACAGGTTCGAAGCAAAACAATATCAGAATCAGTCCTATTGGAATCTTGTCACACCACCTTCCAACTGAGACAGGGTCGCACGGATTCAGCCCTCGCTGTAGCCGATTCGCCACCTCAACGACTTTGACCACTAGCAGCTCATCCATGTCTGAACTGTGCATTCAATATACTGCTGACGGCTCGCCCTTAGTGCAATTACCTTACACATCAAACTTACATTTGTTCTATCTCCTTTTTGAAGTACAAAGCCCATCAAAGTCTGCTAGCACCACCCGGAATTCGTCTTCTGGACAGTCCTCCCTCTTCAACAACCAATCTCCTTCAGCCCGCAGTGCCCGCTCCACCGATTTGGACGTGGAGGTTACCACGGCTTTCCGAATACTCCGGTAGAACCCCTGCATCGGATATGCCACCAGCCCAACTGTTGCTGCTGTCGTTTTCGTCGCCATGCTGGTAGCACCCTTACCCAACCCCTTAGCAACGCCTAATGCACCGTGCTGTTTTTTTCCATGATAAGTATAGACCACGAAGTCGGTAAACGCTTCATACATGCAGTGGCCAAAATTCTTGCCTGCTACGGCTGCTCCACTCCGAAATCCGGTGATGTGGTCTCGCGTGGTCACCTTCTCCCCGTATAGCAGAGGGACTGCGCGGAGGCCGTCCGCCGCAGCGATGGGTATATCAACAAAGACGCCCTTCGCAGATAATACGAAGAGTCTCCCCACGCTGGTCGCTGACGCAGCAAGAGCTTCGCCGGCCGTCCCATGTGGTTTGCTCTTGACGACTTCACCCATGGTTATATGATCGCCAGATTCATGCCCCTGCTTTTCTGCTGTGACCTCGGGATTTTTCTGCTCTTTGATGATTCTGATGGGATCTGTGATTATCCCCGCAGTAGCATCGGCTACTGACGCCGCGGTTGCCAACGAGGCGGAGCCAACTGCTGTGAGCGGATCCCAGCGGCGAGGCTCGATAACAATAGGCGTCCTTTGATGCCTAGATATAGCTAGTTAGTAAGTGATGGGAGGATTAAATTCCTTCATACTAACAATGTGAGATTTCTATCTTCAAGCTTTCTTGCTCCGTTCACAATCCGTTCTGCCTGCCTAGACAACAGGACAGGGTGATGTTTGCCTTTGTATGACCAGACCGCTGGAAACTCCGGAAATAAATCACACCGGAGAGACTGGAGAGGTAGCATGGAATGAAAATGCTCCACTGCCGCCTTCACTCCCGATTCAGTCTTCATCTTTTCGGCTATTTGGGATGCCGCAGCTCTAGCCTCTGGCATTAAGGCATATGAGATCGCGTCGGCGAGGCGTCTTGAGGTAAGTTCTGAGTAAGGAACAGGAGCTGGCCCCGCGCCAGCTTGCGCAACCATCTTACCCCAAAAGGGCTGACTGCGTTTGGTGTTAGCGTAGAACTGGTGCCGAAAAGACCGAAAGGGATGAAATGGCCGATCTCACTTACTCGCCAAAGAAAGGGACAATAACTGTCGGACATGCGTTCAGTAATCCACATGCTGTCGTTCCAGCGCCACCGTGATGCACAACCGCAGCCACCCTCTGGAATAGCCACTCGTGAGGGCAATCGCCAATGTAGAACAGATTTGGGTCGTTTCCACCTTCAAGCTTGCTCCAGCCTCGGGATATGACCGCTCTGATGCCTACTGTCTTGACGGCCTTGATCACCATCGTCATCAACCGATCTGGATCACCAATGACAATGCTTCCAAACCCGATGTACACTGGTGCCGTACCGTTCTGAAGGAACTCTGCGAGAGCTTGGGGAGGCTCGTAGGAGGGTGGATCGCGGAAAAAGAAGCCGCAGATGTCTAGGGCAAGATTTGGTTAGATGATAGCATGATCCGGGGTGGTGTTTTGGCATCTCTAACCGATAGAAGAATCCCAGTCTTGAGGTTTCGGTATTAGAGAGGGTGACCAGCAATACGTGAATGGAACGTTGAGCGTTTTTAGAAGGCTGGGACCTTCACTCATTGGCACATGTTCAAGCCCTAGTTTCTCTTCTCGCCAGTCGTTCACGAGATCTCCGAGTCTACACTTGCCTGAGTTAGTAAGGTAGTTAAGTGACGCCAAGAACAGTTGCTGCGCGTACCCTTGCCAAGTCATAAATTCGACGACACCATAGGAAAGATAGTTTGAGATCGCGCGCTCCTTGTCCTCGAGGGCGTCAATATTTGCTAGGGGATGTGGAAATGCCTCGGTGCTAGTCCATGGCATCGTGAACATGACGTGCAATGGGATGCTTAGAGCTTGGGCGCAATGTACGTGGGCGAAACTGGGCGGATTCGCAATGATCGCATCGGCAACGAAAGGGTCTCCTGTCGCTGTATCTGGCTGGATGCACGAGTCCCAGAACCCGTTCAACATTTGCGCCACCATTCTTCGCTTCTTCTGAACCTCCCCTGCTCGTAGGCTGCCCATACTGGGTATAAGGCCGGGGTTTTTGACCATGTATGCCATCAACTCCGAAGGGTCGCCGCCGATTGGGTGGAATTCGAGACCGGAGGAACGGACAAACTCTTCAAAGTTGTCGTGGGTGGCGACGCGGACACGGTGCCCACACGCCTGCAGCCCATTGCCGAGAGCAATAAAGGGTTGGATGTCGCCACGACTGCCGATTACTTGGATAAGGATGTTGAGCTTGACCGCCCATGTCTCGGTCGGTTCGTATGCTGGAGTAGCCGGCGACGGAAGGACGGAAAGACGTTCGACGCCGAGAATGTCTGAGACGTGGGCAGATATTCTAGAAGGGATCTTAATATCGACTCGGCCGTCATCTAAGAAACAGTTGGAGTGATCAGGACCTCTACTTCGAACGCGAGAGAGTCATTGTGTGTACCACCTACCTCGTACATCGGCAGTTGCAATGTCAGAAATCCCGTTATACATGTTTTCCATATTTCGGTCGCCTTGTCACTATTCCTGTCGCCGCGTCTTGCGTTGGTGGGGAGAGGGTAGGAGATCGAGGTCGCATGGGTAGGAGCTTTATAAAGCGCAAGATTAGGGGGACCTTCAGCATACAGTTAGCTAGCCAATGTTGAGTAAAGTAATCCGCCTAATTGAGGGTTCAAGCTTTCTAATGCATGTTTGATCCAGCTCAGCGGAACTTGTGTGGCAGCGGAAGAAGCCATGATTTTCCTGACTCGGTAGCGTATAGGGTGCACGACGAAGGGCCCAGTCTCGACATACGAAAAATCGGAGCGAATGCGAATATTCAGGTATTAGCTTAGCTTCGTCAAGGATACCTCCGCTGAGGGGGTGGGTCAGAGTTTCAGGCCATAACACGACGGAGGAAAAAAAAATGGGTACCAACTTGTCAAGGTTGGTGTGGCTACGGCAATTCGTCCATGAAAAGCTGGGGGACAAAATCCTTGTGTCTATGCGTAAAAGCGATATATTCTGACTATGTAGCTATAATCTTGGTAAATCCTTTACGCCATGGATTGCTGCGACCTCCCGTCTCTCGTCCAGTCCATGTTAATGTTGTCCGAATACAGCTTTGCATTCTTTCGCTCCCGACGCCTTGCGCACGCCCGTATAATCCCCATCACGGTGGTTATAAACCACAATACCATGCTTACCATGTCCACCCATACGGCAGCTATCATCCGGTCTCTTGATGGCTCGAAGCCAATGCTGTTAATTGGTTCCGAGCCGATGAACATTGAGCCCATGGAACCAAAGAGCGCAACCCACAAAATGAACATAACCGAGTCTAGCAGCGTCCATCTGAACTTGAAAGTGACGAAGAATAGGTGGACCGCGCAGACCAGTATTGATGCTGCCCCGACGAATACGGCGTAGTACCAACTAGAGTTCGCCTTGGCTCCTTTCTCATTCGCTTTGTGTAGGTCGAGGCTGTAGAGGACTGTCGTGACTATCGCGCCGATGAATTGCAAGGACCGCAGAATGGCGCGCAACACAAGACCGGTGCTTCCACCGTTCTCCCAGTACTGGTCCGGGTTCTCCAGAGGCATTGCTGTTTCTTTCGTCTTCGTTCGGGGAAGGATTGCTCGACCCGTAACGTCAGGAGTTGTTCTTGACGGGGCACTTGGCTGGAAAGCCGGAGTAGATCGATCGGGAGCCAAATAATAACGGTTCGGGGATGATTGAGGAAATTTCGAGAGTTAGTCGGTACAGGCCAGGGATAAAGCCATTACATGTGCTTTTGGGGGACAGATCGGTGCTGTGGATCCTCTGTTCGTTTTCGCTTTAGGTTCTGTTTTCGAATTTTCGTATAGAATACGCAAAACGACCCACATCATAGCCCGCTCTCTAAGCCCATCTACCCTGGCCCGCAACCTGTTTGATCTCGACCAAGCAAGAGCAGAGAATGCCTCGTAAAGAGGCAGGGCATGTTTGTTCGACTAAAAATAGGCTTGAGCCGAATGGCGGTTCTTCTTTCCGGAACATAACCTTTACAGCATCCTCTAGTTACTCTAGGTTTGCTGGTTAAGCAGTCTACAAATGCTTGCCAACACATGTCTCGTAGTAGTGAACATAAATCTTGTCATCACCCTCGGCCACCACAGAGCGGGGTTTGAACTTGACAGTCTTGTTAGATTGTAGCTTGTTTGCGGGAGTGTCAAAAATGGGCTGATTCCTCAACCCTCTTAACTAATCGTGTCATAGAAACATTGTCTTGCCATAGGTACTATCCCTCAGGGGTCCATGTAAATATCCAAGTGTCCGTTTATACATAGTGCCAAGGGCGCTGTGGCCCAATATCAGACCCTGGTCGGGGGCCTTGCAACAGCAGCCATCCCAGTGAAAACACGTTCTCAGCAGCCCCACTGGAAAGAGGTGTATTCGATCAAATCCACAGTCGAGGTGGAATCGGCGTGGAACGAGCCTGAACCTCCGGGGTATTCCAAATAGACGTTACCTGTGCCAGGCGTGAAGCTACCTCCGTAGCCCTAGAGGCAACTATAGCCGATAGGACCGGCATCAGCTGTCAGAGGGCCGTAATAGGATGACTCGTGCTTGCACACCGCGTTTCCATTGTCCTTGATCGTTGAAGCAATGTAACCGGATTGGACTATTCATGAAGAGTTAGTATTGATGGAGCATTGAAGTAGTCTCTTGAAGGGCTACCATAATAAGTTGCGGTGAATTGAACGCAAGCAAGTGCGGGTGCCGCGAGATTGAGCGCGAGACCCACGAGTGAAAGTCGGCAAATCGTGGAGATGACCATTTTGAAATCAGGAGCAATAGTTCGGTATTAGTCTTTAGATTCTTCTTATATTCAACGAGTTAATTAACCAGCCAAGACCGGGAACGTCTTGTCATTTTATAAGGAACACAGATCTCTTGTTCGACTCGTGTAATAGCAAGAAACCCACATTTATTCCTATAAATACGCTCTCCGGCTTCCGCAGTTGACATTTGGGATGTTGCCTAATATCCACCTGTCGGATTTGTGCTGAAAAGAGGGTCGTTTGCCAAACCGCCATATTCTACCGATGGAGCAAGCACCCTAAAGCTGGCGCACGCTAGTCCACATCAGCGCTAACACTTCTCTAAGCAGATCATTGTAGTTACCAGTTAGGTAGCTCCACTGCTGGCCAGTTAGCTAACTCCACCGTTTACCACTTAGGGAGCTCCCTTGAGACTCCAGCCTACGCTTGCCAAGGTAGATGAACCCTTTCATCTGGTAGCATGCTCCATGTTCAGGATCCACAAGTGGCGCAGGTTCCTGTACTGTATCTCTCGAGCTCATGTCTGATTCCTAAACGACATTATTTCCGAAGTCCCGCCTTTATTGATTCAGCCAGAGGGATCAAACTTGAGGGAGAGTCGGAGTTAGTTGGCAGTTATATTCGAATGATTACACCAAATAAGCAATTTAGCGAATCTGCTGGGCTGAAATTTGGTTCTACCCTAGACACTGGTGTTTCATCCGCGAATGTAATACCTACGCCGAAACGCTCTTATTGATTGAACACCTCACGCAAATATTAACGACCCTCTATAATGATGATAAATTGTTTACGAGATGACATCGTAGGTCCGATTCGGTCTTTGCAGTTTTCAGGCGGAGCGACGGATCCGACGATTCTACCAGCTTATCACTATAATGACTACACTACTTCAGCAGCGCCACACACGAAAGACCCTGTAGCTATGCCACGTAATAATCTTTAGCAGGATGGACTTTTCAATCACGACGATAGATCTATATTAGGCTGGTCATGGACCAGTCCGTGTAGACAAGACTGTATATAATAAGCTTACTTCTGAGATCGGAGTTAAGTTGTTTAGTGGCCCAGCTCCTTGCTCTATTGGGCCAAAGGCATAGAATCTACTGCAGCTCCTCGAAGAAACAGTATGTGGTACGCGTTTTCGTGCGGTTGGCACCACGGAGCGCTCCCCTCCTTGATCGAAAAGTCCCCTGCAACTCCGCCTACTAGATGATAGATATGTTTGCTAGAGGCTATAGTAGGCTCGATGGGAGGCAAATAAAATACCGAGGTTCTATCCGCTTTGCTAGGTCTAGCTATCCTGCAGACATCCTTGTCGTACAGTCAGTCTAGGTCACCCATCGAAATGATAAGGCTGGGCTTGCATCTATCTCTACACCTCATACTCGTAATCAGTCACCTGACCTAGCCGTGATCAAAGAGCAGGTAGATTTCTCGTGCCTAGTAGCTGCCGCAATTGCCAATAGATAGCGAGCCCGTTCAGAAGGTAGGCCAGATAGCCTAGATTTCTGAGACGGGTTTCATCGGCTTGAGCCATCTAACTATAACTGGAAGCTGCCTGACTTCAGACTACATGATGCTGCCTTTTCATTAGTTAGATATACCGTGAATATTCGGCGGTGGTGCAGTATTGTAAGGTGTCGATCTCCTAAGAGCTAAGGATGAGAACCATTTGCAGTATGTAATTAGCTGTCCTCAATTTCTATTATTCAAGCTTGAAGAACTCCTCCAATTGCTCAATATACCACCACGCTTTTCTACCATCACTTAGTGTGGTCTAAACAGACAAAATAGTGGGACACGTGGGAGAATTGTGTATAGGCCAAAGCTGCAAAGGAGCATACAAAGGATGGTGAGCTGCTCACGGGTATATATATATCGGGCCCCTTGACTAGGTCCCTGACCTGATCCTCCACTAGTCAATGCCCCTGACTAGCTGCTCTGGGAATAGTGGTATATTGTACGAGAACTACGTTACCCTTCTTCTTATGGTTCACCTATGGCTAACAATTGTCAACTTGGCTAGGGACATTAGCTTGGGGAAATTAGCCTTATAGTGGCATATTTAAGGACAGTGGTGATAGTGAACCAGAGCCCGGACAAATTGCGGCGGCTGTCCAAAATAGGGTGCCTTAGAATGTATTTTACAGAAGTGTAGCGACTCGGTGTACATTCGGTTGAGGGCCGCGCCCATATTTGCTCTGCAAATGGCCGTCGCATGCATGACAATTCGAAATTGTGGCGGCTCTGGTTGAATCCTGTCAGCAGCCCAGTTAGGAAAGGCTGAGAGTGCAGGGGTTACGCAGCATTTTTCATCGGCATGGGAGTAAAAAAAAAAATTCCCCTTAAAAACGAAAGCGCCCATGCATCCCCTAGGGCTGACTTCGGGACTTCTACAACCCTGCTGCGGGCTGCGGCTGAGAGAGGCATCGGAATGCTCGACTTAGCGACTCCCCTGCCCTTTTACAACAAGTAGGACGCGGCCTGGAGGGCCAAAAGGGTCCAATCCTACCTGCTCCCGCGCCATCGGGGAGAACCACGCGAGATGTCTGCACTGACTATCTCCGACGAGAACCGGGGCCTAATGGTCCTGGGAGTTGCGTCGGGGCTGATCGTCCTCACGACTATCTGCTTCGGGCTGCGCACATGGGTCCGCGCGAAACGGCGCGTCAAGTTTGGCTTAGACGACGCCTTTCTCATACTATCCTTCGTAAGCTACCGCTTGCTGCTCGTGATTTCGGCCCGATGTTTGGCGCGACTGATCAGTCTTTCAGTTCTTCCTGTGGGTCTACTTCACGCTCGTCGCAATTGAGGTGGTTTACGGAGGACTCGGCAAACCTGTGGTCGTGAACTACATGGACGACCCAAACATATTAGTTCGATTCCTTCAGGTAAGTGACTAGTTGCATAGTGGCGGTTCCAGGGTCGCCTACTCACGTTATTATTAGATCCTCTTTGCGATCGAGATCCTGTCGCCCATCTCGCTCACGATTACTAAATTCGGCGTTCTGGCGCTGTACCGCCGGCTTTTCCCAACACCCTTCATAAAGACAAGCTGCATAGTGATCGGATGTACACTAATTGTTTGGTGTTTCGCTGTTGTCATCCCCAGCATCTTACAATGCAACCCGGTCTCTAAAGCATGGAGCCCATTCATGACGACCGGCTCCTGCAGCACACCGATCTGGAATTGGATAGCCTGGCAAGATGCTATACCTGAGTTTGTCACCACTGTTCTCATCTTTGGATTGCCAATGTACGAAATCAGCCGACTTAGTGCATCATGGCGCACCCACATAGCCTTGAGCGCTGTGTTCATATTCGCCAGCCTAAGTCTCATTAGCAGCGTCGTCAGATTTGTGCTAGGGTTTCGGGCTCACGAAAATGATACCGCTCTTAACTATACCATCGATATCACATGTAACTACCACCATCCCTCCCCCCGGCCCGTTGGTACCGTTTCACTCACAATCTTTCTTATCGCAGTGGACATGACCGATACTCTTCTGTGGAGCCATATAGAACAGTGCACAGCGTTCATTGCTGCCTGCCTCCCAGCCCTTCGCCCCCTTATGGTTACGCTGGCGCGCAAGTTGGGGCGCTCTCGGGACCAAAAGACACCAGCCCCTGCCGCTAGAGAAGTTCCAACCTTCGGCCAAAACATGGCTATCAACAGAAATAGCCCAAGAAATCTGAATGGGACAGAGGCCACGGAAGACCCACAATCGGAGGGTTTTTCAGAGCGCTTGCCCGTCCAAACTTTGAGGGCAACGCACGGTGCCGAGAACGGGGATGCTGTTTAGTGCTTTTTACATTGTCTTGTTGCATAAAGGGAGCACATGAAAGGAAAATAGCTAGTCATTTTCTAGTGTTACGATATTGGGGGCGAAGATCTATGTTAGTTCGGATGACAAAACTGCCAAAAGTGGGAAATTGTTATTATGAATACGATGCATCTTGTTCTCAAAACTTGTACTTCATGCCCGAAGCGTTGGCGAGATTCCCGCTCGTATCATGCACCTTCGAGCAAATATCGGTGCAATTGGAGTCTTTGGGTGGACTCGTGAGTCCTAAACTTCCTACCCCAGACCCGGGGCTTCGCCAATCGGCTCATCACTTTCAAGAAGTGCATCACGACGCTGTCCCACCGATGAAGTCACTAGTCCCCGGTCTATGCCTGCCCCGTAGCTCCAAGCATGACTCGAGCCTGCGTTCGGGGTTTACCGGGAAATCAGCAGACTGGAGCGCTTCTATTTAGCGTCTAACTGTTGATTGGAGACGTCTTTCAAGTGGAGTGAAGCGAAACTGATACGCGTCTGTACTTTGCACTCCGACCCCTCTATAGTAACAGAAGGCGCATTGGAAGAGCAAGAAGTCGCGATCTGCAAGACAACGTCCCGCACTGCAACCCCCGCTTTGCCCCCCCCCCCCAGGGCCCCCCCTCAAACATGGGTATGGATGTCACACGGCGGACTTTGGACCTTAACTCTAGCACACAGCAAATCCTTGGCGATAATCTAGCTCCATCTCGCGCCCTATTCCCGCTTTACTAGTAGGCTAAGGTACCAAGCTCGGACGGGTTAGGGTTGCCTCGCCGGCTGTTGAAGTTTCCCCTCTCTTGTCACCTTCCCCGCAGCGATGCGATCACAATGCATCGGCGCACACCGCGCACCAATCAAGCCGTCGCCGGCTACCCAACGTTCCTGCAAGGTACATGTAAATGGCCGGCTCAATGAAGTCACAGAAGGCCGGGCAAGGGCTTGGCTCGAGTCATGAACTCGCGGGTCAAGGCACTGCCGGCGGAGGGGGGAAAACTGCCGGTACTAAAGAACCGTTGTCCCGATCCCCTCGCCAGGCTGAGAGCGGGGGAGCAACCAAATTCATCATGTATTCCTCTGTGGCAGTCCTCGCAGCCCTCGTGGGCGTTGGCATCGCGACGCGGTCTACCAACAGCACGCCTCCGGTGCCCTCCCAGGCACAAGTCATCCACCAGACGAGCTTCGCCGTTCTAGATAAAGTTGCACCTCCTTCGACGGTGAACGGAAGCACAGTAGGCCTCCAGCTCTCGAACCGTCTAGTACACGAAAGGCTGACTGACACTTTCCTTCGTAGCTTTTCTTCCCTCCAGGGTTGGACGATGCGGCGTTGCTAGCTAAACCGTTCCATATATATGATGATGAGTTTTACGACATCATCGGGGCCAACCCGACATTGACGCTGGCGGCGATGGGCTCGGACGATCCCTTCCACGAGGCGCCCGTTTGGTTAGTCTTGCAGCACACGTTCTGGCCCAAGGGTAACCGCTAGACTAACCGTGCGGGAACAGGTTCAAAGCCACAGATGAGATGTTCTTCGTCCAGAACGCCGGGTCCAAAGCGGCTGGCACTGGTATTCAAAAATCATCCATTATTCAGAAGATCTCTCTGGCAGAAGTCGGGGCTTATTCGGCTCAGAGAAATGCAACGGGCAAGGTCACGGTTACAGTTGTGAACTCCAATCCCACGGTGGTGAATCCCAATGGCAAGTGCTCGGCCGTGTGCTAACACGAGGATCAAGATGGCTGACTATCACCAATCTAGGCGGTACCAATTATAAGGGTCAGATTGTATTTACCGCGGAAGGACAGGGCGACAACGTTCCCCCAGCACTCTACGTCATGAACCCGTACCCTCCCTACAACACCACCGGTGAGCATAGCTAGCCTGGGTTTCCATCCTGAAGCTATTACTGACACACTTAGTCCTTTTGAACAACTTCTTCGGTCGGCAATTCAACTCCCTCAATGACGTTGTAGTCCACCCGGTCAACAAGGACCTCTACATCACCGACCCGACGTACGGATATGTCCAGGACTTCCGCCCGCCGCCTGGTATGCAGAAGCAAGTATGGCGCTTTAATGACAAGACCGCTGCGGTGACAAACGTGGCCGACGGTTTTAATATGCCCAATGGTAGGAGGCGCCTGTTATAGGTTGGTGAATGCGGCAGCATTAACAAAAACACAGGAATTGCTTTCTCGCCAAGTGGATCTCACGCCTATATTGCCGATACCGGCATCATTCAGGGATTTTTCGGGACAAACTTCAGCTTCCCAGCAAGCATGTATGCTTCACAGTCCTCTGAACAATGCGGCTCGTCATACCATTCGGTACTTGGAAAAAGCTAACCCTCTATTAGCTACCGCTATGATGTCCAGCCGGACGGCACCTTCGAGAACCGCAAGGTGTTCGCCTACGTGACACCAGGTGTTCCTGACGGCGTTCACATCGACACGAAGGGTAACGTGTACGCCGGGTGCGGAGATGGGGTCCATGTTTGGAACCCGTCGGGTAAGTTCTTGGGCAAGATCTATATCGGAAAGACGGCCGCCAACTTCCAGTTTGCCGGCAAGGGCCGCATGGTGATCATGGGGGAAACCGAGCTTTACTATGCGACTCTAGCGGCGGAAGGTTCATACGTCACGGAATATCTGTAAATGAAAACGAGACGCGCGGAACACCTGATGGAATTCGTAAGCTACATAGTAGACCCCGGCCTTTGAGGAGAATCCAGAGTCGCCAACTAGATCATGGGCACCCTGCTACAGCTCTGTTTTCCCTTCAGGCTCGTCCCACCCCACCGACAAGAGACCTGCATCGACGTAGCGGGCGATTGCCTCGCCATACATTTTGTCCCACTTATCAGCTGGCGCGCAACGTTCACCCGCTACCCTCACATGGCGGATGAAATCAGGCAGCGACACGGGCTCGTTGCTATCCGGTTTGGCCACAGCACCTTCTGCCCAGTTGCTGAGTGTGTGGTTTAAAAAGTCAAACATGCACCAGGTGCAGCCCGTTCCCCCGCGTTCCGGCCCGTAACGCCGCTCTCGCAATTGGATTCTGTAGCTGTAGCGATACGTACCTGAACCCCTCCTGCCGTTTTCTAACCTCGCTGGTTCTATCCTCTTGCGATCGGTGTTGGTGACGAAGATAGAGATGCCATTGAGATTTGCGTTCATGCCGTCGGGGATACTAAAGCGCTCGTCCATTTCGACCGCGCAGTAGTTGTAGTCGCTATCGTTGGTGGGACTGGTGCGACACATGTGCCGATATCTTCTCAATAGAGTCTCAACAGCGGCTGAGGGTCCAGGCTCCAGCCACTTGAGGCTGAATATACCGTGGTAGCCATCGAGGAGAAACGTATCCGACGAAGAGCACTTGGCCGAAAGCTGTTTGTGGGCATCCTCGAGAGATGCCAGGCAATCGGGTGTGCAGATCCTCGGGACAACATACATAGCATCCCAACTCCAATTCCATGTGCCGTTATCGGTGCCACGGTCCAAGATTTTGTCGAAGCAAGGGACAAAAGATAGAGCCTCCCATGCTCTGCGGCATTCAGTTGACTTCTCGGAATTGATGTCTGGGTAGAGAGATGGGAGTTCCAAGGCGTAGGCAGTCGCTTTCTTTAGTTTAATCTGTTGGCCACGTACCTGGCCTTGGTGCTGGGCGGACACGCATTCGACAAGATACAGGACAATCAACAATCTGGCTATACCTCGAGAGTAAGAGGCAAACCTCCGGACCACGGGTACTCCGAGATGCGCGAGAAAGAATAAAACAGCCGCACTAATAGAGTCGCGAACAACGCGAGGGAGCCCTGCTACCCAAATCTTTTCCCAGGAGGATGTACCGTACTCCCAGGTTTCCTCTGTCGAGGCTTCGTCATCCTGCTGAAATTTATACGGACAGACCCGACGGGGGTGCGGATAGCGATTCGTAAGTAAGGAGCAGGCATGCCCGGTGAACAGTCGTGTTGTCATTCCATCTTCCAAGACTGTATTACTGTAAGGAAGAGGAACATCGCCAGATGTGAAACTAGTATTTGCGATAGAACCCGGCGGATAAACATCGGCATGGGGAGTCAGGGCTGCACACTGCTGGTGACTTATGGTGAAGATTTGGTCGGCCATGGTGCGCTGGGAGCTGCTTGGAGCTGAAAAAGCTGACGAGAAGAGGTGAACAAAGCACAGAAGCCCATGGTTCATACTGGCCAAATCAACGGCTATATATTGGTCCGTCGTTCAGCCCCCAACCTTCTCTGAGGCAGTGTCACGCAACCCAACAAGCGGCGCAGTCGCATAACCAGGCTTCCCGCTTGTCGCCTAGAATCAATGACTCAACATCCCAACTTGCATAGGCAGAAGAGCTAGAAATCACTATATCAACATGGGCACTCATATATTTCAAGTAGAAACATTATAACTATACTGGGAAACATCAAATCCTGGGTGTGCATCCCGCTGTTCTGCCTCCGGACCTGTTGGGAAGAGTGCCTACCCTAGCTAACTGAGGCTTATTCGGCAGCGAAGTCTGAGGTATCAGACGGTAGGAGGAAGGCTAAAAGTCCCATCGCCCCATACAAAGCACAAGAGACCCAAATCGGTGCAGAGGTAGTGACATCCGCAAACGTTGCAATGAATGGTGCCGAGAGAGATGCAGTTCGGCCACAGGCCATGAGTAGGCCGCATCCAAGGCCACGGTTCTTCGTGTCAAGGGCCTGCGGGGTATATCTAAGAGTACGCAAGAGATATGAGTTTTTGTGAACTCTAGCTAAGTAAAACGGCGATAGTACTCACGAGTAAATGATGGCGTAGAGGGCATTGAGCCAGAAGTTGATCATGCACGACGAGGCAAGATTCTGCGCCTCATTCTTCACCAGGGTAAAGGCCCCGGAGAATATAGCGCAGATGAAGGCTGTGATGGTGAGGGACCATCGAGAGCGTAGCCAGCGGGTTGACACCATCCACATGCTCAGGAAAGGGCCGAATATTCCCACGACGGAAGATATAGTCCAGTCCCGGTATGTAAGATACGTGCTAGAGTTTCCAAGCTGAGCTCCGTGCGATTCCAGGTAGTAAGGAAGAAAGATTGTATACAATGGATACCTAGAAATACGAGTCAGCCTAACGGCGAAGTTGAAGGAGAGCGAAGAAACACATACGTGATGCCCACGAATGCCCAAAAGCCAATCAGGCATATCATCAGCTGGAGCTTCTTAGTCCCTTTGAATAGATCCAATGCCCTAGTATAGTTTTCTTTGATGGAATTCCGATTTGCAACCCCTGCGGTAGTCTCGGTTGCAACAAAGTCTGCATCCGTCACGCGGTAGTCGGATCCGTTGATGGCACTAATGGCGTTGAGGGAGTCTACCGCCTCATCGATGCGGCCGGCGCTCGCAAGCCATTTTGGTGATTCTCGTGATCGAAGGACGAGTGATCGGATAATCGCCATGACAAGACAGATACCTCCAATTGTGATGTAAAGATATCGCCAGCCCATATTGTCTGCCTTCGAACAAGTTGCCGGCGTAGATCCGCCAGGACAGCCGAAAGTGCTAAGAAGAGGCCATGCTTATTGTATCGATTAACTCACGTACGGCCTAGGCATAGCTTAATAAGTTTCCCTTACCGATCAGGCCAGCTACAGCGTTGCCCAGTCCCCATACACCGGCCAGACCGGTCAGCACGAAGGACCACCTGGCAGGGAGGCATTCGGAGAGAATAGTAAGATCAATGGCCACTATAATTCGGCTTAGCATACTATTGAAGTGCAGTTTCACGACACTTACAGTTTCCGCCACCGAAGAATCCGGTGATGGCGACGAAGACGTTCAGCGCAGCCCAGTTCGGCGCCCCAGCCGAGACGATCGCAGTTATAGATACCAAGAAAATGGACATTTGCCACACCATTCTGCGTCCAAAATTGTCCGCAAGAAGACCGAGCACTGCTGCCCCGACGAGGAGGCCAGCGTATAGGGATGCGGAAAGGAGAGTAGCATATTTAGGACCGAACTCGTACGAGGATTGGGGCCCGGTCAAGCTGATGGAAACAAGAAGCATCTATCAAGTAGGTTGTTAGTATATATCATGAAATCTTTGGACAAGGGCTGTGATACCTGATCTACGAGGAACCCGAAGCCGCATGAGAAGGCGAGCCGCCACTGGTACGAGCCCATCCCGATCGTGTTGATGGCATTCTCGATAAACACGAGATTGGCGATATCGCCGTCGGCGTTCACGGCACCGGGGAGCACAGTGCCGTGGGCATGGCTGGCCTCACGCGTGACTTGGTCAAGCGAGGCCTTCGGCTCATGGCCATCAGACTCGTGCTCGGATGCGTCCTTTCTGTCTGTCATCTTTTCGGTCGATGCAGTCTTGGTTGGTGATTGGATTGCTCTACGGTGAGAAAGACGTCTCTTTAACTTCCTATTATGGCGCAGTTCTCCATCTTAATCTAGCAGGGAATAGTAGGCCAGCTTTCGCCGGGCGGAGCGCCCGGACCAGGTCCGTGTTGCCCCGCCTTCCGGACCTCCTATCTTAGTACATCCTCGGTCCAACTCAGCCAGCCTGGAACAGGCCTCGAACCTTATCTCTGGCGCCTATCTGGATTTATAGACGCCATAGTACCCTGTTAGTCAAAGATACAGGCAGATATTGCAAAATGGTGGCAACCGTGCAGTGCTACTTTTTACGGCCGGCCCTGGACGCGCCGAATAATCGCTTGCCAATCTTGCACTACCGAGATGTGCTGCCGAAACCGCATTCGGAAGAATCCACCACGGAATTTCTTACTTCTAACAAGTGGGAGAAACGAGTGCGTAGTGCCTGGCACTACGCCGTCCTGCTCTTTCAACTTCTAATCTCGCTTGTCTTCTCGTAGGGAACATGGGGACACATCGGCATTCGTCACTTCCACCCCAATAGCCATGAATGCTACGGTAAATGCACGTTAAAATATTCCTTGTCAAGTCATCTAACTTCAAACTCAGGCATATTTCGAGGGTCTTCGAAGCTCTTGCTAGGACAAATCTCGTCCGGGACAGGGGGCCTGGAACTTGACGTTAAAGCCGGCGATGTTATAGTTCTCCCCGCAGGAACCGCGCATTCATCCCTAGAGAGCTCCGAAGATTACCGCTACATTGGCGTCTACCCTGAGGTAAGATAACGTAGCCCAAATGTCGATACAGAACCGAGACGACTGACCAGGTGCTACGAAGAACTGCCAACGGTGGAGAAACGAGATAGGGAAGAAGCCTGCGGCGTCATTTTTTGAGACGATCCGGCGAGTAGGGTTCCCAGAGGCGGACCCGGTTTATGGCGATGACGGGCCCTTGACTCGAATTTGGCACTCTTCTGTACTAGCGAAGCTATAGGGTTGTTTCTGGACGTGGTTGACAAAATGCAGCCCTTAGTCTTACACTCTTAACCTCGAAATTGATTCACGACTAGTAAATTCTTTGTATCTGGGTCAATAGTTTCCGTTACTCGATTAAACAGGTGCAGCCACAATTTTCTCCAGCTCGGTAGTCTCTCGGCGAGGGAGTGGTGTGCTTTCCCAAAGGTAGAAACTCAGATCAGAGCCTTTCTTTGGGATCGTTGTCGTCTTCTCCAAGCTCTCTCTTTCTTCAAGACCGAGCGGGTCGATAGATGCATCTTCTACCCAAGAGACACCGGATCCCCAGTAGCTGAATCTCTCTCCCCGATAAACCCAGCGATAGTCCTCCCATCGGTTTTCCGCAAGGGTCTGCATATAATGAAGGGAGCTACCCGGCCACAATGCAGTAACCTTGCCGTTCGGGCCTTGCTTGACTATACCGCCGTTAGCATGCTACAGAACTCGTGCGCTCTGTAATACTTCTTACACCAGCTGCGGCAGGTTCCGGTCCAGACCATTCCCTGCATGAATTCTCTCGTATGTATGTCGAAGTCTGTTTGAGCGTCCTCGCGGACGTCGAAACAAGCGACGTTCTGACGAACAACTTTGCGTAGGAGCCTGATGAAATAGTCACTGGTCGCCTCAAGGACCCCTGGTATCTATTAGTTGTGAAGTCTTTTGACGGGTCTTTACGATAGTATTACCTATTAAGCCGCCGTTGGATATCGGGGTGTTAGGGCCGAGAAAGACAAGGTAGTTGGGGAAGCCAGCTACACCGGTGCCCATGTAAGAGACAGGATCTTGCGACCATTTGTCTTGCAGATTGATGCTGTTCCGGCCAATGATAGGAAATCGAGGCTTGAAGCTAGTGTTGAAGCCTGTCGCTGTGATGAGTATGTCAGCGGCATGCTCTACACCAGCGACAACCACACCGCCAGGTGTGATTCGCTCGATAGGTTCGAAAATCGGTTCTACGTTAGCTTCCTGGAGCGCCACGAGATACGGCTCCCCGGGATTGATGCGGCGACATCCCACTTCAAAGGAGGGAATCAGCTTGCTTTGCAAGTTTTCGTCTGGGATTAGTGTTCTCATCCTTGCTTCCAGCTGGTTGCGGAATTCTCGCTGCCCAGACGATCCCTTGAAGAACTTTTTGAAAGACCCGTTAAACTGGTCCTCCATCTCTTTACGCTTCCTCAAGTACAGCCTCTCATTCCATCGGAACGATTCCCTCTCTTCACTGCTGTATACGTGGTCTCTGGCTTCTGGGGTAGGCGCAGCAACCGGAGGTGTGATCCAGGACGGTGTGCGGATGTATATGTCGATATGGCTGGCGAGAGGTTGAATCTTTGGGAGCAACTGTATGGCACTTGCGCCGGCTCCTATGATGGCGACTCGCTTTTTGTCCAAGTCTACACTGGAATCCCAGGAGGCGGTGTGCAACCGCGGGCCGGCAAAGGACGAGTAACCATGTATGGAAGGTAGCTGTGGGTCGTTGAGAATTCCTCCGGCGTTCACAAGGATTTCGGATTCTGCTTTTGTACCGTTCTCAAGTTTGACAGTCCAAGAATGCGAGTCCTCGGACCAGCGGGCGTGTACGACTTTACAGTTGTACGTTATGGTCCTCTCCAAGTCAAAGTAACGGGCCACCCGCTTGAGGTACTCCTGAATTTCCTGGGATGGGGCATAGCTGCAGATCCAGCTTAGCGCACATCCGCGACGCTCCTACAATGCTTGGAGACATAACGTACAACTTTGACCATTCTGGGTTCGGCGCGAAGGGAAACTGATACACATGGCTTGGCACATCGCAAGCGCAGCCTGAGATGGCATATTGGAGATTAGATCTTCTATTGTATATGGTCCGGACTGCACATCCCGACATACCTGGGTATTTATTTTCATACCAGGTTCCTCCTAGGTCTGGATTTTTCTCGTAAATTGCAACACTGATGTGTTCGCTCAGATGTTTCCGGAGCTTGTAAGCTACGTTAAGAGTAAGACTCTGCTGCTGTACCACGCCGTCCACTAGCGAGGCATCTCACCAAAGAGTAGTCCAGAGACTCTACAATATTGTAAATTAGTTATCTGCGATCACTTTGTTTCATAGGACCCTATCTGACTTACCCCGCGCCGATAATGGTGCAGCGGAGCTTCTTGGGGCGTGATTCTATAACACGAGTCATAATGATGGCGCGTTGTAGCTGTCCGGCGACTTGTGAACATACGAGAGTTAGATGTCCTCGGGTTAGACCGTATTGAGACTTCTAGATATCTTGATACTCTTTTCTAGCTATTGAGTCTGGATTGGACATGATTGGTACCTACACCGGGACTCCTAGTCTCCCGTCGACGGAGCCGGACCGGACCGGATGAACCGGAGGACCACATATCTGCGATATGGCGCCATCCGTACTAATTTGGTTCTATTAGTTGACTAATGGATTTAGTACACTTACTATAGTCTGTAACCGGTTCCTTCGCATAAGTTCATCCGTCGAAGGAATGGTTTGGGATACAATTTCCGTCCCTAGTAAGAAGATAGTTTAGGCGGAACGTTTCAACACCGACCTGGCACATACTTGGACGTGTTAAAGGCTCAATTTCTTGCGGAACTTGAATATAAAAATTTCAAAATTTATAAGGGCTGAAACAAAATGACTATCGACAAGTCGTAAGATGTTTACAACTTCGCCTGCTCGTGCCGTTCTAAAGTGCGCAACGGCGGCCCGCCACGACTGCCATCGCCTTCCATTACTAGTTGCTCCGAGCCATTTGCTACCTCCAGCTTCCACTTCTGTCTTACTTCGTCACTTGCCTTGTTTTCGTAGCAGTCTGTGACATATCTACCTAAGACCGGGAGAAACTTAAAGGCACTTGAAATCCAGTGGTTAGCGGCTGAGGACTTTCATATTATAGAAATTACTTACTGTCCCGCACCACCCGTGGCTAGAAACAGTCCTTCCAGCGTCGGATGATGGTCTATGACAAAGTCTCCTTTCTGAGTGTCAGAATACCAGCACAATCGACGATTCATCCAGGCGTGATTCGCATATCCAGGAAGCAGCTGCCGCAAACCAGCCCTTAGCCCTTCCTCGGCGTCTTGAGGAAGGTAGGAGGCTCGAACGTTGTCACCATCGCGTTTCGGCGACGACACAACACGAGCATCATCTTCAACCTGGACCTGAGTTGCAAATCCATAGCCATGTCGCGCGATTTTCAGTATGTTCGTGCCAGGAGTGGGCGGAAAGCAAAAAAATCCGGTGCTGAGGTTGATGATAACCGGCATGCCGTGCAGTTCCTTCGCCTCGTCAGCAGTGAGCTGAATGAACCCAACAGGCTGCCCTGAAGCCGATGTTGCATGGGTTACTGGGATGAGCCTATTTGTCCAGGCTCCCGCCGCCACGATGAACTGAGTGGCTTTGATCGGGGCACCTTCGGCAACGTTAACTGCAGTTATGCGGCTGCCGGTGTTTTGGAGAGAGACGACGGTGCCACGCTTGCCAGTCACGAAAGAGACGCCCGAAAGACTGCATTGCATAGCAAGATACTGAATGCTAGCTTCTGCGTCTGCCCATCCGCCCTTGGGGTTGTGGTAGGCCTTCAACCCTTCGAGATCTGTCTGGATAGACGGATACACAGCGCGAATGGCGCGGGCATCTTGGTACTCTTCAAGTGATGAGCCCAAAGACTCGGTGACCTCCTTGCTTTTCTCAATGTAAGAGTTTCCAGATTTGTTGGCTAGCATCACAAAGCCAGAATGGTAGTAGTAGTTTTTATACTCCCCCATCCAGCCTTGGAAAGCTTCGCGGGCCATCTTTGCGTATAGTGGATCGGCATAATCTGTCCGAATAACTCGGGAGATATCGACGCTGCTGCCATCGATGACCGGGGGAAGATAGCGGTCAAGGACCGTTACCTGCTGATACCCGCGATTCTTGAGCTCAAGGGCCGTAGACAGACCAAACACTCCGGCCCCGATAATCACAATAGGTGCCCCTTTCGGGACTGGATTTCTCGTTGTCATCGTTAGGGAGTGCGGTAGGGCTGTGCGAAGGTCGTGTGACGGGTCCTAACTACCAAGCTCAGTTTGAAGGTGTGGTACGAGAGTAACAGTGGAACAGGGATCGCAGCAGGGAAGTCTTGGATCCAATCATAGCTTCATCGCGCTTTCCACGAGAGTCGCTCTGTTCGGCAAGTGGGTACGGAAGCGGACCGTTTCCGGACCCACTCTCTAAGATACGGAAATCCGTCCCCGCCCCCGTTCAGATGGGGACGGTCTCCTCCGGCAATCGCCATAGCTCGCCCGGACATGGGAAGGTACGAGGAAATCCAAATTCAGATACTAGATAGGGAGCTGATTGAGATATGGACGAGAGAATTGCTATGTTGACGTGTTTGGCCTGCATTGTGGCTCAAGACACGTAGTGATCAGGACACGCCCCATCCTAATACTATTCTACCACGAGCTGAACAGAGGAACACAATATGACTAGCTGGTTCGGATTTGGAAAGACCGGGGCTAACTCGGCTGACGAGCCGGAGAATACCCTTGTCCGTGCTTTGCCAGCATCATGGTATCGATCACCAGCGATGTACGAGCTGGAACGACGGGCAATCTTCTCCAAGAAGTGGCTACTAGTTTCCCACAAACTGCGATTTGAGAACGCGGGTGACTATCTCCAAATTACGGAGGCGGGCTACTCGTTCTTCCTCATCAGAGATCGTCAGGGGAATATTAATGCGTTCCACAACGTATGCCGGCACCGCGCGTATCCTCTTGTGGGTGAAGGACCAGGCAAAGTGAGCATACTAGCCTGCAAGTATCATGGTGGGTACTAGGATACGTCTCTGGCCACAATTTTTAGCTAACGGCGTAGGGTGGTCGTATGGTTTCAACGGAAAGCTTGCCAAGGCTCCGAAATACCAGGACCTAGAGTCGTTTGACAAAGAAGCTAATGGACTGTACCCTGTTCACGTACACATCGACCACTTGGGTTTCGTTTGGGTGAACCTTGACTCTAAGTCAAAGCCCACTATATCGTGGGAGGACGAATTTTCTACAGTCGACCGGCAGCCACGACTAGAAGTGTTCGACATGAGCCAGTATCGCTTCGACCACCAGTGGGAGATGCTCGGTGACTACAACTGGAAGACTCTCGCTGACAACTACAACGAGGTATGTTGACAGACCTACACGGAGCTGTATAGGACAAAAATACTAAGCTTCTTGACCAAGTGCTATCACTGTCCCACGGGGCACCCGGCAGTTAGCGCAGTGTCTGATCTCTCCAAGTACTGGGTGGAAACGAAGGGCGGCCACATCCAGCACTTCAACGTAGACAAGGCAGAAAAGAAAGGCTTGGGAATCTTCAGCAGCTTTCTCTACCCGAACGCCTGCATGACAATCAGGTGAGTCTAGCTTTTGGAGAGCCTCTGAGACACATAGCTCCTAGCTAAAAGCATGATACAGCGAGCACTTCTTCTACATTATGCGCTGCATCCCCATCTCGGCAACCCAGACGAAGATGGAGTACGAGGTGTACCGCCATAAAAATGCTTCCGATGAAGATTTCACAAATATTAGCAACTTTTTCAAGCAGGTTCTACATGAAGACAAGGATCTGTGCAATGGTGCCCAGAAGAATCTCGAGGGTGGGGTCTTCATGAACGGAGAACTGCATCCCGAGGCAGAGAAGGTATGTCAAGCTGCCGTGGGTTCCAAATCGTTGCAGCTAACAAATAGTACAAGGGGCCATTGTATTTTCAGCAGGTCACACGGGATATCGTGATGACCCATCGCCAGGAGGAAGAAGAGGCCGGAAGGGAATGGTGGCCCGCCGTGCCGGAGCGAAAGGTAACCGCCAAGATCGAGGAAGAAATTCGCTTCTGTGATGGGCTAGACTGCGCAAATGGGAACGGTAGCTCAGCCATAGAATGGTAAAGATGGCAGTGGGATCGGACAGGAGAGGACTCCTTTAGGTTTGAGAATAGCAATCAGTTCATGTTCATACCAGCGGTGCCTCAAAATCCAACCAACTCTCGATCGCCTTTCCGTACTCGCTGGCAAATAAGAATAAATCATCCTGGCCCTCTACACCATTCATCGCCCCTTCAAGACCAAACCATGTCTGCGTGCGGTATCTTGCGTAGTCATCCTTTCCCAATGGCGTGCCGCTCTCATTCGGCGGATAGTACGGCGTTGCCTGGGGGGCCGTTTTATGCCCGTAAATCCCGGCGGTGCCAATCAGGTCGAAGGAAGCGTCTGTCGCTGAGCCAGGAATGCTCGCAGGGGTGGCCGTGGTATTCTGGAGAAGGCTTTCGCCAAACAAAGAGGTATCGCTTGTCGACTGGTTGCAACCTGCTCGTTCGTATACCAAGAGGTCCCACAGCAAGGCGGCATCGGCTGAGCTGGTATGCGCATTCTCCACCTGCGGTGTTATGGGAAGGTGTGAATCCGAGGGTAAGGTTGTCACCACGGATTTTTGGAGTCGCTCCAAGTTTGACACCTGTACGCGATGTGTTTAGATCACTTCCACTAAAGAGGCCCTTGGATACGGCAGGCACTTACCATTGTTTGTACAGTTGGTAAAGATCGAGACATCTTCCGCAGAAAGTTCATGCACTTGTCAAACCCGAGGCGCGCTTTATCTCGAAGCAAATCATCCACGACAAAGCTGTGCTGCAAGTGTATTGTCGCAACAATCACCACACAGTGTGCCAACACGGGGTCCATGACGACAAAACCTTTCTTCTCGAGCAGGTCCACAAAATAAGATATCCAGCCGGCATGTCGCGTGATTTGCTCAAAGGATTGCTGGATGAAAGAATGCGGCATCGTATGCCTAAAATTCCGTAGTCTCATGGACAATAGGAATGGGTGGTTGAGAAGGCATGGGATAGCCGCGTATACGAATTGCAGGTAGAGCCACTGGGACCAGTATTCTCGCCGTCTTTGTAGCTCTTCAAGATCCCGCTCATGGAACCGATTTGTTTGCCATCTAAACTTCATTGGCACACGACTGTCAATATCGAAGTGGCGCTCCATGACGGAAGAATAATCCGACTGCGGTGTCCAGGGCGGAGGAGTGTCGCCGTCGGGTTGGCTCAGGGCGTAGGCGCGAGCAAGCCTCCACACTTCGCTCAGCTGCATTATGAACGGAAGCATGTCGTTTTCGCTGGCATTTTCTGGTGGAAACTGGAAAACGGCGCGTGCACTGGACGGTGGGATGTGTGCTCGCCCTTTGCTAGAATAAGAAGGTGAGCTCGAAAAGAGCGACTGCGCTGTCGAGAGGAGAGGGCTCTGGAGGTTTTGGAGAAGCTGGACTGTCTGAATGCAGTTTCTCAGCTCTTCGCTATCGATGAGGACAGAACTGCCTCGCTCATTGGCCCCCACGAGAGTGTGGATGAGATGCGCTGTGATTGAGAGATTTAGGTCCGCTTGAGCCGGCCTCCCAGCTACATCCGTGGATAGAGTGTCAATCAGGGTAACAGGGAGAGCCAATCTGGTTCCTAAACTTGCCTAAAAAGTCAACTAGTGACAGGAGGCAGAGTGTCTGTAGGGTCGAAAGCTCCACTTTGCCTTGGGCAAGGCGACTCATCACTAGGCGGCGTGAGACGGTGGCGATGGCCAAGATCCGCTCGTCTCGGTGATCGCCTGATACCTCCGGAGACAATCGCATGCATACTGACTGTAACGCTAGGATGACTTCACGGTCCCGGTTCTTTAGCGACTCTAGAAATCCATCTTCCTGAAAGAATGAGAACGGTTGTCGATGGCACCAGTTAAGATACGAACGTCCGACTTCGAGCAGTTTCTCGTCCTCTATACTAGGCTCGGGGATTCTAAAGAGAAATTAGTAGCCAGGGGTACCCTTATTTGTAAGACATACAAATTCGCTACTGCGCTACCTCGTTGGCTCTGTCGTCGAGCGGTGGGCGAAAGCTGTGGGTGTGTAACGACAGTCTCAGCCGCCGGGCGCGACGGTGGTATAGGCTGGAAGGCTGCCGGGCTGCAGAAGGGTAATTGAACAATTGATCGGAGATTTACCAGACCCGACATGTACGAACCTTAGTTGCTGTAGCAACTGGTCCATTTTACCCTCCAGACTGTCCATACGGTCTTCCTGGAGGCGCAAGTCAGCATGGGGGTAGTCGCGTCGCGCGTGCGTACGCGTGGGGACTTGATGAAACTTACCATCTGTCTACTTGGCCTGCCTTGGTTGCTGTCGGTGTCTCCCGGGGCGTAGAAGCACTGTTGCCCAAGACGAACACAATAGGAGCAGTCTGGCCTCTCCCCGGGGCACTTTGACTTCTTCCGCCTGGAAACAGAATCAGCGAGATCTCGGCATTGAACGAGGCGGCTCATTCTTACCTGCATGGCTCGCAGGCTTGACGCGCTCTCTTGAGCGGCCGTGGATCATCCATTTTGGAATCTTCCGGCGCCACTGTCAAGACATCTAATGGGCAGGCCTATATTGCACAGTCTTGCCTCACTTGGCAGAGCATTCGGGGCACGCGCATGTTTGTACGAACGGAGCAAGGTTGCAGGGGCAGTGCGGGGAACCTCTAGTGATATCTGTGGGCCTTGTGGCTAATTCTAGTGACAGCGATAAGGGCCGCCACTGATTTGTCCCACTGGCGCTACCAGGCCAGGTGAAGCTAGACTCCCCCAGGTTTAGTTGTGTGCCGGGCTTGTATCAGGCGACATACATCCATTGGTAGTGGGCAAGAGAGTGCCGAGCTCAGAGGCGCCCCTAGCTTTTCCCCGCCCTCTTTTCTTGGGCGGACAAATCATGAAATGGCCAATGCAGTCACTTTCTTGGGCACCTACTTGCTCCGTTGACACGAGAAGAGGGGCCGGAAGCTCACACTCTATCCTCTCATGGTCATTGTTCGCCTCGTTGTTGAATGGAAAGGTTACCAGGTCGATTGATTTCCTCTTCACTTGGTTTCGCAGATTCGCGTCTTCTCCTGACCAAGAAGAGTGAGAGCATTTATGTATTAATTATCTCGGGCCAGGCTGTAGGTGCCACCTAACTTTGCGTTCAGGCAAGAGGTACCTCACTAGTTGGGCGATGGCGGGGCGTCGGGACAGCATGAATCAATGGGTGATAGATATCTAAGTTTTTGACTCCCCATCCGTAAGCTGCACTCACTCAAAACGTGTCTCAGTTTAGACTATTGAAATCTCGTGCAAATCGGTAGCGGCTCTAGAACCCTCCCTTTCTACATCCCCGGCCCAGCCCTCACCCCTCATAATCCCGTGTATGTAGCAGGGGCCAACAATCCTGAAAGTTTGATTCCCAGCTTCTCGGAGAACGTAAGGCTTGGACGAACCCGTAGGGATTGCTATGAGGTCCCCAGGGAGGGCCAACGGGGGAGCGGCTCCCACAAACGACTTTTCCGTAGTACATATAGATAAGCCTATGGGGAGTTCCAACTTGTTCTGAAACAATAACGCTTTTTGGTCTTGACGAACGGCGGCATCGGCCTCGCTTGGGCCTTTAGACCCTATAAGCTTGAGCCATTCTCGAAAGATAAAGCGGGTAGACTTCAAGCTCAGGTCGTCATAGTCGGAGATGGGCTGCACAATTGATAGAAGAGAAATAAGTTGCCAAAAGACATCGAACAAATCCTCGCCATTCGGATACCTATCAAGTGAGAATATAACTTCTCTCCACTCCTGCAACGCCGGGTAAAAGAAGCGTGGCTCTCTTTGCATCATAGCACCGCAGAGGGAGATATGATCGACGATTTTGCATCGTATTTTTAATACCCGACCTTCGACAGTGTACTGCGGCTTGGTTCCCCGTGACGCTGAAAAATTGGAGCAGATATCAATCTTGTTTGAGATTCTTCGTATGGAAACGTCTCTGGTCCATGACGGCAAAGTACCCGACAACCCTGTTCGGTCATCCTCGTAACCGCTGAAGTCCCAGGGGCGAAGCGCATCGAAGCTACCGCCAACTTCGAGGGACTTTTGGGCGGCCATAATGAAAACTTCCTCGACGGAGAGAGAGTAATTCACTTCGACCTTTGAAGTCTCGTGCATAAGTCCATTCAGCGCGAAAAGCTTGTCGCGCGGGTCCGTCGCCTCCTGGTTCTCGAAGGCCGCTAGCAAGCTGGGGAGGCTAGACTTGCGGCCCTTGAACGTAATCATTAGAAGGATGCGCTGGGCAACGAGGCCGATGTGATATGGGAATCTTGAGACGCCGGTTTTTGCGACCCAGAGTGAAAATGTCTCAAAAGCACTCCATGGTACTTCGATATCTCCACATCGCACAGTGGCGCTCTCGGCGGCGTGTATTTCCTGCACGACCCAGATTCGTCGCCACCATGCTGCTCCGGCCAGGCAGCTAAGGCTCTCCTTCATGCTTTTCATCTCCATCATCTGTTTACAGCCGTCGTGTTCCGGCAGCACATTCTCATTCTCGCTAAGTAACTTGGCGAAGACGCGGATGGCATGCATGCCAAGTTGCAGTTCTGGGGTGGGCTCACCAAGCCAGACGACGACGCGGACTGCCTTTTCGTAAATTTCCTGCATCATGGTCACTTGCTGATTCCGCTCCGGAATGTTGGACTGATCGATGCAAATGGCATCCACCCAAAGAACCCGGGGCTCCGTGGCTCGCAGATGCTGAAGCGCCACTTTGCAATTTCTTGTGACTTGTAACGGCGAGCCATTGCATCGAACAAAACAGGGCTCGTCTGAAGAGCCCCAAGTATAGGAGAGGGCCTCATATCGCACGCCGCTCTCCAGTGATGTCTCAGCAAGAGTGATTTCGACGTCAGCACCGTAGCGAGGCTGCAGGTGCAGCAACCTAAACGGCTTTATAGATGATGCGTTGAGCCTCTCAAAAGTATAGTTTTCGTCGGTCATCGTATTCACTGAATGGTACCGAAGAATACTTTAATATCTATCTCCGAGGATGGTGCGCTGTTGGGCCTGCAGAACGTTATCAGACACGCCTTTTGAGAGTGAGATATCGTGTGTGAAGTACTAGATTTTAGGCAGCAATAATGTCCTGTATCAAGTGCTGGATGCCTGAGGCAACAGCCTCGAGCGCTCTGGAGAGGGAAACAGCTGCTTGGAAGCTTATTGCGGGCACACAGCGAGTTTCAAAACAATGAGATATCAAGACTAATTATTTTTTTTTTTTAAAAAAAAAAAAAAAAAAAAAAAAAAAAAAAACTCATCGCTTGTCTACCGAATAGTTACCCTCCTTTCTTTCGCCAGTTTTGGGGATGATGTTGGCGATCTGTCTCGTTACGTCCTAGTTCGATTACACTGTAGCGTCAGACCTGTTGGCGCTAACAAGCTGTGTGCTAGTTCTGCAGATCCGGCCAGGACCAGGCAGGTTTATACGCAGTGCGAGTACCCAGCACAACCCTAACCCTACTTACTTGACAGCTGGGAGTAGCCCAGCTATTCCACCACTTATCTACCTTGAAGTTATATCTACCTACCTACTTGCCTACCTACTACGCCATTGCCTTATCACTAGCCCCAAAAATCATCTCTCTTTCCTATTAAGACTAATTTATAGCTATATATTAATGGGCTGTTTCACAAGGCTTTTCTTCTACGATTAAATCTTACTAAAGGAAGATGGGTATTTCGCCGTTACAGTAGAGCCTTCCATATTATCGATATCGTACTGGTGTCAGTCTTCAATTGTGGTAAAAGAGAATTAGGACAAAGACTAGGAAGTTGTATACCGTGCTGAAGCTCGATTTGGTCAACATAATCACAATCTACAAGCCCTTGAGCCAACGCAGACGCTCAGGCCAGTACAAGAGCTAGATACCAGGGGAAAGCTACTTGGGTGTGGTGAATGCCACACACAGGACCATAAGAGGGTTGCAAAGGCCTGCCCACTGAAACCAGATACTTTCAAGATCTAGAATAAAGAGGGTTAGCCAGCTGACAAACAACCAATCCACAGTCATTGACGGGTAATGGCGCGAGTAGCACAAACACTAACCGGGCACGATTTGCAAGGCGGCCTTGGCCACGAGTATAACATTTAATAACTAACTTATAGGAACGTACTTTCTTACATCCATGTCTCGCAAGTAATGAATCCCAAAATTAGCTCCGGGAGGCGCTCGGTCTTCTAGCCTAATCGGATGACCATACCCCTCTTTTGTTCGTCCCACAGAAGCTGCTCCCTTTCGCCCGTCACCGGCGCTATATCCGGCCGCACCTTGCTCAGTCTCCCATTAGCCAAACGGAACGCTATATCGGTCGTTGGCATCTGCTCGGCCGGCTGGAACAGAACATATCCTAACCTCTCATAGCGGCCCTCGTCACGTGAAACCAGTATGATGAAGGTGATGTCGAAGCTGGAAGGATCATTATCATACATCATGCCCGTTAGTGACTTCTCATGCAGGGAGGCGGCGTCGAAATTCTTATCGTCGAGGTAAAAGAACGCCAGCTCCGTATACCCTCGTCGCGGGAGCTTGACATATAGCCCCTCTCGGAATGCATCATCCTTGCGCTCGTGCGGGTTGGCCAGGTTCCTCTCGGCGTAGTATGCCCGCTTCGCCGCCTCGCCAAAGCCGTCCCAGGAGACGTGTGTTAATTCCAGATTCACGGCCCATATACTTAGCCGGAGGAACGGTGAGGCAGACGCGTACGCGTGGTACATGTTGTGCTTCGCACCGAACTCCTGCAGCTCTATAACCTTGGCTTCGTCACCCTGGCTATTATTCCCTTCCAGGTATATCAAGAAGTTGTTTCTACCGCCCCTGAGAACTTGACGCCCCCGTGTCACCGGCCCGGACCATCCCGCCCAGGACCAGCTCGGGAACTGAGCCTGCCGGCTGCACGGCTGCCGGTGCCGCCAGTTGAGCTTCAGCTCCCATTCATCACGATGGTGGGTCAGAGGCACGCCCCAGACGTGGTAGATGGGATGCTTGCGGCTTGCAAAGCTGGAGAGGACGCCTAGGAATGCATTGAGCGAGTCTGACGGGTAGGAGAGCGTGCGATTGCTGTACTCTTCGAGAAGCGAAAGCAGTTTGAAGTCTGGCTGGAGTGTGTTGTAGTATTGTTGGTCTTGGATCTGGCGGCCCAAGGGTGGCCTGGGTACGTTTTCGGGAAACCGGTGCGAGGATTTAGCATGCATCAGCTCGTAGGGCCAGTGTACGGCCTCGACACAGTGCATGCCATAGCACTGGAAGGCAACCTGGTGGTCTGTAAAGATGAGTCTCCGGTGGGACAGTAGCCCCTCCTGCAACGTCCAGCCTCGCGTGGCCCATCGGCTGCCGCCCACGGCCTGAGATACATGGGGAAAGTTCTGAACGTAGAGATTGCCGTCAATGGAGAGAGCACTCTGCTCGATTCTCTCCCGACTTGCCACGCCAGGCAGCCCGTACTGGCAGTCTTCGCCAGCAGCCGCGATCAAGGTCAGCCTCGCGTTGCCGTATATTACATGCATAGCTTGGACCTGTTCATGTTTATCGGCAGGGCTGTCTTGATCAATGCACTGGTAAGCCCTTATTAGTAAGTACTCGCGAGACAGTCAAAGCTACTAGTCAGACCTACATGCTTGTCAACCCAGAGATACTTATATCCCAGCTTCTTGGCGACCACGGAGCTGTCCCGCACCACCTGGGAGAAGCTGTCAGTCGGAGTAGCATGCGATCCCCAGACGTAGGAAAGCGCCACGTAGTTGCAGTTCTCAGGCGCCGCTATGACACGCAATGAATCGACATCGATCACTCGCAGCCTCTCTATTATCTTGGTGATGGGAGGACTGCATAGATGACCGTGTTTGCTCTGGCAAAAAGTTATCCAGGATTGAATCATGGCATAATTGATGCGGTCTTTTGCAACTCGCCGAGGGCCGATGCTATTGCTCTTCCCTTCCTGTTTAGGGTCCACGATACCGATGTAGTCTGTTGCCTCGAGCTTGGTGGATCGAGCGGTGGACGCCACAATCCCGAGCAGTACAGACGATGAGATATCGTGCCTCTTGAGCGTAGGAATGCGAACGCGAGCATATATAGAATTGGCCGAGTAAGCGTAGAGCCGACATTCGCGCCCATCCAGGCTCGCGTCTTTGATAGACCCCAGCAGGCGGCAGAAGGCGCAGGGTGAGCCGAGAAGCTGCTGGAGGTCTTCGTTAACTTTGGCGATCTGCGCTCCTGCGTCTGGCCTGATGCGAATGTCGCCAGCCTCGGCGTGTATGCGGCGGCATCTCTCGCAGAGAGCTTCCGCCTCTACGCTTCCGGTCTCTGGTCGCCATGAACGTTTGCTATGAGGACTAGCCACTTGGCACCGCTTGCGCTTCTTTCCTCCCAGCATGCTCAGATCCGGCGCGCGTGTCCGACGGCTTGGAAGTATACCAGAGCCTCGAAGGTGCAACTACGGCCGCGGGAATTGACGTCTAATGAGATTGACCGTGAGCACTCAGCTGTGTGTCGCATGGTGAGCATGAAACGGCACAGCCACAACACCCCTTGTCCCCGCAGCAAGGCTCTCCAACCGGCCGAACCGCGGCGGCAACCTAGAGCCAATGTATTATCGCCTGACTGAGAGGCCTGATGGTAGGCAAACCATGGAGCAGCTTTCTTTCTTTTACCGACACCTGCCAGCCGAGTTTGGCGACCCTTGTGCTGTCCAATGCTTGGTGTCAGGGGGCCATGCTACATGGAATGCAGCGCCGCTGCGGCCTGCGCCTGATGGGGCTCTGCACTCTCGGCTGCCTCTCAGCAACGAAGTCGCAGTATAACTTCCAACCATGCATGGCGGGAATTTACACATACCTGCCTAGCCGAAAATTTTAAACAATAAAGAAAAAGAAGAAGAAAAGAAAAAGCCGTGTTATCCGGCCGGCTTTCCAATCAGCAATGTCGGCAAGCTCTAACAACGATGAAGACTCTGGAAAGATAGGCATCAAAATAGGGTTCGATGAAGCGGAGTCTGCTTCCACCGGAACGCTGCCGTGTTCAAACATCTGCAGGACTATTTTCCGGCATATTCGACAACTGGGCGATACCGACATTAGCGAATACCGTGGCTACATTAGTGCAGATGTGCTCCATAAGCCATGGCGCGATCAAGTGCAGCCTCGAGCCGAGTTCATAGCGAGGTCGGCCAGGCAGCTGGCTGCCGGCAAAGATCCAGAAGACTCTACGCTGCCATTGATTCTGACGTCAGAAACCATGGCTCGTCTGTCGGTCGAGGTAGAATGGTGCGTATCTCTGATATACTCGAGTCGTGTGGTCTCAAAACCAACTAAAGCTCAATCTTACCGAACAGCGAAGAATGCCGGGCCAGATTCTGGTGTGCGGAACGCAGCACTGTCCCAGAGAGGCTGAGTAATGAGTATGCTGCGACGCTCAGGGACCAGCAAGCAAACCGAGCGCCGTGTACATGTCATGGAGGTGCAAGTCACAGCACAGATAAGTATGTTGTGGTTTCCCGGCAATTTGATCGTTTTTGACTTTAGATAGCGCTGACTGTTAGACGCAATAGTGACAACGGAGTCGCGCAACTTTGGTTCTCGAAGGAGACGGATGTGGAGCCTCATGAACAGAGCGAGCCGTCTTCGCAGTTGCCGCGGCGTGCCACAACGACGAAGCACGATTTTTACAACCTTCGGATGCCCGACAAGGGACCTATTGCAACCAAACTCTTGTATCAAAAGTGGGTATTTCCGTTCCTTATTCTCGCCGCCGAGCCGGAGGCAGAGGATAATGACACAAGCGCGGGGAGACTGCACCAGGAGACGATAGAGAAGGCGTCGCAACTGCTGTTGTCTCAAGAGGGGCTGCGCCAGGACGCCGAGGAGACAACCGAGTGGGGAGCTGGGCCCCTCGGCTGGATTTTGTCTCATCGCAGCAACCACTGGAGCGTCTCGGCCTGTTATATGGAGGGCAATGACACAGACGACTGCTGCATCGTAAGTCAGGGTTCCTTATATATATGTGCGTATGGCTGGTACAATGCTGAAACGCCGCCCGGCAGCACATACTTCCACTCTGGAGCGGCAGCATTGATTCGCCAAGCCGCGCACTCCAAATTCTGCTCATCATCGACTACATTGTGGACTGGGCACGCGAAATCTACCGCAAAGCCATCCTAAGTAGCCTCGCGAAGGCGTCGGAGAGCAAGGCTAAGCCGGTGCTTCACCAGATCCGGACCTCAAGGAGGTTCAACCAGGCCAATCCTGCCGTCAAGAAAGGCCCAAAGACTCCGCCCAAGGACCCCCTAAGGAATTACGAAACCCAGTACGGAGTGGTTCGGGATGCTCGCCACGTCCGATCTCTATTCGTGGCCCTCCACGTGACCGAGGATAACTTTAGTACGCTCATGGCCCCCTTGTCCGTCGACGCGCGGAAGACACTGGCTGGCTCCATCCTCAAATGCCTGACTGAGGCCTGGCGCGTGACGCGGGAAGATCTTGACGCCATGGAGGAGATGTGGACGAACAAGAGCCGCGGGGACGCCGAACTGTACCCCAAGGACAAGATCTTCCTCGTAGTCACAACAGTCACAGCCTATCTGACGCCGTCGTGGGAGCCAACGCGTGAACTGGGCTACCTCGCAGTGGCCGAGTCTCTCTTCGACCGCCTCCTCGAGGAGGCGGGCCTCCAGCGCCATCCTGGGCGGGCCTCAGTCGACTTTCCCAAGGTCATGAGCGGCTCGGTGTCATGCTGGTACAGCATGCTCAAGCAATGCAACGCCCAAGACACGCTCAAGGCGTGCGCCGCGCGGGTCTGTCGCCACAGCGGCATCGAACCCATGCTAAGTGGCGAGGCTGGGGAGAACTCTCCCAACTGGCGCATGGTCTTGTCTGAGATGAAGGCCGAGGGCATGCGGCACCGACTCGACGTCGTCATCAAGCCCGCGCCGGCCTCCAAGGCGCGCAATATCGTCTTTGATTTGCTTATGGGGCAGATGGCCCAGGTGTCGTCGTCGCTGTTCCGCATATCGTCGCTGCTCGAGGAGCTCCCGCGGCCGGGAGAGCCCAGGGACTACCCCGAACCGCCCGGGGGAGACGACTGCTTGTGGGGCTTTCCGCCTGGGCTGCCGGACTTTGAGGAGAAAAATGTCGTGCTTGCCACGGCGGCCGACTCGCGCAGGGGCAGGGGCGACCGGGACGAGGAGCTCTGCATCTTTGTCATGGACCCGACAGTTTTGGAGCTGGGGCTGCCGCTCGCCACGCTCCTGGAGACGCATCCAGACTGGCATCTGCGGGTCAAGAGGTTCCACCGGAAGCACGGCTGGGGGGCCAGAGACGGAAACTTGAGCGACTTCATTTGCCGCGACCGTTCCATGGAGCCTAAGCTAGCCGAGTATCGCAAGCATCTCGGGGCCAGTACCGCGGAGGGCCAGCAGTCACCCGGCGGCAGGCACCCGAGCTCGCCTAGAGGGGAGGAGTTCTGGGCGGGCAAGAGATATGCCAGCGGGATGAACGTTTTCTCTAACGAAGGCATCGGGTTTAATTTCATGGATGCGCTCAACACGGTCAAGGTCATGCGGCCGGGCAAACGGCTCAGTTCTATTGTCTGGCGGAATCCACCAAAGGACGCCGAGACAGCGATCAGAATACCTATCAATCGGGATTCCAACGGAAATCCAACCCCCCCGTCTGTCCGTGCAAGGGGGAGCACGACAAGCGGACAGCAGCATGCTTCTCCAGGCGACGATTGTACCAATACGTCACCGCCGCCGGTCATCTACGTAACGGATACATCGCCGGAGGATCAGGCTGGAGGCGCATCAACGTCAGAAGCGGAGGTTCCAAGGAACACTAGGCAGGTCATCGAGATCGATTCCGACTCGGCCGGTGCCGACCCAGGGCCTTCCAAGGGCAAGCGCCCGCTTTGGGATGGACTGCCTGAGCACGAGCCGTCAGCATTGCCCGGCAAGCGGCCACGGCTCTCTACTCCGAAGCAGCAGCAAGTTCTCAGGGATGCCCTGAGCGATGTAGAATTCGACATGTTCATGCAAGCTGGCGTGTTTACCTAGTTTCTTTGTAGTCTTAGTGCCAAGAGACATAACCAGCATTTAGGCAAAATTTAGATGATATACCAGAGATGCAGGCACAGGTAGTATATTGAGCCTCGGAACACTCAAAGAGAGAACACTCCTGTCAGGATCGTGAGGTTGCTTACAGAGCGAAAGGGTCTAGGATCTGCCTTTGGCTAGGAGCCAGTAGTCGGTTGGATTTGACTAGAATTAAACTCTAGCCTTCTCTACTCTCCTAGCTCTTCTAACCTCTTGTATTATCAAATATAACGGCAGGGTTAGACCTTCAAGTATGTCTTATGGGTAGTTTCTGCTAGCTTTGTTTTAGTGTGAGTATTATTATAAGTAGAGCGTACATAAATACCAAGACTAGTTGAGGTTAGTATCTAATAATAATGCTGCCCAGAGGAACTGAAATTGAGACACGAACGTATGCCTAGAGGAACTGAAAGTTAGCTGCAATATCGGAGCAACTAGTACAGAAGAACTGGAGGTGGCTGACAGCCAGAACATTTCATGCTGTACGTGTTCGTCATACAAAATCTGATTTTCGTATGAGGGAATTCTCTTTAAGTTAAGCTAGTTTGCTCCCCACATTCTCCACCTAGATTGTTCGAGTGCTAATATCCTCATAAACCGGGCAAAGGGAGGCTTTTATGAAAGGACCTGTTGAGTCCTACGCGGCTTTCTTAGGTGCCTGAAAAGACACGTCACTTCATGTAAAGGGAAAAGCAAAAGAAAATCAAAAAGAGTTAATCAAAGAGGCCGAACAAAACTTGGCCAAAAAATAGATTTCGACCGGTCGAGTCTCAAGTCCCTCTAAATCTAACGATACCGCCTAGTTTTTTAGCCCTTTTACTATTCTAAAAGAAAAGAGCAAGCAAATGGAGAGCTGAGGAGGTGAGCCTAAAGGGTCACTTGCAGAGGAGTAAACGTATGGCTCGGTGATCAGTCATATCCGGCTTGAAACTTGGTGACCCAGAGGTATCCCGCCGTTGTTCTTTTGGCGCTAATCTGGCAGTCGGAGCATTGACGTAATGCTAGATACATATACAATATCAATAGCCATTTTCTATAAAAAAGGGGAGAAGAAAGACACGATAGGGTGAGAGGAGGATGCTGAAATCGTACGGAATGTAAAAGTCGGCATTCCTGCCCCTATTTCTTCAAGGAAGACCAAAACACACATTGTTGGCTATCCTGTGACGCCTGTTTGTATTAACGCCTGAAAATAAGCCGGGCGGCAATCTCGCCGACGCTTGCATCGGCTAGGTCATCGATCGCGCTCTAGATCTCGCGAAGTCGCACCATACATAGTGCAGCTGAAATAAACGGATATCCTGTGTGTGTATCCCAATCCGGAGATGCATGATCCGCCATGTACGTCATTGGCTGCCGTGAACTTGGCTTGTATGAGATGGGGATTCTGCCTGGTTCTGCCTGGCGACCCCGCGTCGCTCTAGGCAGTCATGTGAAGTGGCGTTTGTTCGCGACACTGCCAGTTCTCGTCTTATCGCGTTCGACGCGCCCGACCTCTCAGCGCCAGGCTATTGGTGACTTTCGGCTTCCCCTTTGGGTTCTAGTGCTTCATATCACCCAGTCGCGGACTAAATGGATAGCAAATACGATGAATACGAGAGAGAGTGAACATGAGCTGCGACCTCCTATATATTTGTAGTTGAACACAACCGCTCTAGGTCTGCTTGCAGTGCTCTTCCCATCACACCATTAGCAAAGTGCAGCATTTTGACTACTTTCTACCCCCTTTACCTATTTTCTCTCTATCAAATTGACAAGAGACTATTGAACATGTCTGGAACCGTGAGTTTGCCGCTGCTCTTTGGCATATACTCTGGACTTGCTGCGCGGAGCACTAACAGGTCCTCACGCAGGTTGTGAGCTACGATGAGTGGCAGGCGGCGCGTAAGGCCCTTGCCCAAAAGGAAGACCTACTTCGGCTGGAAACCAAGAAAATAAACGAGCAGATCCGCGGCATGCCCATGGTCAAAATAGATAAGAACTACACATTTGAAGGTCCCGGAGGGGAAAAGCTCGGACTCAAGGACCTGTTCGATGGAAAGAGCCAGCTCATTGTGTACCACTTCATGTTTGAGCCTTCTTGGGAGAACGGTTGTCCCGGCTGTTCCTTCCTGCTGGACCAGGTGCCCGAAGTTCGCCACCTCGGGGTCAAGGATGTCACGTTGTGCGCCGTGTCGCCCGCGCCACAGGAAAAGATCCAGCCCTACAAGAAGAAAGCCGGTTGGGCCATCCCCTGGTACTCAACCAGTGGCAGTGACTTCGGCAAGGACATTGGTCAGTCCGGCATTGAGCCTTGCCTGACCATCTTTGCTCTGAGAGACGGAGACGTCTTTATGACATACTCTCTTCATCAGAACCTGGAGAAGGTGCTTTTGACCTTTACCTATCTGGACATGGTGCCTCTAGGACGGCAGATCGGGGACGATTGGGCCAACGACTTCAAGCGGGGCTACGAGTACGACGAAGAGTTGGCGCATGCTTGAAAAAATGCCCGCGGGTCAAAGGCATGGTGTGCTTTGTAACCAGAGGATTGCTCTATCTACATTCAAAGATTCGAAAGTCATGAAATTAGCCATTGCAGCTCAAGCCCCCGCTTTCGTAAAGAATCATGGGTTTATATACTTGACTGCAAGGGCTATCATCTCCGCCCTGTTGCTCACAGTTCCCCAGTTAGCTCGTAGGTAATGCACCGCCCCGTACATCCCGGTGAGCGTTTTACTGATAGGAGGGCTAGGGTAGACTAATTTAGCGCTGAGAGAGATGTTTGGGGGGTGATGAATTGCTAATTCTAGCACAGGCAGCCTACTAAGGCAGGATTTATAAGGTAGCAACGAGTTATAGGGGTGTTCTAGCAATATTTTCGACGAGAGGCTAAACCTTGGCAGCGGTTGGCCAGGCGTTGAGAAGCCAGGCACCATGATACCTGGCCACCTAGTAGACTCACCACACTTGTGATATGCGGCATCCAGAGTTAATATCTTGATGGCTTTGTATTGTAGCATCTAGGACTGTAGCTGGCAGAGTCTGTTTTTCGTATTTATCAGGCTCGTGAAATGGAAACACAGTCTCTTGTTTGTTCAGAAATAGAACTTAGACCTTTATCATCCGGAACGCTCTTCGCGCACGAACAGTTTATAACTTCAAGGCAAAGGCGCGCTTCTATGACCCCGTCGGCGCAACGCGACGTGTCTGTTGCGTTTGAATCCTGTTTTTCTTCCAATAACTTAATTACTTCTACCCCCCCCCTACGCGGTCGAACCAGCGTACACCAATATTTTATACAAATTACCATGGCAAATCTTAAACCTTTGGAGTTACACTACACATGGCTAGTCACTACCTAAACCAAGACATCTTGGAAACCGTGGCTAGATCGCGCTGCGATCAGTATCGACTACACGTCTTTTGTACCGCATCCTAGAATATTAAATAGTGAAGGTGTCTTCATTTGGCCTCTATATGTAATAGGCAACTAAGAGGCAGAGAGATTGCCTACTTAATATGCTTGTGAAAGAAATATTTCTGCAGATCCTTTTCCCGTAACTCGCCCCCAATTTACCATAGCTCCCATAATACCGCCATATTTATCCCACCGACTATTCCCGAGTCAAGACTCTTTAATGATCTTTGACCTGGCATCTATAAGTCTTCCATGTGCTCATATTCGTAAAGCATGTCTTTTGAGGGTAGTATGATGTGGCGACCAGCTGTCCCCCCAGCGTCCCGCATCCTCCATCGTTGTAAAAGTTGCAAAAACAGCTGCTCTCCCAGGTGTACTTTGACCCGTCTGGTTTCCAACAGGCCGCAACATTCGCAGATTTCGTGCTGCTTGGTGCGCCAAAGACGCCGCATTCGCCGACTTCTCCAGGATACCCGACGTATATCGGCGAGTGGCGGTACATGCCGACGTTTGCGAACGCGGCATCGGAACAGGTTGAATCCTTGTGGAAGTCTACCTGGATGGCATAGCCTGCCGTGAGATGGAAGAGCGAAAAAATCGCTGCTAGCGAAGATATTGATGTCGGAAATAACATGATTGCTTGGTGATTGATTATTATAATGGCTTAAGAAGTGGTGCGATGGTGTTCAGGCCTAATGCTCTTGACAAGCGAGTCTCTCTATATTTATATGTCTGTGTTAATTACAGTGGTCTGTTTCCGGAGAATCTTTGTTTACAAGCCGCAGAAAAGCTGTTGGTTCCCAAATAGGTATTAAAATGCGTTACGTTGCGAAGTCGCAGGGATATATTTCCCTTCTCGATTCAGCCAAAGTACTAAATTCTCACCGGAGGCATTCAATGGACTGATACCAAACAGCGTGGAAGTCCCCCTGCTGGAGTTGAATAGGTTCGAATCTGCTGGTGCCTTACTCGTAATATCAAGCACCACCCTAGCCTACTGGATTGAGTTCTGTTTCAGACACGGAAGATAAAGTTAGCCATACAGATATCATATCTACAGAGAAATACGCAACCAAAGAGAGTATGCAGCAATGGTGTGCTCTGAAAGTTTCGCCTGAGTTCTGAGTTTGTAAGATATGATCGCATTTTGTATTATGCTGACGTGTTCAATCATTAACCCTCAAACTTCAGCTCTCATTTTAATTGACACAGCCATCCATGACAAGGGTGCACAAGCGGGAAGGCACGCTTTTGGAAAGAGCGTTCTGCGACTTGACTATGCCCTTTGAGGGAAAAAAAGGCCGAAAGTAAATACGAGGGTACTATTTATAAACCGCAGATTGCTTATTCTGAAGAGAATATTGGGAAAGCCTCAAGCTAGCTGGATGAAGATCTTAGAGGCCGTGCAAAATTGTAGATTCAAGACAGGCTCCCACCACGTCTTCCTATCACAGCCGACGGGTAGCCCAAGGGGCAATTCTTCACTATTCGCAGTCTGTGCTAACATATAACGGCAACCGCAGTGCCTTCAAGCCGAATAGTTGCCATTTAGTCACAGATCGGCATTTTATAGACCTCATGGATCTTATCCACTAGACTGCTGTCTTTGAAAAAACATGGATAGTGGCAATAGAGGAAATAGCAAATATGATGCTATGCTTCGTAAACCTGTCTTGGTTCAGATTTCTGCCGGTGCGATGCCTCAAGCGATGCCTCATGCCAGTTACAGAGACCACAACGGAGAACAAGACAGCTGCGGGTAAAGTTATGCGGTGGAATGGTATAGCTCTTTAGTGGACTAGGTTGATTTGAACGATGGCAATAATATCTCTTGTAGAGTGCTCGCCGGGAGCGAGCATGATGTCGTTTCTATATACTTCAAACAATAGCACTGGAGGTTGGTTGATAAAACTACACAACTATAAGGCTGATAGTATATATGAAAGTCACCGCCGGTTTAGCCTGAAGCCGTTTCTAAATATTTAAGGCAAGAGGTTTAACCTCGCCTTAGGGCCGAAGCTTCTAGAATGGCCAATGGTCATTGACGCCTAGTGAGGATGGGTTTTGGAACTCCTCTGCAATCTATAAGGGCATCTAGAGTGAGATGTTCCATTAGTAACTAGGTATTCCAGGGTTCCTTTGCAACACATCCAAGAAACGAAAGAGTGGGAGACGAACATGTTACCATGTGAATCTGAGCCCTAGCTCTGCTACCGACTAACGATAGTGCACGTGGCGTCATCTTTTTTCTTTTTCCGTAACCGTAGCCCCGTTATCGTCCACCAGCGTCACTTGAGATGTATTAGTCGTGGGCTGTGGCTTTCTGTTCTGCTCCGGTCGACTGGGTGGGATGTAAAATGGGCCGTCAATACACATGGCTGACTGTCTGAGGCAGTTTGCTAACATGCTCGTTTTACAGGCTCTGTGGGGACTGCGCTGCTTCTGTGGATAGGAGAGGGGCTGGGAAGAGGCAGAGATGGATTGGGCGGGCTGGGCCGGTTCGTATAAGCAAGGCATGCTGGCAACGTGTAATCGAGGCGAAATTGAAACGACGGGGACGGGTCTAGACAAAGGCAAGTGACAGCATTGATACTTGTCAATATTACAAGTGTACTTCTCTCGACTCTGAGACGGGGCCGAGATGCTACGACTATATATAGCTACTTATACTAAACGCACCCCGGGATCCTGGGGAGCTTTCATCACTTGTACGCACTCCAACGCGCTTCGGACCGAGTCCTTGGCTGGGTAACAGAGCTCGGGGCTCGGGGCTCGGAGTGATTCGAGATTGGACACCCGCGATTGGATGGAGCTATGCCTAGAGGCATTCCGAGCACCCCCTAGCGATCACAGTTCCCTCCGAGGCGCCTTTATGACACCATGTAAACCGTGAGTGCTCGGCCCGGCGTTCGCAGCGAATGAAAAGAGGCGTTTAGCTTCGGGAGCGGGTCTCGGCTTCGGAAGTGGAGCCACATATTGATCTGAAGCCGAAGCCGAAGCGAAGACGCAGAATCACCTCCCTGCAATGCCCATCGTGTTCCTCTCAGCACCGAATTCTTGGCTTCTGCGATTACCCACAACTTCGGCTCACGCCCTCGGAGTCAAAAGGTTGGCTAGTGGCATCATGGATCGCCCAAGGCCACCGCCGCTGCTCTACCGAAGGAATGGCCGGCCACAGGCTTGTGAGCCGTGTCGCAAGCGCAAAGTAGGCTGCGACCACGCACAGCCCGTCTGCAGCAGATGTGAAAAAAGCGGGAAGCTAGAGAAATGCAAGTATGAATTAGAGGAGCAGCCGCCTCGGAGACGCTCGCGCGCAGTTTCGGCCGCCAGATCGGTCCAGGCGACAGCCACTGAGGCCGTGATCTCACCCAGCACCGGCATCACGGTTCAGCCGGACAACTATGGCTCCCCGGGCTCGGAGACGAGCTTCAAGGCACGACAAAACGCCGCCGTAGCAACAGGATATCTTGGCTTCAGCTCTTTTGGCAGCACACTCGATGAAGCTCGCTCCAGTCTCTCCCTTCTACGTCCGCAAACGATTAAACTTTCTCCACGCGACGAGACCAGTCACTGCCCCGTCGCCACCGCCGATCCGCTATGCTCTTTATCGGACGCAACTCTCAAGACCTGCACCTTAGTCTTGCTGAATGTTCCGGAGCGAGAGGAAGGAGAATTGCTCTTCGATTCCTACAGCGCCCACTGCGACGGCTGGAGCAGATTTGCAGCGCGCCGCATCCTTGCATCTCTGTACGATAGCTTTGGCCAGTACTTTGGGGCGAATCGCGACGAGCGTCAGTTACTGGAATTGGCCCGGATAATTTGGAGCAATAACGGCAAACCCTTTTCCGAGGAAATATCCGACCCTGTGTTGTGGATAGACCAGTTCTCCGGGCCGAATCTCAGGTGGGAGACGCTGGGCGTCCTTTTTGCCTACTGGGAAAAGAACTCCAGGTCTGACAAGGGGAAACGGCAGGGTGCAGCATACGCAACTAGCGCTGCAAATAGGGAAGTCAAATACCGTACGGCCCTTGGGTATTCCTTGGAGCTAGCAAAAGCTGCTTCGAAAGTTAGCAATTCTGTGATACTATTCGTAACTTGCAAGCGCGCAATTTGCGAGTCTCACTTTGCCGGAGATGCATGTAAGTGTCTCCCTCCCCTTATTTCGTACTCCCATGTCTGTTGAGGGTTCATCTTTCTGGTGTCCTTTTTCGACTTCAGATGTCATCTACCATTCTATGGCCTCTGTTGAGTACGAGCTTACTTCTTGTTCTTCTAGCCTTTTCCTGTTGGCACTATCACGCGGAAGCCGTGGCGCTCCTGACCTTTCTTGGACTGCACGCGGATTCTAGCACCAAGCCCTATACACCGTCTCTAGCCTCTGAAATTCGACGCAGAGTTTTCGCATACATCTTTGGCGCGGACAAAGCCCTGGCGTCCTTCACGGGCCGACCGCCACTTCTTAGCCGTAGATTTACATCCACCCCAGCACCGCTAGACCTGCGAGACGAAGACTTATTCTCCGACGAAGCCACCATTGCCATGCGAGCGAAAAGCTTAGATAAAAATGGTTGGCATACTGAAGGTGGTCTGCATCCTGCTACCACTTTGCGTATGCGGCTATTGATCTCGAGGATCAGGGATGACCTCTTCGAGTTTTCCGTAGGCAATAACGCGACCAACGCCGTCGAGACGCTACTGTAAGCCCCCCTTATCACCTACCACAGTTTGGTCACTAACTACTCCCCTAGAGAGATAAAAGCCCGGCAGCTGCGATACATGGCAGAGCTACCGGCTGGGTTAGCCCTGCAACCCACGAATCTAAGAGACCCAGATATAAATTGGGAGACACTGGTTGGTAGAATCGTGTCACATCTGGACCATCTCATCAACTTGCTATTAATTGAGAGATTTCTATCCCGCCACGGGTATGATAGCAACAGCGATCTCTTGTCCGTTAGCTTCGAAATGCTGTCGACCACGCTATGGATGTGGACGCATCGGGATAATCTTCCCTCGGTCCATATGTGTGGCTCCTTTTTAGTACGAATGCCCATTCTACTATTTCCTAACCCCGTATTCTTCAAGCCCACTTGAGTTAACAAATCTATGCAGGCCACAGCTTACGCAGCTCCGGGAAGCGGTGTTCTTTGCCTGGAGCTCCTCAAGCCGACTCTCAACAACAGCCACCCCACGAACCCGAAGATCACACGCTCTAGTATTATCCAACAGCTAAGCATATTTGTTTCTTTCCTCGACTGTATCAGCCCAGCCGCACCAAACAGCGATCTGTGCGCCGATTGCAAGACGGTGGTGCAGCACGTGCTAGACCAGACCCTTAACCCTGTACCAGGCAGTGATACCATACCAGGCTCCATGGACTGGGACTTCTCCGGGCAGATAGACTTCAACTTTGACCTACTGGATACCTTCGACTGGCTAAGGCCAGACTTTGCGTCAAATTAACTGTCGGAATGATGGCGTTCTGAAACTATCCCATGATGGTAGTAAGCCGTTGTTTAGACGCTACATCAACCCAATCGGTGTCCAGCTTCCCACTGTCCAATTCTGACCATATGGCCTGAACGAGATCGACTAAATTTCTCACCTTGCGCAATGGCAAGACGATTGCGTACGCTTGCAGGCGGGCGGTGATAAACTTGCGCGCCTGGCCAATTTTGATCGCAAAGCCATCAAGCTGGACTTCGCTGGGTGCGTTGGTGTATCGCAGCTCCGCGGCAGCCGCAACCAGCAGCCAAGGCTGGGCACACCGAGTTCTGGACTCAAAAGGAATTCTCTTCAGATAGCTCAAGACATGCCGAGCCAGTTCCGTGAGCCACTTTCTCGTCTCGTCCTGCGTGGGTCGTCTTAGCGCTTCCTGGGGCCTCAGGAGTCCGACGTGGCCTGATCATGGACGATAGCGGCTCTGAAGCAGGTCTGGAAAGACGCAGTAGATCTGAAGCAACCCTGTGCATCGATAGGCCTCGTCGATCTCGCAATAGTCTGAGATGGACGTCGTAGGATCCCCCGTATCCAAGACGCATCCTGGATCCTCGTGGTAGTAATCTAACAGCTTCTGCTCGAGATGGCGTGCCCGGGCGGTGGTTCATATACCCAATGCTAGTCTCATGGGCGTTACAGGTATTAAAACCTACCGTTATGGAATGCGAAGTTGTCGTCCTCGCCATTCTAGTACCGGAACCCAATATATCCTCGGTCGTCTGTGGCCCCCCCGGCCCCCCCACAGTTGTCGATTATACCGAAAAGTATAAGCCAACCATCGCTATCCCCTTGATGATGCCAAGGGTGAATTCCACTGGCACTGGTTAGCACGCAGGCATCATGACCGGGTTGCCTCGTTCACCTTCGCCATAGCCCCTGACGCCAAAGATCTGAATCGGGGCCAATGCCACTATGAAAACAGCAACCCAGATGCCGATATAGTACTCTTACCAGTAGCTGATTGTGATGCCCGCGGCGGTAATCTCTAAAGGCATCAGGAGCATCCATCCCAGAGCATATTGCCATCCGACAGCGAGGCCCCTGCGAAAGCGATGTTAGTTAGGTCAGAAGCCGCTTGGATGACGGGAACACCGCTCACCACGCCGGATCTAGAAAACGAACGGTGTAAAGATAAAACGCGCCGTTAACTGGATACATGACTGCCATTTCCCCCAGTGCCAGCACAGTACATAATACTGCTTCATTATCATAGAGTAAGCCCCCATATCTAGGGGATTTTCCCAAGATGTGCCGATGTAGAGACCGGGCCCTCGGTAGGTAGCAAGCTTCGAGTATACGAAGACGACGGCCTGATACCTGATGTAGATTCAAAGCGGCGAGGATTAAGCAAGAAAGGCTTGAGTTGCATGCCATGCTTGATACATTCGTCCCATCATCGACTAAAGCGACCCACAGCATCAGAGACGCGAGTCCATGAATGGCAATCCGATTTTCACCAAATAAGGCATGGCTGGCCTCGTTACTATCTAAACTTGCGGGCACGTGGAAGATTCCACTTCCAAGCCCCTTGGCCTTGCTCTCCGCCAATTAGGTAGCTGGCAAGCTCATTCTTGCGATTTGCGAACAGGTCTAGATCCGAGGAGCTGCTCCACAAGCCATGGGTCTCGCTTCCGTCAGCAGTGCGGAGAGTCCAATCAAAGCAAGACAATCTCCGGCTTTTACTGATAACCCGGAAAAAATGTGGAGAGGAACGCCTTTCTGAAAGTGGCAGGTTGATCCCGTCGTACACCCTAGCATGGACACGCACGATCAAACCACCATCATCGTGCTACAGTCGTATGCGGCGGCTCGCAGATAAGAGTTCCAGGCTTGACGTAGACTCTCACGGTGTGACGCCAGGCAGTCTCAGGATCAGCGTTGATATCGCTTGCATCAAAACTTGTGTTTTGCTGCTCTGCTAGTTCTTCTCATTCCCGGCAATCGATGGCATGGCAGTCCCCCGCGCTTCGTCGTCTTCCTCGTCCTTTTGGCACTCTGCAATTGCAGACCTGGCAAACCATCGAACAACTGAAACCCTTCCACCAGAGACCGATATAGTCATTATTGGCTCGGGTTTCTCAGGCGCATCCACCGCTTATTACCTCCTGGCAGGCGACGGTCGCAGGAATCCGCCCTCGGTATGCATCCTGGAAGCTCGCCAAGCATGTTCCGGGGCAACGGGCCGGAATGGCGGCCATCTCAAACCGGATGCCTACTACTCGGCCATGGAATACGAGGAGAGGTTCGGAACAGAAGTTGCGGAGGACATGACGGCATTTGAGAACCAACAGGTCTGGGATGTGAAGGAGCTGGTGGAGAAGGAAAACATCGACTGCGATTTCCAACTGACGAGAGCCATCGATGTGTTCACCGACAAAGGATTCGCGGAATCGACAATCAAGAAATTCAAGGAGATGAAGGCCCGCGGTTTCAAGTTTCCCAAAGGGCTGCACCTCATCTCGGACCCCAAAAGTGCTGAACATGTCTCTGGGGTGAAAGGAGCCCTCGCTGCGTTCACCTTCACTGCTGGCTCTCTTTGGCCGTACAAGTTGGTTTCGCACCTCCTACGACGAAGTATCGAGTGTGGTGTCAACTTGCAGACCAACACGCCTGTGGAGGAGGTTCTTCGCAACGGGGCGGACAACAACGGACGGGGCTGGGTCGTCAGGACGAGCCGTGGGGATATCTGCGCTAAGAACGTGATTGTTGCATCCAATGCTTATACTGCTGCGCTCTTTCCGCAATTCCGGGACAAAATAGTACCGGTCAAGGGCGTTGCGTGTCGCATAGCTGTGCCCGAGGGATCAGGCAACAGAGCGCCGCACCTAAACAACACTTATGCCATCAGATATGGGCCACAACATTTCGATTATCTAATCTCTAGGGCAGACGGCAGCATTGTCGTTGGCGGTGCGGATCGAGTGGCTACCTCGGAGCTGTCACACTGGTACAAGAATGTTGACGATTCAAGTCTCATTCCGGGAACTGAGGACTTTTTTACGGGCTACATGCAGAGACTGTTTCATGGCTGGGAAAAGTCCCAGGCTCGAATTTCCCATATCTGGTCAGGTGTTATGGCCTTCTCAAGTGACAGTATGCCATGGGTTGGAGAAGTACCGGGCCAAAAGGGTATCTTTGTCACTGCCGGTTTTGGTGGCCACGGTATGCCCCGAATTCTCGGCTGTTCTAAGGCCCTGGCAGAGCTGGTGCTGGCCAGAGGGGACAAGTCAAAGATACAGACTCGTCTCCCCACACCGTATTATATCACCACCCAGAGGCTAGAAAGCAGGGAGAACATCGTCGCAGCGTACGCAGGGAAAGAAACCTTACCCACGCCAAAGCTATGAGGGTAAGAAAAGGAGGAGCGTTGTGCTGGCTAAGGAGACCAGCATGCCACCATGCTAGTATATACTTGTTTGGCCAGAAGAATGCCTTATCTTCTACTCCTTACGCATCCCACATGATAGCTTATTCATTTGGTGATCGTGCGAGGCCCCTCCCTCCCGGAAGTAGGTGGCTCAAGGGCGGAGGTCAGAGCTCGAGACTATACTCTTGATTATGTAGGGTTTATATCGGCACGCCATGATGCATTCTTGGTAAGGCTTTCCATTTTTCCAGGCGTCTATGGTGGCAAGGATATGTTGATTCCTCTCGCAGAGCTCAGCTAGTTTGAAAAGCAACATGCCGCACTTCACGGGCTTCAAGTTTTTCCAAGACGGAGCGTGTAAAGCCTTTCGTGCGGCCTCGACTGCTAAATCAACGTCTTGGGGGCCGGCTAGCGCCACCCTTGCAATGACAAACTCATCGAAAGGGTTGACGGTCTCTAATGTCTCCCCAGACTTTGCGGCAACGAATTAGTTGTTGATGAAAAGACCCGTGGGCCGGCCATAGCTCAGCTTATCAGGAGCAGTGAGTTGAATTTCTTCGGCCATTTTCACGGCCCAGACAGTTCTGGGGAGAGATAAAACTGTTTAAGCGCCGTATGTGTCAGCACAATCCAAATGACTTCCCACTCCTCCTACCAAGAGGCGGACGAAAGGTTTTGCGTTATATTTTTACGGAGTAGAGGGTGGGTGTGGGTATATAGCCGGCATAATGATCTTGCAATGCCGCAGTGCCGAGTGTCGCTTGCTAGATTGAGAAATTGTAAACGACAGGATACACCTACTCAATTCACACTAAGCCCCAGATAGGGCCGCCAAACCAAATTAGGCATTTATTTACCTTAGGAAGTCAAGAGAACCTCACAGCATCACAAAAGAGCCAAGTTTACGCAATCTTTTGCGGCCAAGTATGGGGAGCAAATTAGATTGGAGGAGTAAGGAAGCGGCCCAAGAGGTCCAAAATTTAATAAGAACAATAAACATACAACACCGGGTATTCGCTGGTCCTCACTGACCTAAACACTAATCCGGCTCTCCCATGGATTTTTGGGCAGAATCAAAAAGGTAGAAAAGCAGGTTGGATCCTGACGTCGGCTCTTTTTGTATATCGGCTGGAGCGAAAAATATAGCACACGTGCAAATTTGTGCCGCAGCTGTTGCAGAGGCTATTTAAGAGAGGGAGAGAGGGATTGAGGCAGCGCGGCTAATTGCAATCTCTCAGACGATGAGATTAAACGATTGTTTCGGGAAAAGGTTTTTGTTCGTAAATTTAGTCAAGAATGCGTCCTACATTGCAAGCTCACACAAGAGCAACAACGGAGACAACAAAGAAACACAAACGTCACGTATTCCGTAACTCGAGCCGTTCCAAGACTATAATTTGGGGCCGTATTAGCCGCATGGACTTCTAATCGAATGATCGAGGCTATAGGGAGATAGCAGCCTGGGAAAATAAGTCCTCTGAGAAGGTTCAAATGTTATAGGATACTTCTTACTTGAGAATAATAAACAGTATTGAGTAGCCTACCTTGGGAACTTGGACAATCATGCGTATCGCGGTTCTTTATGGGCTGGTACGACTGTACATGATATTGGATTCCTTAGTCGAGCTAAGGAACTTGAGAGCTACTGCATATGTGACCGTGAATTGGTCTAATTAAGGTACTTACACAGCACATGTTCTACTGAGAGGCGATATATCATTTCTAGCGACACCGTAGGTATAATATTCAAGAAATGACCACAAAGCTTTGGAAAAGTATATCTTTACGAGGTGGGGCTTTCAAGGCTATCGTGAACTACAAGTTTACGCGCCAAGCTCACGGCTTGGTCTCGAACGAGAACTACGTTACAGAAATGGGTTTCAAGGTCTCATACCACTCCCTAACTCAGTCTATGTGCCAAAGCTGCTCTTCTCCATATAGGACACCTTCTATTCCACCGGCCTGGGCCAACTTGTCAGCGAAGCGCACAAAACTTTGGCGGATATCCTCATCCGTTCGAGAAACGTGATGCCTCAGTTCTTCCTGATAGACTGCTTCCATCAGGCCTGTCGTCGATTTCAGCATCTTGTCCGCTACGCGCCGTAGCAAACGTTCTACCATCTCGTCGTCGGCAAATATCTCTTCGAAGGAACTGTTAGCTCGCTCGGCGGCTTCTAGTTCTATTGCGTTGCGGAGAAGTCTCAAACATTCCTGCGCTGCTGTCATGATGGTACATGCAGACGGATGAAGTTGACTGACAAAGACTTGGTGAATAATCTGTGCTTTTATCGGGTCGGTTATTTCGTTGTCTATATGGGCCTTGGTGTCTTGCATATTTGCAAATATTGCAGGGCCGGTTCTATCCGCGTCCCGAATGATCAAGGCAATCGAGCTGTCCCGTATCGCGTCACGTATATCTTCGTGGTGACCTTTATCAAGCTCACCATCCGTAGTCTTCTCTTCAAAGTCTAGACTCACAGCAGTAAGCATGTACCATGTGTTGCCATCAAACGGAATGCGCGCCAGCAGGTTGTTTTGAAGTCTCCGTTGTCGCCTCCGCTCTATGGCCGGCTCGTCGGCCGACGTTGGTTTCGCCAAAAGATAACGCCCGTATAATTCATCCAGCCCAGACAGACGCAGTCTCGCGCCCGGGAAGCGTACTCGCAGACCCCACTGGGTAATCTGTGCAGGGTCTTGGTCGGCCCCGGACAAGAATAGGCCCCCGTATCGCGAGTGTTGCACCAAGGTTCGTGGTGCCCACCGGAAGCCTGGGACAGCCGTGATTCGAGGGACACGGGAGAAAATCACGTCAGCAGAGATGCCGCCGCTGTGAGAGGCAACCACACGCCACCACTCTGCCATTCCATGCTCTGGGGAGTCTCCATGCACTAGCGTGTGTGTATGGTTAACTCCTAGGCCGAGTTCCAAAAGCATCCCGAGCAAAATGCTTTCATCTGACGGGTTAGACAGATTTCGGTACTTGATGGCTTGAACCAGGAATTTGAGTGTGAAGAAGGGAACGACGTCGTCCCCAAATTTCTTCTCGATGGCACTCTTGTTGGTGCGCCATTGGGAGAGATTGAGGTGACCAAACTTGCCGATAAAGTCGAAGGCCAAGGCTGCCTCCCTTGGTGATGGCTTTCGCAGAAGCAGTTTGATAAAGCTCTGCATTGAGAGGAGCCCATCTCTAAAGGCGAAGCAAAGACGGCTGTCCGTCGTGACGTTCGGATGATGTATTCCAGCCAAGACGCCCTCTTGCAAAGTCCACATCCGACACATCCACGATGACAAGAACACCGTAGCAACGACGTCGACCACGTAAGCCTGCACAGGGTCGTCCATGGCCTTCTGGAGGCTCATTGCCTGCAAGGTGCGGCTCATGACGAGGACAGCGTGGGCGTTCGAGTAAATGTCGCGCATCATAGACAAACAGAGATTTTTTCCGTATCCCGGCGTGGCAGGGCAGCACATAGTGTCGATCCAAATGTTTACGTGCTTAGATTTGGTGCCGCGATGTATCGTCATACCACCTTCGCTCTCGGTGTTGCCCGAGCGGTCTCCGTCTTCAAGTGCCATGGCATCGTATGCCATACGAGCCCAGTATTGCGCGCGACCGAGCTGGCAGAGGTGAAGACCATTTACCTCCTGGTTACCCATCCCGTCCGCCCAAACATGGGACAAAGCCACGTAGTGGTTCTTCGGGTCTTTCTGCGATTCCTTGTCGATTTTTAGCGAGCTGAACACCACCGCCAGGCTCCCGCCTTCAAGCTTCCCAATAGAGAAACATGGTAGCTCGCCGTTCTCGTAGACTTTAATCAGATCCTCCTCGTTGAAGTCTACCAGGTTTTTGCCACATGTGCAGTCGGGAGAAACGTGCGCCGGTTCAACAGGTGTCGCTAACGAGCAGCCGTGGGGTTGGCAATCCTTGTGTTTGTTCGCCCTGGTCGGGTCGGGTTTGAAATTGCCAAAGTAGTAGCGTGCATTGATCGTATAGAATTCGTCTTTGACTCGGCTGATGTTCCCGGGACACCATCCCACTTCCAGGAGCATGTCCTTCATATCCGCCCGGTTCAAAGGAATCAAGGCAGCAACGGGCTCCGCCCAGCGCCGCCTCGCCATGAAAGAAAACACCGTACCCGGCTTCCCATCTTCTGAACTCGTGTTAATTCAATTACTTGTTTACTCATGGCAGAAAGAACCATACCCTCTTCATCCCTCCCATACAGTTGCGTGCAGATGCTAGCGTCCAGAGCCTCACAGACGCTGGCAAGACAGATCATATCCGTCGCGAAGAGCTGCAGGATCCCGGGAAACATATTCTCTATCACCCTAAAGCTCGTTTCGGCCATATCGAGGCACTTGTCGAGGTGTTTGTTGTAGCTGTCATCTTTCTCCATCGTAGCGAGGGCGCCATTTGTTCTCCAATACTCGAGATCCTCGTGCAGGGTTTCGGTGCATAAATCAAGGCTTGTAATGTTTCCAGCCTCGTCCTTTGTTACCCGGACGTAATTTCTGAATGAGTATCGATCGCCCAGGCACTCGGACAAAAGAGAGAAGAACAGCCAGCCTTGGAAGTAGTCCAAAATATCAAAGCTAGTGACGGCGCTGGTGCGGCCCTCCATCGCCTCCCCTTGCGTAGGCACACCGGGATACCGTGCTGACAATAGATGGCCATATTTGTCGGGATACTCCAAGAACGGCCCTGGTTCGGCCCACTGCTTGGTGCGTAACCGAATGGATGGGCAGGGATTGATAGGATCTTGGGGTATGGGGAGGTGCTCCATGGCTGGCTATTCGCTCGTAGTTTTAAGATAGATCAAGGCAGCGCCTGCTGCTTGTAAGCAACTATCCCCCGAGATTGAGATGTTGTTGTATTGTCTAAACCCCCCGCCGCCCCGGAGGATCCTTGAATGTCGCAGATCTTGTCGCGGGACGTGCACCCGGCGGAGTGTGGCGTAGCCTGGGCTGGACAATCTCTGGCCAGCTTGCCAGAGTCATTTCCAACTGCACATCACGTGTAGATAGTCGGCCCCGAGTTAAAAAAAAAAAAAAAAAAAAAAAAAAAACAAATTTCAGCAGCGAAGGTTGTTGACTGCGAAGACTGTGCGATGCAAAGCAAAGATGGCCGGCCCCAGATAATGCATGTCTGGATCCACTGTCGCGGGGTCGTAGATTAACTAATTGCCAGCCTTTGACATGGAATGTCATCACGTGAAAGGTGAGATATACGCCATCACAATATCACAATAGTCGGCAACACAAGTTACTTCTATTTTGCGCCAGACTTTGCATAGTCCTGTGTATCTAGGTAGTCATAGTCGCTCGCACCGGGTGTCCATCAACAACCCATCCGCAGCTAGAACAGTAGGAGTTACAATCTGTGTCATAAAACCCCAAACCAACCTCTACCTCATCCATGCTCCAGTCATCCATCTACGTGAGCCATCGAGCTACACAGCAGATATTTCCGCGCAGTAACTAATCATTCGCTCACGGACCCGTGCCGCAAAACCGGGTGTTAGAGTAGTCATATCCATACGAGAGAACCCAGTCGTTAATGGTGCCCCAGCCCGGCTTGTACCAGCCGCACTGATTGGTAATCAGCGAGGCAAAGTGCCCGACGGAGCCAGAATCGCAGCGATTGTCGCCTCCAAAGTTGCAGAAGAAGGCAACAACTTGGTTGCGGATGGAGTAAAAGTTGTGGTGGCCGCTGACGAAGGTTCCGCTGCCGCACTGACGCTTAAGATCCTCTACCGCAGAGTCGCAGTCGCCGTGGTTAAACTCTCCGCCCGCACCGCACGAGATGGTGATGGGGGGGGTCGTTGGCAATCTCGAGACCTTGGGTGCCCGGGGCTCGGCGCCGGATACCTTTGACAAAAGGGTCCGCAATCTTGGTATGATTTGCAATGCCATCTTCAAGGTATGTCACTATGTAGACGCCATCAGGTTGGCCGTCGGGAATGGTGAAGCCAAGAGCCTGGATGGGGACCGCGAGCCCCGTAAGGGCAAGAGCAATTGTTTTGAAAAGCATGGTGGAAATATTTGATGTTCGGCTGTGCCTTGGGTTGGGCTTTAGGACTGGTTGGTGAGGGTGGTAGAATGTACTTGATCAATATCTAGCTGGGAGACAGGAAACAGTTATATACATGCCTAGCGCACGAAGTGAAGTCATCAAGCTAGGCCTTGGCATCCTAGAAGTTTTCTTTGATTCTGCCTTGGGCACATAATAACTACCCAGTGATGATGCGGCGAAGTAAGAAGACCATTAATGAAAACGGTAACTAGTTCAATACATGAAGTATACTCCTTCCGTCGCCCTATTGCTGCCCGTACAGGACTATCATGTGGCCGCAATCAGTATAACGAATAACGCAGAATATGCTTATATGTGGGACTATGGCGGCATGAATCGTATTCTATATATTACGGCGGGATCCTCTAGGATCGCTTCGCAATGGTTTAGGTATTTAGCCTGCTACGCCGTGGTGCAGCTTGCCAAGGGCAGCGTCATATTAGCTCTAGTCAACTGCGCACCTATTGTGCTATATCCAGAAATCCCTCGTTATTTCATTTCCACTAGCGGGCGCCATTTGGATGCGCGCAATGGGCTCCAGTGGCTGTGTCACGCCAAATTACTATTCGAGAGTATGCTAATCATTGCGCCACGACGCGAGGCGAAGCTATCCGCGATTTTACCCATGAAGGAGCACCTTGGCGGGCGGTAATCTCGTAATGCTAAGCCACAAAGCGGAAACAAAACATAAATGTAAGTGAGGAGAGATAGTGGTTCGTACAACCAGCTAAGGGCTGTATTGGACGGGTAATTCGCCCAGAACATGCTCCTGCGGTCTAGAACCGTGGTCCACATTGGCTTTTCGCCACGAAGCCTATTGATGTCAGACTGATTGTGACTTTGTGTTCAATCACACACCATGAATATTCATGCAGTGGACTTTGACCCCAATATTCAGCCGCCAGCATGCCCGCCTCACGATGCTTCTCGGCCTTCAAGATCCCAGGCTCTTCCGTCATAGATACAAAGTACAACTCCCAAACACAACTACCGTATGCACTAGCATCATAACCAAAGAAACCCTTTGCCCTGTAAGGGGAATTCGATTAACTACACTTATCCTGGCTTATCACTCGCGTAGAAGACGAGACAGGAAACGAGTAATTCAAAAATCCCAGGCCAGTATCATCAAATAATGCCTTGGCGATACCAACAAAAGCTTTCGAAACCGCTTCCTTTCATTACCAATAGCAAGAGTAGGCGTACGAAACCCATGCAGCTTGCGGAGGGCGTGCGAAAATCACCTGTACTACTACTTTGGGCCAGATATTCGGCCGGTCAGCTCTATAGGGTGCGTCATACTGCCTTGTAGATACTCTAACAAAGCGTGATCTCCACAACAGCTGAGATTCTCATGCGCCTACTATTATATTGGTAATCCGAGAGAATGACTCTGGAGCTTTTCCCTGGTTCTTCTCAGCCCTTCATTCGCCCTATCTAGTGTATGGGTTCGGCCTTGCCCACTGGCTTAGATGCTCTAAACTGCATCCTAGTCATCCACTTAGTACCACTAAGGTCTTTGCCGTCCCTGAATCTCTAGCTTCTTAATAGAACTCCCGCGTTCCTGCTCTCTTGTGCTTCGTCGCCACGTCAACCAAATATTAAACCGTGAACGCAGCTGTCTCGACGGTATCCCCTTAAATGTTACAATAGCGCCTATTATTAAGTTACTTTAGGCAGCTGTGCGGGTTGCTTGAGGCTGAGATGCTTCTTGTTCAAAAAGTGTTATTTTGATTGGATCCTAGCCCTAAGTACTAAGATTAACGGGCTTCTTTTCTTCTTAGCTTTATAATAGCTTTAGATAGTGTCACGGCGAGGATCACTGGGTCAATTCAAGACTGGTGGACCATACTCAAGTAGATGGGCTAAAAGACTCTAAGATGAGGATTGGGGAAGAGGAGGCAGCAAAGCTGCTCCCCAGCTCTGATCAGGGGTATATCCGGGGAGCTAGGCACCCACAGCTCCCCTGCTTTCCACGATCTCGGTGTACGCAGCAGTGTAGAGGTAGATGGCTGGGCAGCTACTAGACAGCTGTGGCCATCTACTCGCAACGCTAGCAACAGGTGGTCTGATTTGTGGTTAGGGCTAGCGGCTATAACAGACAGATATTTCTCTATTCTTTATTATCTAGTTAATTTTTATAGCTTTTAATAAGTATATACATCTTATATATAATAAAAGTCCCCTCTATAAGGGAACTTAGACTGCGAACAATAATGTGATGGATCATTGACAGTATGGGCACTTGAGCCTTGATTACATGACTATCCTAAGGATCTAGCTTTAGCAAACCACTTCAGCGCTAGCCATTCCAAACCCTCTTACAAATACTCCGAGCCATTTTAACTAGTGGTATCAACGACCCATCCTCCATAAGCACAACATAATAATCTAAAGCCTAAGCGTCTTCTTTCTCACGGAAATTAAGGCTTGCTATAATCTCCTCCCACTTAATCACCCTATTCTTATTCTTAAGTAAAATATTATAACTAAACTTTAAGAGTCAAAGAAGTTCTTCAATAGATAACTAATGGGGATTAAGTAAAGAGTTACTTTACATTAGCTAGAGCTTTAAAAATAGCCTCCTTGGTATAGTATTAGCCTTTAAAGGTAAAAAAAAAAGAAACTATAATAGGATTTATCTTAGCAATAGGTATGCTTAAATATGTCGTATAAGATATGCAGGCAAGGAAGTTGTTTAAGGTCTAAGATAATAAGGAAGTTATTTAATGTCTAAGATAATAATCGACTTGTATAACAGCTGTTTTTTATCCTCTTAGGCTAGGCCTATTAGAGAAAGGTTAATGCTAATTAAGTCATTTTACAAAGCTGTGATAAACTTTTCTAGAGCTTTTATACTATAGTATAGCCAAAGCTATCACAAGCTTGCTGTGGTGTAGCTAAACCTTACTATAACTACCATGGTGGCATTTATTAACTTCATTAGACTTTACATATAACGCTGGTCGTGGCTTGTTAGCCCTGATAAGCTCTATATGTGAAGGGAGTAGGTCTAGGATGAGGCTCTGCAAGCCCCGAGTGGCTGTATCTGTTAATGAAGTAGATTAATTGTGATTATTACTGGATTTTTGCTGTGCTTAGAGATACTGGGTATGGTATCTACTGTGTGGATTGACGGTTTTTTACTTCTTCTGTGTGCGCAGCCTAACTTTTGAGGCTTGCTAAAGATAAATTACCTTGTATAATAGGTGGTCTGGTCATGGTTAGGGCTAATGGCTATGACATCTAGCATATCCTAATCGCTAGCTATATAAACTATAATCTTATAGACATATACTTCTAATAAGTCTTTTACATCTAGATTAGGCTGGTTTAAATAAAACAGAGTCTTAAAGACCTAGCTGAAAATAGCGCGCTCAAGAGTGATACTTTAATAGAAGGTCTTATCCTATAGAAGTTTTACAATCTATAACGACGTATTATACGGGGCTGTGTACTGCTGGCACTTCGGTATCACAACTGCTAGTCGTCTCTACCTTCTGTCGCTGTTCACACAAACCAGCGATACTATATTCATTCCTTTAGCTCCCAGACACCCTTCGCTATCCGGGAAAGTACTTGCAACAGAGAGTCTTTATTTTCAAAATCGGAGGTAGGGGGAAAAACCTTTGTGGAAGGCGTTATGAGTGGAGAGGTAATAGGAAATGACCCAGGGATCGCTCTTACGTTCCGCTAACCCTGCTTCGACCTGGCCCTACCTTTAAGACTTTAATTCCTACCTACCTTGTCCCATCAAATTCATAAGAGCTATCGTCCAAGTCATCGTCCAAGCCATCGTGCAAGTCAAACCAGTCCTTCACGGTCTCAAACTTGCCGCAAAACTCGAACGACTTCCTCGTAAACCTGCTCACGTACTTGTGACCCACCTCGTCGGCTTCATCTTCCACTTCGCCGCACTCCTGCACCCCGTCGTCCATCAGGACGACCGGCACCGGGAGTGTGCGGTCGCCGTCGACGTCGACCACCCAGTCGTTCCGGAAGAAGTCCAGAAGCAGATGGAAGCCCTCCTCGTGCTCCCTCACCTGGATAGGCGGGACCAGCAGTTTCGGCGTGGGAATCTCTTGGCCGACACCGATGTAGTCGTCCGGAAAGGGCAAGTCACCCCAGCACGCGGCAAAGTTCACGGGCGGCAGGGGCTTCCCGCCCTCCCTCACGAGGAAAGATATCTTGTCCCCCTCCACCCGAACGTTCTCCTTGTTGATCACAGCCTCGCCGCCGAAGATCAGCAAAGGGGCGCCGTACAGCTCAGTCCGTGCGTGTTCCCAGCACATCTCGTACATATCAACCACGTCCGCGTTCTTCCAGGGGTTAAAGTTCGGGTACGAGTGCATCGGGCAGCAGCCGTCGCCGTCCGGCTCGTACTCCTCGTCCGGGTCGTCCCACTCGCACTCCTGGCGGACGAAGGGCTTGTCCGGCCCGTTCTTGCGGAGGGAGTTGATGCGGCCCTTGTCCAACCGCCCGAAGACCTGCGGGCCCTCTGCTGTGTCTTGTGCCGAGGCCAGCATCTTCCACACGTCTCGGTCGCTGCCGACTTTCTCATGCAGCTTTCTACACTGGCACAGGGACTGGAAGGGCTCCCCGGAAAGCTTGCAGTTGAAGTAGTCCAGGACGGCCACCATGCCGCAGTCTGCCGCGCCCACGCCTTCGCGGCTGCGGAACCAATAGTCGTGTCCATTGGTTACGAAGTCGAGGCCGCGAAACCGCTTCTGGAGGTACATGGCGGCCGTCCCCTGCTCCAGCTCTAACCCCCAGTGCAGCGAGTTGGCGCGCTCATAGCAGTCGTGCGCGTATCGCGCTAGCTCGTCGTCGAACACGCCTCGGCCGGTAAAGTAACACGCCCGGCCGAACAGGGAGCCGATCCTCGGGTCGTGGCGCAGCTTCTTGTCCGTGAATACCAGCTCCGTGCGCAAGAAGACCTTTTCGCCGTCTACGAACGGCCGGCCCTCGTGCTCGTAGCGTTGGGCGAAGACGACGCACGTCAGCTCCTCAATGTCGCGCAGATCCACCCCCTCGACCCTCAGGGCCGGATCACCCCGCCCCGGCGCCAGGTAGATCAGCAGCGTGTACTTGGACACGTGGGCGCGGGCGGCGTCGTAATAGGGTGTGTCGCGGTGGCAGTCGAACTTGGCGCCGCCCTGGCGGAAGCGGTTGCAGCGGAAGACGTAGTTGACGAACTCGAAACTGCGGGACAGCGCGCCTTCCGCGATCTTACCGAGGAGGTCGCTACCCCTCACCGCCCGTGTGAGGGCCTTGCTGAGTAGTGTGCTCTGGAATATAAAGCGCTCGCCACCGCGCGTGGACTTGTTCAGCGGCGGGACGTACAGGTCTAGCGATGAGAGCTGCCGGAGGAGGGCCGCCGCCGTCTCGCCCCGCAGCCTGCTTGTGAACACTTCAGTCCCCTCCTCGGCCTGTGCGCAGTCCTCCAGCGAGATCGACAGACCATCGTCGCCACGGAACCTCGGCTGCGTCTCGATCCACCGATCCAGGGGCACGATATTCTCAAAGTTGTGGTACGACAGCTCGCCCGGGTCAACGAAGACCACAAAAAGCCGCGGCTCGCTCGCCACCTGCGCGAAGAAGGGCCGCAGGGCATCGTCCGCTCTGGCGTCGACACCCTCGACGAATCTCGCCACCTTGCAGCGGGTCGAGGGATGGAAGGAGAAGGTCACACCGTCAACCCGGACGCTTCCCGCGCTCTCGTCGAGGACATCAACCACGCATCCGAGGACTTGCCGCTCCTCATCCGAGAGCAGCCCGCGGGACGACGCGAGGAAGAGGTCCCGCACGCCCAGGCCGACGAGGCGCTTCTCCGCGTCCGCGAGCGTGGCGAACTCGACCCGCCCCTCAACCAGCTCCCGGAGGAAGGGCAGCGATCGGAGCCGCACAGCTTCGTTGGCTTCGTCGTCGACCGAATCAAACAGGAGCGGATGCAGCCGCGCGGTCGGCTCCGCCCCGAGGATGAGCCTGCGCACGCGGTCGGGGTCGTCCCGCTGGCCCGGCGGCAGGAAGCTCTCGACCCTAGACTCGTCCCATTCGTAGCCTCCGTCGCGGCGCAAGCTGCACCACCGGGCGCACACGCCGTCGACTTGTTCCCAGTCTGAGTCGCCGTGGCCGGTGCTCTGCGTGTCCACGACGACCACTTCCTCGTCTGTGTTGTCGTGCTTCGGCCTCTTCGTCCATTCGACGACATCCGATTGCTTAGCCGAGCCGTGAGCGGCGCGCTTCTTTCCTGCGGCCGTAGCGTCCGTTTTTGCCTCGTCTGCATATTCCATCGCGGCCTCAAGAGAATCGTGTGAATGCGGTAGTTGCTGTGCTGCCTAGAGCTGAGCGCAAGGAGCCGGTAGATAGCCCTTGTTTGTGAACACAGATTCGGGCTTGTCTGAAGAGCCCCAAATGTAGGATACAGCCTTGTGTAAATGTGTTTTTCACCCAAATTCTAGAGAATGGTGATCGAAGAGTTCCACTCGTATTGGAGACTGTTCGTCTCGGTGGGGCATTAGTCGGAGCAAGTGAATGCAACCCTTTGGTAAAGAAGAGTAAAGGATTAAGTTGAGACGCAGTGCAAGGAAGCGGCGGGCGACAGGCGTATGAGTACCATCGATGGTTTGAACCATGGCAGGAGGCGCACCTAACGTCTGTGGCAAGGGCAGGAGCAGCTCTCTTAGCCGGACATGGTATGCTGGAGATGCGGTAGTTGCCGCTAGGATATCCACGAGGGGAAGGGGAGTTAGAGTTTAGTTAAAGGGAAAAGCGGGGTAATCAGCAAGGTGGTAGAGCTCACAGTGTGCCACATGCCTAAGGCCACAAAGTGTAGACCGTGTTATTACTACATTAGGAGCCTACTTGTTACGAGCACGTATCAGCCCCCGGCCTAACGAACGTAAACTGATGTCTTATCGCCACACTCTCTCCAGTTTTTCCGCAGTTTAACACCTCCATACCATTAAGGACCTCTGCATGCAGCTGTGATTACCTGTTGCGATCTTCATCGCTATTTCCAATATTTGATCCTCCTTGTCCCGATATCAAGCTGACGGCATGCTTAGCCCTCGGAATTTCAGCAAAACGACCTCGCGTGAGGACCAAGTGAACCCCTATCAGGGTCAGACCTAGCCATACTTGTTTCTGCATAATACCAGCACAAATCATCTCAGTTCATCAGGAAAGCTTTTTATCACTCAAAAACTGTTAATGATCCCCCTCCAGCCTTGAATCATATCTGCACTGTTGATCTTTGGTATACTGTATCTCGGTGTAAGCTGGTTTCAATCTATCGATGATTTTCAGTTTTGCCTGCCCCGGGTAAATACAATAGTAAAAAGCCTGTGTGATAGTTCGAATGTTTTACGTACCGAAAAGCTAAATTAGCTAAAGCAGGAGACCGTGGTTCAATTGTGGCGTGACACAACCGGGCATTTACGGCCTTAGAAGCAAGAGTCGTGGCCCATTTGCTAGCAGTATATACAGCCCTCCTACCATATCCGATTCTGATTCCAAATACTCTTGTGAAATACAACTAAAGTAAGTGGTTCACTTTATTTTCCTTTGATCCTACTGTTAACACTACCATGCTGACAATCCCCTTGTAGAATATCATTTATCAAAACTACCCAACAATTATCAACGATTGTAAATGAACGATGAAGAAACCGTGGAAAAAAATACCATTAGCGATACCCTTGGAGCATAAGAATCGAGTCGATGAGAAGCCAGAGATCAGCGCATCACTGATACATAGCCAAGGTCATGACACCACGCTAGCAAATACAAAAAAGAACAATGCCGAGCACCTTGGCAAGAAGCCTACGCTACGGCGATCGCGGACGTCTCCTGTAAATGCCCCATCCCCGAACATAGAGGCGAAAGACACAGGCTCGCAAGATATGGAGCCGCCTCCACTGATGCGGTCACGTACTGTCCCGGTTTGGTCCCACCAGGTCGAAGACGCCGAGCGGGCGATGGCTACGACGATGAAATGGACCCCGATGCTAGCAAGACGGGTGAGCTTTAGCCGACAGGAGTACAAGCATGCGTTGCATATGGAAATGATGCAGAACTGGACTGCAGGATACGGGTTCACAGAGACAACGAAAGAAGACTCGCCTGTGGTCGAGGACACCCAGGTCTCATCGGAGGGTTCTGCTGTCCAGCTCCCAAAGTTCCTATAGTGCAGAGGGTTGTCAGGCCCTGAAGCAATCATTATCGAAACCCTGGATTGAGAAAGAAGCTGCGAGAATTATCACCTACCGTTAGGACTAATATTGGTGTGGATGCTTCACTTCCCAGAGGTAGGTCACTATCCCCAGAAACACATGCGAAGATTTTTGACGGTGAGAAAAATGTACCAGTTAAACACATGAACAACCTATACACACAGCCTTCTAATACCTCAAAAGCAGCAGTCGAGATAAGGCACCCAATTATCCGCAGCTACGGTTACTCTGGCGAAATAGGATTGATATTACTCTTTGGTAGTGTACGTTAGCGCTTCAATAGTGTTATCTTTTTTATCTAACGTTATACTCTCTGACTACCTTCTATCTATCCATGTCCACCTCTGCTCTCCATAAATGCCGACCCAGTCCAGCAAACTGAGTTTCCATGGCCGAGTTAGCACTCTGCTCGAATAGATTAAATCAAGATAACTATAAATAAAATATCTGAATAATGCTTCAGATTATACACAGATTAAAAAATACGTCTTCCCTTAGATTCTTTATGTGAGATACTGGATCTACACATTGTATCTGGGGCACAGAGACTGGATAGCCACAAAGATAGTAGGAATTGTAGAGTGTATTGATCTATTAGCCAGTAGCTATAGAGCAGGTCTTATATACACGATTTAGAAACCCCAGGGATCTAACAAGTGCCCAGGCAGCGATGCCTTTGAGATCAATATGGTCTGAGATGAGGGTCTCATGAGATTAATGCTCGAGTTTTGGATACGGGTGTCCTGGTCCAACAGTTCGCCTAGCTCTAACATAACAGCGGTGGTTGATGCTTAGGGCGTGATCAAGGAGATCACCGAGCTCCCTCCACCTAAACCCGTGCTTGCGGGGCCATGGTAGTATTTTCTAGCACGCTTTGACGTCGAAGTGACAGCAGGAATGATAGCGCACCAATCATTGACGGTGGGACAAAGCGCGGTTTATCATTCGTACGCTGTTACGCTCGCGCGATGACACCTTCAGGAAGGCGAAAACAGCTTTGCTTCTCACGACGACGAGGGCTGACACCACATAATCGGAAAATCTCATTTGAATGTTGGTCATTGTCCCGATATCAGCCTATAGTAATATAAGCTGTAACCATCTGAAAAATTATCGGCATAATTAATTACTGCGTAGCCCGAGCTGGTAGAAAGATAGGCTAAGAGTTGTATAATTTTCTTATTTAACTTAAGCTATGTAATGCTTGGAAGATCTCGTCCTCGACAAAATACATCCATTAAGATAGATTTGCGTATAATGTGTAGTGAACAAAGACTAGTTTAGCACAAAGGTAGTAGTAACTATAAGGATAGCTGATCATTTACTAGCAGTAAAATATAGCCCGACCAGTATAGGGCTATATTCCTATTTAGAGGGAATTACTACTCTTTACTAAACTAGTAGTAAGTTTAGCGTATCATACTGTTTAGAAGAAATAACTAACGTAATCCATAAGCGAGTGACGAGGACAAGCGAGTGACGAGGACAAGCGAGTGACGAGGACAAGCGAGTGACGAGGACAAGCGAGTGACGAGGACAAGCGAGTGACGAATTTCTTATCACATATTGTCCTCAATATTTCTTAACATCATAACAACACCATACTTGAATAAAAAGCTTTAAAAATTTACAGGTATTTTAAAGAAATATTATATTATCTATAAGTACTCTTTTTATAATTCTAGAAAAATAAAGTGCTAAATAAATTCGAGAAAGTAGAAAAGTGGACACCTAAACCCACCCACCTTCCATATCCACCTCCGAAAACTTTTTTCTATAATTATCAAGAATATTCATTAATTACTTACTTACTATAAAAAGAGGTATACAAAGTTTTACGGCTTTTTATTAAAGTATAGTGTTGTTACGATGTTAAGAAAATAGAGAGTATAATATGCGATAAGAAATTCGTCACTCGCTTGTCCTCGTCACTCGCTTATGGATTACGTTAAAGCAAGGTTAAACTCTAACTGTTTGGTAAGCGTACAAGATCTCGTAAAGCAATAAAGCAAACAAACTATGTAAATCCGTATCATGTATTAGTATCTATCTTCTATATATCCATCCTAAGAGCTAATAAGCTCAGGAACAGCTTTTATATACTCCTATTAATCGCATAAGAAGAATCCACGTGATCAATAGGATCCTAATACTACAGATCCTCCACAGCTCGCCAGCGCTGCGAACAGCTATTCTAACACTAACCTCTATAATATTAGTAACATAACTAACCATTACTATAGCGCATAGTATTAGTCAGGCTTTGAAGGCTACTATATTCCTTTTATACCACTATTTCTCTATCTAATTAGCGTAGATAAAGGTTATAGACTAAAGAACAAGGAACTATATGCCTATATCAAAGGCAACTAGTACTTAAGTAAGGGTTAATAGTAAGTTCTCTTCCCTTACCCTCCTTTAAAATAGTATTTTTTATTTTTACAAAAGCCTTATATACTAATATAATACTACTGGTGCCTTAGCTCCTTAGCACGGACAAGGATGCCAGAACGGGTTTGGTACTTGCTAATAGTAATGAAGAGCATATTTCATCTTTAGTTTTCGCTTCCTACGCGGCTCTTCCTCGTCTCAGCGTATGCGAATTAACTCAAGAATCCCTTTAGAATATCGGCACGAGTCTATAGCTTGTGACCCTGCTCGGCCTGATTGACGAGCCGGTCTATAATGTCAGAATTGGAGTTGTGTTGCTTATGGTTTCACCTCACACATACTTTTCAGAAAGTTTTCAGAGTGAGAAGATAGGATTTTGTGCTTCGCATAGCCGTCGGAAGTGAAGAAAGGATAACTTTTGCCCTCATCCTATTGCTCGGGGGTTGTTGATGGTTTCTTTCTAACCAGAGGTGACTGGCTCAAAACAAATCGGTGGCTTTAAAACTGCATATTTGACCGGTTATTATCACGGTATTGGTTGTTACTCCACACTGGCTGTGTAGGATACTTCTAGACTAATCCGGGAAGGCCTTAACGGTGTCCCGCGGGCACACCATCTACAAATATGCAGTCCATATTCTAATGGCAAACTATGTTCGCAATTTTCCATAGCATAATCTCAGTACGTGAAAAGAAGACCTTATCGCCATGCGAGAGCGCTACAGCACTGCCATATTTTTTATCCTTATCGATAAAGGGTGACACTAATAAATGTAGATAAACGTAATACTTCCTTTCGCATAGTTGGCATGCCTGATAAACCTGACAGTAATAATAGAAAAGAGAGAGGAAATAGCTCCCTAGAGCCGTGGAAGGATTGGAAATCATAGCGCTTTCAGATTATTTCGGCCATCGACTGATCAAACTAAGCTACGAGGCCAGAGCTAGTCGTAATAACCTTGGTACGTCTCGATTAGTCCTAAAGAAGCTGTGGGTGCTCATAGTTCTCCCCTTCAATTTTCTCAATGACTGCCGCGGTCCCGTAAGCCCCAACCTGCGCAAAGCTGCCGAGGTCGGCAACATCGAAACGCATCGCAATGACAGCGTTACCACCGCGATTTTGGGTCTCTGCTACAACCCGACTGATGGCATCATTACGCGCACTGTACAACTACAGAGTGAAGATTAGCGACGATATCTTCCGACCGGCAAAACACACCCGTATTCTGCTTCTTTCCACCCTAAGACAACCATAGTGCTTGATAAGGAACGGAAAATGGAACTGAATACACACCATGTTGGTGAACCACCGAAGCTCACCACCTGCGACACTCTTGAGCACCATGCCGATACTAGCAGCCCAGTTTCGGGAGCGGACGGTAAGGCCGTACACGGTGCCAAGCACCTTGACCACGCGGTAGCCTGGAATGTCGAACATAGTAGTAGTGATTACGCCATTAGTCTCGGTGAAACAGTGCAGGTCTGAGATAGGTGGAGGTATGACAGCCGCATGGCCATCCTTTGCCCCCTCGACGCTAGGGCTATCGTTATGCATGTTAAATGAGGTGGCCGTGAGCGGTGGTATGAGGTATTCCTGCTCAGCACTGGTTCTTCGGTGTTGGATACCGAGGTTGCTGTTTCGAAGTGATCTACAAGGCCAACATTCACAGGAAAAGAGATGTTGGAATATCGGCGAAGATTCTAGGCGAACTGGCGAAGGGATAGTGCAGATGATATGGTCCTATCTCAAAATCTGCGATAGCTCAGAGTGGCAAGGGGTATAGACCCGCGAGTAGTATTGTCCAGATATGCTGACGATTTCAATCCTCGAAGCTTATGACCTTGATCACGAGTTCACAAGAATATTCAATAGTGGGGATTGAGGCATGAAATCGATAGGTCAAACCCGCATGGGTATGCAGACCGTCCCTGGGCGATGGCTGTATCATATGTTCCAGTCATGATAATGGCGTGATAAGCAGGCGAATAAACAATTAAGAGACCAAAAACGGTTAGATCAGCCGTTAGCAACTGCCGGCATTCAGTCAAGTTCAAGGGCGGTAGATATACAGATGTGAACAGGCAAATGGGTGCGGGCAGAATATACACCTTCGAGCATTATTTGTGAGGGGCGGCGTTTCTATATCAACTGCTTTGTCAACATGTTGACCAGAATTCAGTCACATGGAAACGAAGATTTTAATAACAGTATCATCAACACGCCTGGCTTCCACTAAAGTCTAGCTGCAGGCTAAATCATATTCCCCAACAGCTTCACCATTTACGGTTACATCCGGGATAATCTATATCAGGTGTCACTATTCATACGATTATTGGCTTTCATTCTAATCTGTCAGCTAACTAATGTTAGGTTACTATGTTGTAACCCTACGAGATGAATCGCACATGCTAGTTCCTTCTTCCGGACAGTCAGTCAGGAAAAGTACCTTATTTATATGGGAGCGGCCACGGTGCGTAGAAAATTTGTTGTAGAAGAGCATTCTTATGAATTACTTCAACAGAGCTCTTATATAATAGCTTACCCAAACCACCTGGGCTGATTTTGGCAAGAATTGGGAACTCTAGACCTATAATCTTTGTATGCCTACGCTACTACAGAATCCACTCACTACCGGAATTGCTGGCAAAGGACCAGAACTTGGTGGTGTGCTAGATTGCGGTGGTGCCACATTTACATATTTGAGCTTTCCACTGCCCCTCACACATCTCGGGTTCAGGCCACATAGCTGATGCTCCAAGGAAAAAGTCCACGGTCACGTTACAGAAATGGTGCATTAATCCACGAGGCTAAGCTCATTTGGAGGCAGAATAAACCGATAGTAAAATTGCGGCTCAACTTAGTTAAGGGCAAGGTGAAAAGGCAGGAGGCGAAACAAACCCAAAATCGAATCACGATCAGTCGTTTGAGCACCTGACAGCTATGCTCTTGGTGACCATGCTAGAACTCGCCACAATCCCGAGACCCTCACACGTTATAGAAGTATACAAGTGCACTACCACATATTCTTTTTGCTTTTACTTGAAGAAGGCTCTCGATAGGTGTCTTTTTCACAATACCCGGATCATTTGCTGAAGCTTCCTGCAACACAGTCAAAATGTCGGGGCACGTGAAACTCAGCGACTTTCCGATAAACGAGACCTGGTCTCCGAAAGTGAACAGGCTATATACGTTGCTTTCGGCAAAAGGGTTCTCCAAAATAGCCCAAGTGATGGATCTTACCTCCAACGTCGATTTAAATCAGTATGACGGCGTTCTCTCCGATGACCTCGCCCAAGAAGCAGAAGCGGCGACAAAAGAAGCCAATGCTGCAGGTTCTATGCCTCTGCTCACCATGCACCGGCGAGCATGGTACTCGTCTCACATGCGGTTCAACGATAGCTCGGGAAAACCCGTTTCGGAGCTTAACACCTCTATCTGGAAACACGGGGTCTGGCGGATGGGGTTTCCTCCCGATTCAAAGCACTCGACGCACGAAATCGAGATGAAGCCTACAGGTATTGGTCACTCTGATGAAATCTTCAAGAAAGACGACGATATTTACTTTTGGCATATGCGCGGAAACATGGAAGGGGTATTGTACAAGGTTGTGCACGGGAGGCGCCTACAGATTGGAGAGTTCCGGGCAAGGCAGACGACCCAGAAGGACTGTGTTCTCATTGTAAACTCAGACCAGCTGGATGAAGTGGTGGCTATTATGTCTTGCGTGGCGCTGCTAAATAGGATCGATTCTTTCGACTGGGCCTGGGGCGACCAGGAGTATCCCGCCATGACTTTACCGCAGGTAGCACCCTAGGCGCGACGAAAGAAGACGCTCCAACTGTCCCTGTAATCGTTAGTAGCTTTGAAGAACGGAAGCAATTTTGACACTCAGCGGTCATGGTCCATATAATTGTCTCCTACTGAAACAACTGCTCCTAACTCACCTTTTCGAACGGCACAGTCACTCTATTCTAGGCACGACGCGGCTGATCTCTGACTCTTCGGAATTGAGGTCGGTGTCGTTACCTCGCCTCACTAAGAGCGGTTGTTCTCCGTCCTAGACCATGTCAAGACATTTATTGTTAAGCTCGGCATTACTAAAAAAAAGAACTCAGCCGATCCCCAAGGTTTGGGAGACTAGGATCGTCTACCCCCGCCTAGCTCTTCAGAAATTAAACTGCTTAATCAATCGTCTACCGATCAGCCAAGGCATTGACGGACGGTAATGGAGAAGGATGCATGATTTGTGCAAGGAGGTTATTCACTCACATTGACCTTTTACACCCCTCGTGGTCACGGGGCTTTTTGTGGGATCTGATTTTATCCGCTATCATGTGCACACACAACCTTGCAAAATCACCGGCTGAGGTAATGGCCAGATAGCGTCTTCGGTCCGTATCTTAAATGTGGGTCACTGGCGATAGCTTGACAGAAACAAACACTAGGGAACACCTTATGCTGTCACCGACCGAGCAGGATGTCAGTTTCAGGAAATTGAAATTGTAGACATAGCACCCGGAGTACTAGGATAGCCCAGGCTAAAATAGCTTGACAAGAAGGGAGGCGACACATGCAAGAGGCGGGAGTGTAGCTCGGGCTGTTCCGCAGTGTAGATGTCCGTGTTCGTCTCTATACTTCGGTCTTGATCCGCACCGGGCGAGAGATTTAGATCGCCGAAGCTTGTACAACAGCGGTCGTCCCCGGCGGCCTGAAGACCTGGAGGCCGAAAAGGCCATGACTCGACGTTCGTCAAAAGAAACACATTATCAGTCTACCGTTTAGTCTAAAACTCGAAGGTTCTTAGTTGCGAGGGAAACCATTGCCTTGCCTGTTCAAATCTCGTGAACTCGGTCGAGCCCCAGCCAAGGCTACGTGCGGCGGTAGCTTTGTTCTGGAATGCGAGATTGTATTGCAAACTGAGCAGTGTCATAGAGCACTAGTTCGAAAAACGTTCAGCGGCAATTCTTCCAGGTTCGAGATTATATATTTAGAGCTGTAGCAGCATCAAAGTGCCGTCTGTCACGGCACCAGCGAGATCGACTGCCCCATACCTTGGATTATTCGAGATGTTGCATTTGGCGTTAGTCGAGGTCTGGACCTCCCCTGACCAATTAAAGACGGATTATTAGTCACTGCTGTCCAGTAGTCGCGCAGAGCTACTCTAGGCCAACCTTTGCAAGACAGAATAGCTCACAGACGCAACCGCGTGACCCGGCCCGGGTATGTCCTAGCTCTGGTTTTTCGGGAGCATTCGGGTGACCGACCAAAGTTTGCTGTGTACACTAATATCGGCCAATAGGGAGATCTGAGATATATTGCTGACGCTAGTGTTAATAGGTTCATGGGATACGAGACAGCATTTTGCCTATCGGATGGCCGGGAAACGATAGACTCATGTTCGGGGCACTACCCACTTCGCGGTCTGCTGAAACTAGGGTAGCTTATTTTACAGCCTGGAGACTACGGTAACTCGACCGAAACAGTGGTAATCGGAATAACAGCCAATAACTAAACAGGTCTTATGCCCGCCAAACTTCCAGCATTCGCATACAATATGTGTTACAACCGGAACTCTAGCGTGAGACAAGTAATCGAAAAAGCCACCAAGGAAACGGAAAATTTCAAAGCTTTTGCGTGGCGGAGAAATTTGTAGCTTAAATCAAAGTTAAGTATTACTCCAAAGTTCCAATACCAGGGTATATGATGCATCCAAGACAGCAGTCAGAGCAAGTCGGTCACGGGGCGCTCTGTGAAGCAGTGTTCTCCCTAGAGAATAAAAGTTCGCTAAGAGTTAGGGGGGGCAGAGCAGGCAACGGAAACCTGCACCTGTGGTGGGCCAACCGGCACGTTTTGCTAAGTGATAGCTTGTTAGGTCTGCGCGCACTGATCAAAGCTGAGCACGATAGCGCTTACCTGATTGGCAACTAAATATGTGCGGCTGCCGTCGATCCCGTCGGCAACGCACGTGAAGCTGGCCCGTCCTTCCATCGAGATTGATGTGATGCTTAAAACATTATTGGTATTCACTGGGGAGCCATTCGCCAGCACGAAAATCGTGTAGGATGTCCCCGCCGCGCCATTGAACGTCACGGGTACTGTTGGATAGTTGAGGCAAGAGGGAACGGTTCCCCCAGGCATCGGAGCTGCAGAGGCAATGCCCAAGAGAAATATGGCGGTAGCGATTGTAAAGTCAAACATGATGATTTGCGTTGTTTATGATCAAGAATGGTTATCTTGAACGGCGAGATAGGGTTATAGGTTCGATTTCAGGAATATGCACTCTGGGCAGCGGTTAGAACGAGGGATAGGTAAAGGATTTAATATACTTCCAACACTTATCCCAATAGATATATTCTGCCCGCGCCTCCATCGTAAAAGCGGTGGAAAGCTCACGAAATGCGTACAGCCCATTTGCACCTGATACTCTCCTGATGGTGTCACGGTGTCAAGTTCCCGCCCGACAGGAACTATTTCGCCACATGGACAGCGCCAAACGTAGGTAGTACCAACATTTACGTAAAGTGGAAGTATCTGTCGGTAGTTGACCCCTTCAAGGGGACTTGGACGTGCCGTAGCCCGAACCATTAAGGGTATGTATAAACTTCTACCTTGAGAACTCAAATATCTGTTGGCTTTGAGACGGAATACTGGTTGAGGATATGATTAGGGAAGTTTAAATTGCTATTTGATAGCCCGCGCCATGAGCTTATCACGACCAGGTGTATCGCTACGCTTTAATGTATATTCAGTAGTCTCGTCGTAGTCATGTATTTAGTAGTTAACATAACGTTCAACCTGGAACTTGGATGACGTCGTGGCGGTGGCGTGACATCCGCACTGCACTTCTGTGGTAGATTTGTGGTTCCACTCAGTCCCTTGGGGAGGCAACACGGGACCATATCCTGTAACATGATATTATGTAAACCATTTATGGTAAGGCCTCTAAATACATGCTTGCGCCGAGGAGCGAGTAGTTCATGAGTCACGTGTTCAAGGACGTCAATGACTGCCTCAATTAACTTGCTTCTTGGGCGCAGATAACAATGGTACCAAGGTACCCTTCCCACGACACCTGTTTCAACTATGGACCCCCCTCATTTCACCATCCAGAGAACAACCATCAGGCTTGCATAGTTGCAATGATAACAGTCAGAGGTAAGCGTTTATTATATATTTCTCTAGCTCCATGTGCCCTGAATCAGAACCCGATCGAAAGATGAACTCAGCATAAACGGCCAGGAATTTAAGCCATGCCACCGCCCTCATCGGCCTCTTCGCTTGCCCCTGCGTCTTCACGGAGGTGCTTGTTCAGTTCTCCAGCTCGTTGTGTCTAGATTTTCGGTCAGAGAATACGAGTGTGGCCCGAATATTGTCCGCCATACCTTTTTCCTGCCGCTTCTGCAGGACCTTCCCCATCTGGTCGATGGTTTCGTTCGAGTCGCTGCCTCTCAGAGAGACATCTGCTTTTCTTGGCCGGTGTAATAACCCCTAAGAATGGTTGAAACCATCTCGTGGTAATTCGGCCTCGAAGACGCAAAGTTTTATAACTACTAGATCTGTCCCAGTGTCTGCTCGTGCTTTGCAATGAACACTGGAATGTGCCTGTGCCAGTTTCAGACCCTGCGTGAGAAAGATCGTTTGCATCGATCTTCGATCATAGCCGAGAGCTTCCAGTCGCGCATATCACGCTCTCCTGTATTCTATGGCCATACAATCGTGTTCTGTCTACAAACTCGGCTGGAAAGCTTTAAGTAACCATAGCCGCAAAGGTTAATTTACCTTTAGAGCGCCACGTCTTCAATATTTCTCGCTCCCGCCCCGTGCACTCAAACCTGCATAAAAATCATATTCAAAGTCAGATCACGGCCAAATCCAGGGCAAATCTAGGAACGCGCTCGCGAATGGCAGTTTATTAGCGGAAACTTCGGATAGTACCACGGATCCACTAAAAGCCATCGGGACACTTAAGGAGGACATTTGATATCCATAATTATACATCTTGTCCAATACTGCATAAACCCCTTCCTTGATCCTTCTCGTCTCACTCGTTCACCGATGCCGATAAGCGCGAGGCGAGGTCACGTTTCTCGGCACAGACTTGTCATGGTATCCAACCACGACCCTAGAGAATGCCTATAAGCCCGGGAAAACCCCCACCCCCCAAAAGAGTTTTCAGTATATGCCATGGACACGCGCAGGTACATCCGCAACCTGGTTAAACTATACTCGGGCGTACAAACCCCCAGTTTCCCGCATGAACCAAGTCGTATGTGATTTAAATCAGATTGAAGACGAACCGAAACTATTCATCATTGTGATTCGATCCTGGGACGTTCTCAGCTGCTCCTCGAGCTCTCGGATACGCTGTCGTGCCATAATGAGCACCATTGCCTTGGTTGGGCTGCCTCCAGCTCGATCATCCGCGTTGTGGCTCTCGTTTGAATCGGGCAAGAGGGCTAGGAGCTGCTCAAACTCCCATTTTAGCCGGTTCCGGTATTGTTTCTCGACGTGGTTGTGACTGTGGCGACGGAGCGCCGCTCCAACTTGAGGGGAACCAGACTCGCTGCTAGAATGAGAATCAGGCTCGTCACGTACGGCGGCAGGTTTAGGCGTGACCTTAGTTCTTTTCCTCGCGCGGGTGGCATCGACATTGGAGCGGCGCTTATATCTCACGTGCTCTGAGACTCGCTTTTTTGGGCTAGGCGCAGGCTCTGCTGGGGTTGCCGCTGGGAGGCTCTCCCGGATGGGTCCCGTAGATGTATCGAAGAGATCGGGATACTCAGAGCTGCTGTCGCTAACGCCGTCGGAACTGGAACTTTGCAGCCTGAAGTCGTCGTCATCATCGTAGTAGAGCGACTCCGCGATGCCGTCGAAAGGAAGGAGCTCATCCGCGACGACGAAGCTGCCCGTTCCGAACCCCTCGTTCTGGGTCAGATCATCGGATAGCGCAAAGAAACTTGGCGTTGTCAACATGGCCGAGTAGTCCTCCGACAAGAGCCAGAGCGACTGCTTCGTAGCACTTAAGCTCATTGTTGTCTGCCGAAGGAGTTTAAGGTGGGCTGGGGACTAAGGACGTCGAGTCAACACGGAGTCGGTCGGAGTAACTCAAGCCAGCACACATACAGTATGGTATCAGGGGTCCTACACTAGGATTCGGTTCTGAGCTCTTTGTGCAACAGTGAGCAAGGCGTGCTTATGATGACATCGTCGCGAGTTCTCAACCAGGTGGGGGGGGGGGGTTATTTATCACCCCTTTAAGCCATCGATAAACTACCTAGGTGACGACACAAAGTGCAGGGGCATGCAATTGACCAATGAGAGTGTGCAAGATTCTGGCCAATTAGCGGCGTAGGCAAGGTGGCGCGATGAGGAGATTCATGGAACGGTCTAGACCCGCGACTGCCCGATGGCGGGGCTCGGGCCAATGTCATAGATCCCGAGCGATCGGCAGTGGCCGGATCAGCAAGCACCTGCGTCACTTTGGCCGTTAGGGAAAACTTTCTTCTCCGCAGATGGCGAACTTTACTGGCCGTTCCGTGGCGTGATAGAGTACCCAGGCCCAGACTATAGAACCTCGCCTCCACATCATGCCACACTACGAATATTTTCCGACGAATCAGCGAGGGGACAATCCAAACAAGGACTACCCCGCGTCAGGTGGTCCGAGAAAACTCGGTTCGTGCTACGATGCGATGATATTGGAGGAGGTCGCCGCCACTTGCATCGGTCCCGTCTTCGACTTGCCTGGCCATGACTCTGCCTATCCCTCTCGTTAGCAATCTACATGTGAAGCACAAGCAACTACAATCGCTGCCAGGAGGAGCATGGGGAAGAGTCGGTCTCCCCTCTCTCGTGCTTCGGACTATTTGGATAGATTCTATCCCATGTCTTCAGGGTAGCTACATGACAATGTGGTAGCCGAGTATATCGGGAATCTGCACCCACCCAGAGTGACTGCAACCCCGTTTCTTGGTTCCGTATAGTCGGGTCAGACGGTCCACTAGCGGCTGCTTAGCAGTCTTCACTGACAGCCGAGGCAGGACGACCAAGATATCCTCATCGCCTATCGTCATGCCAAGCTGACAGCAGGCCGAGCGAGGGGGTTAAAACCCATTTGAGGAATTGCAAACGGATATCCGAGCTCAGATTATCCCATGCTTCCCCATGTTATTTATACGAGCTGGTTCTTAGGGCTGGGTGCGTCTCGAACCCGCGCAAATTTGATGGAAAATGCTTAGGGAATTTTCGTGTGAAGTATTTAAGTCTAATCAGCCCACCGAGCCTTCTAGCCACCAAAGTAGCCTGGTAACAAATAACGTGACGGTATGAGACCTACAGGGAACGTGCTTCAGCACTAGCGGACCCTAGTAGCATCACATGTTTGCAGCCTGATAGCCAAGCAGAGTTTGCACTGCCTTTGGCTTTCCATGGTTAAATCTGGGGTAACAGTTTGATGACTATAAGTTTCCGCCACTGCAGTCCACATAGGATTATCAGTGCAATTTTACGTATCAATCTATTACAAAACAGTTTTATATTCATCCATCATCTCGGTAGGCACACTGACTTGTCACTCGTGTCTACCTCCGCAATGGCTTCAGAAATTAACCCAGCAATATCTCGCCTGTCTAAGAGATACTTTGCCTCGCTTGCCTGGCATCGACTCACACGCGAGGCAGGCGTTGCTTCACCAAATTTGCGCCGCATGGTCGGACACGCTAGCATCATTGATTCGGTATTAGAGGAGGATAAAACATGGAGGCCCTGGCCGTTGGGGGCCTGCTACTCGAGCTTCCTTTGCGAATCCCATCGAAGACGAGACTACGAGGACGAATCAAATTCTGACTCGAGCTCCGACTCAGACACCGACTCCGACTCAGACTCCGAATCTGGCCCAGACTCCGGCTCTGACAGCCGCTGCGCTCCAGCTAGCCCAACAGAATTGTTGGATGGCCCGCCCAGACCCTCATCTAATGATACGACCGAAAGAAGAGAACAAACCCGTGCGACTGGTGCACTACTCAGCACAGACATCAACTTGCAATCGGAAAGGTGCTTTACGATGTGCAGCAGGGACGAAGAACAGCGTGCTTCCGCCGAACGAGTTTCCGAAGCAGAGGTCGAGACCCTCGTGAACGATATGCGGCGTACAAGCCTTTACATGGGCGAACCTAACCGCCACGAGGTTCCGAATACCATAGTTGCTAAGCCATCCCCACGGGGTTGCCTCAAGGAGGAGTTTCTTGACACCGCTGAGGCTCAAGTATGTTACGTAGAGGATATAGCATTGGAAGAACTATATAGTAATCGCGCCTTCTCCTCCACCATGCTTGCGGAAAGCTATCCTAGGGACATCTGTGGCGCGATGTGAGCGGTCGTTGACTTGGGCATAAGTACAAGTAACTATCAAGAGAGTGGCTGTAGAATGTCACCTTATATGCTTGCCGTTTCAGCGGCAGAGCTTTTCTAACGCGGCCTCCCCATTATCGCTCCTATATCCGCTTAAACCGCCACCAAGGAGCTATCAAGTGCAATGAAACACATGATGCGATTCAGGATTGGAAGTGATCACGAGGTTTGTTCAATTTAGATGAAAAAGTCAAAGAAAAGTAAGAAACGCTCAGTTTTAAAAGTGCTGCTGTAGCTATAGCTCTACGATAGCTAGGAAACTAACAACCAAATACCGTGCCATTAACATATCCCATGAAGCTCATTATCTAAGTCTTATAGAGTTTTTGGCGACGAAGTGGTCCAATATGTAAGTACGCTGGCCTCCCAAATTTCTGCGCAGCCGGGAATGGGTTCCAAACGTTAGCAAACTTGCACCTTGGCTAGACACGATAGCCGAGGACTATCAAGTGCAGCCGCCACTTGATACTTTAGCCGCCAATCGTGCACGCGTAGCCCTGCGAGATGAGCTTATCCAAACGCTCGAGTCTGGGCCGGAAAGCGACGAGGAGTCGGACCTTAGAGACAACCCCAGTCCCTGGTTAATATGGTACCTAGTGGATAGTATTTTGTTGAGCAGCTACATGCGCTTTGTCGCGTAGCATTTTCTAACAGTCAAGAGTGCGGTTAATATAAATAAGTGCCCTGTCGATGAAACCATGGACTTGGTGCATGCGCTGATAGGCCCTGACTCGAGATCTACTCACAGTCCGGCGAATACAGGCTGGCGCTTGGCACCGGGAGGGCCCACCCTCCACGATCTGATACGCATCATCGGACAGCTCCCGATATTCTTGGCGGATATCCATCCTCCGCTCTATGTTATGCCTGCATCCGCCGAGGAACTGATTTTACTATTCGAGACTATTAAAAAGTCTTATCCGTACCTTTGGTGAGGAGTTGCCGCACTGTCTGGCGTCACCGGCCTGTATATACTGTTTACCTGTGGCGGGACCATTATGGATGCCACAGCAACCGGTCCTGTAGCCAGGATTAGGCCGTTAATCCATGTGGACTCTATCAAAGGCGCCACTGATAGTGTGTCCACAGTCAGAGGATAGTATGCACGCTGACCTGTCACTGATGCTGGCTGGAGCTTGTCCGAGATGCCACAAACCGTATCAAAATTAACTGGTAGCAGTCCCTATTAACCTCTACCCCAGCTGTACCCGCTGGTATAGGCACTCAGGTGTCACTCTTACTGGCAATATACACCTCGTTGTTACGGCATAAGTAGACCTCTAGACAGACAACTCATGTCACTAATACTTCCCCTTCCTTACCAAACAGAACCATGATCTAGGTAAAAGAAAATAGCTGGGCAGCAGTCGCAAGGATAGCCACGCTATGTACCGGAAGGCTATACATAGGCTCGTGAGGAAACAGAGTTAGCGTCCATAGGCCAGCAGCAAGTACGACAAAGTCAGTAGTGGTAGTCACTGCTAGCACAGTCGTCTTATTAATATGTCATACTGCCCAAACTCTCTTCTTTTCGCCACAGAACAGGTCAATAATTTCATACTCAAAACCCTCCACAGGAGAGTCAGCCAAGGCCTTAGCGCCACATTCTTCAGCCAGCCGTGCTATCACTACAGTAAACAGCGCCGGCTGCACCTAAGCTGTAGCGCTAGCCGGCGCAATGTCCTCATACTTCTCGACGTCTCAGTGGCAGAACTAGTCTAGGTCTCCTAGCAAGCAAGCCTCTTCCTCAGAGGCTACCATATTTCCAGGACTTTATTCACCTCGCGCTGCTTCCCAAGCAGCACCCATAGGCTAATCTAGCGTGTAGCCCAATAAATTACCTGCTTGCTACTGCATCATACAGTGATGGAGTTACATGGCACTGGTACGAGAAAAGGCTCTTCCCGCCTTTAAAGGGGATGGATGGGCAATTTACGTAGGTATCGATTCCGATACGTTCTTCGGAACAGTGAGACAGCCGGCAGGCTTTATACTTTGCCTTGTTCTCATCTGTGTCAGACCCTGAAGTTTCTATCTTCCGGTCAGTTGTATCATATTCCACGGGGCTTCTCCCCCTCAAAGCCAGGCGTCGTCCGTGAGCGATCCTTGGAGGCCGGTATATCGATGAGGGTGGCGTTCGTTTTTGAAGTAGGCTGCTTCTTAAAAAACATGCTTCAAAATTGGAACCGTCATTGTTGTCCCAAAAGTCGGTGCCATGCACAGTGTATCGAATACAAAAACGTATGACCTTGGACATGATGTCGACCACCTCGGCCAGATCGACACTGAAAACAAAGCATTCGTACCCGCCTGACAGCCTGGTCACGTTGTAGAAAGCTTCTGCCTCGTCTGTCGTCTCCCAGTTGTCAAAGCTAAACCTGCAGACGACACGCTTGTTCTCTCCCGTATTGGCGACTCCGACAGACCCATACAACAGGCTGTAATCTCGAGACAGCCATGTCCTCAGTAGACGTACTGGTTGCTTCCTCCGGGCGGCCGTCTCCAAGGGAAAATTGAGTAGTTGGATGGTGAGATCATTTACAAGCGGCAGCGGGGGCGAAGGTGGCTCCGGAGCTTCTCCGCGCTCCACCTGGATCTCGTCCGCAGGATTGGAACCCGGTATAGACGAACTGATGAACCGAGGCTGGTCTTCCCGGAAAAAATGCCGCACTTGTTCCAGCTGGGAATCGTTGAAATGCACGAATTTGGCCGACGCCGACGCACTGCTCCTCGAATGGTGGCTCGATGTGCGAAGTACCGGCCACACGATCTCACCGGACTTCCGCCGCACCATCTCCTGTAGCATTCCTCCCGTTTCCGGCGATGAGTGCTGTTCAGTCATGGTTTGTGATACTCCTTGTATTCGGATAGAAGACCAAGGAACGGCGTGGCGTTTTTGTATATGCTTCCTAGATAATGGTTAGTGCCGCATTGTTTGGGCTCTTCCGCATTGTTGCATCCGGCTAACCTAGAGGACGTCCTGGCGCCTCACTCTCTGCTTATGATTGCATGAAGGTGGCATCCTTCCCCTTTTGACTAAGTATTTTAGTGGGCATGTAGTACTCCGGCGCCCCTTACGTATCACACCACCTTTGCAGCACGTTGTGAGTGTAGCAGCCAACGGGAATCACGCACCCGTGCGTAAGCGAGAACCCCATATTATCTAACCTAAAGGGGTAGCTTTAACTCAATCAGTACTAACTGGCAGGACATTTCCTAAAGGTTCCCTGCTCTAGTAAACGGCTTCAATGATCGTGAGTGCACTCTCTGCTCAGAAGCATTACTGGCAATATTGGAAATGGCAGTAGATCTACGTATTTTGCCATATGAAAGAGCGCTGGAGCTTTGTGAGGATCAACATTATCCTTATCTAGTATTCACACCGAATTCGTAGATCTTCCTCCGTGGTGAGTTAGCTAGGGTTCATTAGTAGGCGTCCGTCTGTCGACCGAATTTAAACACATCAATCAACAATATTCATGACCAAATGAAGCACTTGGGCTGACGCCGTCTGGTTCTTGTTAAGTGCCAGACCGGGCACCGTGGTTAGCTAGCCCTTCAAAACCTTGAGCCATCGCGGTTCGACGTGATCAATCCTGATGGCAGCTTGAAGACAAAGTCGGAGGGAAGATTTCCTTGACCGAGCCCAAGAGCCTAATAGTCATTCATAAAAAACCTTGTAAATATCACGCAGTCTTAGGCTGTCCTGATACAATCCGGTCCCTTCGTTTCACTCTCAACATCTCCAACTCGTGCTACAGATCTAGTCAGCGAGAGAAGCGAAGGAGGCAGAACTAGTACTTACGAAGCATAAGGACAATACTTTTTCCCCGAAGAGAATGTGATTGTCTCTGTGAATAAGTGAATATTGGCTAAGTAGATTACACAGGCTTCGTTGTATGGACTCTCTATATAACTTGAGGTGGCGTAAGACAGCTGCAGTTGAACAAGAACTTGACTAGGATACATATCTCAGGTATATAGGTAGTGTTACAGCCGAAACCTCAGCGATACATAGCCGTTATAAGGTGTGTTTCGCCACAGTTGCATCATTTAGGTATATACTACGAGCTAGATATATTATTCATAGCTACGAACTGCATTTCCATGCCGGAATCCTTCGTACCTGATCGCTTGCCTGGACTCTTCTTTCTTCGCTATTCTTTTTCTAATTTTACTTTTTATTATGTTTACCACCTAGATTATCTGGATCCCTAATCTCTAGCGCCACAATTATCGTATGCGCTGCTCATGCTATATTGTTGTTTGAACTTACCTAGCATGTGGTCTGAAGCCCAATCCCATCTAGAGTGGTATATGTGGGAGGAATAACATAATTTGGTACATAGCAACTCCACTCAACAACTAGGGCCGATATCAGACATGAAGACACGTTTAAGCTTAACAAGTTTAGCATTGGACCAATTACTGCAAATATCCGTCCGCGACCTTGCCTTATGTCAACCAGGCCGGCAATCGCGAGCTGGTATTCCCTTTCTTGGCATACACTCATTATAATCATGAAGGGAGAGTTAGTCCCACTGGTTCGTCCCTGACCATGGACCTTCCCCCCACCAGCCCCCCTCCTAACCCCTGCCTCATCTCGAAGGAAAACGCTTCAGGATATCGCAAGCTAAGCCACCCAAATCAAGCCACCCTAATCGTGGAAAATTAATCATGTCATTTCCGCCCAAAAGGCTTTCAAAAATCACAATAGAAAATAAAATTACTCATCATCGCGGTATGCTCTTTAAGCGTTTTCTGTTGCTACTCGAGATCTTTAATGCGCTGATGTGCCATGGCCAGCACTCCTCCCTTGGCCAGATTAACTCCAGTTTTACGATTGCAGCTCTAGCCGTCGGCGCTAAGCATAAACACCAAAAGCTGATCGAACTCGATATTCAGCCTGTTGCAGTACCGCTTCTCGACGTTTTTGTGACTATGGCGACGGAGGAGCTCCACCTCATCTCTTGGGGAGCCTGGGTTGCCGCTTGAGGGAGAAGTCGGCTCGGCTCTTTTGGCCATAGAGCTGGCCATTGGTCTTTTTTTCTTCCTCAAGTTCGTGGTGTGGACTCCAGAACACAACCTGGAGTTTGTGAGATGCAAGGCACGTTTTCTTTGGTTACGTGCCGGTTCTGGTGGTGCGGCGACGGGGAGGATCTTATCGATATGTTCCCTTCAAAATCGTTACCCGTGGGCGTATCAGGGATCGGGCTTGGGAGCATAAAGCCGTTATCCTCGTCGCTGCCGTCGTCCTCGTTATCGCCGTCGTCAATATAGTAGGATTCGTCAATGCCATCGCGGCAAAATAAGTCCTCTGCGGTCGCACAGCTGCTCGTTGGGAATGTATCGTCCCGGTTCAGATCGTTTGCAGCCGCGAAAGAACCAAGTGCGATAAACGACTCGAAGAGGTCTTCTGACGAGGACCACGGCGATTGTTCCATAGTATGTGAGCTCATTGTTTGGTTGCCGCCATGGGCGGAATTGGGCTGAAGACAGAGGAAGAAGCTTAGTTAATTTTTCATTCCGTTTGAGATAATTATTGGCTACGACTCATACATCATGATATTTATGGTACTTCCGAAATGGTGTATAGCATCGATTTGCGTGTGCTAGACCAATGAGCAGAGCTTACGGAGAGCATCTACTTGCGATGACATCGATCAAGAGCCAAGAGTGGGTCCATCAGTGCATCAGTGGCGTCGATTGAGGGTCCTGGCCGGGGACAGCTGCGTGTTGTGGATCCATATCACATGTGAGGAGACCAGTCTAGAACACTGTGAACACCAAGATGGAGGGGCTCCAACCAATGGGATTTATTGGCATAAGTGTCTGTCCCAGGATCACCAGGGCGTCATTTCAGCCAGTGTAGAATCGATGTTTCTCACCATCCAGGCATACTACCCTCAAGTTGGATAGCAGCGGCACCATCCGCCGACATGGATGCAATCGAAACTGATGCAATTGTTCCAAACAGATGGCGGCTAGAATAGCGTACGGGGCTCTCCGTAACTTATACAATCTACGGAGGATAAAAAAACTAATAATAAAGAAAAAAACAAGGAAAAAAATTGGACTTCCGTGGGATGGATGGGTGGTGACGATCGCACAGCACGAATCAATCGGGCAGAAACCCCGCCAGAGCTCCAGAATGATTGCAATTAAAAAGCGAGTTGGTCAACAGCAAAGGGCTTGCTGTATAGCGCAGAGTACGGGTAATTAGGTCCTGCTTCCCTTACTGTACTCGCATAGGACCACGTAAAATCTACAGAGGGTAAAAACATAAAAAGAAAAAAAAAAACTTCGCCCCCACCGGCCCCAACCCTATTCCCCCTTATGCCCCCGGCCCGGGGTGATGAACGCTTCAATGCCGAGAACTCCGTTAACGCCCGGTTATGTTCACCCCTGCGGTGACCATAGAGAAATATCTTCAGCTGCCCCCCCCCGCAAACACAGCGACTGGTAAGACGAAGTTTCGCCGAGCAAACCGAGTCGCTCGGGTCGAAGCATAGAGGAGCAGTAGCCGCTGCCCTAGCTATTACAGTAGCGAAGTGTACGCAGTCCGGACCACGCTCCGATTCCGACATCTCACAGGGATTTTATATGGATGCCACCACAGCGGATGCCGAATTGACGGCGCTGGATGATCTAGTGCGTACTCCCCTCCCAGGCTGCCGAGCAGTTCTCGCGACATCCCGAAGAATGGAATGGATAGTTCTCATGTCGGAACCATAGGATGCACTACTCGGTATAAACGAGTCGTTGCTGGACTCGCTCTTCTTTTTTCGCTCGTCGCGCCAGTCGAGTAGCGCGGCTAGCAGCTCGTGGCCCGACAGCAGCGCTGTGAATGCCTTGGAGCAAACCCCAGGTACCGTCTACTCGTCCGGTTCCCCATCCGCCCATCCGCCGGAGAATGAGATCAGTAGCAGATGGCGGACAGCGCCAAGTGACTGGGACCAGTGGCAGGATTGGATAGAGCAGGATGTAGAAATTGGGAAGGCTGGATTCGTTGAGGCGGCTACAAACACCGGAGGGACCAAGCAGCAGCCCGGCCCAGCGGTCGCTGACCCATTGTTCGATTTCTCAATTTTGTGGTCTGATGATTCTCCGGCAAAGCAACCCCTCTTCGCAGCACCATCAACCTCGCTCTCGATCTCGCTCCCATCAACACTCCCCGTCGATTCCTCGAGCCTCTCCCCTCCTTTATTAGAGACTCGCCTCCCGAGCATTGCCGAATCACCATCAGACCAAGTCTGGGGTGGCCGCAGTGACCCTTCGATTGTGCTACAGCCACTGGGCAGTTCCCCGGAAGAGGGAAGCACCGCGGGGCGAGATGATGCGAGAAAAAAGCGGAAGCATGCCGGGCAGGACGACGGGCCGGAGGGGTTCGGGCCGACGCGATCAAAGCAGCAGGCGCACAACATCGTGGAGAAGCGTTACCGGGACCGATTGACAGATATGTTCGCCGCTCTGCAGGATGCCATCCCGCACCTGAAGAAGGAGAAAACGCGCAACCAGGCCGGGTTGGCTACGAAAACCCGGGTGCTGGCGGGTGCGACGCAGTACATCCGAGATCTGCAGGCATGCAATGAAAAGCTAACAGAGCAGAAAGAGCTCCTCGGAAAGCAGGTTCTGGCACTCGGCAAACTAAACCGCGAGCTCATGATGCCTGGACGCAGCTCTGGCGGCGGCGGCGCGGCGAGCAAGCTCATGGTCGGCGGCCTCGCCGGGATGCTAGCCATGCAGGGCATGCACACAGAGCAGCAGAGCAACGAGACGACCTCGGGGCGAGGCCTATTCTCAATCCCCGTCCACTTACTCACCCGACTGACTCAGCCCTTCCAGCATATTTCTGCGAGCATCGGCGGCTCACCATCCCTTAGCAATGGGGTTGCTTTGTTCAAGAGCTTCATGCTCCTCCTTGCTGCGCTGTATATATTTCTGCCTGCTGTTTTCCGTGCGCTGACGCGCCCGCCTGCCGCCCCCAAGGCTGCCCCGGCGCCGTTAACGTCTGCTGGCATCAGAGACATCCGTCGGTCCGCCTTCATCACGGCTACGCGGACCATTGAGATTCCGGAGAATGGCTTGTCCCTTACTGCCACCATCGCGTGGGCTAGCATGCGGATCCTCTTGCTAAACCTTGGAGCCGATCTTTTCCGCGGATTCGGCTGGCAGCTGGAGGGGCCACAGGGATCCGAGACGAAGCCTGCAGATGTCGCCAAGAGAGCATGGGATATCGCGATCGACGCGCAACTCACTGGCGGCGATACGAAGATCAGCAGCGCTCGGCTGGTGCTCACCCTCCTGGCGAGCCTTGCGCTACCAGCGACGCCATACCGGCTGATGCTTCGGTCACTGCACGCGCAGGTCGTGGCAGCCAGGACGGCCCATCGCTGGGCTGCTTACTTCCTCATCAAGATGTCCCATCGGTGGTGGCAGCGCGCACGTCTCGACCACAAGGCGACGAGGGATGTGGCAGTAGCATTGGGCGCAGAAGCCACCGACACGACGCTTCCGGCGCATCTCTCCGTCTTGCTCTCTCTCAGCGCGGACGACGCCTTTAGCGACGAAGCAGTCCGACGTGTAGCTGCTTTAGCCTTCCCGAGCACAGCCCAGACGGGCATACCGGGAAGTCCCGACGTCGACAACCTTGCCCCTTGGCTAGACACGGTAGCCGAGGACTATCGCGTGCTGTCGCCGTTGGATGCGCTGGCTGCCTGGCATGCGGGGATAGCCCTGCGCGACACACTATTCCGGACGCTCGAGCCCGAGTCGGCCAGTGATGTCGGATCGGATCTGACCCTCGCCATATGCACGGCGCCGCCTTATTCCGCAACATGGGCTACCGCGTTCGTAGTGCATGCTCTGCTGCTGCCCGGCGATAACCGTCCGCTGAGCCTCGCGCGGGCTTTCCGGGCCCTCATCCTGTCTCGGCCGCAGGGACTGTGGTCTGCCATTTCCGACATGAGTGTTGCAGGTGAAAAGCAGCGACAGGGGGATTCGCATCGGTTGATCTGGTGGCCGTGCCTGCGCATAGACTTGAATGTCGCACTACGGAGCGCCATTGCCGCGGCCCAAACGGAAAGAGACCGGGAGGAGATGGCGTGCCGAGCCCTGGGGGCAGAGATCCGGGGCCTTACTGGGGACACGGCGGACCAGAAGCTAGGGCTGCTCGGGTTAGCAGCGCTGTATCGGTTCTTGGATGATTCATTTCGACAGAAGAAGCGGGCGGGCGGACAGAAGGATCTGTACGAACAGGTGGCAGGGCTGCTAAGGGTCTGGAGTCGGCGGGAGGGAGAGCAGACGGAGGGGCTCGGTCGGCTGAGCCAGGAGGCAGAGGAGAATGTGGCCTCCCTCTCGTTGAACGTGCTCCAGTGGTTGGTTGGCATACAAGAAGGGCAGCCTGTGGATGATTCTGAGAAGACTGGGCCTCATGGGCTTGCAGAACTCGGACGTCCATCGGAAGCATTAGCCGCCTAGCTTCCAGCTTCCTGTGCCAGCCGTCCTAGTTTGGTGGATCTGTGTGCTGAGTCTCATGTCTCATTAACGATCGAGTGGGTGGAATAATGCTGTTTAATCATCATTTCTTACCTCGACTAATTTTTTTGGATTCTATACAGCACAGTTAAGGACTTTTCCCCGGGCCAAGGGGGCGCTATGAGCTGTGGCGTTGAGACACACTGTACCGAGCCGAACCCGGCTGAAGCTAATGGAAGTAGGGTGACTCGGCCAGTCCGTGGTCTCATCTTCGGCCCACTACACCATCACATGAGCGCGGCGAAAAGTCATATAATACTACACCCACTTCCCAAGCTTTTCCGAGAACTCGAAACTCGGCACTTCAGCAATCGTATCCCTAGCCCTGCTCAGCATGGCATTGCATCCTTTACCGCAACGCACCAAGGCCAGAGACAGATAATACGACGATGGGAGGGTTAGGGTTGCTCGTACGGAGCAAGGGTTATTGGAAACGGGTCACGAAATCAAATCATGCAGCACTAGGTGGAGAGAGCTGGACCAAATGGCCGGGCGGATCTCTTCGGTCGCAGCGATCTTTGCCTGCAGTGGCAGTTCTCGCCCGGGTTAGCATCTCCAGGTCATCCAAAGCTGGTTACGATGCCTGAATTGAAAGACCCTCAGGTTCGCATGCCTTCCTTGTCTTACCGATCATCTCCTGTCCTTTGCGCGTGTGTGAGCCGCAACGATAGCGGACTTGCTGACAAGGAGTTGGTCACGTACAGCACGATCCTGTTGCGTCGGTCGCACACAGGCGGTGGACGCATCGCCTCTCTTCGTTGACTAGGCTAACTCTCTGGACGATCGGCATCATCTTCGTTGCGCTCACGATATCAACGACGTCTACACCTCAGCGGCAGCGCCGCCCGGGGCCTGGAACACTTTCACCGGCGACATGGACCTCGGTTGACTGGACTCCGCATGCTACCAAGCATTCACTGGACCTTGACGTGAGACAAGCCTGGATCTTAGACACAAGCAATGACATACCGCCTGAAGTCGAAGCCATGTCGAGATCTGTCCCGGGTCATCTACTTACAGGCATCAGCGCGGCCGATGTCCCGGCCGCGGATCTCCGTGGCAAGATAGACGTACCACTTCACGACACCACCGCCGCCGTCCACCCTCTCCTTCCTACGCCCGGCGTGTCCGTTACCGAGTCGGAGACAATCTCCTCCCATTCCACCTCAGCCGTTAGCTTCCTTCCCCGTCCCGAAGCCCATGTATCTTTACACACATCCGCGATGCACGCTCATGGAACTCTCGCGAATGCCTCGATTTTGACCATTGTCTCGCTGTCTACTTCAAAGGTCGGTGCATTGTGGGAGGCCAACATAGCATCGCTAGGCCGGGAGCACAGCGATTGGATGATAAGCGATGTAGACCATGATTGTTCGTCCTGCCAGACGGCAGTCATCCACGTCGTTCCCCAGACGACTGCCGACGTCGTGGTGTTCTGCGTCATCTACATCGTCGAGATCATCTGCGCGGCGTGGTATACACGATCAGCTCGCTCCCTGAGAAGCCGATGGGCCCAGCTCGGAGCTGTCCTCATTCAGGTACGTCTCCAATACCCGAACAGAATGCCCCAGGTTCAAGCTTTTCTGGCACACCGCTGGTGCCTCAAGCATTAACTCGTCCCTAGCTGACCGGCCCCGTCGTCTGCGCTCTTGCGCTGGCCCGGCTCGCGCACGCCAATGTCGAAAACGTGCCGCCGTTGGCCTATCCGCTACCTGCAAGCATCCATGGTTTAGCTTTAAGGTAGCTTGACACTCTTCGTTTCCTTCTCTTCCTCCGATCGAGATCTTTCCGCCGCTATAAGAGCTAAAACTCAAACGTTAGTCTTTACTTCCTCGATACCATTGACCGATCATCACGGGATCTGACCACCTCGCTCCAACTTTCCCGAGCCATTCGGCAGGTTCGATTGAGAACGCTGTCGATGACCTCCCAACAAGTCCTCCTCGTCCTGCTCCTTTCGAAGATCGCCTCCTCCGGGCTCGCACACTACTGTAAATTCACGATCCTCTCGTTTCTGTCCAGCCTTCTCTTCTACCTCGCCTTCTTCTGCCCCTTCACGATACAAAACACATCGCTTCTCTCTGGTCAGGCACATCTTGATAGCCTACATACCATTACCAGAACGTATCCACACGCCCGTGGCGAAGCAGTCGGCACTTACAGAAGGAGATGCCGTTCTTGGATGGTACAATATATGGTGGAAATTCTTCTGCTGGCCGGCCATCTGGGCTTTATTGCATGGCATTTTCCTGGGATCGAGGTGCTTGCTAACTTCCGGGGGCGCTCCCTCAAGGAAATTATTGGCTTACTGCAGGCAGTGGTGGTCTCGGACTCCGACGATACAAGTCGTTCCATGAATACTATAGGCTGGCCCCTGCCAGGAGACGGGTTCGCCATCCAGGATCTGGTAGGTGTCGTCGGACGGCTCTCGATATTCTCGGTACACATCCATCCCCTTGTCTATGTCATGCCTGTGTCCGCAGCTGAAAAGCCCCCACTACCACTTGGGATTGATGCTAGTTTCAATTTGTACCTCTGGATAGGAGTTGCCGCATTGTCCAGCCTTGTCAGCGTGCGTTTAATGTCGCGCGATGCGCTGCTCGACTTCCCCTCTGAAGGCGATGCTGCTGTGGGGCAGGCCAACATCTCGTACGCCTCTTTCCTCCCACAGGCGCACGTCCTCGATGTCTTTCGCCTTGCATCTGGCCCAAGACCGTTCCTAGTTTCGATTGGCTTCGACCGCAGGGTCGTGCTCTGGGATCTTGACTCGCAGACTGTCAGCAGCCAGCGCATCATGTGCGATCCCTCGGACGGGTTCATCTGGCCCATCAGCGCAGCTTCCATGGACAGCGGGGCTAAATGGCTTGCCATGTGCACCCACGGTGGGCAAGTGGTAGTCTGGAGCCGAGAACAGTCTCGTGTATGTCTATCCATGAGCGCGGGTGGCCGCCTCGCCTCGTGTTTGTTCGCTCGGATGACTAGCCAGGATCCTCTGCATGGCCCGTCGACCCATCTCCTGCTGGTGCTGGAGGACGGCGTCTTGATAGACCGGAACATAGAGACAGCCAAGGTCGTCACGACACAGATTTGTGACGGCCGGGTCGTGTCGGCACATGTCGTGTCCAAGCCCCGTACATCAACGCAGCTCATCGCCATTGCCGAGGGCGGCCAGCTCTTCCTCTCAGCTCGCCGAGAGGGGCAGTGGTTCACTCGACGCATGCAGATAGGGGCCCCCGTAGCTGGCCCTGTCAAGTCGTCGCGGATCGCATTGGTGCCTGCTCTGCGAGGTGTGTGCTTGCGATACGATGAAGAGAGTGTGCATGTGGTAGACATCATCACTGGTAGGTTTCACCTGGCCCTCGGAAGAGCTCGTCGATTCTCTTGACTCATTCGGCCTAGGACAACCGATTCACTCGTTCCGGGGCTGTTCGATCCAGTTCCAGACCCTGCGCGCGCTGCACTCTCCGCCACAGAACTGTGTCCACTGTGGCTCGACAGCGGTGACCTCCTTCTCCGTCGCATACACAGACCAGAGCGGTCCGTTCGTCATGCGAACTATGAGTGCCGAGAACGACCGCCGGTACCACACCGGCATGATCTGCCTCCGCTCCGAACGAGACGTGCGCGAGAGGCGATGCAGCACCTTCACTCCGGGAAGGGAGGTGACGCACGTTTTGCCGGACCCAGGCGTCTGGGAAGCGTCGGGAGCCAACGCTGTCGCCGGACTCAGGAAGAGTAAATCCAGCAAGCAGTCAGCTGGATCAGATATAGACAAGATGCTCCACCGGCGCAACAGCACCCAGAGGATCTCACGTGAAGGGTGGGAGGCATGGACAATGACGGCCAAGGGCATCACGAACAGGCAGAGCCTGACGGCTAGCTTAGTTACACCCAGGACAGGGCCGGCGTGCAAGTTAGCCCGCAATGCGGTGGCAATCGGCTTGGCAGACCTTATTGTCCTGGTTCGATTCGGGGATCGGATATATGCGGAGGACGAGGAGGAGGGCTTGGCCAACAAGCCATCGCACGGGAGACTGTCGAGGCAGAACAGCCAGATTGGCCGGCTCAGACGCCCATGAAACCACTGCGGAGCAGTTATGTTCTTTTCAGCCTGGGTAGGTAGGTAGTTTTTTGTGCAAGGGACGTTTTGATAATGCTATGGCGGCTGGGGAAATTTACAGCCAAGCGATGCCGAATAGAGTAGAACTGGCGAGGCGCTCTCCGGAGACTATAATGCCAGCTCCGGGTCCAATGCGCTGATGTCTGCGCTCTGTGCGTGCCCGTCGAAGATCAGCTCGCTGACCAGCTTCCCTGTCGCGGGGGCATTGTGGATGCCCCAACAGCCGTGCCCCGTCGCAATTATCAGGCCTTCAATCCATGTACGCCCTATCAAAGGTGCCCCGGAAGGTGTATCCACGATGGGCAAATAGCAAGCCCGCCGGCTCGTTACCAATCCGTGCTGCAGCTCGTCCGAGATGCCCCGCACGACGTCCACGATCAGCTGGCAGCTTTCCCTGTCGACCTCCACTTCATCCGTATTCGCCGGGAGCGATACGCGTGTATCGCCCTCGCCGGCTATGTACACCTCGTTGTTGGGGCGGGAGTAGACCTCCGGACAGACGACCCGTGTTGCCAAAGCTTCCCCTTCTTCCCCGACCCCTTCCTTCCGGGCCGGGACCGTAATCTCGGTGAAGAGACAGTAGCCAGAGAGCGGCCGCGAGGGCCGGATGGTCACGCTGTGTGCCCGAAGGCTGGACATGGGCACGTGTGGAAACAGAGTCGGCGTCCACGGGCCGGCAGCGAGTACAACGATGTCGGCAGGGATGGTCGCTGCCTGCGCGGTCGCCTTATCGACGTAGCGAACCGCTCGCACCTTCTTCTTCTCCCCTCCAGAGTCATTATTGGCTAGAGCATACTCAAGTCCCTCGACAGGGGAGTCTATTAGGATCTTAGCACCGCCTTCTTCGGCCAACCGGGCCATCGCCGATGTAAACAACGCTGGCTGCACCTGCGCCGTAGCGCTCGCGGGCGCGATGTCTTCGTACTTCTCGACATCTTGCTGACGGAACCAGTCCAGGTCTTTCGGTAGACGAGCCTCTTCTTCAGAAACTACCATGCTGCCTGGGTCTTTCTCCACCTCGCGCCGCTTCCCGAGCAGCACCCAGGGGCTCAGCTGGCGTGTCGCCCATGAGACCATGCTCTCTCCCCACTGCGGCGGCGCCGGCGGCTGCTGGCAGCGGGGGTCTCGCGCCGTAACCTTGCCGCATCGGATGAGCCGATAGCCCCAGGCAGCGGCACCGTCGTGCTCCTCGGCAAGGGAGGCGTGTAGGTCGAAGCTCAGCGGCACCAGGCTCGCCGGGTACGCCCACTGAGCAAGGAGGCCGCCAGCCTTACCGGAAGCACCTCCGGCAATGCGACCGGACTCGAGGAGCGTGATCGTGTCGGTGTTAGCATCAAAATTGTGGTGTTTTGTGAGATAGTAAGCTGTACAGCAGCCGATGACGCCGCCTCCTGGAGAAGAGCCGAATACGATCAGCCAACGCCTTAGGAACCCGATTTCTTGTCTCCAGAGGGAATACAAACCTATGACCACAATGTGCCTACCCGTCTTGTCCGTCATAGTTTAAACTATATATGGCTGACGGTGTTTGTGGCATTCAGCATCGATCTTTGGTGGAAATTGGCATAGAAAACAAAGACGGCAGCGAGGAAGGTCTAGGTGTTGCCAAGGCTTCTAGATGAAGCCATTTTCACGTGACACTTGTCAGGGTAGAGAGACTGGGACCCCAAAAAAAACTTGGGGAAACCTATCCCCATTAAAAAATTAATCACTATTTTACGTACTTAACTAACTATTGCGCGTCAAGTAAGACGAAAAAGTACAAAACTTTGGGATATGATATTATTAATTCGCCAAAATATCGCTCTTATTTTTCCTCTTTTTTTCTGCACTGCCGCTTCCAGCAACTGACAGGCTCAAACTTCATCTCACTGCAGCGTGGGGTGGCACCGATTTGCAAACATCTAATAGCCGCTCATGGTCACAATATCAGAGGCGTGTTATTGATCGATACTTGAGTTCAGCCTCAAGCTCTGAGAGGGAATACGGCGCTATAGCACTAGCTGCAGCTCATCGAAAATGGATTACACAGCCAAAACTTCAACGTCTATTTCATTAGCAAGGAAATCCGAGCACCTCCCTGACCAGCTGGGTCTTCGTCCTGCACTGTCAGGCCGCTGTCAGATCCACCATGCCCCATGTCCCAGCTGGTAGCACGTGCTCTCTACCACCTGCCGGCGTTCTCTGCTGGAGTGCCAGCCCATCTTCCTCAACCATAACTGCTAGTGTCCAGCTGTTTGCTTCCGTTCTCTGTTCGGCTTGGAGTTTTCGGTTCAGATCTTGGCCCTACCTTACCAGCCCCTAGCTGCCCTCATTGGAAGTAGAACTTGATCGAGAGCAGCATCTAGCGGATAGGGGCAACTTCTAGAGGGGATCTCTCTGGCCAGAAGGGCGTCGATCAACGAATTCAACTGGTCGATCGCATTCTTCGCGCTTCCGCGCGCGAAATCTATCCCACCTAAGACACGTAATGTCAAGTATGTGGACTGGATAAGGATGCGATGTGATGGAACATTGGCCGATTCGCTCGACACCATACCAACTTTGTAGCATTAATTAAATGCTAATCCACCAGCAGGCTCGGCCAGGGAGCCGGTATCTTGCAAATAAGCTGGGTTCTAAGCAGTTTTCGCGCCAGGATCTCGAAGAAGCTCGGCGGATCCAGCATATCCATAGTGGCGCGAGCTCGTTGTTTCCATCACGCACCGCCCTAGGGGAACAGTGGAAGCACAGCAGCTGCACGCTTCGCGGAGCCCACCTTGCAGGTAGAGATCATGATACAAAGCCCCATAAAGTTATCATTGACCCGCTTACCCTCCCCACCGACCCCAAACGACTGTATAATGTAGATATCTTTGCCGCGCACGGTAACATCGATTTCGCACCGCGACTCGCCGGATGACAACTTTGTCAAAACCCGGCTGGAGGGTGTGATGCCTAGGAACCTGCAGACAATGTCGACAAAGCTAGGATGAGAGTTCCCTCAAGAACTATGATATTGCGAACCATAGCGAAGAAGTTTGCATTGGCACCTTCAAGTTCGTAGACACCTAGCCGGAGCTTCTCGGGTTCTTAAAAGCTAAGGCGAGGAAAGGAGTACTAAACAGCTATGGCTTCAATCGAAAACGAGCCTAGACAGGCACCTTAGCATAGGGGCTGGAAGCAGGTAATTATTGATCTCATTTCGATGAAGAGACGAGTGGCTTGACCAAAAAATTGGATAGATATCTGGGAATGGCGATTCAGCACATGGCTAGCGGTGGCATCAGAAAGCGGAAATCATGTGAGTCCTCGAGATCATTCCACCTTTGGCTTCCCTCCGGTTTGGGTCCGCGCGAAAGATCGCCTCTGTAATGGGCTAATTATAACTGATATATTCTACATCAATATCGTAACTTTTGGCGTCACAACCCATCAATTGCGGTTACATAGCTAAGGTAAGGACGAACCGGCCCAAAATTACGTGCGTAGTTCCCCGCCCCCACCCCACCCTCCTTCGTGGTTATTATAGAGTGACTGTCAGGTGATAGTGGAAATACTTAAGAATATGACAAGGGCGTGTTACGAGTACCCGGAGCGATTCTCTGCTTAAACCAGAGCACCGAGCACGCAGATAGTATTGCGATACTAGAAGGTTGACGATGGCACTGACAGATGAGACATACTCACAGCATCATCCCCTCGATGAAGACGTCAGCCTTGTAGGAGTCGTGTCGTGTGTGTTATCTGTGATCTTTTTTATTTTATATATCTGCTTTCTTCTGTATGTGCGTCGCCGATTATACTCATTTCCCAAACTAACCATTACCAGCTTTGACGCGGTCCAAGATAACTTACTACCAGCTCTTGACGACCCTGAGCTTGGGCCGCTGTTAGATAACTTAGAGTCACGAAGCCAAGCAATGAAGACGCTCAATTCAGTTGCTCCCGCCCGGCCATATGGACAGACGGAAAGAGAAGCGGACAATTGTGTCCCAAGTCGGAATCCAATCTGGCCAGACTCTTTTTATGCTTGGTATGTTCTAATGGTTCTGCCGTGTTGGTCCCTGACAAAATGACCAACTGTATTTGTGCTAAAGTTTGTCCATTTAGTGTTATATGCTTAGAGCCAATGCTAGATGGCGAAATGGTTCGTCTCTTGCCATGCGGCCATGTCTTCCACTCCAGCTGTATTACGTTATGGTACCTGAGACATCACCCAACGTGCCCTATGTGTAAGGTTTCCTATGTCCCAAAGCGAAGCTGTTTATAATAATATAGAGTAAACTAAGGCTCTGGGAGTGGTATTCAAGCGTGGGAATATGCCGTGCGGCAGCTTACAGGATTGCTGGCTGGCATACCTCCCAGCCCTTTGCATGGCATGATCGCAATGCTGTCGTGTAAAGTACGGCTATGCCAAATCAATAAAAGTGAATCCACTATCTTCTAGTCATAGTATGGTGTATATACGTTGTACGACACATACTTAGTCATGTAATTCTCGCCAGAAAACTATTTCAATTCTAAAATAGAATGTCGCGTCCAAAGAACAGGTTTTAGATCAGCTATGTGGAGGATATGTTGTCGACTTCAGTGGTACTGATAGTCCTCGCGAAGGCTGCACTCTTGTTTAGACTGCCTCTAGTTTTGAAATGGGCTTTTTTTTCGAGTACGTGCTTCCACTGGAGACTTTGGGTCTTGAATAGATGCCATCTTGTGTTTATATGTGTAATCAAGTAGATCGTGTGGGTTAGAGTTATACGCGCTTGCCTGTAGTGCGTATATATCTTTTTTTGGGTACCGACGCCACCATGCTTTTTGTAAGGGGGTTGGTCGAGGGCCGAGATGGTCAGTTTACCGTGAGCTATTGCCGCATCCTCTGAGCTTTTCCCGTCCAAGAACGGTTGGCTGGAGAAAGCGGGATGCGCTTTGAGTCATCCGCCAATAGTTTTCTCTTAATACTTCCGTGACGCGCCGTAGCCGCCCTAATAGCGACCCAGATCGTGATTCATTCGCCAAACTTGACCGTTGCACTTGATGGCCGGGGCTCACCAACCATGATGATATTTGCATGAGAGCAAAGCAGTGAGCTAGGTAGAGCAAGGATAAGAGTCTGCAAGCCCTGATTGAATGCATCTGCCAGCCATTTTACTGTTGTTACTATGCCATAGAAGCATCATGGAACACCGCAGACTCATTTTCTGCGGTGGAGTGACTGGAGTTCTCATTTATATGGTCTGGATTTAGCCACTCAATAACACCACAAGTTCCGATCAGCAAAATTTCATACCCAATGGGCGCCTGATTCTGTTTCCCGCAGGATATATCACGCGACCGTACCTGCGTGCCACCCAAGTCAGATTGCAACACCTAATCTAACTTTTTCTCCTAGAGCAACCCAGTAAGATGCAACTGCCGTTCGAAGAGCTTAGCGGGTCCGCATCGTCCCGAAGATGTTCGAATGCTACCATATGTGGAGGTAGACATTAATGTTAGCAGTCCAAGAACTTTGATATTAGAGGGATATCTAAATTAAAGGTTAGGGCTGGGTATGGGGATGGATCAGCCGGACCTCTGACACCAGCCTTTACCACAACACCATCGGAGAACCAACAGGGCAGAGGTTAGAGACGCCGACCATATCGAAACGGTATTCGCACTCTGATAGCAAATAAAACGTTAGTTATCTCTATCCAAATTCATTACGTCCCGATTAAATAACGCTGCACGATCTATCTGTAACGCTCATTAAAACCTAGCTAAAAGGTCTTAACGCACCAAGAAGGAAGATATAGAACGCCTGTAAAGGAAATTCTGTATTCCATCAGGTCTAGAAGCTCCTAGCTTTTCTTATTGCCTTTTAAAAATTCACTAACTTCTAAGAGGTAGTCGATATAAGGGAATTGCATTATATATTATATAATTATACCAAAGCAATACTTAGGCAGACAAGTAGAAAACTTATAATGTCACCCTCGTCATCCTCCTGCGGCAGATAAGCATTGCGTGCGGGGCTAGGTTACTGTGGCAAGAGCTCTGTATGTGTCATCACCGACAACTTGGCCTCTAGTATTGAAGTCCCAAAGGATTGACTTCTTTTGCCGTGCCACTGCTTCTGACCTTCGGCACTTTATTCCCTTTTCCTACCAGTTAGCATGGATGGCTGCGCTATTCTAACTCCCTGTTATTAGGATGTACAACTTATGTAGCACCCTCCTGCCTAGTCCAGATCGCGCAATACCTCAGTCTCGGGGTGTCAGCAGTAGTGAAGGTAATGATTATAGAACATCCAATGCATGGTTCAAGCAACTATGCGCCAAGAGATACACCTAGCATGCCAGACCACTAGATACTTGTTTAGTGTGCAGAACCATACGATTTCTGCCACTTATGCTAATTTAAATTTGACTCTCCCGGGGCGCGATGTGGAAGACATCGGTCACCTGAGCACTAGCAGTCACGCCACTGTCACATTATGAACTAACCCCGCACTCAAGTACTAAACAGAAACCACGATTCCCGGTATTATAAATACCTTAGCAGGTCAGGCGCTGGCTTTGGCTATATTATCGCCGTCCCTTTCGAAACCAGTTATTCTTCGAACCAATAATCCTCCATACCATCAATATCTTCAAACCAACATTCATGGCTGAATCCATGCTTTTTAGTACTACCGAGGCGGTCATCGAAGTTCTGTGGGATATTGTGCTTGCTTTCTACATCATCAAGATCAGCTTCATCTACTTTATCTTGATCTTCTTCACTGGAGCACTACTTTCGTTCTGGACCACAACTCGGCTAGCTCCTATCAATCATCTCATTGCGCCGCAGTCCGAGCTCGTTGTGCTTCCGCTACAGCTGCTGGCCACTGCGTTGTGGGCAAGATTCATCATCAAATACTACGAAATACCTCGGAGCTTACAGTTCAGACTGGCGATCGGCATTCTGTCGACTGTTTTCATGATCATTGCAGAGCTTCTTGGAGCAGTTGTGTTATATGTCGAGGGTTCAGAGGGTTGGCTATGGGAGAGAGACTACCGAGCTGCAATCTTGTTTGCGGGACTTTTGGTGGCTTTCTGTTTCATGCCGGCTTGGATGATGGCCTTAGAGATAAGATATCCGAAGCTCAAGGAGACAAACCACGGTCATGAGAACAAGAGCCTCTTCAATGCCGTGTAAGCTGGTCCATACCTTGATATCGTTTCTACGCGCTGGCTAACCCATTTTCTACACTACAGTCCAACTGTCATTCTTGGAAAGGAGCGGGAGGCTGATACCAAGAAAAAGGAGTAAGATAGACCCTGAACTGCCCCGGAAGCAATCTCTATAGCGACATATAAATAGGTACCAAGATTGAATGCGAATAGCATCCAAGTGAAACTGGAGTTTGATAAAGGGCAGCGATAGCATGTAGTCCAAAGGTATCTTTAATGATAGGCGCGACATGTGCAAGCGGCCCTGGTGCTTACGCTTCTTCAATGGGCGCTCTGTACTCGAAAGCAGCTTGGCTCATCTAAGCCAACTTTCATTTACAATTAATTGGTCCCGGTCCGAACGCAGCCTCTATGACAAAGCACAAGATAGTCGCGGTATCGGAGAGCCTATTGATATTTGTGTCAGATGACTGTAACCTGATTTAACAGCACCCAACAGCGGTTTAATTTTTGGGATTGTCAAGTTCAGATATTCGCCTCCGCAGTCTCCTCCCAACGCCTCCGCGGATCGCCGACTTTGAGCGTGCGGTACAGCGGAAAGACCACATTGGCTGTCCGTGAACTGGACGCGTTCTACCAGCTACAGCTCAAGCAGCGGTGGTGGGCGGGTGTGTGGTACGCAACCGATGCCACCAATTGAAAACATACTTATTTCTCACTAGTAGCGATTAATGCTTCATCGACCTAGTTCCCAGAAGGCCGGCTGCGGATCATGGGGGTGTTGGGACGAAGCACTTGATCCGAGGTCTTCTCACAGGCCCGGACCCTCGTCAATACACGTTTCCTGTCATAGTTTGATGCTTTCCTTTTAATCTGCTGTACACTGATGCAGTCAGTACGACTTGGTTTGGGACAAAGTCGTGGGTGTGCATAGTATTCTACGCATTAGTTGAGCTCTGCTTTAATGCAGCTACATAACACAGGGACGTCTTAGGATCTCCAAGGCTTGAGAAAATGCATTTATTCCTTGTGTGTGCATTCCTTGTTCAATGGAGCGACCTGGGTCTAGAACGTAGCCGACTTGGCATCGCGATGCTGAGCGGATGGCTTGTAGATTGGCTGCCCAGCTGTGATAGAGAGAAAATTGCGGAATTATGGACTATGTGAAACAACCAGATTGGCGTATGCAGCAACTGATTAGAACATCCATTACTGGCGACAAAGCTAAGGCGCAGCCCTGGCGGGGCTACGTAGGCGAGAAGTGGCGTCCTGCAAAATTACACTTCGCCACTCGGGATGCCCCAAACTACGTGGCGGCGATACCTCTACCCGGCCCGGAAATAGTCGGCCCTGCAATCAGGCTACCCAGCAGAGTCAGGCGCCGGCCGTCAGCCCACCACTCTACCTGTACTCTCTCCTAATGCGACCAGCAGCAGCAGTCTTAGTAGCGGCTGGGGCGCGGGACTCGTAAAAAGGAACCAGATTTATAGAGGTTCTACGATTCGCGTGAACAGTGGGCATAGAACACGAATTGCAACAAGCTCCCAAGAGAAAGAGAAACCATATGACGACACCGGAGTGCGTCGGCTCCAGCTGCTCCGACCCAAGTTCCTCATCGCCGTGGGCCTTGATAATATGTTTCGTCCTGCTGGCGGTAATCATTTTCATTGCCCTTTTAGCGTATGTGCCGACCCCCTTCCACGTTTTCAAGTCGGAGGATTATGAGCTAACATGTCTTGGGCAGGTACTACATCACCCGTTTCGCCCGCTCTACCACGCCACTAGACAATCTCGAGGCTGCTCGGGGCAATAGTAGGAATCATGGCATTCAGATGCTACAGAAAGTAGCGCCCGAGCAGACTTACGAGCTTCTGAAAAGGAACTTGCAGAAGACATCGCCGAAAACAAGCTATTTCGAATCAATTCAGATTTGGTAAGAGGTTTTAACCATCATTCACGACTGCTGGCTTGTCGGGGCCGGTGCTAATTATTGCTTTCACCTACGTTCGCAGCGCGATCTGCCTTGAAACATTGGTAGACAATGAATTGATCCGTTGTCTGCCATGCGATCATGTCTACCATTCCACCTGCATTCAAGATTGGCACACAAGATGCCATAACAGCTGCCCCCTCTGCCTCAAGTGCTATCTACGTCCCGGGAATGGGAGCCGGAGAAGTTAATACGAAAGTAAGCTGGATAGCTGCCTGCATAAAATTTATTTTCCTAGATCACCGTGATACCACGCGAAGGTCGAGCAAATACTAACACTAGCTGAGGGCGGCAGTTAACGAAATTATAGTGTCCGCGGAGTCTGGTTCATACCTCTCAGGGCACGTGCAGTACCTTAAACCCAGTACCCATTACAAAGCCGGAAATGGCCGTCACACGATTGGAAACCCAATTGGAAAGCGAAGATATCTTTAGGGACAAGATTTAAGAAAATCTATCTTCTGAGTTTATTGCGCTACTCTCAATGATCTGGCTATCACTGTTGAATGCTGTAGAACATAAAAAGCTAAGCGAGATAGACAAGGGTCAAAATTATGAGGTCTTGCAGGTAACTAAAGAATACGTTCTTAATGCGACCATTCTCTACTTGATCTGTCTAGAGACAAGTGTATCCAGATCGAAAGGACTGACGATCTTGGAATAGAGCTCAGAGATGAGGGTCAAAAGCACGGATCGGAGGTACCGAGCGTTCCATTCTGTCTCCTCTCGCGCCTCTCGCTTGACACTGTAGATAACTTCATCAGTTCTATAACGCATAGTTGACATTGAGTTCCAATTCTGGCTCCTATTTTTGGTGGGCCTTGGTATCGCCAGTTCGATTACCTACAGAGCACCCCTTCTGAAGCAGAGAGGATGGACAGATACGGTCGCCTGGACAGAGCCCACGGCATCACTGGCATCAACGCTGCCACGATACTGGCTTACTTTCGGCAGCTAGGTCTTGCAAGCGTCGCTAGACTTTCTTTCATTGTATGGCAGCTATACTTGCTCTGGACATCCGCGAATAGTGTTGCTGCGACTCACAGCGTATAAAAGGGGATGAAGGTTCAAGCTAGTCCTTTGTATTTGTAGATGATGGGAGTTGAGAACGACTTAACTCATACTGTGTTATTTTCAATGAGCAAGAATAGACCATCCTATTTTGCAGGAGGATCTCTTCGCCGCGTACACAGAAAAATAGCCGCTTATTCGTTCACAAGATGAGTCATTTTTAAAGTGCTGCTCTTTTCTCCTTCTGTGATAGGAATACATACGCTCATGATTTGATCGGTGGAGACTTCTGTACGGACTACTCTGTGTTCGCCAGACAATAGTCAGATGTGCATCCTATATCGACATCGTAGTCATGATTCGCTTATCAACAGCTTTGGTTACCTAACATGGGTTGGATCCAAGGCAACCCTGCGCTTCTTAGCCTTGCCACTAGTAAGTACTATTCGTACGCGTCGATGCGCAGCCACTGGCATCCACGACAATCTCACAGTATTTGAAAGTAGTTTTCAGCTTTTAGAACAGCTTTCCGCGTGATATACACGTTAAATTAGTGTGATCGCAGATTGAATGGATATTTCAGTTCGCATTCCCTAGCTCTGGGTCACACGGCAGTTACCACGTGAACCACATCGGGCCATCCTTCGTCACGCCACACGCTAGAGCAGGTATATCACACCACTCTATTCCCCCCACAGAGTTCCCGCAAAGCCTTTGCCTCTGCTGATGGTTGGCCATTTGGTATCACGGGCGGTCGCATCCTTGCCTGCCAAGATTTTTTTTTTTTCATCCTCAAACTGAACTGCGAAAGCGATTGCACTTCACAAGCTGGAAAATCCAAACGCACCGCCGGTGGGAATAATACAAGTTATTTAACATGGCTGGTCAGACCGAACTCCTGTATTATACCACACTAACGATAATTGACAACAATGAGGACTCATCTGGCAGCAAGAGAACGTTCGCGATATCGGCGCTATGCACCCTAAAGTACGAGTCTGAAGAATTCGTTGTATACAAGGACCACCAGCTCGGCAAACACTGGCAACATGGCGATAGCGTCATTATTTTTGCTAACACGACCGCTATCAAGAATTCCTCGTCGGCATTAATACTAAGCTGAACGATCTAAGACTCGCTGAATGCTAGGATGGTAATACTGTTAAACTGCTAAATATGGAGTACCACATCTCTAGTATGAAGTATAATCAAAGGCCAACTATCTCCAGGACCGTTTCGGGGGGTGGGGGTTGGTTACAGGCGGCAGAGATCGAAGACTGTTGCTTCCACTGTGAGCATACTGTCGAAGCTACCTACAAGTGCCTCTCGGAAGAAGAGAATGAATTCGTTCAGTACGATCAGCAAGATAGCCCGGAGATGCAGAACGAGGTAGGTGGCCCTCTCTAGGACCCTCTTTGATTCTAGTCATATTGTTAGATTACTTGCCAAACCTAATTAGGGGCCGTACGGAGAGGATGTTCCTGTTCATGCAGTAGCTCTAACAGGAGAGGTCTTCGCGGTTGCTGCAAGAACTGCTCCAGGGGCACTCAAGCGACACGCGAAAGGATAACAAATAGCTTAGCTTGCGAAGCGCGAGGAGTTTTACTTCTATAGCGCGCAAAATTGCCATCAATGATCTACTTACTCTTAGTCTCAACAATGACGTCTAACAAATCGATATTAGGTGTGAATGTTGACTAAGATTGGCGAGACGTAGCAGCCTATCAAACCACCCCTCCTTTTCGGGCAAAGGAAGTACCATGATTTACATCTCGCTCAACAATATCGTGACTTAGGGACGTTCAGTACAAACCTCTGAAATAGTGGCGCGGGCTAAGTGTAGCACATCGCGGTTCAATGTGATCATGTGATGAAGTGGGCCGACAGTCACGCCACGACAAACTACGCATCTAGTCGAAAGGTCAACGCGTTCGGCTAAATCAACAGTAGGCGTTCAGAATAACGTGATCCAGCGTTCTTTAAGCACAAGAGACGCAAAGAAGAGTAGATATTAGATCGCGGTGCTGCAATGCACCTTCCATATGCCTACAAGGGTTAATGCACACTACATCAACGTTCGGATTGACCTCATTCAAGATGACGACATTGCAGTCACAGTTAGCTGTACGACAGATGACGGGGAACTAGTAAGTAGAATCCCTACAGGCGACATCGCAGTTGATAAAGCTGACCTCGTGATCACAGTAGTTCGTGGGACACCTCGGGTCGATGGATACTGTCCGGATTGATACTTTTGGCACTATTCCTTGGCATTGTTGCCCTTGTAGCGTAAGGCTATACCAGTTGCTCGTCCTATAAAATCGGATCGCTGTTAACTCCAGCAATAGTTGGATCTTTGCATCCTCGAGGCGGCGAGCTAGTCTGCGTCCCCACTATGGCACTTATTGGCTAGCAACGAAGAGGACACCTGATGTAGAACAAGTTTTCGCGCCCACGCCTACACATCCGCCTCCAGCCTATTTTAGCACGTAGGCTTATTGGGGCTGAGAGCTACAATCCTCTTGCTTAGTGCCCAAATGGGAGAAGGAGAATACAGACTCTTTGTATTTGCATGTGGTAACTATAGGACGTAGTTGCAAGCTGGATTTATCCGCAAGAAAAAATGAGACAGTTAATTTTATTTAGCTATTACAGGCGGGCGCTTTGGACACAAATATAACGGCCGGTAGAGATGGAAATCAGGACCTCGTCTCCATACGTGCCAGCAGATAGTCAGTTTAGTCTGATACCTGCAAGGCTTGTATCCTAGGCGGTGATATGGATTACATATGTGAGTCACTTAGGGTGTCGCTATCTAGACGGTTCCCATGTTTGCCTATTACGTGCTCGGAGGATAAGAAATGTAAGCAGAGCTAGAGACAAAGATGTGAAGCATGATAAACCGGGCTTCTCTAACGCCAAAAGGATTATAATTGGAAGGCAATTGGCAGAGTAGTATAAAAACAAATCGGCATATGCCGCAGTACTTTTTGAACCCCTTTCCCTCCGTCATACCACCTCTAGTCTCGCTCTCGATCGGCATCTTTGGCCCTGACGAGCTTAAGTCGGGAGTCAGGCCATCATAGGTTAATCATAAATTACTAGTGAGCTCGTGGATAACCCAATTCTCGCCGTCGATCCACAGCACCGCAGCCCACCAACAAAGGGCCTCATATACGGCTATGGGGATCATACCACCCACTGTGCTTTCCATCAATGACACAGCCGACCACAAATGTAATCTAAAGTCTCAACGCGAGCTACTTTATCACCTTTAGCCTAGATTACCCATGAGGTGATTTGAAGTCTATTGAGGCTATTGAGGAGCATATTCGAAAAGTTGTGATTGTTGCGTTGTAAAATGTGCTGACACCAGATGATGTGATCTAAGCAATGATGCGAGTGGTAGATGCTCTAGCGCCTATAAAGAAACACAACATTCATCATTCAAGCCGTAAGGTCCTTCAAATCTATCTAATAAATAATATCTACCCAGAAACCTGGATCCTCTACAATGTACTTTGCCATCATCATCGCCGTCTTTTCTTTCATATCAGTAGCCACCTCTGCTGTTTTGCCACGAGGTACAGGCCCGCCTGGGCACCAAGTCACCATCGATGGTATCGCTTTTGCAGGCTCTGGATGTCCAGCCGGGTCTGTGGCCGGGCAAATTTCCAGTGACCAGACCACACTCACTTTGCTCTATGATAGTTTCGTCGCACAGGCTGGGGCTGGTGTGCCAGCTTCCAGCTATCGCAAGAACTGTCAAATGAATGTCAAGATCAAGTATCCGTCAGGTTGGCAGTTCTCCATATTTAAAGCGGATTACCGTGGCTATGCACAAATTCCTGAAGGAGATACGGGCACCTGCAAAGCCACCTACTACTTTTCCGGAGATTCACGACAGGTGAGAAAATGTCCCGCTCTGCAAGCAAACGCCACGACGCAGGTAGCTAATGGGGAGCGTTCGCCACAGATTTCGACCACCACCATTATCAAAGGTCCATATGAAGATAATTATATCAAGACGGACCAGCTTAGCGTCGAAACCACCGTTTGGTCGCCATGTGGTGTCGAAGGGCTACTTAACATTAACTCGGAAGTTCGCCTATCGCCGCCTGATGCAACTAAGAACGCATTATTGACCGTATGCACCACTAACTGGCGTCAATTAAACCACTAACTAGATTCCTAGGTTGATTCTACGGACCTGAAGTTTACCCAGATTCACTATTTCCAGTGGCAGACCTGCACCACCTGAGGTCTGCATATATTTTACAGTCACTATCGGTATACCTTTCCATAGGATCGTGATCCATTTGCTCGATAGTTTGAAAATTTTTGCAGGTAGCTAAATAATCAGAGACACGAGCAGTAGCCTGTCGGGCTTCTAATAATAGGTTAATTGTGCATTTATCCCTAGTAAATCATGAGCTACATCAATTGTAAACTGTATACTTCAAGTTCAAGAGATTTAGGCCACTTAGTAGGGTATCGATGTTGCCCAGCCGGCGAAAATGATACTAGACGTGCAATATCTCGTCAAATATATGTTGAAGCCTCTGGGACTATGCTGGCTGTAACTTAAGGAATCTCCGAACATTTACGTCCAAAGATTCCTTGCAGCTACCTACTACTATACCAGGACTACTCGGTTAGTATCACTCGATAAGCCAACTAGCAGGCACGCGAAATGATGTGACCTTTGTCCTAATCCACATTGGTAGCCTCGGATGGGAAGCGGAAGCACCTGATCAGCGCTACTGCCTTCCTAAAGCTTCGTAGAGACCGCAAAGGCATGTCAAGACTTTTACGTGGATCCACCTTACGGTCTACATATTGTGCTAAGTAGAGTGGGAGTGGGTCGTTGTATTACAATAAACCCTCTCGTGGCAGTAGCCTCTTCACGAGCCGAAACATCACCATTGCCAATGCTTTTATCACACGCACCATGCTATTTGCCCTTCCGCATGAACTCTGTCCTTATCCTGTAAGCCCACCCGTACTTGGTTAAACCTATCCTATGGCGATCCAAAAGCAATCGACAAGCAACAAGTCTATGATGTCTCCAGGAAGGCACCCTCTGCCGGCCGACGAGAAGTTGAAAAGTGAAACGTCAGCAACATCCATCGGGCTGCTGGTCGCTAAATACGCGGGCCAAGTTGATGGAGACAATACCAACACTACGCGGGCTGGTAGGATGCGCGTACTAATACGGTCACAAAACTGTCCATCGGTGTCACAGCTGGTAGAGGGTTCCCAACAATCAGAAGATGAAAAGCCGAGCGGGATCCTGCGATCATATACCTTTCCAGTTTGGTCACACGAAATCTAAGATGGAGAGCGAGCCATGGCAGCCACGCTAGACTGGATTCCCCAGCTGAATAGAAGGATGAGTTTTAGCTAGTAAAAGTATAAGTCTAAGCTACACATACAGATGTTAGAAGGTTAGACGGCAGGCCATGGTTTTATGGAGACTGTAGCAGATGTCACGTCCTCTCCTGCTTAGAACGACTGTAATGGCAAATCACCTGCCGTGTAGGATTGGTAGCCCTATGTTGAACCCTTATGTCCTTGGCCAGCGGCGTAGATAATGTACAATGATTTCGACAAAATTCTAGATGGGGAAGGAGCTATGCTCCACGAAGTGAACAGTATAGTAATCCACGCTTAAGTGCATCAAGTATCTTAACTGTTCTTTTGCACTAAAAAGAGAAATAATAGCAATAGGAGGAAGCAAGCTGGTTCCCCGATGTGTGACTAGGCTATAATTGATCGAATCTGGGCTGATAGCCTGGTTTTGTTTGCCGTGATGGCAACTCCAGAGTTCCCTCTTGAGGACCCAAGTTCAATGAAACAGCAGCTCCTGGAAACCGTATAGTGAGCGAGAATCTGTTGTACTATTGTACGGTTTAAAAAAGCGTCGGACTAGAAAAGTGGTCCTTACATTCTAGTAAACCAAAGAACACCAATAAAAATGAATTACTATAACTAAACTAAAAAATATATTATTTTTTAAAGTTTAATAAATAATTTGCAAGGTAATTCATCTTCAGCAGGTCTCCAAAGTTGGGTTGCGCACACAGAAAAATGAAAACCCGTTAATCCATACGGTGGATACTACACCTAATATCTTTAAGCATAGCAATAAGTCATAGTCCGTTGAATTTGCAGTATTCTTAGTGGCGGCAGAAGAACGGTCGTGAAGTGGCGTGACAGCCGGTTCCGGGTAAGCTTGTCTAACCACACCACTAACCTGTCGCTTCTTGTGCATACACGGTCATGGAGTCATGGAGAACTCACTCAAGAAATAGAGTTGTTGGTTATTGCGCTTAGCGCTTTGCCCACTTCTCTGTGATGAGAGCACGCGTATCGGAACTGCTTGTAACATCTCGTGTCTGCATCCATGCACGCGACCCTTTGATGGACAAGTCACCATAGCTGGCTGTAGGTGGCAATCGTAACAAGGTAAATTCGGGTAAGGTGCAAATCAGTCCATTATTTGCAGTTTTTAGAGAAGCGCCAATCATACCGAGAGCTAAAAGCCATCGTCTGATTGAAACTTCAAGCATCATGCACATCATCACCCTACCAAAAAGCAGGAGGACCCTACCAAAAAGCAGGAGTCATGAGATTTTCTCAATGGGAGACTTGATTTAGATTATCATACACGTAATCACCCCACTCTGAAGCGGGGATCATCGGTTATTACAAAGGGTCAATCTTTTAGTAATGAAGGAATATAAGTCAACATTCACGCCAGACTGACGGAGACTGCTTCCTAGCCAAGCTCGCAAGCAATCGAGCGAACACTCTTACTATCCAATATCCGCGTGCGTACTGGAAAACATGACCGACTACAATGTGTTCGACCAAGCCAAGGCTCCGCCGGCTGTCAGCGGGCAGATCACAGCGGAGAATGCCCCGGAGACATTTCAGCAGGTCCACCAGTGGCTAGAATACTTTGGTTATCTCGCTCACGGAGTTCCAGTGACTGCTGAGGATGTTACCAACGCTCTGCGGGCCGCCCAGTCTATGGGAGGTATCGAATGTACTGGGGAGTACGACGAAGCGACGCGACGTCTCCTAGGCCAAGAGCGCTGTGGCAATCCAGACCGAACCACCCCGGCAGCTGGCCCTTACGGTCCTCCTAAGTTCATTCTTAATAATGTCGTCCGCGGTCGACTTGAACTTACATACGGTCTTTGTGATCTAAGCTCTCACTTCTCGGAGAAAGACTGTCGGAGTGCGATCAAGTCAGCTATGTTCTACTGGGCCGCTATTGCACCGTTCACATTTACCGAGAGTACCGGGACCGAACCAGTAGACATACTATTTCGCTGGGGGAAGGGCCTCCACCATCTCAACTGCCCGTACGATTTCTCAACCAATACTAACGCGCACGCTATGCACCCAAAGAGCTCCACGTCACAGACCGACATCAATGATTCCGGATGCAACGGACAGATTCACTTCGCAGACGATCGCGTCAAAGATATGAGCCTTGACAGAATGACGCACGTAGCCGTCCACGAGATTGGGCATGCCCTGGGTCTCAGCCACTCTTACGCCTTCCGGGCCATGATGTGTTCTTCCGCCAATTTGGACTTGGGTCTTGACGATATCGCTGGGATACAGGCGATATACCCCCCTCTGCAGCCAAAACTTCTTGGGGCTGGGCAAGAACTCTACCAACTTCTGCCTAACGGCAACATCTACCAAAGACTGAAGTCCCCCAGGTATGGGTGGACCATTGTGGACTACAACAGGAGGAACCATCAGATTGTAAACTCTGGCACCGCGGTCTACTTGCACCATGTTGTTGATGGCCAAGTGTACAAATTTACCGGCAAGGCGCTCTCGTGGCAGTGCATCCACAATCACCCAGATACCAAGTCTATTGCAGCTTCTGGTATTTCCCTGTACCAATTGAAGAATGACTCTAGCGGCCAGATCTGGAAGTATTCAGGAAAGAACGACGTCTGGGCGAAGCTAGACCACAGCCTTCTGAGTTCGATGCAGATTACCGATATCATTGCATCCGGGGATGATTCGAAGTCGAGAGTGTTCGCCCGCTCACAAAGCGGCCACGTGCTCCGAATTTTAGAGGTTTCTGGCAAGCCACTTGACGTTGTTGTGGTCTGGAATTCGACGTCGACAACGGATCAGGCAATCGAGATAGCCTTCGGGGACAAGAGCCTGTACGTTCGCCTAGCTTCCGGCGAGATTCGACAGTTGCTGGACGTCGATGTTGATCCTACAAGATATGAGTGGAGACTGGTCGATCTTAACCCCCAGAACGAGAACGTAGCTTGCGCTGGCGGCTGCCTATTCTTCCGGCGCAGTGACAATACTCTTCATCGTTATCTGGGGCAGTCGCACCCCGACGCAAGCCAAACATCACCAATCGTCACGCTGATCGACTCGAACGTCCCGAATCTCAGCGTGACGTCTCTCGCGAATGGAGAAATATTCGTCGTTCGTAGTGAGGGTCAGATATGGCATCTGATTTGCTAATGTTCAAAATGTTGGGAGCTGAGGCTCTATAAGCTGCTCTTTTATCATTGGAATCAATTGAAAATACCTAACCGTACTTTTTATCTGACTGAAGGTCATTGCAGTGGCTGAAGAAAAGAAAAGAAAAACTTAAGGCGAAATCACGCTCATCATGGATTAGCTTACAAAAAATCAATCCCTGGGCTAAACAGAGTACGATACTCCTTACAGTCTTCTTGAATTGGCACACGAGTGGTTTTCTCCACTAAATGTTATATCATAAATCTTAGCAGTTGGTTAAAGGCTTAGTTTAGGGTCTTTTTGAATAGCTTTAAGGGCTAAAAGCACCCTAGATACGTTTGAAAGCATAGCCATTGTTAGTTATAGTGCAATACGGTGCTGTGTATATGTGGAACGCGTTGCGTAAGAAGTGGTACACTCGCTTATGGATTATGTTATACGTCGTGATATGCTGAGTAACATAGCATGACACCAAGAGTAATCTGCATGTGATCTTGGTCTAGCAAATAAATTCCCCAAGTTATTACGTAACTAACTGTAATACTTGCCTTGTCTGGGCCAGCATCCGCCGAAATCATGCGCTGTCTTGGGCAAAGTGGACACTTCCCGGCGATTCCACGGCCGCTTTCCCCCGAACAACCCGGTAAACTGATGACGTCAACACGTGACAAAAAAACATAGCGGTCATTTGCATCAAAACATTCTCGCATCACGATACTTGAACACCGCCGTGAACGGGTGTAGTGCAGGGTACTATGGGCGGCCAAAAGCGCGGATCGTACGACTCCATAGGAATTGAATAATTTGTGAGAGTCATAAATAGACTCGTCTACGTAGAATGTCGCTGAATTCTCATCATGAATAACTTCACCATACCCTACCGTCTACTTTACAATCTACCACGCACCTACGCTATCCAGTATGACTGTAGGAAATATATATATCATTACTGCAATCGCCGTCATTGGTGGCTCGCTCTTCGGTTTCGATATTTCGTCTTTGTCGGCTGTTCTTGGCACCAACCAATACAAATGCTACTTCAACGATGGACCCGAAGGCCCGCCCTATAACGACAATCCACAGTGCAGTGGCCTAACTTCCCTCCGCCAAGGCGGCGTGACGGCTTCTATGTCGGCCGGCTCGTGGCTCGGTGCGCTGATATCTGGCTTTGTCACCGACAAGCTCGGCCGTAAGAAGGCCATTATGCTGGGGTCTATCATCTGGTGAGCCCAGCTGTACACACATGATAATGTCTCCGGCATTGCTGACGCCCCGAGGAGGATCATTGGGTCGATCATTATATGTGCTTCACAAAACATTTCTATGCTGATCGTCGGCCGGATTATTAACGGTTTGTCCGTCGGTATTGAGTCCGCCCAGGTTCCCGTCTATGTCTCTGAGATGGCCCAGCCAAGCAAGCGCGGCCGTCTTGTCGGCGCGCAGCAGTGGGCGATTACTTGGGGCATTCTGATCATGTTCTAGTAAGGCCTTCCTCGTCTTTTTCCTGGGTTCCAAGTTTAATCGCTAATGGAATAAATCTTCACAAAGTATCTCCTATGCTTGTTCCTTCATAGGCGGAGATCCGTCCATCGGCACAAACCCAGCCGCCTTCCGCCTGCCCTGGGCCTTGCAAATGATCCCAGCTATTGTACTTTTCATTGGCATGATGTTCCTCCCTGAGTCGCCTCGCTGGCTTGCTCGCCACGGTCGCTGGGATGAGTGCCAGGAGGTTCTTACTCTTGTTCACGGTAAAGGTGATCCGAACTCGGTTTTCGCCCTGGCGGAACTGGCCGAGATCCGCGAGGTTGTCGAGTTTGAGGCCGCCAACAACGATGCCACATACTGGGAACTGTTCAGGCCCAACATGATCAACCGTACCTTGATCGGTCTCTTCACACAGATCTGGTCACAGCTGACAGGAATGAATGTCATGAGTACGTGTATCCAACTTTTATCCACTGGTAACCGATCAGCTAAACATCAAATGACATTGCAGTGTACTACATCAGCTATATTTTTGCCATGACTGGCTATACCGGAAACGCCAACCTCCTAGCATCGTCAATCCAGTACGTTATCAATGTCATTATGACAATTCCGGCACTGCTCTGGATCGACCGTTGGGGACGACGTAATACCATGCTTATCGGCGCTGTCTTGATGGCCATCTGGATGTATGCGAACGGAGCCATCATGGCGGTCTACGGTGTCGTTGTCCCTGGGGGTATTGACGGTATCGCAGCCGAGTCTATGAGAGTTACCGGGGCTGCAGGAAAAGCCGTCATTGCAGCAACGTACCTGTTCGTGGCCTCGTTCGCACCGACGTGGGGGCCAGCGTCATGGATCTACCCCCCCGAGCTGTATCCGTTACGCGTACGTGGGATGGGAGTTTCCATGTCGACTTCCGGAAATTGGGCATTTAACACCGCTCTTGGGCTATTCGTGCCTACCGCTTTTCAGAACATCATGTGGAAGACCTATATCGTCTTCGGCGTCTTTTGCACAATCATGTTCATCCATGTTTTCGTGCTTTTCCCTGAGACGGCCGGCAAGACTCTCGAGGAGACCACAGCTATGTTTGAGGATCCAAATGGAATCAAATATATTGGCACTCCTGCCTGGAAGACTAGGGTCCAATATCACCGGGCCACCGCCCAGGAAACCGGTGTATACGACCCCGAGAAGCTTGAACATTTCCAGCTTGTCACGAGGACCTCCGAAGCTCCTACTACGTCGAACCAGGCCACACAGCATTAATCCACGGAATGAGTTTCCTTTTTTAAGCAGATTTATGAATCGCACCTTAACTACCTTTACAGTTGTACGCGATTAGAGAAACACGCAATCAAGAGTACTCGCTTAATACTACGACTAGAGTGGTGAGTTTCTTGTCTTCAAAGTAACTATTGACTGATCTACCCTCTGAGTCATAAGGAGAATTGGCTGATGGAAGCTAGGTTGGGTGTTAGAGGTTGAGAAAAACAATATCTAATGTCATTTTGAGAAAGTGCTAAATAATGTATGCTCTTCCAGAGAATTATATTAATATGTAGATAATATCGCCATCTGTTCTTCTCGGTTGTAATTAGGTAGGATATAGAGAGCTGTCCCACTTCGAGCGTATGTTACAGGTAGGACAAGAATTATTAGGCGTTACGATCTGACCTGTGGCGTCTGAGTATATACTGTCAGCCAAGTTGCAAGATTCTGTTGCTTCAATGGCTAATTTATTGTCTCGCAACCTCACGGCAACACCAACAACGTCGCCAACTGGCGGAGGAAATAACACTAACTACAATGAAAACATTGGTGGGGGTGATGTTGGACCACTATCCATTCCAGCCCTTGTGGTCATTATCATTGTCAGTATTAGTGTTTTGCTTGGAATCATGTCAATTTGGTTGTATTACAGGCGCCGTCAAGAGCGCTAGAGGAGACCATCCTCATTTCTTGCTGAAGTCGGCCTAGAATCTGTCAGAGAAACTACTATTAGCGGATCAGGCTGGCGAACAGCTGGCACATGGCCAACATTTCCCCAGCGGGGTAGCGGATTAAGAAGACGGCTTAGATCAGCTAAGGATCAGTTTCAGTTTTTAACAAGCACTAGACCCGATGCGCATGTTATCAGTCAAGCCACCCTCAAGGTATCTGCGATCTATCCACTACCTATCCTCCCTTGGCAGCTAACTGTCTAACAAATGGTCAAGGTATTTGTGGTGGGTCAGATAGACAGATGCGTTACCTCACGTAACGCATCTTTTCCGGCCAACAACCCTTTGCCTATTTCCTGAACCCGGCTCCCTCGGCGTCTTGGGCAGACTTACAGGGTGCAAGGAGCGGAGATTCCGTGGCCTCAATTGCTTACCCCCTGCCTCTTGTTAGAAATGAAAGACTAGAGACCGGCGAGTATATATGGCATTTATTGAAGGAATAAGAGCCTTTATTACGATTCATTTCTACAACTCATACGCTGTTTTTATTTTTAGCACAGCAAATCTTGAAGATCGGAGAAGCGACGTGCTCTGGGTACGAGTTTCCCTGCTATCGCTTCAAAATTATCGGAAACAAGGACAAGAAAAACCTGAGAAGGATGCTGTGAACCTGAAAGACATCAGGGAGGTTGCTGAGAGAAGCCTTAAGTCCAGGGTAGCAGGGTTTGAAACACCAATCTACATTCTTTGGGAACAGCAGATTATATGCATCTCATTCAGCAAGCGTCGACTCTAGGTACTACTTTGCAATTCAAGGCATAGTTCCTTATTATCTAATGTTTTCTAAGGAGTTCAAGGACGTCGACCCGGCCGGCAGACAGGGTTAGATCAATACCGTTGGGTATATCCACGTTTATGGCGTTGGTCGTGTTGGCCGGTCGGCCATGGACAGCGAGAGCCCGTTGATGAACTCAGCCTCTTGATTACCGCCACCGGTTATGTTCACTGTTCTTGTCGCTCCCTGTCCGTACTGAACAAAGACGTGGGTCGTGTCCTCTGATTTCCAACCGAGCAGCATATACTCCCCGTCTAGAGAAGTCATCTTGATGATCCTAGCGTTGTTCTCGCTCCTGTGGACATTCCTTGTAGTCTCTTCCGGCAAAATAGTACCCTTTGGGCAGCGAGCTAATCACAGCCTTAGGAGGCCTGTAGATTAACTAATTCAATCAACAGTGGGAGTTGTCTAAGTCCGACTTTGAATGGTCAAGACTGCAATCTGAAAACTACAAATGTTGGATCGTGGGCTTCGCAGCGCTTGGAAGCTGCTACAGTGGAGCTGACCGCTCAGGGAGCACCCAGAAGCGCTCAGCTACGCACGTGGAGCGAAACTCCATGTGAGCAGCTGAGAGCTATTCAACGGAGCTCTCAGAAGCTCCCAACTAGCTAGTTGAATGACACAGATATAGATATATACACAGCAGTTTACAGCTCAGTTGAGCACTTGTTTTTACGTTTGTTTGCTTTTACCACTTACCGAGATCTCGTAAGTCGAACCTACAAGTAAAATTCTTTTGGAAATTGGTTCATCATTCTGCCTAGACTCTGCTTTCAATTCTTATGCAAGCTCGTTACACCACTCGTATATAATATCGTCAGCCCCAGGATTGCCCACATGCTCACGATTCTCTAGGAATCGAGCTTCTTTCACCCGGCCATGCCTCAAGGGAAGGAAGCTGTCTTCGATAGGGAAGATGCTGTCCTCCATCCCGTTGATCAGCATCAATTTCGCGCTTTTCTTGTCAAAGATTCCAGTTTCCAGAAGACTGAATCTCTGTTTAGCATCGGCTGTGTACTCATCAATCGACTCGTAGCCAAATTTAAAGGCAAGCGCGTCAGCAAGAGCATATGGGTACTCCATATGATTCTGGGCCTTGATCCATTCTGGGTCGAACATGTGGTGGGACCCACCCCCCTGCGCAACGACGGCCAAGAGGCGATCAGCATGGGTGTGTGCGATTCGCATGGCGTTGTAGCCGCCCGTGCTCATCCCTCGAGCCACGATCTTGTTAGTGTCGAAGCGATATTGAATCTTGTTTGTGTCAATCCAGTCAAGGACAGTGGACCACAGCCGATCGGTGCTGGTTGGGTCGTTCTTTGCCGCAGGGCAATCGCCGGTCCCTGGTATCTCGGCGATCACACAGGCAAACCCATTCTTTGCATGTCGTGCCGAACGTTGCTCGAAGTCGGTGCGATAGTGGTCGAGCCCGCATATGAAAAGCAAAACGGGCCAGGAGCCTGCAGGTGGCTCGCCTTCGGGAATACGTAGATAGACCGGAATGACTGCACTGACGGACTCCCCTGCAGCTGTTGAGGCATGGGCGAAGGGTATTCTCACCTCCGTGTTGGGAGGAGACAAGTATGGAGATGCGGCGAGAAACGCGGTCTTGTTCAGTTCCCAAAGCTTTTGACCAAGCTGCGAGCGCACGATGGGGAACCGCCCAATGCGGCAGACTGTGCCAGCCCGAAGGTACAACTCCCGGGCTTTCTCCTTGCTACCGCTCTGCTCTGCATTTCTTCCTTCTGCAATGAGAGCTTCAGCAGCAGGGATAAAGGGCTCTGCGTATTTGTCGGGATTGTAAAACACGCTGTAGTCATCATTGTTGGCCTCAATGAGCTTCTGGAAAACAGGGTCGAAATCTTCGACTTTTCCGTCATGGAAGGGGTAGACGCCAACTGTGGCCAGCTTTCTCCATTTTGAATTCCACAAGGCGGACACTGACTGATGGTGCGGGAAGGAGTTTGGATTGTCCACGCTGGACTGGACATGGTAAGGCCGAGAAGCCATATTGAAGGCTCAGTTGCTCTTAGTTGTCGAATTTAAGTTGGTGAGGGAGGTCTTAAAATGCCCGATGAGAAGGTGCCCAAGATATTTACGAACAACAGAGGGCTGCTCAACAGTTATATATATGCGTGAAACACCCAGGCCAGAAACCTGGCCAAGTCCATCACTGCTCACATACCTTGAACGGAGGCTCTAAGAAAAAGGGTATATCCTGCAACACCCTTCTCCGAATAGAGAAATCACTGCATGACTATCCCCATCGGGAGGGCCTGGGATTTCCTTGCAACTATGCATGAGTAAGCGCCAGACCTACATCGCGAGTCGGCCTTCGCTTAGGTATATAGAAGCCGATTGGTTGTGCTTTGCAACTAGCGAATCCTGCCGAGGACAACGCGTCGTAAGTCTGAAGGCTGTCATCTCAAAGGAGCAGGTATAGCTAGTTAGTCTAACCTTGTTTTGGATACAAAGATCACAGCAACCAATCACGACGGCGATGACGAGGACGGAACGATATATCCAACATTTCTGTCGTAGCGCCTTTTCTGTCATGACTCGACTGTCATACACGAGCGTCTCTACTATCGGCGTCATTCTACTGCCTCCCGGAACATCCGTCGGCGTCCGACACGAGTCATGTAACGTACAGGACTCCCCTTCCCCGCCCCTGGTCGGGCTTGGAGGAGCCATTCTGGGCTCGGATGCCCTTAAACTGGCCTAAACAGCTCTTTTGCCCCGGTAAAATGGTCGGAATAACCAACCAGCCAACATGCTGCGAGAGGGGCCGTTCCTATCACTGGGCTGAGCTTTTATTCTGCTGGCCGGTCCCTACGTGTTATCGTTAACCCAAAGCACTTACAAGGGCCTAAACAGTGTATCCAGCTACCGTGGTCACTTTTATACAGTCCCTATACCTACCTCGAAATAGTGCCCGAACAACAGAGGTTACTGGCTAATCACAGCCTAGGCCGATTGGTTAGCGCTAGCGGGAGAGCTAGTGCCCTGGGTTTGCAAATGGGCTGTCCAGCACAGAGTAAGCGCGCTAGCCTGTACCTGTTAGACCTGTATAGCAGCGTGGTTTTCTACACATGTGCGGGGAACTTCTACATTCAGGCCTAGATGGTCTATCCTAAAGGTAGGTCTTAGTCGCTATTGGACTTTACTAGACATTACATACAATAATAGCTAGTTATAGCCTATTAGCCCTAATAAACTCTAGTTATATATAAAAGAAATAGGTCTAGGACAAGGCTTTATAATTGTTACAACACTAAGATCCTAGGGTTGGTCTTCTTAGTAGATAGGGGTTCTTTCCTAAGGTAAGTGTTAGATTGCCACGCCATCACATATAAAGCTAACTATATAAAAGCTCCATACTAGAGATCCATATATAAAATACTGACCTCAGTGGGAGTTGAACCCTCAACCCTACGGTTGCTCACAAGCCCCGTTACGACGGCTACCCAACTAAGCCGTATGCACGTATCCATATCATATGGTATTATCCACTAGCCTCGACCGTAGCCAAACCCTATATAGTTGACCACATCCCCACACATGTGGGCATATGGTCAAGCACGCATGCTGTTCCAATACAATACGCTAAGTTCCACTTGCTCGTTCCCATACTATTTACGCTTGTGCTCCCAAATCTCGATCAATCCTTACGCCGTGACCATTATTGTGATTCTGACAATCAGCTCATTACAACGAGCTATATTTTACCCTCGTATGGGCATAATTGACTCCACAATCGAGCAGTTTCGCTCCCTGCTTGATATCCTCACACGGATCCCCGCACGAAGCTCTCGTTGACGATCCGGTCCTCCCTGCGATCCACCAGACCTTACGACAAATATTATATGCCTTATCCTACCTTAGTTCCCAAATAAGACGCCCTATGCAGCTGTAGAGCGGGGCGCCCCCTAGGGTAGCACTGAGGGCTTAATTGTAAGACAAACTTAAAGAAAGCAGCCAGTATTTGCTGTGCCATCCTTTAGTTGCCAGTTTTTGCGCGTCGTAGTCCATGTATGACAGCTGTCAAGCACGATCCGGGCCCAATTAGAGCCTAGCTATGCAAGCGAAACCTCGTGCTACTTGCAGGATAATGTCGTTCTCAGTCACCACCACCTGACAATTATCACGTTACTAGCATCCCACGAGGGGCATGGTAAGAAGAATCACGCCTTTGTTCGCTGGTGTTGAAAGCATAAATTCGAGGCGCCTGGGCCTGGGCCTACCTAGCACATCCAAACTTAATCTCACCCGTACAATACTGTACTATCTTTCCTCACAAGCGATCCACAATTGAAAACACAGCAGCAGTCTGAAAATGCGTTTTTTGGACTTTTCACGAGCACTAGCTTTTGTCTCATTGTGTGAAGGGGGCTTCGCGATCGTCATTCCAACCCAAAGATCATTTCCAGTCAGTACTGATGGTAGCTGTGGGGCCCAGGCAATGCATTCCTGTCCTAGTGGCTACTGCTGTTCGCAATGGAACTGGTGGTAAGCATTTGAGATAGCACCCTCAAGGCTGCGGGAAGGATAAATCTGACCGGTGTGGCTTCAGTGGCGCGACTGACCTTCACTGTGGGCCTGGCTGCCAGCCAGCCTTTGGGTACTGCCCCCCTCCCCATCCACCCCCGCCGCCTCCTCCGCCACCGCCCCCACCGCCCCCACCATATCCAGTGAGCACGGATGGTAGCTGTGGCCCGACGAGCAAAGGGCCGTATGCCTGTGGCGGAGGTAATTGCTGCTCCAGCTACGGTTGGTGGTGAGTCACCCCATCTCAATTGAGCCCTATTTCTTGGAGAATCGAGATAATGATGCCAGATAAGCGGTTCTTCGAATGACTACTGTGGGCCGGGATGCCAGAAAGGCTTCGGTACTTGCTGGTAATAAGATGGAATGAATGTCTTTGTGACCTTTATGCGGTTGGTTGTTGTACTTGAGCCACGGGGAATTATTTTAATACTCCCGTCAGACTTATGGGTTTGGCTAAAGCTATAAGCAAGGACAGCTTTATTTCATTCAAAATCTAAGGGCTGGATTGGAAGCATGAGCAATCTCGTTGCTTTTGACTGACGGTGGAAGATGCAGATCGGAATGTCTGCATAATATAGTGTTGATATAGGATGAGCAGTTCAGTTGTGTTGCGTGGATTGACCATGCGTTACAGATACTCTCTATTCTATCGGAGAATCACTAAGACGAATTATGAGGTGACATCTTGTGTTAAATGACATGATCCCTGGGACGCCCTATTAAGGAAATTCTACCTTTGGCATCAGCCCAAAGATAGTGATTTAAGACGAGATGATAACCATGCGTAGCTAGATGAGTCATTGTGAGGGACTATATTTGTACCAGATGTAAAGGATTGGTCGGTTCTAGGCTTGTCAGCCACACTAGAATGTTGAATTTGGAAGCGTCTGTGGAAGATTGGACAGGCCGATCACTGGTGACAGAAATCAAGTCACAGCAAGGATGTTGACTAGAGTAACATAGGCGGCTGCCTTCTTAACTTTTATTCAATATAACGTTTGAAGTTATTGATAATATTAGAAAGTTTAAAACAATATGTTTACTAAATTGATTGCGAATTACTTAATATATTCATTTGTAGCTAAAATGCTGCCTATGTCATAGTGGAAAGACTACGTAATTGCTATTAGAGATAGAAAGCCACTGATAACGGTGGGAAGTAAGACTACCAACTGGCAGAGAATTGCGCTGTGCCATCTGTGTCTCCACCGGATCCTCCAAACAGTCATGTAATCGGGACCATCAAACATCCAGTTATTGATGTCTCCTTGTGGAACCAAAGGAGTAGTGTGGAAGCCGATATTACCGATGTCAATATACCAGACTGTTGTCCATAGGTACAGAGCTCCAAAGGTGTTTGGACACTCACACCAACATGCTTCCCAGAGACGTCCAGCATAGTCGTCCACAGATACGAGCTGGGTTAGGCCGTCAACAACCGATCGCTCCGGAAGAACTGATGCCCCCTGTTTCCTCGCTTCATCGAGATCGCAGAGAAGCTTGCGGACAGCAGCTTGCCCACATTCGCATATCTGCGAATTGGACAGCTGCGTTAACCCCTGTTCAATGTCTCCCCCATTGGGTATGGTGCTCCCATCTCTGCTTCTAACATGTTCGAATTCAGGGTCGTCAATTAAGCGGTAAACCTCATAGACAGCTTCAAAAAACCCATCCAGCCTGAAAGCGCTTCCAAAAGTACTCGGCTCTGGGTGTGATGAATTTTGTTGGGGTATATTCGCCTGTTCGAGTTTGTCTGTAGGACTGATCCCGGTATGCTTCCGTGAGCGAAGCCGCCAGACCTCGTCACGAAGTGCTCCGGCCTTGTTCGGGCTCACTGTTCTTTCCTTGGTCGGTATCGGATCTTGGTCTTTATTGTCATCGAGTTCCCACCGTCGCTCGAACACCAAGTACTCCCAGAAGAGAAGAGCTAGCGCTATATCTCTTCCAATGAGTGTGAAGCTGTCCCGTTTCTTGCATGCTGTGCGTTTCATGTTTGTCCGATTCGACCCAGTCGCGATACGCATGATCATTCTCCACAATGTGCATCCTAGCGGGTCGGTTTCCACGTTCGTGTCTGCTTCGTTCAATCCGCGTCGATAAAGCCAATAGCCCAAGTCTTGGATCATCTTTCTGTGATCTTCGATTTTGGCGACTTGTGATGCCATAATATTGTAGAGGGCAGCACGGCACTTCTCTAGACTCCAGTCCTTCTTGACGATATATGCAGGTTCAATAAGCTGCCTGTTCGACTCGAAGACATTCTGCTCTACCTCGAGCTTCTGACAAAATGCCGCGTCAAAGCCATACTTAGGAGATGGTAGGATGTAAACCATTGGAGAATCAGTCGGCGATAGTACCGGCACTCGTATATCGTCCATGGCATACCTATGTGGCTTCGTAAGATGATAAGGTTTCTCCTGGACAGCGAAAAATAGCATGAACATTGCGGCGAACATGAGCATTCCTAAGGTGTACAGTTGAATCTTCAAGGCTCCAATGGCTGTCCACGCCGTGAGAGCAGAGGTAATAATAAAGACAATGGTTGACTCGATGCGCCCCCCCAATTGCCGAGAAATCTTGGGGAGTGTAGCGAGCTTTCGATTCATGGGCAGGCTATGGCCTCTCTTTTCTAATACAAACGGATCAGCCACTTGAGAAATTGGGCAATGGCTTATAACCTGAACGTACGCCAACAGACATGATGAAGCCAATGACATAGATATCGCAAACCCCACCAGCAACACATCCCGTTTAGTATCCAGGGCATGAACGCGAGTCTTCCGGCGCATTCCCAGCCCCCAAAGTTCTCTCTACAAGGTGTTGAGCCATAAGTTTCCCAGATGACGGCGGAGTGGATAATGAGACCGGTCCAGAAGAAGCTGATAATTGCCATTGTGACCCAAATTAGGTCATCTGTTGATTTGTGCCATGCTCGACTCAATTTGTAGCCATGGTCTCGGACGTGAAACTGGAGAGAAAGAAGTACTGCCGCGCTAGCGATGGCTACACTTAAATGGATTGATTTTTGATATTCGTCGTCCTGGGAACTAGTCATATTTCCCGAGTATGGCGAAGTGATTTGCGAATCTTGAGAGTGCATGTTATTGATCTATTATTATGGTGGGACATTCAAGATGGGATTTGAAGAGTATTCGAGAGAAGAACAGGAGTGCATTTATAGTTTGAGGTTTATTTTCACCCGAGTTGTATTGCATGGATAGACAAGGAGTTGAGATGCACTTGCATCCTGCCCCGGAGAAGAATATCCACAGAAGAAGGAAAGAAAATGCCGCAAATTACTGAAACTTCACCGTTCTAGAACATACGCCTTCTTTTAATATCGCTTAATGATCGGCTTCAAATAACTCAGCTGGACTAATGGAAAAAGGCTCGGCGTTCTGGGTGGTGGGTGGCGCAGTGATAGTCTCGCGCCACGCTGGCAAGTCCAATAGATGCTGAGAAAATGACACCAGGAAAATCAAGTCAGCCCGAGTGGCTATCATTCCTAAGCAAAGAAAATATAATGAAGCTGCCTATGGAGGCGCGGGAAATGCGGCTGAAGCCTGGGAGGTGGGATCCTGAAAGCCCTTTGTGAAGTAAGTCGACCTAATCCGGTGCAAGAATGATAATCACTACGTCACTCGTATAGAATATAGTATTCCATATAAATGCTCAATTTAAAGAGAACTGGCTCAAAAGATATAGTGTGGCGGCTAGAGGAGTGGATGATGTTGCAGCCACATACAACTATTAAATAAACTGTAATAGAACTATAACATTGGCAGCCTTATTTTCCGTAACTTTATCCTCTTTTATACTCGCTACACCTAAGTATTGGTGTAGCAGCTCAACCTTACAGTCGGTAGATATATTATATTACTATGGATTATGTATTAATGAATCAGATTAATCAGTTTGTATATCGCGCCGTGTCTCTTGTTAGCTCAAGAGCAACAATATACCAACGCATTTACGTGTAACGCTCTATCTATCATTGACTTAGCAGCTATCTCTAAAGGGTAATATTAGTAATAGTGGCGATGTTAACTTCCGGAAGTTTATAATAGAATAACTGTAACTCAAGTGTTATGAGCCTTAGCATAGCTGTCGCTAACGCTATGATTTAATGTTAGCCTGCAATTATAGACAAGAAGTTATTCTTATTGGCTTATGCTGTATAACAGACCTGCCTTTCTCAGAGCAGCTGGCCAAGGGTAGCGGACAAGCGTGGTTCTGGGCGATATACGCCATAGTGTAAGTCATGGTGTTCACATACAAGCCGCAAGTAACTCGCTCTCTTTCGTACGCTCTTCTAGGCCATGTAAAAATGCCACGATCTACCATACTGCTCGCTCTTATACGGCAGATTATTATTACCATATGATACAGTGATTGGCTTTATAAACATCTTAGATTATAGATTTACTATCGAGGGTATGTGTTACGTAAGAAAGAGCAGATGTTGACCTGTTTGAGTCCGGGCTGCGGTATATATGTAAGATTAGGAGTGAAAACTAGATATTGATCTCATTGCCTGGTATGCTGGGATATCTGTTGTGGCTAGGTGAGGTAAGCACTTAGTAATATATGCCTGAGGCTACAGTAATGTATAACAGGAAAAAGAGAATGGCTGCAGTTACCGGGACAGAACCCTCAGATGTTGATAATTCAATGGTGAAATAATGGAGGGAAAGGAGGAGCATTGGTACTTGGGCTGGATGCTGCACAGCTCCCCTAGGTTCATCTCTACCGGCGCCAAGTTGAATCTGATGGATAAGGGCCTATTCAGGCCCTAAGACAAGCCGTGTAAGCAGCATCATATATTCCCCTTTGCAAGATCATGCCGTTTTATAATACCGACCAATCTCTTTACTATTCTTTGCGCTTAAAATTCAATTCCCCCCTCCTTCCCAAAAAAAACGTAACCTTTATCTTCCCGGTATTAGTCAAAGTTGGATGAACGACATGTAAGGTAAACCAGAGCCGTGGTCTCAATCGCTCGAAGAAAAAAAACCAAAAAAAAAACTCTGTTCTGGGGGCCGAGGGTGTAGTAGTCGAGATAATCTGCTAGCCGACGTTTATGACTGCCTCAAGAATGAAGAGGCATAATGGTTTATGTTCAGAGCTCCACAGCATTGGATTTCCTTAGCTGTTCGATATCAAGTCGGGCATGTAGTTATCTAGGTGCTGAAGCAACTGATAGGCTTCGGCTGGAGGATCGACTCGCTTAGCGTAGGCAAGCGTCTCTTCCAACCATGACAGAAACACAGAATCTTTTATTGATAATAATATTGCTATAGTAGCTACATAGGGCATAGTTTATAGCGCAGCTACTACTATAGGCTCACCTAAGATGGCCTGTGTTACACTCTTTGCCTGATTTAACTATGCCATTACTATAGACGGGGAGTTTCGTGCAGTTTGAGGAGCAGCTGGGGTTAAAGACGCTATTCAAGGACCCCAAGTCGCGCTCTTCTCCTGGCTCGACAACCCCGTTGCTACAATTTTCTTGTAATCCTTGCTGCACCCGCTCCCTGGGGCACCATTAAGCTTAGGCCCACGTCGCACTCAAACGGCTCCTGTACTATGCTAATGGGCGTGGTTCCAATGGTTAGCGACGACTACTGAAGTCTAAATGGAGATGAAAAAAGCAAGTCTCGCCCATCTCCACAGACGCCACCACATTTACTGCGAGTGGAGGGAGGTGCTGGGGTAGGCGTCGGGGTTGGTGTCGGCGTAGTCGTTGGAATAGGCGTTGTAGTGGTTGATCCGCAAGCAGTGGGGGCTATGGGGCTTCAGAGGGTGATGTATCCCAAAGCATTAACAACAGAGATAGTCGCAGAAACTAGAAGAGAATCAGATTTGCTAATGCTGGTACAAGATCCAACGATATGCTTTCAAGTTCTCCCGTTACGGTGAGAGCCAGCGCAATGACCCTCGTATGTCCAAATTCATATTATAACTGCTCGGATTGTAGTTTTGACTTAGAGAATGACAGTTGAGCCCTAGCCGCGGCTAGTAGAGTATGGCAGTAGCATGACGATTACCTGACTATCTTACGTAACCAGACCGGTGGCAACCGATAGCTAACCAATGGCCAATTTACTAGCTATCGCCTGGTGAAATAGCTGCAACTGATATTTCTTTTCTCTTTCCAGGAAAGAGTGGATGGTGGGAAGGCGGGCGATGAAGCACCTGCTTTGCCACAAGGTTGTATGATTCTCGGTAAACACGCGCTCTAAAATGGTGGGAGCAGAAGCGAGCTAGCAAACCGAGCCTCGAAGCAGAAGGAAGCCTATGGTGAGTCGCTAGCCGATTAGCCAATCATATATAGCGACAGATATAAAGGGCGCGGCAATGATGCACGTGTTTATGTACAAGTTGGCTGACCGATCATCCTCTCTCTGGCAAGATAGTCATATGATTGCACCGCCCTTCGAGGAACGTGACACGGGGACAAAGGCTCATGGCGGCCTGCTATACATAGACTATGTACATTTCATTTCGACGAGCGCCTACGCTCCTCATCAATTGCCCTTATACCATTTCTAACTAACGGCGCTGGCCGCTTCGATTGCCAAAATGACAAAAAAATTAACCAAAAGAGCACGCTTCCAGTATCTGGAAAAAAATTTAGTTTCATATGATTTAAGCGGCTTGGGGGTTGACAGGCCATGTGTACTTCACAAACCCCCGCCAACACGGCCACCTCGACCGCGGGAAGTTGACTCCCCCGCGCTGGCGCAATCGACACTACGTGGAGCTTTCACTGGTAGCACTTCACTCCACCCCAATTGCATCCCACATCCTCCTCCTCGCTTGTCTTCGAGGGACTTCGAGAGACGCACTTTAAGGAAGCGACCCAACGACGAACTATCCCGTCGAAATGACGATTGTACTAGTTCGCACCGACTTCAAGCAGTCAAAGCGACCACAAAAAAGCCTCCTTATGACAGAGCATCTCGCTTAGCTCAATCTTACCAGTCCCTGCTCTCAAATGTTGATTCGCTCGAGTATCAACACACCAGATCGGCATATCCCCCACGGACATCACATGGCGGCCGATATCAAGGCCGGCGAAGCAGAGCCGGAAGTCTGCCGGAGGCCCAGCCCCGCGTTTCTCAGAGAGACTTCCAAGTTAGTGACCGGGACAGTTTTGTATCGTCTACAGCTACTGCATCCTCGATCACAGCAGTGGAGATGGATTTCAGTCCCCAGCAACCTCATAACGAATACCTGCAGCACATAAGCCCGGCCGGCGGACGAACGCTGGCTTACCCACAGCCAAAGTCTTGGGAAGAATTGAGGTCCAGCTACGTCGGCCTCCAAATCTGTCTGCAACTCTTGACAGACGAGCTTGCTAGAGCCTTCTTCAAGCGGCATCCGGAAGAAAGGAATAGAAAGGCATCCAAACTCCAGGTTCTTTTGTTGATTGAGGCTTACGAGGCGATGCTTGAGGAATGCAGGCAGCAAATTCTCAGGTCCGACATTGAATATGATGAAAAGAAAAATATTCGCAACACTGTCCGGGTCTTGGACCATTGGTTGCATTCCTTGTATTGTATATATGAAGGGGCATTTACGTGCTGATTGCGATCAGCTGCAATTCGTCGGCGCTTCGGGGTATACATCTGTGATTGAAGCAGACTCCACAATCCAGTTCCCGATAGCCGTGACGTATTTCAATAGGTGTTAGAAAATAACAAAGGTGTTTGAGTACAATGGCACAGGAAATTGGCTTAGGAACGAAGTGCCGCGCGCCTAGCCGACGGAGGCATTTTTCACAATCTGACGAGAGTATCGTAGCCATATGATATGGCGTTGATCTGCCGAGATCTATTGGGGTTAAGTGCAACTCCGGCATGGTTTGTTGAACATCGAGGCGTCGTGGCTAAGCAGTGGCCTGAATCGAAGGGCGCCAGCGACATACTTTTAGTTATGAAAGATGTCTTACCTTGCCCTCGTAATTTACTTTAGCCGATATCATTTGTACGTGCTCCTATTTCCCCTTCAATGAATAGATTCTGGCCTTCAGTGATCTCACCTTTGATTAAGATATTGATACGCATATAAACCTAGAGCTCCAGATTTATCGGCGCTGAGGTCTAGATTCTGATTTGCCACGCAAAGTTAGGCTGAAAAAGGAACATTCCTACATTGTGGTTGCTTCAACCTGGTCTCGGCGAGGTTCTACCGCCTTCATACTGTGTAATTACCGGGGATTGTGGTGTGATATTGTGCTCGTCGTAGTGGCAAGTTGTTGTGTACCGATTTGATGCCAACCACTTGTTGAAGTGGCGTTGCCCACACGATGGCACAGTTGGACTTGAATTTCACTTCATCGAGATTTCTGGCCAGTGCTCTCCAGAACCTCAGCTCGGGCTTTGTCGTCGTTCGCCCCGTCTATACCTTTGAAGGCAATTTCCTGCTCTCTTAGCTTGTACTCCAACAGAAAAGACAAACCTTTTATGCCATTCCTAGCACGTGAACGTCTCTGGGAACGTGCGAGTTCGGCAGCCTCCGGCTTAGGAATGTGGCGCGGAGCGCCACATTAGCCTCACAGAGCAGCTGCCAGAGCCTTAATTTATGCATTACGTCTACAGTACCATTGCATGATCATTGCATGATCATTACACCACGATCGTATGATCGTAAGCCACCACGACTCATTTCGCGATTATTTTGCAATACAGCTGTTTTTTTAGTATAGGAGTAGTTGAGGGTGTTTTGCTCGCTTGTTGCTTATATTATCCATGTTTAATATTCAGTTAATCACTTTCTTACTCGAGGTGTTAAATTTAAAAATCGCTAAAGCTTTACACGGACGTGACCCCAGCTATTTATTGAGCTAGATGAAAGTCTAGTAGCTCTGGTCGGTCCCTTAGCTAATGCAGTCATTAGTGAAACATAACCTTTTTTTCCAGCTCCCTATGCAAGCAAGTAATATATTGTCACAAAGGAAGCAGGGGTACAGCTCGCAGCTGAGCGACAGCCTTACCAGCTGGAACCAGGGGAAGCTCGTAAACTGGCTCGCAAGCAGCCGATCCGCGAACAGGGGAGGCAGCTAAACGAGTAGTCTTTGGTGGTCACAAGAACACCTCTGTTTACTAGAGCAGCGGTCAAGCAAGCGCGGGAAACGTGTATATAACGAGTGCGAGTTTCCCTAGTATAGATGGGAAGCAAGCGAGTCTTCAAACGTTTACTTCATGAGAGCCACTGGGTATACGTTCTGTTGTGACGTAAATAGGGAAATAAAAGCTAGAGGTTTCAATTTATAAGGTACTCCATGGGTGGAAATATCATACTTTAAGGGTTATTACTAGCGATTCACCCACTTGTGCGATCCATCCACCTGTAGAAGACGTTAACTACCTCTAATACGTCAATAGTATAGAAGATAATTGTCTTCGGATGCTTGAAGCAAATTGGATCATCCTAGCGGCAATAAAACTTCTCAGCTGCACAGCAACGTAGTGTGGGTAAAGCTCTTGGGACCACGTTATGGTGTGGATGAACTTTATTGTGACCCATGAATATAGAGTGCTCCTGTAGCCTTAATGGGTGGCGCACTTGAGGACAGGCCATGTTCCTTTCTGAGGATGAAAATGACCGAAAGTCGTGGATCGTAAGCTTTTGTAGGCTCTGCAAATTAGGGAGGTGGCCAGCAGGAAAGAGGGAGACCCTACGAGCTGCGAGTGACCATACTAACCTATGGAGATTAGCTGTCACTACCGCAAGATTCTCGTTATTCTGGGAGAGAGTGGGCATGTTAGATTTGGATTTATGTTTTGCTTTCCAATACGAGAGCAGCTTAGTCGTGAAGTTTGCGCGAAATAGGTATGATCACAGGCAAGTATTGACATTAAGCGACTAACTATACTAACAATTATATGCTAAATAATTAATCTGTTCAACAAAACTCAAATTCATCCAGGAGATAGTCGCCCAGCATTAGAAGGGCACAGCCCAAGGCAAAGTTCGGACTTCACCCCATGTCCATTCAAGTGAATCGATACGACTTAGCAGTGCAACACAAGATAGTATGGCGACAACCTCATCAATATGCCGTGTATCCAGCATTAGGACGCATTCTTCATTGTAAGTAGGCGCAGCTGCAAATTCCCCAACTTGGATGCGTTTGCCGTTGGAAACTTGGTATAACTTTCCCGCCATGTGCCCTTTTAGTTCCCAGAAAAAGATGATGTCATCTTTGATGAATATCTCGTCGTTGTGGCCAGCAGACTTCATCTCGATCTCATGCTTTGAGTGCTCCGAGAGGGGAGGAAAGCCAAACCTCCATGTGCCGTGCTTGAAAATTGGGACATTAAGCTCTGCTATCGCAGCGTCTGCGGCGTCATTGAATTGAATGTGCGAGGAAAACCAAGCGCGACGGTGCATAGTAAGAAACGGCACAGTAGCATTGGTGTGAGCTTCCTTGGCTAGGACTTGCGCGCGGGCAAGGATCTCCTTCGAAATGCTGCTGTTATATTGACTGATTACATCGGTCCCGCTAATGTCTACCACTTGGGCAATCTTATTGTAATTAGTCGACGACTGTAGGAGATATGCATTTGTCGGCTTTAGCGCCCAATCGTTGTCGATCGGGTAGTCACTTGGCTTGGGATGAGTTTCCGGCATACTGAAGGCAGTTTTCGATTGAACTGATTGTGGACTTAAAAAAATATCCCAGTAAGAAGCACGGATTCTGCCCAAGGCATTAATATAGCCCAGTAAGAATCATATGATAAATTTTATCTGCTCGCTGGCTTTGATCTGCCGAGCATCGCGGCTGGAGGCGATCTCCGCCTTCTATTAGCCAAATAGCTTGGATCAGGCCACCCAGTCACATGTTTCCAACATCGATCGAATTTGGTCCTAGCTTAGCAATTCAGCATACGATTGAATCGGCAGTCAACACAGAACATCATATAATCTCTGTCGTTTTGGATGGAACAGTAGGACCTCAGCCCCTGCACTTGGAAACTAAGTCACTCTATTCTGTAACTAGATATTTTAGGACTCTAATATTTAAATGCTAAGCGATTAAATATAATCTGTCAGCCTACATGTTATTGGCCTCTCCTTACATGCCAACACGCTGACGTATCTCTCCCTTACCCCCTTGATACTAACCACTACCATAGAAGATCCATGCACTCGATTAATATGGTAAGTAGCTTGTTAGAATCATAATCTTTTTATTACTTCTATAGCTTCTTAGTCTAGTTTAGAACCTTCTCTAGCTATTACCTATATCAGTGATAGCATACCAGTCCAGAAGGCAAGCCAGATTTAAAAGGTCCTCCAGAGTACTCTCTATAGTTACCTCTAGGGGACTACTTGTTACGAGCATGCATCAGCCCCGGCCCAATAAACAGTTTTGGTAGCTATTTAGTATAAGGAGTTGATATCTACCGTTTACGTATCTATATATAAAGTGATTAAAGTGCTGGATCTATATATAACCTATTTTATTTGTAGTCTAGCTATTTTAGTGGTATAGCTGGCTGGTAAGCTATATTTTTTATACTGATTGACAAAGTGGTATTGGCTAGTTGAGATGACAAATAAGGGGATAGCTTTGCCAGCTGTGCTCATAGCTTATATTACTATAGACCACTCGCAATTCCTTATCTGAGTTATGTTAGCTTTAGAACGGCTATCTGAGGTTATAGCGGCCATCCCTATGTATATTTTGCTCATCAGAAGCCCGACTTGATCGAAGTTCCACTGGTCGTTATCTACAGTACCTCATTTGACCGTCGTACCAGGTGGAACCATTCTTTTAATAGTAGGGTCTTCATATGTAATTACGTGTATTCTGTTTGTGGAGAGTTAGTTGACGCCTTGTAAAGTTGTGGGCCAAAGCTTACCGAACGGGGGCGGGGGGTCGTGTATCTGTGAAAGTTTGTCGGCCATATCTTCCACACCACTTAGTCTAATTAGAAACGCTCGTGTTTCTAGGTTCACTTTATTTAATTTTCCTTTAAAGCCCTCCCCACTAGTAAAATTTTTTCATCATGAGAAACATGTCGAGCTTCAGTGCCGACTATGTAAGAAACATGCTACAACCTCGTGAGGTGAAGCCACTCACTCTCGGGTGGGAACCGAATACCCATAACGTCCTCAAAGAGAGAGCAAATGCATCATAGGGAGTTTATTAACCACTTAGCTGCCAAATTGTTGTCCAAGATGAGAGGGAAGCCTCTCGGCATCTAAAGTATTGCACAATTGCCGATATACAGCTAGACGACTGACCTCTAAAACAACCGTGAAATCAGGAATATCCCCTAAGACATACCTCAGTTTCACGCCATCAAATAATCTATGAAACGTTGTCCCATCACGCCACTGGGGGAATATTTTGCCGAGATCAGGGATCAGTGGCGTGAGCCTCATCGTATGATCCTTGATAGTAGTTTCTTGGCCCTTGCAAATGAACGATTGAGCATGCAACGAGAATTTTCAATCCATGATTACATCCAAGAGCCAAAGCTAGTCCGTGGTAATCATGGCGGATTCTCATCGTCATCCCGGAAGTCACTGTAACCCAGAGGTGGCAGCCTAAGAGTACGCAGATCGCTTTGTACACACGGGCAAACTCTCCTCCCCCTCACCAGCACGATTGAGGTACCGTTTAAAATTTACGCATGGGATATTATCTCGTGGTGGTACCGGCGGACTTGTTCAGTGATGATTGATTCACAAAACTTCCCGGTTTTTCCTCTCTTGGCACGAAATTGAAGCGATAGCTCGAGGAAGGCACATTGTGATAGTTCGTTTATTACTGCGATGGCTCGGTCATTCATGACGAAGGGAGCTACCCCGCTAACCCCCACCTCTCGGCTTTCCACTACCTCACGGCCCCTCTTCTCACTGCCCTCTCTAGCCCGGCGTCATAGGCAGCTTCTACAGGTTGGTACAACCCGGTTCCATCGTGAATGACACATGCCTTCTCTGGCGTGACACTGGCGTGACACATGGGGCAAGGGTCCAGTGTATATACTAGACAAGCCAGTGCCCTAACCACTTGCTGGCTAGTTGACGAGTATACATCTCTCTCTGCGAACACAACTGATCCGTCCTATCCTTTTTAGTCTTTAGCATCCAATTGCCGGTACACCGGAAAGCTGCCAAGATGGTGAGCCCCCCTTAATATTCCATCGTTTACGCCCCCATACCTCATTACCCCACACCCCTTTACCTTGCCCCTGCCCCTGCCCGCTGCCCTGGAGAAGAGGCAGTAGATGCCGAGTCTTAGCTCATCGACTTCCCTAGGCCACTGAGAGCACCGTTGAGTTCGGGCCTCCTCACCCGCCTAAGGAAGACTCCATCCAAGTGTTCAAGGAGATGCTCCCGGAGCTGAAGCACGAGCTGGTGCACCTGCGGCACGATCACGACAAGCACGAGCCGAAATACTTTGCCGCCGTCCACGACCTGTCGGACTACAACCTGGCTGGCTTCACCGAGGCCGATTTTGTGGAGGTGCGCGTAGGCAAGTCGGCCTACGGCGTCCACCTATTCGGCAAGGTGCGCATCCCCGCCCTGCCAGACAGTGGCCCGGCCTACATTCACTTCCGCGCCTTCACTGACGGGCGCGAGGGCGAGCCTGCCAAGCTACACAGTATTCACACCGAAGAGAAAGAGCACGCCAATGGTGACAAGACCTACCGCGCCATCTTCACTAAGACGGATCCCCTGGAGTGGTTTGATGCGTAAGCGTCGCCCCTATGCGGCCAGCATAGGAAGAGGAGAAGCACTGAAGATATCCTAGGAGGATTGGGACCGAAAAGCGAGGCGAGCTAGCCTACTGAAACGACACGACAGGAGCAAGGTTAAGCTAAGATAGTCTCTTGAACAGTAGATCTATTTTCCCTCATGTGTATCAAAGATAAATAATATGTTGCGACCAGCTTAGGCTTTATCTTCTCAGTGCAAAGACGTCTCATTATGTCGCAGTAGAAGTGATGGCTGCAGTACAGAGCTTTTTTTTTGTCATGATGCAGCGTCAGCATATTCGCAGCGGGAGCCGACATTATGGCAAAGGTATTGAGTATACATAGGATTAGGAAAGAAAAGGGGAATATAACTAACTGCCCGAGAATATGGCTATGTATGACGCTTAACTTCTAAATAGCATAAGACATAGGTGCTAAGATCATTAGTTTGTGGATGCCTGGAGGCAGATGGTAAAAGGTATCAGTCCGTCTTGCGCAGTCACTATTATCTTGGACATCTATAGTTATGATTTGCTCGTATATTGACAGCAATTATGACCACCTGAGACTTTGCGGTCTTGCGTATTTGAGGAATGCGGGACATGATATTATCTTTACGCCAGCAGTATGAGTTGGCTTAGTGCCGCCCTAATTATTAATGTCTTGACTGGTACTGAGGGGGCACCTAATAGTACTGCTTGACTTTAAGAACTCCTTGCTGCTCATAGGTTAAAGAGTTTGCCACTTTTTTTTCATCCCCAAATTCTCTTATTGGGAAGGTGCCCGCTGCCAAGTATAACCCCCCTCCCTCTTCTGTGATCTTAGCGGAAGTAAATGCGCTGGTAATCATGGGAGTCAAACTCGCCTAACGCGCCAGATCAAGCCAAGGAGAAGTTGAAGGAAGACCATGCCACACCGCAGAATCACAGACGGGAACAGACGTGACCGAGGACAAGTACGAACAGGCCTCCGACCTACCTATATCTTCGTGATCGTCATTAAGGCGGTATAGAAGCCAGGAATAGGAACGTAGATCGGCTTTCTAGGGGTATTGAAATTGGGCTAAGATGAAGACGGCGATTATATTCGGTTGCCGCCGCGCAAGCGTCCCGGACTTCCTGAAAGAGCATATTGACTCAACCAGCGATGCCCCCCCCCCCCAATCGGCCCTAAGCATCGTACCTAGTATGACTCGAAGAAGAAGACAAGACAGGTCATCGATCGCAGTCCCTAAGATATCGACGTGCATACATGTAGGTCCTTCAGCAGCTGGCCGTCTGCGCGCCTTGGCCATTGGTGTCCCGGCACAGTTTAGCACGTTAAAGAAACCCTTCATGCAGTCTTTAGACTTGAATTGATTGCATGTGCTCAGGGGAGAGAGCACAAAATAACGCAGCGGTTGGCCTCGGAGAAGCACATTTTTAAAGAACGAGCTGCAGAGATGCAAGTGTGATATTAATGGCATCATATTTTATCTTTCTTCGATAACGCATACCTTTTTAGACCTTGCAATCAACTGATAATTTCCCCTATATGCTTACTAGGGTAGCCGTTTTGTAACGGCACTTCTCCTTTCGCTCCTTTCATGGCCAACTTATAGGGAATGCCTCCAAATTTCTCTAGCTTAGGTAGCTGAGCTACCCGTCAAACGCCAATGTACCGGTACCGCGAGTAAGTGCTAGACTTACATCTCAGGAGCGTCGTATCCGAAGCTTCTTCCCTCTGCCATTTCGGGTTGAACCGGCTTGTGGGGGATTACTCCAATCTCTCTTCCACCCCATTGGTAGAGGTACACATATGCGTAAGTACCCGACATACCACCCAAGCTTGAGATAACCTTCGACATTCTCCTGGCCTCATTTAGAATTGATAGATGCCAAGAAACGAACGGGCCATTATCAGAAAATGAGCAATTAGTTCCGTAGTAGCCCAGATGATTGCACGGCGGTTAGATATTTATACTGCTTCATTTATTTGCCAGCCTGCCACGCACCCCAGCCCTTCAACTGAGGCCAGCCGAGTGATGTCTTAATTACTTCATTCTCTTCTAATCCTCTCTTCATTGGATAAGACTTTCCTCATCCTGCTGCCAACGCGTATATACCTTTGCTTCCCAAGCGTATAATGGTTCACGACCAACCCATTCCGGTGGTATAATTCTTCCTTGTGTGATTTCTTTCCAGCCCCTCATATTCTCCTCTGGCCAGTTGGGTACAACGTATTCATTACCCGGTGTGTCCTCGTCACTGAAGTTAGCAACAACCACCACTGGGAACTTCCCTTCTCCTACCGCCCCCCGACGCCATGCCATAATCCTTCCGCCGCGAGTCTGATCCACATGGAAGAAGTCTGTGTCATTTTCGCCAAGACCGGGACAGGCTTGCCGGAATTTGACCAAGCTTGAAACATATGTGAATAATGATTGGCGCCAACCATCGTCATTCTTGCGCTCATAGTTCACCGGATCTGTCTGTTTCTTGTTGATGTCTAGGCTGACGTCCATTCGATCTGCGAACTCTTCACCGGCAAAGATCATGGGTATTCCGACGCTCGTAAGGAGTAAAACGAATGCTAGCTTGGCACGTTTCCCCACATCCCAGACACCGTTTTCCACAAGGAAGTCGTACAACCGCTCCTTGCGGTATCCGGCAATGTCATGAGACGTGATATAGTTGACTGCCTGGGAACCATCTGTAAATGATCCGTCATCCATTTGATCAAGCGTGCAATTAGCCAGTTTGCGGATTGTCCATTCGAAGGTATCCCCTCCAGTCGATTCTCCAAGAAGTGCAGCACGGAGGCGTCCCTGCCACGGTTCGTTCCAAAGGGCATCGACGGTGGTGGACCGAATCATTGCCACAGGCATAGTTAACTCCTCCCCGATTACCAAGAATTTAGACGAGTCCTGCGATGATGTTCTGAAGAGTTCCCAAGCTCGGTTCTTATACCATCGTATAAAATCCCAGTTCGCAATGTTATTAATGCTGTCAAGTCGAAGACCCCCAACACCGAAATCAGTCATCCAGCGCACAAGATGTGCATGATGAAATGACCATGAGGGATGTACAAGCCCTCTGCGTCCACTCTCGGGATCGTACGTCTCAGTGGTGCATATATACCGCCAGCTTTCACCACCCCACCCATCTCTCAAGTTGCCCATTGAGTGGGATTGGTAGCTATCCGGATTTTCGGGCTCTTGCGATGGCCTTAGATGGAACTGATCGAAGCTAATGTAACGGTATGGGTCATGGCCAAATGCCATGACGACGTCGGCAAAGAAACGGATGTTCTGCTCATGTAGACATTGTATCAGGAGAGCAAGAGTAGATGCCGAACCCAAGTCATAATCAGTCGCAAAATAGTGAGCTGTTGCATAACCCCACTCATAAACTGGCTTCGCATCCGCAACTGGGAGAAGCTCAAGTGCATTGACTCCCAGGGACGAGAGAATTGCCTCGTTGGAGACGGCTGAAACCGAGGAGAAATGATCCCCAGGGGATTCTACATCGAATAAGGCGCGCACATCCGCAAAGGTACCGGTGTCGACCTCAACTCCGTGGAGATCTAGTCCTCCTTTGGCCCACGAGGTGGGTAGTTCGTAGATAACTAAATGATTATTGGAGGGGAAATTTGCCTGGTTTGATATGCTTGGCCGTTTGGGCTCAATCCCATCAATATCACATGAGTAAAGCTGCCCGTTGCAATATTTAATGACAGCTGCGGGTTGAGATCGCTCCCCTGATATGTCTCCAATGCAGTCTTGGTAATCGACGGTGAAGGCGAGCGGGTCGGTAACTATCATCTTGCCTCCTCGTTCAGGAGAGCTATCTTCGACCTCGAACCAATAATGATACACACTCTCAGCAAGGGGCGGTAATATCGAATTGGCTCTAAGCTCCCATAGGTCGATACAGTCCTGACTCTGGGCCAGGGAAAATCGTTGGACCTGGTCAAAGGGGGGAAGTGTTCTGTTGGTCACCTTCCGGAGGACGAGTACAGGCGGGTCTCCAGCAAGAGTACTAGGAGAATTTGGCATCCAGAGAACGAAGCTGTCTTTGCGTCGAGCTAATATATCGAGGCTGCGAGGGTTATACATTTTTGAAATAGTTGAGAGGCAAAACTCTGAAGAGAACTGAGTATATTTCGAATTCAAGGAAAGTCACTCTCGGGCGCTCCGTCTCTTGGAGAATTGGTGTTCTCAAACAGCTGCCCTGTCCAAGGTAGCGCCGAGGCTAGAGCTGAGCTGTTTGTCCCTAATTGAGGGTTTTCTTCGTTTTAAGACGGCTTCTTTGCCTCGAACCGTAGAAGAAGAGGGGTAGTAAGGCTGTTGAAGAGATGGAAAAACGTATGGTTGTAGAAGCAGGGAGTGGGCGAGGAGAAGCTTGGATACGAATTTTGCTATTAATATTTGCCGAACTGCTATTTATTTCTTGCCACAATCACCAATCTAACCTTGGTATTCCAGACCTTATACAGCCTTGGATAACAGTCACATGCCTGGATGGCTACCGTAAAAAAAGTGCGAAGCATGATGCTATCACGCCACGGATTTCGGCTCCATGCTATCGTAGAACGAAACCACGCCATTTGGTAGGCTGACAAAACGTAAGTAACCAGCAACGACGCAACCACAGGCCGTCACGGGCTAATATGGGATATCAGCAGGGCAACAAGAGAAGAATTCTCGGCATCACACCACAACATAAACTATCCTCGATAAGATACAGTCTGGCCAGAGATACGTCTGCCATGTCTACAGGGCAATGAAGAAGGTGCAGGCGGCCGGGAACACGATATCGATCGTGTGGCAGCCAGCAAGCGCCGAAAATGAAGTCTGGGAAATCAACAAGAGGAAAGGAAAGGAAGCGGCACGCCGGGAGGCGACCCAGCAGAATCTCGAGCTCGGCATGCGACCCACCATCCCTCATGATGCATGGGCCAAGTGGATCGCAAATACCCCGCAAGACGATGAATCGGATCCCTGTTCACAATTGGCATTGGCGAGGAAGTGCCTCGTCTTGGCATCACCCATATTTGGGAAAGAAAGGCGCGGCTTCTGCGTGGTTATCACGCCTCTTAGTGGGAATACCTTGCCAACGAGATTTAGCAGCAAGTAGTCCGTAGCCCGTTAGTATATTGAATTATTTGCATAGACCCTATGGTCCTTCTTGGCGTGACAAGAGTGTAAGGGAAGGTTGCTTCGGGAGCATGCCAGATAGAAGTCACCGGGGTGTTTGTTTCGATGCGAAAACGGCTCTAGAACCTACCGAGAAGCCCCATAGAAAGGTAGATGTTTAATCATGCTCCAAATAGGTCGCTCTTGTTGGCCGCCTCCGAATCCTCCATGGCCTCACAACTAATCGATGTCTCCGCAGATAGGACCTCCACCAAATCCATTCTGAGGTTGACGATATCAAATTTAGTGACGATCCTAAAGGTACGTGTGGTATAAAATTCGGCAATAAAGCCATTTCCGGCACAATCTGCATAGTGACTTGAGCAGAGCGTAGACATAAGGAGAAGACGTACTTGCCATGTTCAGGTGGCTCTTATTGACCTTGCCTGCAATGGAGCACTGGGATCGTATGACTTGATGTGATATAAGGTGATGTGTATGTATTCTGCGGTGTTTTGGTATGTAGCGTGTTGTATATTGCTACTCCAGTGCGAAACTACAAGAGAAGCCTCGTGTTTTGGTTATGTGAGAGAAAGTCAGCCGAAAAAAGAAAATGCCAGTTGTCTCGTCTCGGCCAGGACGTCCTTTAGCCTTTGATTTAACTTTATAGCTTGATTTTTCAGTTCATCCGGAACATCGTAAGCCGAACCGGCAGTCCGAGAAGCCTTATATGGCTAACGTGGCGTGGTCGTGGTCATGGGTGCAGCTGGCCTACCTCCTGCCGCCGCTTCTAAGTGGATGCTAGGTTCTGTAGAGCTTTGTGTTCACACATCATCAATATCTGCTGTGCTGATTTCTTTATGCATTGCGTTGTGGTTAGAGTGCCAGGTATAGATTCGCTGAGCGACTATAGGTCTTGTTGAACGTGGAGCGAAGCAATCCTACGAATGATACATCGCTTCAAATAATATCTCATCTATTATTCTCCTGATTTCTTTGAGTTGATTCCTTCTAAGGAAATTTTCTTACAGATTCAAATAATCGGAGCTTGTATGGCCATGCCGATGTCTCCAGGCAAATAAGTTTCTATAGCCGTGGTCTCTTCCGTCTAGGACGACGTGTTACATTTTCTCTTGTGATATCAATTTTCTTTATTTCCGGACAAAGTATTGTGTTTATAGGAAACGAGTATCCGTTCTATCCCAATGCCGCCCCCGGATTACCGAGGACCCCGCGTTTTTACCAAGCCTGCCACCCTCACGCGGTCGGACTGCCTTGGGTCAGCCCACCGATGCCTGATTGGGATGGAAACCCAATATCATACCACCCATTGCAACTATTTATCGTTCCCCTTGGGGCTCCATCCCGCTAGGAGTCAAGTCGCTCAACGCTACCCGTCTACCATTGGTTTCGATTTGTTTAAGTCGTCGGGGCTCGACTTCAATCGGTAGCAATATATCGTTAAACATTTATCAGGCATGTATATCAGGAAATTCGACACACTTTGCGCCTTTTCTGTCCTTACCGGTATGTTCTCCAGGATTTACTCTCCTCGCGGTTATATAAGAGAGTTCTGACACGCCAGCAGCGTTCTTACTTGACACTACTAATGCAGCTGACAACACGGTCGCAAAGTCGGCATTTTTGTCCCCGGACGGAAATATCGCCTTCGCTTTGTCCGTTCCGAATACCTCCACAACTGATCTCTTCTTTTCACTTGCCGGGAAAAAGAAGAATGCTTGGACAGCTGTGGGTCTTGGGTCGAATGATATGAAAGGAGCATTGGTGCTCATGATATACTCCAATGACGACAACAATGTAACAATCAGCACACGAATATCAACCGGATTTAAGGAGCCATCATACAACCCAGAACTGAACGTCGAGGCTCTCTCCGGTACTGGAATCCCCGGGGACACAGACCTAAACCTGGTGTTTAGCGGCGTCTGTCATAAATGCCGCAGTTGGGATGGTGGTTCCCTTGACCTAACTTCAACCGCGGCCCCGTTTATGTTCGCAGTTGGCCCTGAAGCCTATCTCATCAGCAATGACCCTTCACTTTCAGTACCATATCATGCCGAATACGGATCTTTTACGCTAGACCTAAAGCAAGCTACCGGTTTAGGAGGTGTGCCTAGCCTCGACACGAACACAGGGTCCGCCATCATCAAAACCTCCAACGGCCAGGTCGATATTGTAGCGAGGATTCACGGCATCATATTAATGATTTGTCTTCTGGGACTATTTCCATCATGTTTAATCCTCCTAGATGTATTTAAGATGGCGAAAACGTACCTTTTCTTGGAGATTCTTTCGGTATTAGTGTTTATTGTTGGGACTTGCATTGGAATCTACGGGAGCACATACTACACCAAGGCGAGTAGTGCTACTACCATCTATTTTTTCTAAGAACTCCAAAACTCCTAACAAGCCTTAGACGCGCGATATGCGGACCGCTCACCAGATCATTGGGTTAACGGTATTTTGCTTACTTCTGCTCTTGTCGTTAATGGGGTGTGTTCTATACCCTAAATACCGATCATCAAGGCGGCAGTCAGAGGTAATCTTCAAGACGAGTTCAACGTTGTGGCTTGTCATCCCAAGCTGGCTAGTGCTGTTGCTTGGATGCATTGATGCGTTCTTGTAAGTCTTCTATCTAACTTGCCGACTCGAAATCGTATTGGCAGCTCACATCACCTAGGGGATTTCCTCTTTCCTGGCAAGGCGTCAACGACAGGATACTAGGAGGAGTATTTGCAGCGGTTGCGGTCATATGTGTTGCGACTTATAGCTGGGGAATGCATCGTCGTAATCGCGTATAAATCTAAATTGTGTGCTACTGGAGTATGTGTGGTGAGGCGGCGACGCTGTTCCAGCAGAACCGTAACTAGGCGCCTTACCATGATTCTGAAGACAATATTTGGAACCTCAAAATCTAGCGTCCCCCCAGCATCAAGACATGTGAGCGTAGGGAAATGGTGATCATAGTCGAACTATTCTTGGCTCTCGCCTGTCAACATCGCATCATGGCCTAGCATGCTAATTTCTTCCTAACATCAACCGGACTAGCTGGTTTGTCAACGTTCCGCTCGCACGGATACTGGACTGCGTTCTAGGGACGCTGATACATCTTTGTCTCCTGTTTAGGCTGGAACGTCACCATGACATGGACGAGACTCGGGCGACTCCGAAATATGCTCCTCCCCGCCATAGTAGTGCACGATCCACTTGTGGATTATGCTGGTCCCTCTTTTAGTATATTCTTTTCACGGCGAAACAAAAAGATAAAATAGGTAGATTTAGAAAGCAAACATTCCTTGTCTACTGCCTCACGGGCTGTGGCTCAGCCGCTGCATTCGTGTCGTTCCGAATTGTGATGCAGAGCTCCGGTCCTCCAAATCGCGGCTGCCAGAGTCCGGCATAGAGGCGGAGTCTGATGACCATTAACTTCGCTATGATTGGACCGTTGGACTTCGGCGACCTGAGCCACCCCGATCACTGGAACACCACAATCAGGCGGCTTTCAAATCTCGAAATTGCCTAGCTGCTCCTAGCCTTCGGAAGCCACTCAGGCCGACCTGGTTCTGAAGCAGCATTCTCTACAATAATCGCTTGCTTTAAAGCAAAAATATCGTCAGCGGGATGACAGCGTCACTTCCATCTTTGTGTTTCAACCTCGGAAACAAAGAGTTCTCGTATTTTACAAGTGGACAACTATCAATCTGTCCCTAGCTACTAGAATGCGAATCCAAGGCTCTAACAATGCCATAACTAGTTCCTGCTGCAATTGCACCCACTAGTAAGGTCTGAAAAGCACCCCAAATGGTTGCACGTCCCTTCCGAATTGTGATCCAGCTCTTGATATATCCAAAGACCAGGAGAATGACCGCAGTAATACCAATGGACACAAACAAAGCATGGGTCGCGTTTTGCAAGGCAAAATAGGGGATCATTGGTACAAGACCGCCAATAAAGTAGCTCAGTCCCATAGCAACGGCACTTACCCAGGCTCTGTTGGCAGTTTGGAATTCTAGGCGTAGCTCGAAATCCATCATAAATCGTACCCATTGCTCCGGATTGCGACTCAGTTGTTCAACAAGGGGTGTTGATGCCTCGCGTGATATGCCGTATTTTTCCATTATGCCATAAATCTCCTCACGCTCCTCCTCGGGCTGGCATATCACCTCCTCTCGCTCTCGGGCCTGCTCCGAGAGGTAATGCTGACGCTCTGTCGATGCAGCTAGATATCCACCGATGCCCATGGAAATAGCGCCCGAGAACAGCTCGGCTAGGCCACCGATGACCACCAAGTGGGAGTCACCTAGCGAAGAGAGGCCGGCAGTGAGAGCAAATGGCACGGTTAAGCCGTCGGAAAATCCGATGATAATATCACGTAGAATTTCACTGTGGCTTGTGTGTTTTTCTTCGTGCCGAATTGTGGTAGATGGGGGAGGCATGTCCGCTCGATCAAGGCGCTTCTCGATGGCCGGCTCGGGGCTTAGGATGCTCCCAGTGCTATTTGTTGCTTGCATCCTGACGGTAGCTCTAGAGACTTGATTCCTCGGGTGGTTATTCGTCGTGTATCATGGCAGGTGTGGGTTCAAGGGCGTGCAGTAGACAAGAGAAGGGAAAGACCTATGAAAGGCAGAGGTGCGTGATCTAGAGGTTTATATATGTTAACAAGATGTAGATCCAGTGCGGCAATCAGTGGTGTGAGAAGTAGACCTCCCGGGTGGTGTGATATATCTGAGATGTGGATTCCCTAAGATACTTCTATGTAGTTAGCAAGGAAAACACGGCCATGGCGCTGTCCAATACGTCACGCGGACATCACCGTCCAAGTCAATGACACGATACGTTTATTTCATCTGTCATACAGCAGACCACTGAAACTAATGAAGTGAGATGGTCATATCGACACAATGCTCGCGCAAGTGCGAAATGGTTTTGACGCTCTCTAGCCAATCAGGAGGTCGTCATTACCAATCCTTAGAAGCCCGTTCCCGGCTTCGTGCCTCAAGTTCGCGCTAGGAATGGCAAAATTAGCCGGGTATTCAACACCAGCGCACTCCTTCTAGACCCTGGCCTATACGCAGTCATCCAAAGTGATGCGCCCCAGCAAAATCTTTTCAGTGGCTGTAGTCATGGTTCAAACCCCCTGGGGCACAGTCCTCAGCACCGTAGATAGCTGTAATAAGCTTGTCCAGAATAGAGAAGTCTAAGCAAGGGCATGGTCAAATCGAACTGTCTTCTAGTTTCTATAACCACTGCTTATCTACACAGGACTAGATGCTGATCGTGGCTCGTCAGCCCTAACGAGCTCCGCATGTGAAGCTAGGGAGCAGGTCCAGGATGAGGCTCTGCGAGCCCTGAGTGGCTGCATCTGTCAACGAAGGAGATCAATTGTGATCATTACTAGATTTTCGCTAGGCTTAGAGATACCGGGTATGGTATCTACTGTGTGGATTGACGGCCTTTCACTTTTTCTGTGTGCGCAGCCCAACTTTTGAGGCTTGCTAAAGATATATTGCCTTGCATATGAATAAAAATAGTGACTAGGGCTATACATTTTATTAAATAGTTTTAACCCGGATTTTTAAGACTATAGTTTATCCCATAGAATAGAGATAAGCTTACTAGAACCAGCGCAAATTTATACAAGGGCTATTAAGTTGTAATTATTTGCTGCCTATACCCCCCCTCTATTATTACGGAGAATAAGGTGGGACCATTACCAGGTCGGGCTTGTCCGACACGCGAATCGCCGGTAATCGGCACCTATCTTTGGCCTGCGCCCCGAGTCAGTTCTGCACGGCAACACTGCCAAAAGTGCCCTACGCTACGAACACCGGAGCTAAATGAAAACCCAGCCATTGCGAACATTGAGATCAAAATTTTAATCCTGCACCCACGTGTGGATCACTTGGCAGGCCGCGTTGCCTAATAGTATGTAGAGCCTCAATTGATTACGGGTCTCCACAGGTTAGGAGTAAATTAATCGAGCTTCGAAGATCAACTGCAGGGTTCCCGTTTGTTCCATATTATCAAGCAACTCTTGCTATCGCAGCTATGTGCGGTAGCAATATCTATGCCATTGAAAGCCACCGCTGCTGGCAAGCTACTAGAAATTAAGCTACTTGATTCGTGCAAGGATGCCCATATAGTGCAGAGTATTCTCATAACCCAGCGGCTTCCTGCCATGCTGTCCGACGCACTGTGTCGCGAGTAAGGGAACCAGTCTCTACGAATCTGTCTGACCCTGAAGCCTATCATCTATTCCTCCGCGGATTACACCGTGCCTCTAAGCAAGAAATGTTCGAATCTTAGCGAGGACTTGTTCGTTTTTCTCTAGGTGAACGCTGTGGTTTGCGTCTTCAACCACGTACAGTTCTGCATTTGGCACTTCTGCTGCTATCAACTCAGAATGCCCTAAGAACAACAGTTAGTTCATCACTTATATCTCGAAACTCCAGACTAAGGCGGGAGGCATACTTGGAGGGCAGATCCAATCTTTGTCGCCCACAACTACCAGTGTCTTTGCTTGTATCGACTGCAACCTATCCCTGTAGTCGAAGTACTTTTCTTGCTCTGAGTAGAGATCATCTATTTTATGTTAGCCACCAGCTCCAAAGTTGCTCTTAGGGCACTTCAGGCTCACTGTGGGCTTCTGCGTTGTAGTAGTTGCCTAAACATGACCTCAGCGCAGCATTCGCGTCAAACTTTTCGCTGTAAAGAGGCATCATTGCGAGGTGAACTAGCTGGAACTCTAGGTCGCTCTCGAATGCCCCAAACACTTTTTGCTTCAGCATCTCGACCGAAAAGCTCGGGGCCTTGTGTACTCTCTGCTCCAGCACTTTTATGGCATCCTCTTCCTCTACTGCGCGGTCAGAAAAGCTACTCGCAGATTTCGGCATGGGGAATGGCCTTTGCAGACATACGGTGATACGATGCCGCGGTGCCGCGGAGGATCAAGTGAGATATGTGCTGCCCATACTCGATGGCATATTGTTGGGCCAGGAAACCACCAAAGCTACCTCCGCAAATGATGACGTTTGCGTCCTCACCGGCGAATTTCTTGCGGATGCCTTCAATATCATCAACTATTTGGCGGAAGGTGTATGGTTTCGTGTGCGAGCTCTCGCCATGGCCACGGTAGTCAAAAGAAAGAACGCGGAACTTGTCCGATAGGGCGCTGTAGGCCTTGAAATCCGATCGATAGTCCCCTGACGGCAAAGTTCAGAAAAGACGCCTCAACACGGCCGATCGCTTCTTTTGCTAGTACAAAACATACCAAAGCCTCTCCCGCCGTGGAGAGTGATAATAAGCGGCGCGCCTGTGGGACCGCAGAGGCGGTACGCAAGCTTTGCACCGTTAATGTCCACAAACTCGGTCATGTTTGACGTATTGGCACCACAGCGGCAGAAGTGCAATGTCTATACGAACTGAGGTTTCCGTCGCGAATTTTACAGCACGGCTACCGCAAGTTGAGGCTCCGAGAGTTTGGCAGGGCCAATAGGGGTCTTGTTGGAATGATTCAGCGATTCCGAGTTGCGTGTTCGGACTGCTACTAGCACTGGCTCGATAGGTTATGCTACGGCGCCTTTTTTTTTTTTTTTTTTCTTAATAAGCTTTGCTGGTGGGGTGTTCCGTCGGGCAGAACGCGCAAAACTACTAGATTAGGCGAATCGCCGTTGTGCACTAGCCAAGTCAAATCAGAGCCAAGGAACCTCGCTCAAATGTCGCTATCGCCCTCATCGCAAAGTTCCACGCAATTGGTATTACCGCGGTGGCTATTGATAAAGAAGGGCTCGGATACGTCGCCCGGCCGGGCTTTACTTGATGCTGGCACAGCGAAGCGACGGCAAATCAAGAGCACCGTCTTTTCTTTTTCTTACACAAAAAGCAAAGTAGTCGCCCAGGATCCTCGCCTAGTAGCTTCTGTGTTCTAATCTTTTCGGACCCCCCCACCCCTCCCCGCTTCTCCTCTCTAGCCGCTACCGGTAGCTTAGGGCCAGACAGTTTGTTAGCGCGTCAAAATGGATTCCGCAAGCAATACCAAGGACATCCCCGCAGCGGCCGCCATGCAGCCTATCGAGGGCAAAACCAGCAGCGAGAAAGGTTCATTAGTAGTCACTAACGCTGACGAGAAGCTCGTCGCAGCTCCTGACTCAGCAGCCCAGCCCACCAGGTCGTTTCACTGGCACGAACCCGGGACCTCGGCCGTAGAGAAGAAGCTTCTATTCAAGCCTGACTGGTTCCTGCTGAGCTATTCGTGTCTCTGTTTTCTTCATCAAGTGGCTTGGCGATCAGAATGTCTCCAACGCCTACGTGTCAGGCATGTTGGAGGAGCTGGGCTTTGGCCTTAGAAACAAGCTGTCGTGTATGAACATATATTTTGCTATTGACACTATTGTGGACGCCTTGGACGGCAACCTGATTATTATTGTTGTGTGCCCTCGGTATTGGCTGCCTGGCTGTCTCATAACGTTAGCCTTCTTAGCTTCATTGCTGGGTTTTCCTTGGCTCCTTGCTAACCTAGAAATATAGATGGAGTCTGTTTGTCTTGTTTATATATAATTGTAATACGGTACCGTATTTCTATGCGATGAGATTCTTTGTTTGGATGTTTGAGTTGGCAGCCTGGCCTGGAATTGCCTACATTATCAGAGCTTGGTACCGTAAGGGCAAGATGGCTTGGTGCTAAGCGCCGTTTGTTATTTCTGGAGTCCTGGGTCAAATATTCTTGGGATATCTATAATCTGTCTTATTTGTAGGTATAAACGGCCGTTGGGGGTGGGGGGGGGGGGGGGGGGGTGTCAACATAGCGGTGGTTGATCATCTTACACTATATTCTAGCCATTCAGGCATACTCGTCGCCCTTCCAGAAGCAGCGCAGATACTACGAGCTAAAGCTCCACTTCAGGACAGCCTCCCGCTTGCGGCTAACATAGAGTTAATTTTCGGGGCCACTCCCTAAGCTTACCGACGTGTGGAATAGCAGATGCCGGCTGCTTGCTGGGGTGATCTGAATGATGGAAGGCTTTTCGGCCTAAATTGGGAGCAACCGTGCGCATAGGAAGTGTTCCAGCTCCCAGGCGTCTTCGGCTGTAAAGAACTCGAAGACGAAAGAGTCGCATTGGCTCTCCACCTCTTTAGCCTGAGGGGGAGGTTCAGCCCTTACCTCTTTTTGTTGAAGGCGAAGAAAGGAAGGAGGTGGGCTTGATGAAGAACACTCTGGAGGACGTACCTCGGTGGGAGGATGAGGGATCGGTTTTGCGCGCATGTTGCACTGCTGAACCGACTGGACTTCGCGCATGCCAGCTCCCGCGTTCGGGTCGCACTGGCGGAGAACCTTCTGGACTTTTTGGATCATGGCGCGATGATGGTTTGTTAGATTTGATGGATGAACTAACCTTAAGATGACTACAGTCCAGATAACAAGCAAGGCGACTTTAAGGTCCTAAGATGCAGTTTTGTCCCTGCATAAGCAACCTTTGAAGCGGGAGCTATGTGTGTATCTATTTCGTTCTAGCATCTTACTAAGAAGGAGGGTCTTCCGCGCAATGGAGACACGTAGTGCTGGTAGCTACCCGCCTATCATCAATGCCCAGCGCAGCTTGAAAAGGTCCCCGACCCCAAGGCTCGATTCCATGTGGGGTAGGTACCTGAGCTTGAATGCCTGCCACGAGGAGTTTCAGGCCCCTCCTGCACACGCTATTTCTAAGGTGGTACCTAGTTCTCAGCGATGAGAACGAGTTAAACCTCAAATCACCCTCACGTCTTCTCAATCAGGTCGATGCCTGTAGTCAAACGTCAAAGTTGTGCTTCCGGATGATGAACCGGTCGTTGAAGGAAACTCTAACTCGGGACAGGCTGTTGGCGACTGACTTGCCAATATTTTGAGACGCTAAATAGCGGTCTGCATTACTTATTGAATACGGTACATTTTGCCAAGTCCATCCAATAGCCAGCTACCCCCAAGGCCTCCTAGGGCAGATATGACTAAACATCCAAGAACCTCGAGCGGCTGTAAATGCATTGTTAGGATATTTCCATCCACCATTGTTGCTTCAAGATATCACTTACAATTCACGTGTTTATCTGTCTATGGATGTTGCCAGACCATCATGCCCAAGGCGGTGTTGAAGTGGTCGGGCGCACCTACGGTGCAAGAGCTGTGAGGGCTAATGTAATAGCAGACCTGGCCGTAGACATTCACTGTCAGGGTGCTGCCGGACAAATTCTCGACCGTGATGGTCTTGCCCGACAGGGACATGGTCGCCCAGCCAGCAGCGGTGGCGACCTGCTCGTCGCCGTCTTGGACGAAACTGACGCTGGCGACTTGGCCGCAGCCCGCGCAGCCGCACTCTGCAACGCACGTGTCAGCTGCCAGAGCGGCGGGGAGGAGAGCGAGGATAGCGGTGATGGCCTTCATTTTAGATGCTTAGGTTTCTAATCTCCTGAATATGATTACCGAGAGGTGTGCTGAGAGGTGATGAGGGGAAGCGGACAAGCAGTTAGGAGCCGGTGACCAGGAATGGACCGCCTTTATAGACCTTTTGTCAAGCTTAGTACAGGCTGCACGAGTTCATTAGTTTATAGAGATCCTAAAGTTTAATCGTCGTGACAAATTGCTTCGTCATGCAGGGGCACACGAGATTAGGCTATTTCTCTGTAGTAGACCCGCCATGGTTACGGTAGCAGAAGAAATGCAAGTAGTATTTTGGCATTTTCCAGTTTTTTTTTATAGTTACACCTTCCCTTTTTGCCAATTTACATGTGACAGCTATACGACATAGGCTTTGGAGAATGGTACTGTGAGATCGTCCGCCAGGACGGACGAACCAACTCGATTTCCAGCTTCCTCTGTAGTTAGGGAGATGTCAGTTTACGGCGATTACCTAATAGTGAATCATGAACGCGCAGTCAAAAACCACACACACAAGGTATGCGTTCGCGGCAATGGATCTAATACGCTTTGGTTGCAACAAACTGCGCAGGGCCACGCGGGCGATATTCAAAGTGAGTATAATGTCGTATAGGCTAATATAGTGCTCTCTGGGGTATGATTAAACGCAATAAATAGGGCGAAGGCTACATAATGCCGATTTTGCTTCGCGTTCGCGGGCTAAGATTATTTAGGGCTAGAGAATTACAGTGTAACTATGGGTCTTATAAACTAATAGCTAGTTAAGTAGTTAAGAACGGTTGTAATATATTCGAGGTAATCGGTCAGTATATTCAAACCCTACTCGGTTTAGTAATCCTCTTGCTATTGTAAGAATTGGTCTAAATACTGTTTTGCCTCTTCTGCATTCCATTCTACTATAGCCCTCTCTTCGCTTTCCTCCATCTCCTTATTTTGCTATAGACTCCCTGCTCTGTCTCTCACCGGCAGTCAGAAGGTGTACCCTTTTCTTCCATAGATCATCTTTTCTGCCAGGCCTGGACAACCAGCTGTGGCAGTTCATACTCTTCATAGTCTCTGTCAGGCCCTGCGCCTGCTTTTCTTCCTCAGCGGCTTCCATGGCCGGGATCCAGACTGGCAAGCTTCGCTCATACTCACTAGCCCAGCTAAGAATCCCCTCTGGCCACTTCTCGGGCTCAGCAAGAAGTAGCCACCACAGTAGATCTAAGATAAACTAGGCAGGCGCAATATAAGTAAATTACCAGTTATTAATAGCCAATGGGCGTTTATTATTGTCTAACAGAATGTTTCCCATATAGAAGTTGTCGCACCAAAGACAGAATAGCTCCTAGCTGCTAGGCACTAGGGAAAGCACCTGCAGTGCCTTATAAGTTACGCTCCTACTGTTTCTAGCCTATATTAACCACTTGTCTCCTTAAAAGCTAAAGGTAGAGAGTTTCCCCTCCTTTTCCAGCCGCTAAAAGAGAAGTCAGGCGATATACTTCGTCCGTCCATCATCTAGCGACTAGATAAGGTCGTTTCACAAGTTCCAGCAGCTATATGGTTATCCCCCTATAGAGCCGCCTTAATGTCTCATCTAGAACCGCTAGGTCCAAAGTATCTAGATTCCAGGGCTCAGTTTTGTATGGGGTGGGCAAGATTTCAGACAGGTTTATATCGTTGTTGACATAGCTAATGATAAAGAACAGCCCCAGCTTAGTTAAATTCTCCTTTAACAGCCTATAATAGTAGAGCTACAGGATTAGGACAGAGGTGTACTAGATAAGGAAATATATTATTACTATTTCAGCTAATACTTTCTCAGCCAGGAAATCTAATACACTAAGGCAGAGGATTTAAAGGAGGATGTCTTCACTACCGTTTAAGAATAACATCTAGTGGTGATAGTTAGGTAAGGTGGTTTTGTTGATGGGATGTGTGCTTCTGATTGCTGTGTGCTGCTGAGATTTAGACAAAGGGGGCAATGCCGGCTAGGGTTAAATATGCACAATTTATAATGAAGTCAAAGTAGCTGTAATAGCTGTACGAGACCTAATGAGGCACACTAGTTATTTATTCCCAAATGTCACCGGCAGCCAGATCAGCCGCATTCCCTCTTACGCTCTCCTCTAGCCCCACAAAGCCCGTCCCATAACTCTCTCTAAGGAGTTGCTCGGCCCTCTGACTTGGCTGGTAAGTGCTTAGATCCCTGTCGTTTTCAGGGAAATCATCCCACTTTTTAGGAGGGTATAACTTCCGTAGGATGACGACAATATCCTGAAGATTGACTGGCGCAGCAATGGCAAATAGCCGTTCCCCCATTACCTGCGGATGAGCCAGTCCTATAACATGCAAGCGCGCGTCGTCCTGGACGTTAATGAAGTGCTGTGGAGGAGTTCCTTTCAAAGCTATGTAATCATGGTCCCACAGCATTTTAACCCAACGCGATGACGTCGGGTAGCCTTGCTTTGCAGCGTTAATTAGCGGCCCGATATTGGCATTTGGTTGCACTATTCTCAGTCAGGTAAACAAATGTCACACTAGCTTTCTGTAGCGAGAAAGGCACATACCTGTGTTCACCACCAATGAGGGTTGATTTTTGTTGACCCAGCGAGTGATGGCCCGCTCAGCTTCTACTTTGCTAGCCGAGTAAACCGTCTCGCCATCGGCACCGGGTGTCTTGACACGTTCAACCGCCTCGTCATTAAAGCTTTCTACAGTCAAAGTGAAAACCTTCCCCGGTTTCGGTTGAGTAACTGCGAAAGAAGATGATGTGAAGACGAAACGCTTTAGACCGGCGTTTGCCGATGATTTGAGGGCGCTGAGCGCACCATTGACTGCTCTGGGTATGGCGATGTCGGGGTTTCTGGAACCTTGCATATCATTGGCTACATGGATGAAGCCACTGGCACCTAATGGCGTTCAATAATATGCAGTAATAAAGTGTTGAATAGGTGTACTCTACCTTCGACCGCCGCATCAAATGCGCCTTCAACTTCCATATCTGGTACCTCAACCAGCTGAAACATATCATTGCCATACTTTTGCCGGAAGTGGTCCGCCAGCCATTGGTTCTTGTGTATATCTCGTGTAGTGCCCCGTACCTTGTAACCAGCTGTTAACGTTTGGTCCACAACATGAGAACCGATGAAGCCACTAGCGCCAGAGATAACGACTAGGCTGCCATAAGGCACAGCTGGAGTGATGATCCCGGGTATAGGCATTGTGGAGGAATAAATAATAGATGCGGCGGATAGAAGTAAATCAAAGGCTTCGATAGTTTTGTGGCGAGAGACTGGTTGACTTATAAAGAACTGAGGAGGGCTATGACCGCATGACTAGACCCTACAGCACATTTTTGGACACTAACACTCTGTCGGTTTTTAGCTAAGTCCGTACCGATTCCAGGTGTCAGCAAGCTGCATGTACTAGCGCGCCTACGCGAGTCATGGCAGCTATTAGAGGCTAGCTTACCGAGTAGTTACTCACTCTAGGGATGATATAAAAAACCAAACCAAAAGAACTGCACCGTATTATACGGGTTTGAAGCGGGGGGGGGGGGGGTTTTTTTTCAGGGCGAACGTAGGTCCGTGCACAGCCAGCCCCGCTAAACCCCATACAGGAGGCCAAACCGCCCAATTTCCCAGCAAAAAAAGGTCCCTAAACCTCTTCGTCAGGGCTATCCAGGTCAACTGACTCGCCAGCCTTATTAAAAGCGCCCGATCGTTGAAATAGATAAATACCAGCTTATCCACCTCCTCTTGGATAAGCCGGTTGCATCTTTCGCTATAGATATAGTTTTAGCTACTAAACGAGTGTTTTGAAGGCACTGAGTTAGCAAGGCAGTCAAGCAGCCACAAGGCAAGTATAGCCAGCATACAGTATGGAATGGTGGCTGCTACCTTCAACTAATAAAGCCAAGGTTCCTTGAGGACCCTCTCAGAAAAGTCCTCCCTATGAAAGCGCCTGGTACCCTTCCAGAACTGCCAAAAATATCGCTTGATTATATAGCGATCTTCTGGATTTTTGTATTTTGCGCTGGCCAATGCTCTACGGAGCGAGGTGAATATCCCAACTCCACAGATTCCCAACTACACAGATTCCGCAAATAGACACCACGAATTCCCAAGACAAGCTTTGCCGGTGGATAAACTACGGCCAGACATGCCCGGAGGGCTTCGGTACGGTCACGCGAGGAGATAATACCTCCCGGCTTATACTCACCAACCAAAGCTGCCTGCCCAGTACAAACACAATCTACACTTTATGCTGTCCCAAAAACTCCTCCTCGGCTGCTGCAGAGCCCCATCTACGAAAAGGCCCCATCCCAACCGCGGCAGAGCACCATCTACGAAGAGAACCCCCCCTCCCCGCACCACCCCCTCAGCCGTCGCCAATCCGCATGGGCGAACAGGAACCTGAAGGACGAGAGCTGATTCAGCTCCTTCTCGGTCATATACCTGGACCATGCGATCTACTCGAATTTGCCCCGCGAAACAATGGGCGTATGGGCTGTATAGGCTGCCTCAGCCTCTTGAGCTAACTTGAAGTGTGTCGCTATGCGCCTAATACGGTGCATTGCGGCTTGAGGAGCTATTTTGAGGAATCAGTCCAGTGATGTGTATTCCCAAATAGTTCCTGCCAAATATATACAAAGAGTCCTCTCAGATCATGAGCTAGAACCTCTACTTATTGGTTGCGACCATAAGAGCTACAATGCAGTCTCAGTTAGGGCTGCTAGCAGAGGTCTCAAGGCAGGTATGGACACCTTGGTCGCCCCCTAGCAACTCAGGTCGTTTTGGTGACTATTTTCTGTGCGGAGCGCCAGGTGATCCGTGAGGTTATCACGTTCACGAGGACAAGGCTCTTCAGCGGTCTTAACGCCTTGACCATTGAATCCTGTCACAAATCGCTGCAAAGACCTGGTACAAGGCTGATCAAGTTAGCGGCTGGGTCAACAGGGGCTTTGAAATGAAATGAACATAGGTACGTCCAGGCGTCCTATAGACGCGCACATCCAGGATGCGTATAATCGGGGGTATGGACATGCCGTCCCCTAGCATCTCAGTATGCAATAGTTAATTTAACCTTACTTATTTATTATATAACTTGTTGGAACAGCTGTTCGCAGCGATGGCGAGCTGTGGAGGATCTGTAGTATTAGGATCCCATTGATCACGTGGACTCGTATTACGTGATCTATGGGAGCATATAAAAGCCGTTCCTGAGCTTATTAGCACTTAGGAACGGCATATATAGATATATAATACACACAAGATGGAGACTGATACACGATACGGATTTACGCAGTTTGTTTGCTTTATTGTTTTACGAGATCTCGTACGCTTACCAAACATAACTACTGTATTAAAGTACTAAAGATATATAAGAAAATATTGACGCCAGCTTAAATTAGCTGTGGCTGACATAGCGGTGCCCGCTAGGCCAAATGCCGTAGTTACTGGACGTGCTCGAGTCTGGGGCGATTTAGAGATAAGCTCAGGGCGAAATAGCGGCCTAGTAATACGGACACTAACTATATGTTCACAAGTAAGGAACGCTCGTCGTGCCGCCTGCACGGCCAAGAAACTTTTTCGAGAGGTTCCGGAAATACAACTTAGTTTATTCAGGTCGGAGCACCTCAATCTTGGTTTTCGAACTGAATTGACAGCAAGGACAGGTATAACGTAGGACTTGAGAGTGCATCCTGGGGGCTGCGCCGAGCTTTTAGCTGGTACGACTACTTGTGGAGAACCAGAGGTTCATCAACATCTATTTAAGTTCCGAAGCAACCTCTATTCCAATCAAGATAATATTTAACCATTACCCAAAGGGGGACAGCGATGTCTAAAAGGCGTTATATCCAGGTGCGCGCGGAGATAACGACCGGAGATAAATAAAATGAGTTGCTGATTTGGGACAAGTGTATGCTTTATCAGCAACTATCTTTTCACGACATCTCACGCTGAGAGGTCAGAAGGTGAGATCTGGGTGGCCTTCCTTCCAAACAAATTGGTTCCATCCCAATTCCGCTTAACACTGAGAGCCTCTTTGAATGCGGGCCTCTACATAGGGAATATGGGATCGTCAGAACTTCAAGTGGACGATGTGTCTAGCATACCAGATCCGTCAAAGGCGGCGAAGGAGGATGACACGACTATCGAAGGGGTTGAGGTAGTCGACAATGATGAAGCCTCGTCGGACCCTCCGATACAATATCCAGGAGGGACTCAATTGACGCTAGTTATGGTGGCAGCCCTTCTCACCGTTTTTCTCTCTGCTCTCGACCAGGTTAGCCAACATCATGTCCTAGCTCCCCAGGCGGATCTTGCAGACTAACCCCCATGCCTTCAGACGATCGTGGCTACCGCCATCCCTCGAATCACAGACGAATTCAAAGGGCTTGAAAAAGTATCTTGGTACGGATCAGCGTACTTCATGACCTTTGGCGGTTGTCTGCCGAGCTGGGGCAAAGCATATCGCTACTTTCCTCTGAAATATACCTACCTGCTCGCCTTGCTTATTTTCGAGGTTGGAAGCCTCATATGCGGGGTAGCGCCTAACGCCAACTCGCTGATCGCCGGACGAGCCATTGCCGGAATAGGTGGAGGCGGTCTCGGCACGGGTTCTTTCTTGGCAATTTCATTAGCAGCACCGCCCCAGAAACGGCCCCAGCTGTTGGGGTTCGTTGTCTCTACCTACGGGATTGCTGCAGTGTGCGGGCCCTTGATTGGTGGCGCCTTCACCACGAACGTATCATGGCGCTGGTGCTTCTACATCAATCTTCCCATCGGCGCTATCGCTGCTACCAACACTTTCATCTCGTTCAACCTGACCTCGAAAATCATCCCCGCTACACCACTAGAAAAGTTCTTGCAGCTCGATCTGGCCGGGGCGTTCATCATTATGGGCGCTATTATTAGCTCTATCCTCGCCTTTCAGTACGGCGGACAGACGATGTCTTGGAACAGCAGCACCGTGATCGGCCTCCTAGTTGGCTCGGTTCTGCTGCTGACGGCCTTTTTCACCTGGGAGATGTATCAAGGGGAGCGGGCTACCATTCTCCTTCGCATCGTGCGCCAGCGATCCGTGATAGTGGCTGGTCTCTTTCAGGCCTTCTTTGGTGGGGGCTATTTTATCGTCCTATATTACCTCCCCATCTATTTTCAGAGCATCGACAACACTACTCCTTCCGAATCTGGAGTGCGCAACCTGCCTCTCGTCATCGCCATCGGCCTCATATCTTTCGTCACCAGTCACGTAATGTCTAGGACTGGTCATATTCGACCTTTCATGGCCGCCGGCGCCGGCATCGCGACAGTGGTGTGCGGGCTGTTCTACACAATGGACGAGAATACCTCTTTTGGCCGCTGGGTCGGATTCCAGATCCTCGGCGGGGCGGCATGGGGCGGCGCCTGGCAGTGTGCGTTGATCACTGCCCAGGCGGGACAAGCCCTAGCCGATCTATCACCAGCTACTTCTATCGTGTTTTGTAAGGACCCGGTTTTCAACCGTTCCCGACCCTGTGCACTGCTAATACTTGATACGCAGTTTTTCAAACGTTAGGTGCCTCTTTGTCACTCTCTGCTGCACAATGCGCTTTCGACAACACCTTAATCAGCACTCTGCCGTCACTGGCGCCTGGTGTAGATGTGGGTTTGGTGCTCAGAACAGGCGCGACAGAAATCAGATCTGTGTTCCCACCGGAACAAGTATCAGGAATTCTCCTTGCATATCTAGCTGGTCTCAAGGTTGTCTGGGCCATCGCAATCGCCTGCTCGGGCTGTGGATTCGTCGTCTCACTCTTGGGCAGCTGGGAAAAGCTGTATCAGAAGAAAAAGCCGGAGGCTACAGCGGAATCTGCGGAACCCTAGGAGCGTATATCATAACAAGAAATTTTAACGGCAGCATTTAGGTAGAATGTCCCTGCGCGCACCAGGGCCTAAATAAACTTTCCTATTCTCAACTTCAAGCAGCTACAGGGGCAGAATTTCGTGAAACCGACCAATCTAGTTTCCGTACTTTCGCGATGCAATGGGCCTAGGCTTTTGTTTCGATGGATCGACGAACGAGTGGGAGCATACAGAACAACCAGGCTATCTTAGTCTTGGCATGATCTTGGCGTGGGATCGACGCGGCAGTCCCAAGCCTAGAATAGGGCGCCGTCTTTGATTGCTACCTATGGCCAGGCATCCACTTGCAGTCAGTTGACAAAAAGCCTGGATAGGCTATATCCACTTTTTATGCTATCCACGTAAGGCTGGGGGGAGATCTCTACCCACCCAATTATGACCGAAATTCAGTCAAGTGTGGAGACGTGATGGAGCAACATGGACTTGGCAAAGATCCTTCCAGGGATCCAGGGGGGGCTGAGCGCCGCTGAGGAACAGCACCGATCCGAATGCGAATGCGCCAGGCCTACGGCCCGGGTCTCGAAAGGACTATATCATCGTCGAGTCCTGCGTCTCGGCCTCCTACGCCTCAAAATGAAGCAATACAGGATTTCTCAGCTCTGAAGTCTCTTCCATTTCTCAAATATCTCCAATTCGAAAAGAAAAATAGCAAACAAGACGAGTCACTGCCATCGCAAAGTGGTCCCCCACTAGCCCTGCTAGTAGCTGCGCCATGGCCTCCACTCCAGAACCGCCGCGATCACGACGTGCCTGCAGCGATCCTGTCGGCAATGGCCCATACAGCCCCCCAATTGGCGGCAAAGGCTGTGGATTTTGCGACAATGAAGACAAGTACGGCTACGGAAAGAGTGTGTGCAGCCGCTGCAGTCGCTGTCACGGCTGTGGCAGTACCAACAACGGGAGAGGCCCTATCCAATTAATATACTTCGGCGGCAAATGGGTCGCGCGACAGATAGGAGACGTGATAGGAGGCAAGGGAAAAGAGGACGGGGAGGGAAAGAAGTAAATTAGCTGAAGGCCAAGGTTGGCATTCTTCTCGTCTATTGGAGGAATCAAAATGACCATATTTACCCCAGCATTCCGAAAACTGGGTCGATCATGACGAAGCAGACACCTATCGGTGAAACATTCCGTCTATGCAGCTTAAGGAAAGAATGGAAGCGCATGCTCATGGTATCAAATGTAACAGCGTCTCAGCGATAGCGAATAAAGCCTCAACTACAAGATGCATGAATAGTCTGCACTAGCTGATCTATGGGGAACCATAGTATATATCAACGTTAATATTCACTACTAAGCCGATTGTGGGAGATGCTAGGAACATAGAGATTGATAGGCAGATATTAAGCCAGGGATAACATAATCACCTATTACTACCACTGTAGCGGATAGCTAGGTGGTTTCGACGCCATGCTATGCCTCGCGACCTTCGGCTGAGTTTCGGCCACCGGCGATGACAGCATCAGCGACTCGTATGTTGCAAGACAATACTGGCGGCGAGCACTTCACGGAAGCCGGGTTTAAGGAACACCCGGTATCTTAGGCGCTATTTCCATTTTTCCATACCCGGCTGCTAATGACGCAAACCTGAAGTGCCATTTAGCAATCTATTATGCACCACCTGCATGGGGAGTATTAACAGCACCAAGCCCAATGACTGCCTTGTCTACAACGCCGTGCTCTGCTCGGTCCGCTCTCAAGTTACGCCCATTGACGAAGAATCACTAATTAACCTGGCCTTAGATCGCATCTATCGTAGTTGAGGCAACAAGTAACCTTCTCCTCAAACGTATGAGCCCACACCTCTGGCAGTCTCGCATCTTCCTCACCCGGGGCATTATTACAACGCAGCACACCCAGAGAACGGCAATGGGTATAGCGGGGCTGCGTTTGTCATCGAGTACCCACGAGCCAATGTGCCCACCCTAGGTGCTTTAACAACATCACTAGCGATAGGTGGTCATGGTGGTACCCGAGGTCCGCTTTCTCTGGTGGATCGCATTTTATTTCCCTTCTTTAACCAGTTTATATTGTTGACACCTAATTACTATCAGCCGCATTCCCACCAGGATTCCTTGGTTCACGTCCAGAGCTAGTCGCGTAGCAATTACTAATTAATGCGGAATGGGCACTGGATTGGACATACTACCTACTTGTCAGAGGCTGTGTCGCAACGGTGGCGGAGCAAGCAGTCGCGGCTTGAGGATCTATAATCTATCCTCTTTCTTGCGCAATTGTCGAAAAGACGAAGGGATGAGTGGGGGGATACATTTTAGACATTAAAATAAAATTCAAGGTTGCAAAGAGAAGGCATAGCGAATACACAGTTGGATGGCAGGAGGGACAATAGTACACGGATGTTGCCAACCCTTGTTGGTAGCAGAGTTTGGAGCATGAGCTGTGATTGGATAGTCCGGGGTGCATCCTTAAAATGGTGATCGTTTGCGAAAGCATTGGCTTCGCGAACTAAACTAGTCCTCTAGTTACGGCTATGAATTGCGAAAACGAGGCTGACAGAAATGATCGTAAAGATGAAAGACACCGCTCCAACAGAGTATATAATTTGTCGTTCCCATCGCCTTTTGTTTGGCGCCGAGTCTTCCTTAGTTGGTACCGCTGAGTCACCAAGCTGTAAGACCCCAGCACAGGCGCCAAAATGAAGCTTCTCTCTTGTGCAACCCTTTCTGCTCTCTTCTCACTTTCCATGGCCGCAAGGCATGGAGTCCACTTGCTTTCTTGTCCTTTTCCTTCTCTTGGCCCCGGTGGGACGCCCTCGCTGGCCCTCGTTGTAGGTACTTTACTGGATGAGGATAGCAGCTGGCAGGAAACGGCTGATCGAAGCTTTCACAGTACTGTACCGACGATGGGAACTGTAATTTCACACCGGCGGACAAGGACTTTGCTTGGTACGGGCTTGCGGGAACGCCGGCACTGTTCGAAGGCTCAAATTCTCGTACATTCACCCAGTCAGGCGTCACCTTCAGCTGGACCATTTCCACGGGCGCATGGAAGTCGGCAGCTACATACAGCCCCGTTGGGTGAGTTGTCGGTTCCGGATATAAGCCAGTCTAGCAAGCCCGGACGATAATTCTAACTCTGCGGCTCTTAGATCTGGAAACAATGGTTTCGATACCTTCACTGGCTACAAGGACGACGAACATATCATGTTTTATTTGGGTAGCGGTACCGAGAAAACACCCTGTAAAAGCACGTTCTACTTTTTGGCCAACACAAAATAATGGGCAAGAGGTTATTTCCTGGTATACTTGGCGTTCAGCACGTAGAGCTAGTGCGCTAGAGGTATTTAAAGATGCTGAGATTTGGAGTTGATCTTGTCCCACCAAAATAAAAAGTCCCCTCCAGCGTAAATTCGGGATGGAAGTCAGGGGAGGCACTAGACTCTCTTCTCACATTGCATTCTCTGTGGAGGATCAGTCTTCAAAGTCCCTCAACAAGATGTCTTAAACGACCTGCTAGCTCTACGCAACTACACTTTCTTTTCCGAATATTGATAAATGTCTATTATCAACTACAAAACAGCCAAAAGAACGCCATACACTCTATAGAGCTTTAGCGCCAAATGTTGGGTCAGTATGCGGCATGTAGTAAGAAATGGTTTGTGCTATGGATAAAACCTGTTATGTATTGCCTCTAAGTTTACCTATTTAGTGGAGGTCCCTAAAGTTTGAAGACATCGAAATTTCAGACGGAGTTGGGGTTAGGCCACACCAAAAAAGCATCATTAAGATGGGTTACGCACGTAGCCATTGGTACTGCATGGTGCTACTCCGGGTAAAACACCTGCATTGGCATTTATCAACCAGGTGCCTTCTGCGATGCACGCACTCTGGACTTCTTCCTTTTTGCAGCGGCGAGTGGTCGGAATCGAGGCGTCATAGTTCGCCCCGCTCTAGGCATCCGGACCAGGCAACCGCCAGCCAAGTGTGTTTTGGGGAACCAACTTGCTCGGCACTCGGGGAACCCAAACCATCACCAATCCACTCAAAAAACCAAACAAACAAACAAACAAGAAAAACTTCAACTGCCTAATCTCAGTATAAGTACATGTGTAAATGTCTATGAAGTCAAAATGGGCCCCAGGAGAGATGAGGTCTTACAGACGAATGAGCTACTCGAGCAAATTCTCCTCCGTCTTAACCTCCGCACGCTCCTCACTGCCGCACAACTCGTCAGTCGGCACTGGAGCACGCTGATCTCCGCGTCTCCCGCCTTGCAAAAGGCGCTTTTCTTCCAGCCGTGCACCGCTTCAGAGGTCTCGGAGCCTCGATTTAACCCTCTGCTGCAGGAAGAGTTCCCGTACTGGCTTAGATCTGGAACCAGGACTAGCCGAGATCATCTCAACAAATCAAATCTGGTTCGAAAGCCGCGGGATTCTCCTGTTACGCGGCCCGAGGCAAGCTGGAGAAAAATGCTGCCGCGACAGCCTCCTGTTACAATTCTAGGAATTTGGACGCAGTGTCACGGCATGGGCGGTGATCATCACGCCTTCTCGATTGGTGCGGAGTCAAAGCTATCCTCCTCACGACTACATGACTCTGAACCAGCCGGCGAGGACGGCTCCATCAATCCGTCGCCTCCGCTCCTCCAAATGCGTGACTTATATGATGTAACTATCAAACACCTTACATCGCACCGCTTCAGCTTCTTTTCAATCTACTGGGATCCTCCACAGATAGAGGGGAGCCTAGATGAGCGTCACTGGGGTCGCAGGCTTACCGAAGATGACGGGAAGAGGTTGAGAGAAACGGCTACCCGAGCTGACGTCGTCATGAGGCTGTGCTACACGGCTCAGTGTGCAGGTGAACGATACGACATAGCTTTCTTGGAAAAGTTCATGCCTTCTAAGAGTGACGCAAAGGAAATCTGGGCAGCGTCACGGGATGATTCTAGCGAGTAGCACTGCCAAAACTTGCTTCACATGCCTCTCGCGCTTTATCTAGGAGTGGATTCCAGTCCTTGTCCGCCTGGCTCCTGAACTTTCAACCCAGCATGTTGGCTGCCAGGGGAGCGCTTCTCTGGAGAGATGCCTGGTGTGGTTCGCCAAGACGCAAAAGGTTAGTCGTGGGAAAACCGCCAGGGCGATAGACGGTGGCGAATCGGCGATTTGCGGGAAGGGTGGGAAAATATCTGCCGGCTAGTGTCGAGATCAGGAGAGACTCGGGCCTGTTGTTATGAGACAGTCTCACATGAGAAGAGGTGGGGGCAGAAACAGTGTATTCTTAGGCTAAGGTTGTATAGTCGAAGCTAGGGTTCATTCAGAAAGTGTCCCATATTTCAAGGTATCCACTAGTTCCGCCAAACTAGCAAAGTGAATCCACTATCACGGTTTAGTTATAGTATAGTTATAGTATATATACCTTAAGAGTAAGTTGTCGCATATCAATCTCCACGTCAATATCGTGGTCCGGCTCCAGGGTGACAGCAGCAACGTCAGTATTCGCGGTTGTTGAGTATTTCTAATCGCCCTCCGCAGGCTTTATATTGACTCTGGCAAAACAGACGACCACAGCACCGAGGATTTCACTAGTGACGAAGTGCCGGCCGGGACACAGGGTCTTGCTGCCTCCGAACCCCTGGAAGCAAATATTACGCGGTCGACTCTTCATCTCTTCCGGGGAGAACCTGCGGGGATTAAACTCATTGTGGTTGATGGTCCGAGCTTGGAAAGAAAGTAGAAGAGCATGGCGGCTTTAGAATAATCGACATACTAGGACTCTTTTTTACCGTGATATAAACTTCTAGAGCCCAGATATAGGTGCCAATAAGATGTCGCCCTAAATCGACTGGTTCACTAGCTCCTACAGCTCATCCTCTGTCATCTCTTTAACTCCAAGCAAATCATTATAACTTTCCAAAAGGGAGACCATCCCCCCCTCACATAGAGACCTGGATAAATTTACAGCAGACATACTACGACCCTGACATGGGCCACCCGAGCAATCGAGTGTGGGTCGTACATGGAGGCAGTAAGACTATGGAGCCTGGGACACTAGTGGACTTGTTCGAGGGAGACGAGAACAATGACGTCATGTGAAGGTGGAGAGAGACCGGGGAGCCGCGGGTGACCTGGGGCTCGATGCAGATCACTAGGTGTCGATGCCAGCTGCCGGGCATCGGATCTTGGTTTCGAGAGTTCCTTGCAATGACAGAAACCAGATACCTTCTATGTAATAGTGCTGCGAACTGTATGGGGTGGAGATATACAACGCTGTGCCACAGCTCATAGAAGTTATCTGCCTCATGTTTTAGAAGAATGTTGTATTTAACAACCTTAATGTTAGCTCTTCCTTGATCAAAAGCGATCTGGCTCTAGAAGATGATGCTATAATATATAGAGTGCCAAGCATCGTGCCACAGTTGAGGTATCTTAAGACAGTGGCCAGTGTTTAATAGATCTAATTAATAAGCTAGTATCCTAGTACCTATATCTTAGAGTTGCGTTGATAAAATGCCTAGAAATGATGACAATCGCAGGCTGCTGCCTTTGGTGCTGGAAGCCATTGCAAGCAGCTGGTGTTAGCAACATGAATCCAGGGACACTGGATGATTGTATGTCTCGTCAAAAATACTGACAGCGTTGAGCGTTGAATGGACTTCTAGCTACTCTATATATAGAACAGATATTAGGTATAACTATGTTACTCTTTAGCTTATATAGCGGTTCAGATGACTTATGTTGATATCTATAGACTGCCTAGCCTCGGTTGTATTGTTTTAGAAGGCATCTACAAAAAAAAGAATTATCCCTCTCTGAGTTGCTGAACGCCTGGGGCTATGTAGTTTTAACACCTCCTCTCATATTAAGCTAGAATACCCCTTTCTATCAACCTTGATAACAATCTTTCCCTTAGTATAATAAGTCTTAAGATTTATAAACGCCTCTGTAACCTTATTAAGCAGAAGCTCCTCCTAAATCATAGGTTTAAGCTTACCCTCCTTGACCAACTGCGCTAAGAACGCTAGGTGCTTTGGTGTTGAGAGCTTAATGATAAACTCGAATGGCTGCGGCTACCTCCCAGGAACCTAGGCAGGCAGTAGATGTAAGTGATTGCTTTTCTAATGGCCTTGTTAATGCTACCCTTAACCTTTGTGAAGCGCCCTTGTAGCATAATATAGTCAGCCGCCTAAAAATATAGGGCTGGGCTGTAGAAGACGCTGTCGAACACGTGGTCGTACTGGTGGCCTGCGCGCTGCAGCGCTTTCACGATCAGGCTTCTTGTTAATAGTTAAACACCTTACCCGCCTCTAAGAGACTTGCACAGATCCGCATTGGCGCCAAAACACGTTGCCGTCACACTAGGACCAAGAGCTTTCACGATCTAGATCCCCGTGCTCCCCACGCCACCGCTAGCCCTGTTGATCAGCACCTTATCGCCAGCCTTGACAAAGGGCCTCAGCCCCTACAGCGCCGCCAGGCCCGCAATGGGCAGCGTGGCGTCCCGCAGGCTTACGCATGCGGGACAGGGAGAGATCTCGCTCTTGCTGATTGTGACGTACTTGGCGAGCATGCCGCTTGCATGGCCGAAGACGTGGTCGCCTGCCTTAAGGTGTGGGAGGCGCGTTGCAACCATGATGCCTCAAAAGTCTCTGCTAGGCGTTTGAACGTGGCCCAGCATCATTAGCTGGCCGAGGATAGGCAGCTTGACCAGCTTCTGATCGATCATGTTGATGCTTGTATAGGCAACATGCACGAGAGTGCCATCGGCTGGTAGGTGGTCGGCATTCCTGGGTAGCTTGGCATCGGCCTTTACGTTGATGTTGTTTTCGATGCCGCCATGCGTGGAAGTGAATTGCGCGGCGCGCATCGTCTTTGGGAGATCACCTGGTGCCATTGCAAACGAGGTGCTGAGGATGTTGGTGTGGCATGCGTTGTAGGGGCTCTGTTCTCCGCTCTTGCAGGTTGTTTAATCCGTTCTGCAAAGGGAATCGCCCAACACTGTAACAATATTGGCGGTTCTTTAAATAACTAGACTCGCCAGTCCTTGACAACAGATTGTGGTCTATCAACAGGGTTACGCAGGAAATCAAAATTCTGTATGCCAGGTTCCAAGGGTTTACAGTTGCAGCACAGCACATTTCTCCCTATGTCGGATTGTCCCTAAGGTCCCCTATAACCGCGCGATAGAGGAACATTATCAGACTGTTTCCATATTTTAGATCAGCCTCTTGGTATAGACCTTTCAGCAATCTGTCCATCCGCTAAACATATATAGTTTGCCAAACTGATTCGGGACCAAAGTACATCCTCTAAGTGTATGCTTTAGGACAGCTTCAGGCTAGCTAACAAATCAACAGTATAATTATTAAGCTGCTGATACGTTCATATAGGCATTTCACCCGGCTTTCCTGAGTCTGCATGGCATCGGTGCAGCTGCCCCTGCCTCATGGCCCCTCATGGGGACGGCGCAAATTCCGGCGCGGGAGCAAAAAAGTTCCGGTACGGGAGCAAAAAGGCTTTCGGCACGGGAGCAAAAAGGCTTTCGGCACGGGAGCAAAAAGGCTTTCGGCACGGGAGCAAAAAAGCTTCGGTGGCTCGCGGCTCGTGGAAGCACGGGGAGTGTCTTCGGCTCCCCCTGCGACGCTTAGGAATCCGGAGTCTTCAAAGGTACAGTTGATTTATAATGGCCTGACGTATTGGATGGCGAGTCGCTTGCTTTGATAGACTAGCGTCCCCTCTTTAGGCCCCGCCAGGAGATGTAATTCGCATTGGTCTGGTTCAGGCATTTTAACAAGCCCCTTCGTAAATAGGGTAATTTATGAAAGAGCTGGTTACGAGACTGCTAACATCTCTGTGTGGGCACTACGTGGGACTTTGAGTGGACGCCGAATCAGCCTGGCTTTCGCGGTAAAATACCACCTCCACAGATCGAGAAATATCTATATATACCTACTACTGACCGACGACATTAGCCCGTACTTCCATCAATACAACAACTTTGATCCTCGCCTCAGTTCAATCAAATCACGATTCCTATACATACTCAAAGCAGAATGAGTTCCTTCAAGAAGGTAGCTCTCCTTGGTGTAAGTCTCGATTTTCTCCGTTCTCTGAGCCGTTTGTTAAGTCAGTTCTACAGAAAGGTCGTCTGGGAAGTGCGATTCTTGAGGAGCTGGTCAACAATGACTTTACTGTGACTATTCTGAGCAGAAAACCTTCCGGCATCAAGGACCTCCCCTCCGGTGTCGAGGCTGCTCAGGTCGATTATTCCTCTCAGGATAGCCTTGTCGAGGCGTTGCGAGGCAATGATGTCGCAATCGTTACCTTTGCATCCGCTGCCATCATGAATCAGGAGCCAATCATCGAAGCTTGCATCAAAGCTGGAGTAAAGCGGTATATTCCGGCCGACTGGGGTTCTTTGACGACCGACCCCAAGGCGCGGGCTCTGCCCATCAACTACCCATTGGTTCAAGTCCAGGAGTACCTGAAAAAGAAGGCCGATACGGGTTTGCTTGAGTATACGATCTTCTCGGTGGGGGCTTTCCTGGATTACATGCTCGAATACCCCTTCATTCTTGATGTGAATACATCTTCGATTCAAATCTTTGACAATGGTGAACATCCCTTCAGCTCCACCAGCGTTCACAGTATTGGCAAAGCCGTCGCCGGCGCCCTAAATGCCCCCGAAGCAACCAAGAATCGAAACCTACTCATTCACGACACCGTCTTGACCCAGTCCAAGGTTTTGGCCATCGCGAAGAAGTACAGTCCACCAGCAGTTACATGGACGGAGACAAGAGTAGACGCGCAGCAAGAGCTTGAGCAGGCTCTCAAAAATGTGGAGAAGGATCCAACCGACTTCAGTCTCATATTTCCTTTGCTCAAAGCTGCAATCCTTAGTGGAAAGTATCGTGCTGCCTATCCCGAGGTGGACAACGAGCTAGTTGGCCTGCCTCTCCTCACGGACGAGGCATTAGAGAAGAAACTCGCTGCCAAGTTTCAGCATCTTTAGCTTCTCGATTTTGGGCCTTCACTTCGACGGTATAACACTGCCTTGTGAGGACACACTACCCAGTCAGTTGATGAATCTAGTGCTAAACAGAGACTAAATATTGGGTTATCCTGGTCGGAGAGTTTCCCCCGGATCAATGACATCTATAATTAACAGACCCGAAGGGACCCAAATATAGGAATGATTGTTGTTATGGATTTCCCTTTTATTTGCTTCTCGTGGGAGTGTCTGATTATCAATATGAAATACTCCCCTCCCCCCAATATAGACATATCAGCCAGTACTCTAGAGTTTTGACGAAATTCGGAGGAGGTCCCGTCTTTTAACAATCTCAGAATAAGATCGGCCACCCGGGCATACAAAGGCTTGCGTATTTGGACGCTTGCATTAGGGAAGACCTTCATTTGTATTCGCTGGTCCCTAGGATCCACCGGGACTGCAGCTCCCATCCCTGGTTTCTGAGTCAGTCCAGGATCTGGATTGCCGCTGCCAAGATATATTGCCCAGATGGGCATTTCGGATTCTACAACGCCTGGTTAGCCGCCTGGTTGTCGATAAAGATGGCGCACCTGCCGAGCTTCATGGCTTCGGCGCATATATCTTATACGATATATAGCGCGAGCACAAGGCCCTCAAGCTCTGCTGTATACACCGTAGAGGTGTCGGAGGTGCCTATATACTACAGTGGTTTCGATCTAATATCACTGTTAGACAGCATTAGCGCCACTGCTATGGTGCCCAGGTAGTCGCTGATCCCGCTGCCATCGGCGTAGATCCAGAATATTCCCGAGTCTGTGGCGTCGTGCTCCTAGATACCTCCAATAGCAGAGTCGCTGATCCGGATAAACGGCGGCGTCCACCATGGTAGCACTATATGCGGTAGGCGTTTCTCTAGCCGGTCGAGCTAAATACCATGCTTGTGTTCCAGGATGGTCGAAAAACGGTCCAGCGGGCTCTTAGCATCCCGCGAAGGCAGGCAGCCATTGCTCGCCGTCGGTACCATATCTAAGTACAAAGAGCTTGTTCAGATACACATGGTGGCTTCCAGCGCTATTTGCTCGAGCTGCTGCCGCACCGGGAGCAGATTAGCCTCGAAATTCACCGCATCGCCTGCAGTGGTTCAGAACGCACCCGTGATGATCTGGGCGGCGTGTCGTTGGATTTTCTTGATGGCGTTGACCATCGAGCTACCCCTGCTTGTCGGGCTGTTGCCAGGGACGTGCCAAGCAGAGCACCCGTAGATTATCTGAGGGACGATTATCGCTCGGTATACGTGTCGGAGGTTAATCAGCCCCGTACCCCACGTAGGGGAGGCCAGGGCCGACGGAGCGGAGAATCGTTTCGTCGCCGCTGCCTCCACCTTCTCGCGGTGGCGGTCCCACCAGAGCTTGGTATCCATCTGGACGCCTAGGTAGCGGAGGATGGCAGACGGAGCGCGTGTGTGCTGTTTTTCTTGGGGTTCCGTGTGAAATGGACCAACTCATACTTTGCGGGCCTGAAATGCGACCCGTGCTTCTTGGCCCACCCACTCCTCTGGCACCACACCGCTCTAGAATTATGTTACAAGAGATCGGGCCTTGGCGGCCACTAGAAAACCCTTTCGGAACGAGCCAGGCCCGACGAGCTAAATAAAGCATCAAAGTAACCGCCCTGAGAAGCAAAGCACTTGTTTCTGAAGCCTGGGCCTGGAGTTCTTTGACTAGAATAGACGGGCCTACCAGCTGAAAGGTCCAAATCGGGTTATCTGTAAAGCCGTTTTGCATCTCAGCCATGAATACCATGGCGCTGTCCATATACACTCTGACCCTTTGATTTGCGAGAGGCATGAAGAGGTATAGAAGAGTCTCCATCTTGCTTAGAAGCCGTTCCATTCCAGAGCAGCGGGTGAGAGACATAGTTTTGTTCAAGGCGGACTAGACCGACTGTTGATACATAATGAATTTCCTTACACCACTCCTCATTCTCTCGCATGGCCTCACATTTGCCCATGCCGCTTGCCAAGCCAACAACTGCGTCCGTGCTGTGACTGGCACGGCGAACTCTCCGCCTTTGGCATCTCGACAGGCCGACTGCAGCTCGGTGCAGAGATACACTGTCACTCCCGCGGCCTCCACCTCCATTGTGTATGAAACCATCACGGGAGCCACTGTGTTTGTCAACAGTACCCTAGTCGTAACACAGACTTCTGGCGTGGAAACGATCACGCTCGCGGCCCGTGCAGCTGGATAAGACGGTCAGGCCTACCCCCGCTAGGGTACTGAGGCTCCTTCCTCCGTTCCTGCCTACGCAAGTCCGTGCTCGGGTCTCGCGGGATACCGGTTAACCTGCTCCTGCTTGGATATCACCGCCACCACCGTCACTGTCGCTACCCCCACAGTGTACTCAACCTTTACGGTCACTACCACATTCACCAGCAGCGAGAGGTAGCGACGGTGACAACTGTCGTTCCAGAATCTACCCAGGCGGTATGCGCGCCCGGGCTCACCTCATGCGCTGGAGGCTGTAAGGACCTGAAGAGTGATCCGAACAAGTGCGGGTCTTGCGGCAATCCCTGTGCTACGGGTGTCTGTAGGAACGGCTTTTGCTCAAACCCAGGCTGCACAACTCCGAGTAATTGCCTTGCAATTGTTTGTGATAGTCCGCGTGGTGGTTGTTATTGTGTCCTCGGGAGTGAACGCAATTTCTGCGCCTCAGGCTTTTATGGTACATGTGCCAACACGACTAGATGTACGACCAGTGCAGACTGCCCTGAAGATGGCATCTGCTCACTAGGGGAAGGCAACTGCTGTGGTTTCAATGTGTGTGTTAGAGTTGTTGCGAAAGGCTCCATATGTGACAGTACCATTGCTGCGGCTCGCCTTTTTAGGAGGAAGCTAGCAATGCGTCCGGAATTCAACGCACGGGAAGTAGTTAGCAGCGAAGCAGATATTTGGCCGCTCAAGCTGGATGAATGATCCATAGAGTGATTATTGCGAGTTAGTCCGGGTATTTTGCTTGCTATTTATCTATACATTTGTACGGTTATATATAGCCATCTTGCATCTTCAATTTCATCTTTCCTTTGCTCAAAGCTGCACTCCTTAGTGGAAAGTATCGTGCTGCCTAACATGATGGCCCCCTCCACAACCGCAATGATGAGGCTGGGAGGGAATTTACAAGAGAGGATGCTAGAATAACTATATGACGATATTTATCATTTCGGAACTAAAGAATGGCGCAAAAGCCATGGGCATAGCGGAAAGATGAGTTTCTGACACCAATTGTATAACTAGCACCGCATTATCAGAGTGTTAATCAGACCAAGGTGGCAGATGGGTGGGCCACAAGTTCCTAAATGGGAAAGTGGTGAACGTATTTTATTATAACTTGTTCTACTCCCATACGAGCTGGGCAGTTTATGGGAAATGGTTTTTTTAATCTAGATAGAGTCTAGAAAGTTCATGGTGGAAATTAATCAGCTACCTTACAGAGCGGAATACCTGTCTTTGATTAGCTACTAGTGAAAACCATATAGCTCCTGAACACTGCCCATTACCCCGACCGAAAATGCTTAACCCTTATGCCTATTTATCCAGAGTAATTAGATGTTTGATCGTGGCCCAAAGTAAGCGTGGGGGGCTCACATGAAGAGAGTAGTAGATGCTGCGGCAAGTCTGCCCCTGGAGCTGCCACATGATGTGCTTGTCATCCTTGAAGATGGCAAACTCGTGGAAGCCGTTGCTTCCCGAACTGGTAGGCGATGTGTAAGCATCTTCTCAGATGTAGACATTCCGATCATATTACTTACCCAACTTTAGTGTAGTCTGGTCGGCCCTGGGCATCGGAATCAATGTGCCACGAGAATGTTACTCCTTGCGATCCGAAGTTGCACGAATCGTTGGTTCCTTCCCAAGTGCGGAAGCCATCCTGGTGGAAGTCGCACTCCTCTTTGCTGCTTCGGGGCTGGTGGTTACAGTTGCTGTCGTCTTCGCAGTACTAACCGCCCGATTCTGTTAGGCTGTCTGGAGCAGTTTCAAGACAAGGGGAGCGACGTACGACCACAAAAGAGCCCTGGCCGGCCGGGCCATCACAGTTCACTAGATGAACACCTTCGCCAGCTAACGAGCCGACGACAAAGGCGGCAAGAACAGTGAAACTTAATTGCATCTTGTTCGGCTCTGGGGAGGATTATGTAGACGGGAGGATTATGGAGAAGAGCCTAGAGAGTGGTTGGTGCCTGTAAAATAACTTGGGTTCGACTTGGGGAAGGGAGATCCAGCGTTCTTTTATATCTTTTCTGCGCCGGGCCGCATGCAGTGGACTCGGCCTTGGCGATATCTCGAAAATGAAATCAACATTGGATAGGGGGCTTAGAGATTTAGGCCTGAAGTGGTAGCATTCCCAAGAAAGGAATTTGCTGCCTGGGCCTAAGCGCTTCAGGGGCTACGAGAAACGGGCCAATTCGACAGCCTGACCCGCGGTAGCATCCGCCAAAGTTCGGCTGAAGCTTAGGTGATCATTCAGGCTCGCCAAGTGATCTAACTATCCAAGATAGTGCTGACTTAGCACTGGCGATCTGATTGGATAGCAGATACGTACAGTGCATAAGAGCGTCCGGTAGGTTGTCGTCAGTTAAGGTAGACCCTCAATGGGTCAGTGCATAACTTTGGCTACTTTCTTTCCTTGGTTGCGGCCCACGGACCAAATGTCGTGATTGGACCCTCCTCCTCTAACTTTGTATATTTTCGGCGTCACCGTGGAAGCCTAGTCATACAGGGAATAACCCCTGACGCCCACAACGCCACGTCGATGCCGAGGCTTTCCTTGCCCAAGCCCGCTTCCGCTTACTCGTCGAGGACTGGAGTAGAAAGTGGCAGAGCGAGCTGGGTGCAAGAGGTAAGGGCAATATGAGATACAAGAAATGCCACGTGCTAGAGGTCCTCGTCATTGGTCACCGAAGGTCCTTAAAACTTGGGCTTTAAACAAAAGGTTTTCACAGAGTAGAGTGCCAAGATTGAATCTGGTTGGGCAACCGGCGCTTGGTCGGTGCGAGGCTTACTCTCCACTACACGAGCAACCCACTTTGACACCAAGGACGATCTAGTGGCTATGGAGGCCTCTTGGGGATGTATGTGGTGATCAGACACCCCCAGAGCTGCGCTTAGCTGTGAATTCGCCGTAATTTGGAATGGTCAGATCTTGTATCATACAACCCCTTGCGTTGGCCACCCCGTCGAGAAGCGTCAAGTCGGAGATGCTGCGGCTGCGGTGTCCCCGGCCCAGGTCAAGGCTCGGCTTTCACCTTCTCGTATGGCCCGCCGTCGCCTACTTGTACGGCACGCTGCGGCAGTCTCCGCCAAGGTTTCTTTTGCTTCGAGCCATGTTTCGGGACAGATTGAGGCGGCCCTCAGAAGACTCAGAACCCGGATTTTCAAGACCTACGCAACACTGACAGCTGCCAGAACCCGGCGAACGATGATTATGACCCCTGTAATGGGCCTCCTCCACTGCCCACATCGTCTTGCCAGACGACCACGAGCGTGGGGACCGTCGGCTGTTCCACGCGCACGCCACCCCCTACTACTACCAGCACCACCCTCCGACGAGCACGACTCCTCGGCCACAGCCCAGCAGCACAGCCTTTATCTCTTACGCCTTCGAGAGTGACTCGCCCATCGAGGGCCGCGGCGACTAGCGAGTCTAGCCATATTCGGGCGACGAGGTCGACGTATGCTCCGGTAGCTACGCTATAGGGTCAGACGGCTGCTACGAAGTGCCCGACGTCCCGCTACCCCCGAGCATAGAATTTAATAGCGATCTGTGGGGACTGGAATGCTCGTGTACAGCCAGTGATGACGTCCCTGGGACGCTGCATTGTAACGGGTTATTCTTCGGGATACCTTGCAATGACGACCCCCAAGATGGAGATGAAACTGACTGTGACTTCACTGAAGTCTTTCCTAAAATTCGATGCGTCTTTCCCGTCGAAGTTTAAGGGACTCAATACGTAAGCTTATAGGAAATGAAGACTTAAAGAGGAGGAATATTAGGGGAACCGTATAAAGTAGGCGTTTACGTCGCAACTTCGGCCGAACCAGTTCTAGTTTCATATGTCTGATGACCCTCTAGACTGTGGACTGTGTTTTTGACGCGCGTTTGGTTTAGACACTGCGATTGGGTACTGAGCTTGCGTGATCAACGTATATTTTACTTGTTCGTACACGAACACCTATTTTGGCAGAATACGAGCGTTCCTTAGCTTGCAACGTCAGAATAGTTTCCTCTATGCGCATAGTATATATAAGTGACGCTTGCTGGGTCTACGTATTGAGCTGCCCCTCATCTGTCGACCAAGCAAATCGTATTGTGGCGGGTGCCTAGATGGGGGTGTAGCTACGGAACTGGGCAAATGGTGCGACCTACCATAAGCTAAAGATGTTGCCTGACGTCTCGGGTATATGCGTCTGCTTTGACCATAGGCACTGTTGGTCCCGGAGCGCGAACTCCCAACTTTAGAAATTTATGGACAATGCAATTTTCCTATAAATATTCCTTCTCTAAGGAGGGATATCGCTGTCTAATGTGACAACAGGCGTGCATTCTGGGGCAACAGAATAGTAAAAGGAGATAATGGCATGTAGGCAGTTGGGGTGGGGGATATAGCGCCACCAGCAATGCTTTGTTTGGGGAACGGAAAGTGTCAGGAAAGAGGATAGAAAGACCAAATAAGGGCGGGTCAATGTTGTGAAGAGCCAAGCGACGGAACCAAAGCGAAGGTTTCACGTGACATGGAGGGTGGTATGCAGGAAACATAAGGTATGTGACAGGCTGAAGGCTATCTGCAACCAAGGAACTGGAAGGGGAGGCCTCCAACGGTCTTCAAATCTCCGTGACAACTACTACAATGGCTACCGCCGACAGAACTCAGTACGAGGGCTTCGCGCCGAAATACACCACCATTGTGGATCTTCCTTGCTCCAAGATTGAAGCCCAGCTTATCGGCATCGCCTTGGGCGACTGCACCGGCCTGACAGTCCTCGACCTAGGGGGCGGAAGTGGCCTTCATGCACGGCGCGCCGTCGATGCAGGCGCCGCTGTCGTGGACGTATTCGACATATCCCCCGAGATGATGCGGATCGGAGAAGACATAGAGACCCAGCTAGGGCGGCAGGGCCGTATTCGCTGGTTCAAGGCTGACGCGACGCGATCGCTGGCAGAGCAGGTCGACGGGAACGCCCTTCGGTCAGACGGATATGACATCGTCATGGCGAACTGGGTTTTTGATCACGCCACGAGCATGGAGGACCTGAGGGGCATGTGGGAGAATGTGGTTGCCGCAATGAAGCCGGGAGGCCGGTTCCTCGGGGTGAGAGTGCAGAGTGTACGTGCCAAGTACGTGAGCTACGGGAAGTATGGCGTCACGTTCACCGAAGTTGAAGAGATCGATGGCGGCGTGAGATATCAGGTCGGCTGTCTTACGGAGGAGCCGTTTTCGTTTGAAGGCACTTCGATGGAGTCGAGCTACACGCTAGTAGACGATATTCCTCGTGAACTTGGCCTAGTCGGCATCCAAACTGTCCGCCCGGAGGAAACGGACATTGTCAAGGGTGATATGGAGTTCTGGGATGAGTTCCTCAAAGATCCGAGTCTTGCCGTTGTCGTGGCTAAAAAGCCGTGAAGGACTCGAGCGGCATCGGATTGTGGAGACGCGGGTATATTACACCAGCCTTCCCGATAATCGCGTAAACAGCTGGAAACGTCATAACTATTCTCAATCCAGGCAGTTAGTCATCCTAGCGACTTTTCTGTTGCCTTGCTCACAGACGCGCTAGCATAATGTTGGCAGCTCTATGCGCTCGCTTCGTAGGTGTAGATTGTGTCGCCAATATGTTTCATCCGCCCTGGATCTGAGCATTATGGACAGTCGAGGACATCTAGCAGTACTGCATCACGATGTCCATGATGCGCAAGTCCACCGCGCATTACAGCACCGTCACGCATTTCGTTGAAAAAGAATGTTGATTTCGATTTAAACCGATGCGCGACATTAGCTATTTTTCACCCGTATCTCGCGTGCAATGTCGAATTCTGTGTACTTTCAGGGGAGGGAATTTATCGTTCTAGAAGCAGAGAGCCCTCGACATGGAGGACGTAGATAGTACCAGAATAAATTGAGGTAGTGGGACCAAGCGAGCTGTAGAAATAGGCTTCAATTTTTATTTATTGTTGGCAAGTAATATTAAGGTTACAACGTGTCGAGCAACTCTGGCAACCCGACACCACCAAGTTCGAGAGGTGAGCTAGCAACTTTCAATAAGCCAGGAATAGATACAGGCGGCTCGAACCGTGGCGGAACTACTGGGCATCCGTATCGACGACACAGGAATCTTCCTGTTAGTAGAAGTTGCATTAAAGGAGATTGACTGGAAACCAGCTTGATCCGGTAAGGGAACGGCACCCAATTACCGAGCTTCCGGGCTGATCCTATTTCCTGCCATGCTTTGGAACCGTATCTTCGTAACATCTCGGCGATTCTGTTTCTCCCGTCTACAAATAGCTTTGCGATTTCACGAGTAGGTCTTGTTCCTGCGGAGTAAAGCACGCTTGGCGGACCGGTAAACGTAACATCGAGAGGGGTCCCCATAACCCCTGAGATGGCGTTGATATCTACTCCGGCCTGGACCAAGAGCATAGCGTCATCGTATCTGCCCATCCATGCCGCAAGATGGAGCGGAGTGACATCATGGTAGTTCCTAGCATTCAAGTACTCTGGGCTCCGGAAGTGAGAAACTAAGAATTGCAAAATGGCGTGTTGGTTAAACTGAGTGGCAGCTCCGTCCCCGAGCTGTGGGTGTTCTACGGCCAAGTGAAGCGCCGTCGTCTTGCCCAATTTTGCGACATTGAAGAAGGCAGATTCCGAGTCAAAGCGGTCTTGGCCGAAAAGCCACTGGAGAGGTGTGATTGTCGCATCCAAACGCATAAGTAAGTGCCCTAGGAACGAGAGCTGCTCCCCAGGAATCGCCGCGCCTTGCCAAGGAAAACGCGATCGAGCCCCCAACATACTTTCGAACTCTTCATCAGTCATGAAGTCCACGAGAGTTTGGGCAAGCTTCAAGTTGCCTCGGATGATAGCCACGTGAAGCGGGAGAAATCCCGAGGGGTTTCGATGGCCGAAGTCGAGCCCGTACTGGACGAGAATATGAAGAAGCTCCGTGCTATCGGGCCCATTGGCGAGATCAAATAATAATTGCGCGTCAAGGTCCGTATATCCCATGGTAGCGCCTCGTTTGAGGATATACTCCAACATTTCGGGGCTGTTCCGCTTAATTGCAAGGGCTGGGAGGTCGTAAGTGTATTCGCCGCGATTCCATGGAATCTCTAACCCGACCGAAGCGGCTTTTCTTTCCATAGCGTCCCAGATACAAGCCGCTAGCCTTGGGCTCATGGACTGAACGGCAATTCGAAGGGGCGTATAGAAGTAACCTTTAATTTGGCCGACGGAGCTCATCGCCGGCGTGTTGTCGCCGATAATTTGGAGTATTTCCAACTCTTTATCTTCCGTACTGCCGGCATACAAGCGTCCCGTGCGAGTGACATCGGTGAAGTACGTGTAGTAGAGTTCTAGGCTGCTCGGTATGTCCCCAAGAGATGCTAGACATAGTCTCAGGAGCCGTGGGTTTCGCAAATACACTGCATGCTTGATGGGAGAACTATGTTCAACAGGCGAAGAGCCATCGACGATGCCAAGCAGCGGATTAGCGCCACGATGCAAAAGATAGCGACAGACTGGCTCGTTGTCAGCTTGAATCGCCCAACTCAGGGGAGTTCCTGGCCGAAGACTGTCGCATGGGCTGAGAGCCAATCCAAGGGAGCATCCGGGATAATAACGCGTATCTTTCATGAGATGATCTATATCTGCTCCACTCTCCAACAAAGCTTCGATTTGGTCAAGTGATGTGGGGTGGATAGCCAGCCAGTGTAAAGCTGTGTCGCCACCACTACCGGCCGATACTGTGGTATCCGCGCCTCTCTCAACTAGCACAGTGACCATAGACATACGCCCAGCCCTGCTTGCGAGGATTAGGGGCGTTTCCAATCTGTCGTTAACACTGTTGATCGCGCTTGGAAACTTGTCCAACAGTGTGCGACAGAAGTCGACAGGCTCGGTCCAATTCGAGGCAGCTAGATGAAGAGGACCGTTGCCATCGACGACACTCTCGACATTATCATTCAGAAGCGCCTTGGTTCCGAATGGTAATGGCTTCGAAAGTTTTGACCAGAAGCCTGGGTTGCTGTTCAATGTGTCAGAATCAAGAGACAGGCTATCAGCCAGCCAGTTACGCAAAGAAATGAACCAATTGGTCGGAACGTTGGGCTCTTTCTGCGTCAACTGATCCATAATCTCGGCCATGTCGCCAGCTGACCAGTGCCGGACCTCTAAGCCCCATCTCCAATTATCGATGGATACTACCGGCCCCATCATTCGGGACCGCAACTGGTCAATGCTGGATAAAATATTGGGACGCGAAGCCTGTAAGACAGCTCGTGCCGTATGCATATTTTGCATAAGGACTGCGTTGGCCAACCAGGAAATCGAAGGGATATCGGGCGGTAGCGTCCTGTATCTTCGAAAGTACAATGCTGGTCCGTACCATTGGCAAGTGTTGGATCCCCACTGGGCTCCTTTGATGAGCCATTGTAGCCCGGCCTCGTGGTCCCTCACTGTACCATACCCTTCGGTATAGCAGGTGTATAAGGCTACTACGTTGGAGAATGCATCAGATCCAACCGGGAAAGGTCCAAATTCCAGCCCGTATGACATAGCATTTAGGTCAAGGCAGGAATGGGCGAGTAAGGCTTTCTCCTCGAGAGACTGAAGGATCTCTTCCATGGACGGAGTGTATAGTTGGTCGACCCGATCGAGAGGGGTAAATTCACAGCAGCCTCGGCACGGTGGATGCGTATCTTCCCATCCACAGAGAAATGAATACAGCTCGTTGAATACTTTCTTCCGCGTTTTTTCCCCAGCATATTTCGTATAATCCTTCAGTTCGCTGTTTATCACAGGTTTCTACTCTGATATGTTAGAAATAGGGGCTATCCATCTCAGAATATATGGACACGCTACATACAATGTCAATGGACATGTTACCATGAAGCACAAGCTCATTTTTAAAGATGCCGTAAGATAACTGGTACGGTTCTCCGGCTGGCTTATCTGCTGGTGTGTCAGGCCTGCGACCATAGGTTAGCCAACACATATATCTGTGGCGCAATTGTTATGCCATCTTACCTCGGCTTATCGAGTTTGGCAACGCTGTTCACACGATCCATCCATGCGTCGGTCGTCTCGGACCGCTTGCATGGTTCAGGCTCAAGGAGCAATGTGAGAATTCTCCACGTGAAGTCATGCATAGAAAGCACGTCCGAGCTGCCCATGATCCTAGCGAGATCGGTCTTGACCATTGGTCCTAATTGTCCGTTTCGTTTAAACTCGGTGATTGTCTGATTTGTAGCTAATCGCACTTGTCGTCTTAGATCCGCTAGATTGGCTTCGTCCCACAATCCGGTATTTGAATCTGCAGCCAGGGTAGAAATCTTAGAGTCGGCTACCAGCGTATCTTCCAGGTCGTAAAGTTCTTGAAATGGGTTGGAGCCATCCCGCACCACGACCCATATCAACATGCCGAACGAGTAAAGATCCGCAAGAGGGGCTACCTCCGCCACGATAGCCCGTACTCCGCCTGTTTCTGAGATGCACTGTTGCCATTCAGCTTCTCGGCCCGGGGACATGCTAGTGGGGGGTGGTTTACCTCTGGTGCACGCCACGGATCCGTTCCATATAGATGGACCATGCCCCCCTCGACAAGTTCAACAGAAGCTCCAAAATCCGAAACTTTGGGTCGCATATACCCGTTCCCGAGATGCTTCATCAATACGTTCTCGCACTTGAGGTCTCCGTGAACGAAACCAGCCTCATGGAGTGCATCTATCCCGGCACCGATGCCGTGCATGAGATCGCCTTTGGTTTCGGGGGACAGCTGCCCAGACAATAAAAGATCTTTTAGCGTGCAGTCGCAGAACTCGGTGACAAGGGTTGGCCAGAGAGCGCCATCATCTCCGCGGTGTTCCCAGTTGACAGCGAGAAGCTGAACAAGATTCTCATGCTGCCTTATGTCTTTGCTCATCATAACTCGTATCTCTTTAGCCGCCGCTACGAGCGCCAATCCTTCCGAGGAAGCCGTCGGTGGCCGAACGCGTTTCAGCGCGACGACATCGCCCAGTTCTAATGTCTGCTTGATCATATGAGAGTCATGTCGCAGCTCCTCGAGATCCCACTGGTTCGTCATGCGATAGCGATATACATCGCTGCAAGCGCCTCGGCCAACAAGTTGGCCCGTCTCTTGAAAGGCTCGGCGACGCACGGAGAGCCTTGCGAAGCTGGCGGATCTTATGAAAAGAAACCATGGGAGCCGGTATTCTATGCGCCGCCTTTCGTTCTCCAACTCCCACGAATCGGCCGACGAAGCTGTAGCTTCAATTGTAGGGTCAAATAAATTGGATGCCATCTTTGTTGATGTCGCTTCTGCATCGGAGAGGCGAGACGAGGGCGGCGACTTTATCCTGTCAATGCTGAGAATGACGAGAGTAGGTAGCTGAAATGATATTCGCCACCCAGGACAGACGTGGTCGAGGCCAAAACATGTAGCTGAAAATTGTGGCGCTGGCTGTCCAGGGTTGAAAAGCCACACAAGTCACGCGTGGCCGCAACGCGGCAACATTTGCTGCTGACATCTTCAGCTTGCGATGAAATGTGCAAATGCACAGCCGACTTCTGGCATCATCTCCACCATTTGACAAGTGTTAAGTTGCACCAGGAACACCAAAAGGTCGAAGGGCCAACGCTAATTTGATACCCACTGGACATCTCCAGAACTCCAATCTAGCACTCAGTCCCGGGCGATCAAATAGCTGCAATATGGAAGTTGTCGGCCTGGCTTTTGGGGGACTGGGTTTGCTCGGCCTAATATCGACCGTCGAGTCAGCCGTGAAGTGCTATGAGCGCTTCATCGTGTCGGCGCGTGAGGCCCCGCAGAGATCGGAAAGATTTGCCATCAACGTTAGGATCGAGCAGCGCAAATTTCTTCTTTACTGGGAGTATATGGGCTTATCCGAAAGTGGCTGTCCGCTATTGGAAGAGCAGAGCCTGCGTACCCAGCAGCTGATCGTGGACGTCACTCGCGCAATCAACGAGCTTCTCTCGGATGCAAACACACTCAGTGAGCGATACGGCTTCGAAAAAGTATCTGGAACCCAAGACATCCAGAACTTCGACGCTACAGGTGGGCCATCTTCTGCGGCTCAGGTTATGCTCGCACAAGTAGGGAACACGGCCGCAAGCGAGTTCTCCCAACGAGCAAACCCGCTTCCAAAGCTCAGTCGCAGCCAGACATTTCTCTGGAAGTGGAAAGACGAGAAGAAGAGCATGGATATGTTGTCAGAGTTACGCAGCTTCAACGACCATCTGTGGACCTCCCTAGCCCCTCACCACGAGATACTCCTGCGCCAAGGGGAGCCCGCCTGGATCCTCCCAGGCCTTAACGACATCTTGATGCTGCAGTGCCTAGAGGGCGAACAGGAAACATTGCACCCAGGTCGCCCGCTCGCTTTCTGTTCCGCTCTCCGCACGGCCTCTCTGCAGAGCGATACCGGTATCGCCACCGTACCTTTCCACTCCACTGCGCCCTTAGGACTGCGGATCGATAGGACAGGCCCCAATGTCGGTCCTCTTCGGTACCTTGGCACTCTCAATAATCAGAGCGTCATTGTAGAATACAAGAGGATTGACGATACTATGCCTGTTGGAGAGCGAGAGCTGTGTAGGCAGCGGCTTTTGGCATTGATGAAGCTATTTCTTAGGGACAATCATCCATCGCTGCGAACATTGCGTGGTGTCTCGGTCTTTTTCGACGGAACGAGGCGGTCCGAGTTCGGGCTGGTTTTTGAGTTTCCGTCCCCTATTTCTGGGCCGACAGTGACTATTGTGACCCTTGAATCCCTTCTCGCGTCGCGCGAGAACGGCGGAATTGAGGCTCTCGGTCGCCGGTTCCGGCTTGCACAGGCTCTCGCGAAATCTCTCATGTTTTTACACGCTTCTGGGTGGTACCACAAAGGATTGAAACCGGAAGCAATCGTCTTTCAGAAGATTGGGAATGGTCCGGTTGATATTACCGAGCCTAGACTTATGGGATTCGAATTTTCGCGCCCGAACCGCGAGCACGAGCTCTCTCTAGACAACCGGGGTGTGTCAGAGTTGAATTTATACACACACCCAGAGAGACAGTCGTCCAATCCTCCTCGATTCCGGGTCATCCACGATTACTACTCTCTAGGTATGTGCCTGATTGCCGTCGGTTGGTGGAGGCCGATTTCGACGCTAGAGAGGGGATTCATGAGGCAACCCCGTACAGGAACAACAGGGAGGACGCCTTTCGAGTGGCAAACTTACATAATGGAGCAAGCATCGACGCTGCTGAAGTCACTGTGCGGAGAGTTGTATGCAGATGCGGTCCTAGCCTGTCTTACAGGCAACCTTCACCCAGGGCCATGGTCACAAGGGGATGGGCAAGAGTCTGGTTCTCAGAAGGCATTCTTCGCCCAAGTGATCCAAAAACTGGAGACTTGTCGCGCCTGATGAGGCGAGTAACTGGCTAGGGCTCCTCATCGAATCTCGGTTGCTATAGTTGACTTACTTTCCTCTTCCTGTATTCCCCACGTCGCTTGTAATCTTGCGAACTAGGAATCTATCTACACAATTGTGGCCCATTTAATTTAAGCTCAGTATGCTGTAGGAACCGTTCAAATCTAGCGCGAATCTACAAATCTAGAGAAGGCTATCCCGACTGTTTGCTGTCGGTATCGGTAGCTAGGCGATACGAACCCCATAACCCCTGGCCCCCCGCCCGCTAGAACAGGGACCTCGCGTTTAATTAGGCCAGCGGGTTAAATAGTAAAATACAGGTTTAAACTGTAAATAAATAAAAATCTGTCTTTATATTAAAAGTATAGCCTTTAAATTCCTTACCCAACAGCTTAGGCATAGTCAACGAATCAAGCAAATCCCACAGTTAATGTGCATTTGTCTTCAGGAGTTCGTCGGATACCATATTGCCTAGTCCGTGGGTGGTGTGGACGACAGCTCGCTGCAGCGAAGCAAACCCAGTCCAGACAATCAAATGCCAGGTTGCATGGTTCTCTTGATCAAAGTTCAACCAGTCAGCCAGCACCAGCCAGCTATGTAAGACTTTATTTTGATAGTTCTCGCGTCGAAATGTCTAAAAGTACTGTCTTATATATCGAACTTTCCTTATAGCTTCAATCTCGGATAAGGAGACGTCCTAACAGACTTTCTGACCACCGACCACATTCCACCATAACCAGGGAGGTTGTGGCCGGCTAATTGCTTCCATTACGAGGATATTAGAGGTCCACATAATCATGCGCCGCATTTAAAGGAGGAGATGTTGTTATCAAAACCTATTGGATACAAGTCCCTGTCACAAATGTCAGCATCGGAAAGCAAAGATTACCAGCGTCTTTTCAATGCATACGTGATACCAGACGGAGTGACGGTAACACTCGCTCCTTGACAACGATCATTCCTGTGAAAAGCTGTCAGCATCATCCCAAATGTACCATAAGGGCTAGAAGAGACAAGACTCACTGATACACCACGCACTTCCCACCGTCGTCAGCCTTCGCCGAGCTCGCCCAGTTATTGTTCTCCTGGATCATAGTATCTACCATCCTTAGTCAGAGAAACTGAGGCCTTTGGAGAGTGGAGAAAGCATCGCACAGCATATGTCCCAGGCAGCTTGGATGCGTGCGCAACGGCCACCATAGTCCTTGTTCTCACACAGGGTGATGTGGTACTGGTCAATCTGCTGGCGGCGGACGAGGGCTTGTGCGTGCGGAGTCGCGGCTGCGGAAGCAAGGCCGGCGAGCAGGAGCAGGTCTGCAAGGAGAGAGGGGGACTTCATTGTTGGTAGGAATGTGTTGGGAGCGCCGAGAATCGCTACAAGTAATTGTAGAGCTTCAGGTTAGACCGCTGACATATATCAAAATTTGAACCTCTGGAGCCCATATGTGGTAGATGAATAAGTTGGACGATGTAATTTTATATGGGTAAGGCAGCAATCTCTCACAGAATTAATTATATCTAATAATGACTCAGTTTGGGGGCCAATGATGACTCAAGAGTGGCTATACACAAAGAATTAAGCTTATTTGCTACCGCAACGGACTTTGTTCAGGATGTTCCCGTAGCATTCAATAGTTTGATCCTCTAATCTTAGTTTGCAACAGCTGACGCTCTGATCCAGCACTGGATGCAACACGAGTGTCTTGGCAGTGGGGTAATATAAAATGCTCAGCGAACTTTGTAAGCGACAAGTACAAGGACATGAAATATTTGGCCCTTGCTTTTACACATATCAGAACTACGTACTTCTAAATCTCCTCAAACCCGTTCACTTCTCCCTCGTGTTTACTGCAGCACTCTGCCCGAGTAACTAGTATCCCCACAGCAGCTCCAACTCTTCATGCTAGTAATCATGAGGCTCATCACACCTTTGCTTGTCACGGCAGCATTCGCTGGAGTTTCTGAGGCAGTCCTAGACAATTATTACCTTTTCAATGGCGGGGACGCGTATTGGATCAACAAACTTAGGGACATTTCTGTCCCTAATCGTTGGGTTGTCAAGCGACCTTGGGGTACAGCACCGAGACATTGTGTCGCTACCGCCATTGACAACAACTATTGCAATCCCACTGATCTCGAAATATATGATATATATTATGCAGACGTATGTAAAGATTTGAGAGAAGCTACTAGCTTGCGTGAATTAACGAAAATAGTGCCACGCTCCATGGACGGTATGTCGGTGCAATAGCGTCCCTTCCACCTACAGTATCGACGTTATCGCCGACAACATCGGGTTAGTGACGATCCGCTCTATACGTTACTCAGTTTCTAAACCACATTAAGAAAAGTTCCCGTACGCGCTCGCTCTTGGGTTCGCCATTATTCGTTCTATCCAGCGAATAACGCGGGACTTGGAGCATATTCTACCGGGACGGACATCAATGTCTTCGGAGACTTTGCTGTATCAACTATTCTATTCCATGAGACCTCCCATAACTTGGACTATTGGTATCTCGGAGGCGCCACTGGCTTTTATTCTAGTATGTATAAGACAGGAGAACGCCAACAACTAGAATGCCGAAGCTAACCCATCGCACAACTAGATGGTGCAGAATGGCAAAATCTAGCTTCTAAGGATTCGTGCGTTCCGACTCAATACTCAAAAGCTAGTAAGTAAACACCTCCTCCAATGCTATGCTGTGGAGATACTAATCATTTATAGGCTGGCAAGAGGTAATATCCCGAAGTCGCCTCCTCCCTTCTTCTAACCGCATTACTTACTCCTGTCTACCATAGGACTTTGCCGAAATGAGCGTCCAAGCAATATACGAGGAGAACTTTGGTGGCATCCCCATCGGCACAGAGTGCATGGCCAACACCCTCACGAAAGCGCGCTCTCTCCTCCGCAGCGCCATAAAGATTATCCCCGGCGACCTCTGCATTGAACGTATCACACCCTCGTACGTACTCGGCAGCACATAACGAACAATGACCACTATTGCTGACGCTGTTATTTATAGCACGGACATATGCATGGGTGCCAGTGCGCGAGCGGCCGGCGCGTGTAACGACGTCCTGGATCTGAACCAAGTGTCGAAGAGGGAAGACCACGAGCGGAGAGCGCCGGCAGCGGACGGTATCACATACTGGGATGCTGGAATGGCGGATCACTTGCCTGTTATGGAGCGCGAGGCAAAGGCGCAGCAGGAGTTTGACGCGAGGCTGGCGAGGGCAGATATGATTGCAGGGCAAACGCGGTCGGGGAAGGTGTTTGAAGCTTAGTGATTACACCTACAAGTGCCTGCGCCGATGCTTTAGATTCCAATAATGGAAGTCCCAAGCTTCTATTTTCTAGAAGCCCAACACACCCCCGACAAGTAATTTCTAATGGAGCTTAGGTCTTTCATGGAATCTACTATAAATTTGCAATACATTTAGCATATTTCACAATAGGGCGGTACAGCTCTAAGCAGTGCGCCTCGGATCCAGGAGTCAAGGCGACTAGTAACCGGGAAACAGGAAGTAGAGAAGCGAGAAATAAAAAATACATTTAAATACAAAGAGTGTCGAGAAGTGAGAATTTCATTAGAAGAAAAGTAGAGCCATGTGTGCAGAAGGGAAGAATCAGAAATCGGAACCCCCAACATCAGCAAGGGGATTACAGAGAAGAGATAGCACGGCCCGCTGCTCTCGTGGCCTAGTATAGGATAAGAAACGAATTAGGCGGTTTTCGGGAGGGAATATACCATTCGTCAAGACCTAGCTGTAGCTACCTTACTTAGGAGAAAATAAAGTCTCCTAACCCCGGAATGTGCAGCTTTAAGCAGTCCTGCGCGAAATAGAAAGCCCACGCAGGCATCATATTATAACGCCAGACCTCTCTCTTTGGCCGCTTCGTAGTTTCTTGGCAGACGAGGCATTGCTGTAGTTCTTTATAGGGTAAGCATCTTCGACTTTATTGGTTACAGGTAATGTCCGCTCTCGTGTTTCGGTAGCCCTAAGATCCAGCCCACTTGCCAAGAAGTTTTCCAATCACCACTTCTTCTGGTTACCCATCTGAGACTCAATTGTCAACCAAGAATTTCCATATACGTTCGGCCAAGAAACTCTCTATACCTCTTAAAAAGACCGAAAATATTAAGGATAATGTGGCTTTTAAAAAGGGTTATGAGAATCTGAAAATAGGATATATTGGTTCACCTAATGGATACGCCTACAACTCGGAAGCCCCTGACTCATCTGCTATAAGTAATCTCCACTAGCCTTGAATAGTCGTGTCGGGAACTACTCGTTGACATTTGTTTCCGGCAGCTGAAGTGGCCTGCGTAGTTTACAACCTAATCCGAAGTCGCACAGGTGAGCTCAGCACGACTTGGCGCTGAGTGACCACCGTGAAGAGGACTAGCCACAACTAATCACGAGTCAGCCAAGAGACGGCATAATAGTGACACAGCAGCAACTAGGGTAACATATGCAGGTCTATCCCGGGGTGTCACACCTTAGATAAGCTGACGCCTTCAATCATTGCCAATACATGACTAGTTGTTTTGTATTTTTAAAATCTTCCCGCGCTTTGCGGAGGGCTTCACCTCATCTTCATAGCCAACCCTTTTGGTATCTGCTGGCGACGATGAATTTCCCGCTATTCCCTTCGTTTTCGGGGTCCTTGTTCCTATTTGGGGGAGGTTTGGTCACCTATTTGTTCATTTTGGGGGTATATCGTCTCTACTTTGCGCCAGCCTCCCAGTTCCCGGGACCCAAACTGGCGGCCTTGACATTTCTATATGAAGGCTACTACGATGTGTGGCTTGGGGGTCGCTACACTTGGAAGATACGAGAGCTTCATGCACAATATGGTTAGGGATGCCATCACATTCATCGACGAGAGTGGCCACTAACCGCCACGTAGGACCGTTTGTGCGGATCAACCCAATCGAAATCCACTGCAATGACCCTGACTTCTTCGATGTTCTTTACGTGACCGCCGCTAAGCGCCGGACCAATAAGTGCTCGTGGATGATAAGGCAAACGCAAGTGCTTCTTTCATCCCAAGCCAGGGCCTCGTTCGGTATTGACCTATCGCGTAGATGGACGCGCGCATCAGCTTTCAAGACTATCGACCACGACCTACATAGGGCGCGTCGTAACCAATTGAGCCCATTCTTTTCCAAGGCTTCGGTTCGGGCGCTAGAACCGCTGATCTTGGTAAAGGTACACCGGATGTGTGCCAGGTTGAAGCAAATATCGGCTACCGGCGGCCCAGTCAACCTGACCCATGTTTTTGTGGCGCTCACACTCGATATCATCTCCCGCGTGTCCTTCGGGGTTTCCTATGAGCTCCTCGAGCTTGACGACTTTGCACGGCAATGGTATCAGGATATGCGTGCGACCGGTTTGCATGGCCATCTTGTCCGGCAGTTCCCAGCCGTATTTCGTCTCTTGAGCTTCTCTCCACAGATTGCCAGCAGGTCTAAGGTAGCTATTATAGCAGCGACCCAGAGGCGGCAGCAGGAGCTTATGGAAACGGTAACATCTGTCGTGGCTCGACATGGCCGTCATGAGAAATCACCACAGGCTGCTGCAACTATCTTCCATTCGATGTTGGACGCCGAAGTGCCGCCGGAAGAGAAAACAGTCAAGCGTCTTGTCGACGAAGCACAAGTTTTGACCGGTGCCGGGACAATGACGGTAGCTGCAGCTCTGGAAACAATATTCTATCACCTGCTCAACGAGGAGGTTCACATGCGACGCCTCATCGAGGAAGTGGTAGGAATCATGCCGAATCCACATACGGTGCCGTCTGTTGCGGAACTAGAGAAGCTGCCGTTCCTAAACGCGGTCCTATGCGAAGGGCTGCGCCTCGCAAAAAGTGTGACACACCGGCTCGCGCGAGTGTCCCCAGACCAGCCCTACACCTACCACGACCTTGTCATCCCGCGTGGCGTTCCGGTGAGCATGACTGCCATTAATACTCTCGAGAATCCGGATATCTTCCCAGACCCAGATGCTTTCGTGCCAGACCGGTGGCTTCCACTTGATGCGCCCGAAGTACGCCGCCGACGGAAGGCTTTGGTCGTGTTTGGCGGCGGCACAAGAATGTGCCTGGGTATGCACCTAGCCTGGGCCGAGTTGTATCTCGGGGTGTCTGTCGTGGTACGCAGCCTCGGTGCAAGTATGAAGCTCCACAAGGTCGAGTTCGAGCGGGATATCAAAATCACGGTCGATGGGTTCAACGCACTGCCGAGTAAAGATTCAAAGGGCTTGCGAGTTTTGATTAATTGACGCCTAGTTTCGAAATGGTCGATTCGTCGCCGGGTTTGCTGTAGCTGAATGAAAAGAAAGGTTAGAAGCCATATTCGCTAATGAGCCGGGTCTCATTTCTCCTGTCTCAAATGGGGTGTCACAGCGACGTATGTGGCGTGGGGCTACCGCAATGGTCTAGGCGTGTGGTGTGTATGGATTACGTGGCGAGTCTTGACTGAAGGTTCACTCTACCATCATTGACAGCTAAATACGGAGCGCTCGATGAGCGTCTGCCTGTGTCTTTCTTTTTGTACGATACCATGTACGGGCCCCTAGGATGCCGGTTGACCGGTCATGCATACTAAGCTACATCAGCTCGCGTTAGGTTCTTTGCCTTTCGGAGCCTAAGACTTATAAATCTTCCGAACAGCCTCGTAACTCGCCGGCCTAGAGTGGCGCATCCTGCCAAGCTACAGCGAGTGGCATCCACCTCCCGCCTCCGCGATTGGCGGTGCAGTATTCTCGAAAAGGAAGGGTTACAGCGCTGGAGTGATTGAGCAAGGGCCAATGCAAGGCTCTCGTAATGTTCGGCTCCTTTATTCGGCCGCCTTCTTCTGAGGGATTTTGTGGGTCAATGCGGAGGGACTAGGCGCATAATCTCGATCAGCGGGAGCCCAGCGCTTATCTTTTGGGGCACCGTAGAAATACCAACAGAGCGCCCGGGCTGCCTACCTAGAGAGTTTATCCCTCGGCCTTCAACCAAACTTTGTGTAACTCATGACTGCTTCTTGGCCAAAATGAAGTCAGAGGTAGACAGCAACTCGGACACGGCAGCCGAGGTATTTGCCTACGAGAAGGTGAGTACCCCGCACCTCATTTACCTATGTCGCACAAGAGAACAGGACCTAACCAAGTCAACAACCCAGGGCGTTGACGAAGCAGTTGATTTAGTCGCGGGACACAATGATGATTCACCTCTCGATCCGGCCGAGGCAAGACGAATTCGGAATAAGATTGACTGGGTCATCTTGCCCGTAATCTTTGCTGTGTACACTAGTAAGTTTGCTAAGCTGAGGAAACCGAAGCTTTATATACTCGACGAATCGTACATTAACGCACGCTTCTTTCCAGTGCACTTCATTGACAAGTGTGTATCCTCCTCCATCTGAGATGTGGAGGCATCGTTACTAACAGCTAGGGCGTCTAAAGGTTTACCATAACGGCTGCATCGGTGCTGGGGGTCATCCAGGACAACCATCTGACAACTGATCAGTACAATACACTGAACACGGGGTATTACGTTGGTGAGCCTAGTTTCAAGGTATCTAGGGCATAGCGAACACTAAACATGAATTCAGGGTACTTGGTCTTTGCGTATCCTCATTCTTGGGCATTTCAAAGATTGCCCGCGGCGAAATATTTCGCCGCAAACATCGTATTTTGGGCTATCGCCCTAGGGCTGCAATGCTTATGCAGCAGCTTTGGTGGACTATGTCGGTGCCCCCACGATCCTTCGGGACAATGAGCATGTCCATCTGACAGCTTTTTTTTTTGGCAGTCACATTACGTCTCCTGCTGGGTGCTTCCGAGTGTTGTATGAACAGTGGCGTGATGCTGTTGACACCCATGTTCTACACCCGCACGGAAATTGGCCAGCGCATTGGATGGATCATCCAGTGCAACGGCATAGCATCCATCATCTCGGGCTTCGTGTCCTACGGGGTCGCACACTGGGACCCCGCGCGAAAGCCTGCCCGGTGGCAGTTGTTATTTATTATCTACAGTGGCATTACCCTTGCGATCGGCATCGCGTTTCTCTTGGTGTTCCCTGACAGTCCCGTGAAGGCACGATTTTTGACCCAGGACGAAAAGGTGAAAGCCATCCGGCGGATTCGATCCAACCAAAGCGGCACAGAAACGAAGATATGGAAGCGTGAACATGTCGTTGAAGCCGTCAAAGATGTCAAGACTTGGCTCTTTTTCTTGCTTTCCGGAATATCGTATGTGCCTCCGAACCTGTTAGGAAATAAGTCTAATGAGTCTGCAGAAACCTTCAACTGGGCTACGTCTCACAATACAACTTGATACTTCAGTCTTTTGGATTCTCTACTCTGCAGACGACTGCTTTAACTATACCTGCTGGTGCTGCTGTGATAATCAGCGTCACCACCTCAACGATCCTTCTCCGCCGGTTTCCGGTAAGTTGCCAATCGGATTGTTTTCCAATTACGCAAGCTTAGCGGACCGCAGAATGCCAGGTGTTGGATTAATTTAGGCTATTCGATCCCAGCGATCATTGCTACCGTGCTTCTGATGACACTTCCATGGGACAATCGTGTCGGTCTTGTGATATCTTTCTACCTATACACCTTGGGCACTGCAGCACCGTGGGCTGTAGTTATGGGATGGGCGACTGTTACAACTGCTGGGCATACAAAGGTCGGTGCAGCTATGTCATATCCAACCCGCCTATTAGGCACGGGGCTAATGTCGAGCCGAAAGAAACTCGCCACAAATGCCATTTTCCTGGTGGGTTTCTCACTCGGCCAAATGCTCAATAGCCAGTTTTGGCGCGACCAGTACAAGCCTAGAAACTTAGTACCCTGGCTGATCTGTCTGGTAAATCAACCCGGCGATACCTGAGTCGTAAAGCTCCCTACTGACTCACTTAGGCAACTCTGCTGGTTGATGATATTCTCATGCTGGTGATCCGTTACGTCTTAAACAAGGAGAATAAGCGACGAGACTCGGCGCAGATTCTAGAGGAACAAACTGATTATGGCTTTGTGGAAAGGGTTAGGTCGAATGGACAGACTGTCCGCCTGAAGGTAGACAAGGGCCTATTAGATATGACGGACCGACAAAACCTATCGTTCCGCTATGCTCTCTAACACAGGGACATGTTTCCACAAGCGGGAAATGAGGGGTCTACAAAGCATAGGTCGATTTAAGTGGAAAGTAAGTGTGAGCAGTTACATTGTACGCTAGCTTTGACAGTAATTTGCAACCTTTCTATGTTACCTTTGTTAACCTAGTTTTGTAGATCATAGTCAGCCTAGAAATAAATAAGATGGCATCTCTCAAGCAAGCATCTAGCCCTCTCAACTGTGCGCTTGCTAGGGTGCTTATGCAGCAATACATTAGTCTGTATCTTCGACCATAGTTTCATCGATCAAATGCTGGCTTGCACATACTAAACTGATATGCCCGAGTGCCCAACGACTTGTCGACCGCATCGTCGAACGCTGACCTTTCCTCCATCATCTGCAGTCTGTGAAACTCTGCTTCATCGAGGCTCATGAGACTGTTGTCAGCAAAGCCGGCTTCCTTATGCAGCATATCCAAGATCTCCTGGGGCTGCCTGTTTCTCTCACACGCATGCTGCACCGCCTCTCTCGGCAACTTCTTACCCAGTCCCTCCTTCTGCAGGAGTATTTGGATGATTTCAGGAGGCATGCTATCGAGACTAGCATTTTGAGGGGGTCGCCAAAGACAGCCTCTTCCCACCAGTCGAGCTGCTGAGGCAGCACGTTTGCCATGGAGACGATCCTCCGTGTGGGATCCACTAGCCTACCGTGTAGCGGCATCAGAAACTTGCCCTAAGAGTGGACAGAAGAAACAGAATATGCACTTGCATCCGGACATTCGACTCCATCCCGAGCAATCGCGCTGTTGCTGAGAGCGGCTTGTACCAAAAGCAGGCTACTCACCGCATAGTAATAAGGGATTGATACCCTGGCTTCTTACGGTCTTTCAAGCTGAAAGAACTCGCTTTATGTTGACTGAGTCGATCTCCTGTCAGTGATGACTGGGATTCGAATATGACAGCCACCACAAACTCACAAGCTTTTGGGAAATGATAGCATCCTTCTCTGGTTTGAACGCGTCCATAATACTGGAGGACCTTGTCGTCTCCGAATGATGCGCCGTAGACGCGGCTCAACCATTCAAAGGTATCCTGGAGGTTCATGTAGTATAGCTCTTCGTGCAATCTCGACGTTTCACGCGGAAGTCCATGTGAGTGGAAGTAATGTTCTCGCTGTCTAGATAATATGTTGCAGTCGCGCAGATGCTCTCGTTCACCATGCCCTCCACCTAAGCGGGGTGCGGATTATATCAGCGGACTTCGCGGTAGCAGATACAAAACTCACCTGCTAGCCTCTCCTAGAGAAATCGGGCTTGTCGGGCGTCAACTCGATACAAGTCATTTTGACAATGATTTCTTCCCTAGCTCGCGAATGCACTAAATGACACACGTAAGGTCAAATTTCTCAGCTATGAGGAGGATCATAGCTCGCACAAACTCCAAAGCCGCTTCAGACAATACCCGACACCGCCGCGGAAATGGTATATCGCGGTCGTATTAGCCACTGTAGATGACCCGTGCTTTGTGCACAATCTCGTCGAATAATTCTCTTTCAAAACGCTGGAAGGCCTCTTCCCGCCATTCAGCAACAACGGTCTCATCCATGACCTTCTGCTGCTAGTCTGGTTCGTCGGTTAGGCGATCCATCAAAGCCATCATGAATATCTCCCCGACAGGGAGGAGTGTGGCATTAGTGGAGCCAAAAACAACATAGCCATTGCGTCCCTGTCCGCTATACCGGTGGTAATACTCCAGATCGATGTTGATACCTGGGTAGCGATGCTCCCTCATGGTTTCGTCGGAGTAGTTTCGACTGCCAAGAAGGTGGGGAAATTCCTTGAACAAGAAGGCCAGACTGGAGGTATTGAAAGTGCTGGTTCGTCTCTATATATACCGTTGCCTACCTATGTATTGAGTTTAGGCTCCACTGCGGCGCAGGTTAGAAGCAACTACTAGATATTAGTAGCCTCGGGCGGGGTTCAATACGACGCTGTTGCGCAAGCCGCCGGTGAAACGATGTTCTCGCCCACAAACGCGCTTCAAATGGCCGTTGGTCGTGCTGTGACATTGCGCTTACCCGTAGGAGCGGGAAATAAGCCATACTTCGTATATCTAGTGAGGTTATAACTGTCTTCAAATTCCTTGCCCCCTCCACTCACTAAAGCTCGTGTTGGGGGCCGAGCACGCCACACTTTGGCGTTTATGCCCACGGGTGATGACCTCTTCCACAAGCCTATACGATCAATTTAGTCACAAGTTTGCCTCTGCTCTCGCCTGTAAACAGACGCGTCCAAATCTCGGGCTGGTTCTCGAGTGGCCCCTCCACCACGGTTTGGGCGTCCGACAGATCGAGCCTGCCGTCAACCGTAGCCTCAATCAACTCCTGCAGAGCGGCCGGAACATGCTCGAGGTAATCCAGCATGATGAAGCCTTTGATGCTCATTCGAGCCGAGAAAACCTCGCACCAGTTGCGCAGCTCCATGGGCTTGCCGTCGGCGTTGTACTGCGAGATTGCACCGCAGACCGCGATGGTACCCTTGCCTAGGCGTTTCATGCGCGGCAGCATGGCATCCAGAACCGCGCCGCCTACGTTGTCATAGTAAATGTCGACTTCGTCGGGAGTGCAAGCCTCGAGGTCCTTGAGGAACGTCGGGCTCTTATAGTTGAGGCATTCATGGGCGCCTATCTTCTTGACCCACGCGCACTTTTCGTCGGAGCCGGCGATGCCTATCACCCGCTTAACCTTGAATATCTTCGCGGCAATCTGCACGGCCATGGAGCCTGTCGCTCCAGCTGCTGCTGAGACCACGATAGTCTGGTCGGAGTTCCTCTTCGCCCCACCGACGTACAGAAGGCCTATATAGGCGGTAACCCCCGAGCCACCAAATGCGCCTGTGTAGTGCGTCAACGGCAATCCGTTCGGCAGGGGCGCAAGTACTTGGCACGCCTCGTCGTCAATGATGACCAGCTCGCTCCAGGTCCCACGGTGAAAGTCCATGATCATTTCGCCGATCTTAACTTTAGACGACTTCGACTCGAGAACCTCAGCGACAACCCCTGAGCGCATCCTGCGTATATTCGGCCAAATCAGTCATCCTTAGTTTGGCCCCCGAAGAGGGGAGCGTGCTTACGGAGTGCCCACGTGAACGGGGGGCACGTAGAGTCGCTCTTCAGAAATCGTGCTTTGAATAAACCCGCGCTGGCCAGCGTCGTTTGCGAAAGCAAGCACCTTGCAGAGCTAAGAGTTCCACAACTCAGTTTTCATCTTCTATAAGTACCATGACGGTTCCGAGTGTTGGTCGAAACGGCAGCGGAGCCGAGTGAAGGCACCTACCAGCTCTCCTTCTTTAAGCTCAGGCAGAGTGACGGTCTGCAGCTTGAATGTTGCATCCGGGCCAGACAATACCGGCATGCCGCTTGGCTTGTTTACCAGGATCCATTGCTTTGTCGTTCTAGTCGCCATTGCTCGGGCATTCGATGTAGTTGTACGTTTACACTGGCTTGTAGGGCAAATGGCGCGCAGGCCCTAGTCTTATTTGAAGAGCTGCTGAAGGCAGTAGGGAGGGAACGGGCCGCTGTGGAGACGAGAAGATTTTATGCGACAGCGCCAGCCGGCATCTATGCCGTAAGCAGTCGTTTCGTCCGCCCTAATGAGGGGGCCCTATGCGCGCGCGACCAGTTCGAGTCAGTTTCGCGACTGTTCAGTAGGGCAATTGCTTGGCTGAATCGTGCCCCAGCACAGGCCGCCAAAACCACGGTTTACAGTGAGACGGGAACAGGACGCAAGACAGTAGCGATCAAACATGTCATAGCGACTCCAGATCTTCGATTACACCTAAAAGCCAGGTGTTCTGCGATCCAGGCCAAGAGGGGAGGAGCGCGAGCGTAGCATTCTCGCCAAGTTCAGTAACCAATTCAGCAAGATAGGACGAAAAAGATACCCGCTTGATCTGCAGTATCGTCCAATCGGCAAATCGGCAATGCTCTTGGGCGGGATTATTAAATCGGTACATACCCACTTGGCAAGACGAAGTTTGAGGAGACTGACGAACGAAGAGTGAAAACGAGAGGTAATTTGTGAGCCTCGCCGCCGTTTCCTAGAAATACTTTCCACAGAGGCACCCATTTAACCATAAGCCGTAGCATCTATTTTCGTGATCAAACAGAGTATGCCTCGGCCGAGACTTCGCAAGCCTGCTACATGGCTCAGGTTATCTAAAGGAGGAAATAAACAGAGAATTTGCAGAACTACGAGAGATGCATTACTTATGGCAGATGGGAGACACAGCAGAAGGGGTAGAAGGCGTGGAAGCAAGGAATGAGCTCTAAGACATGAGTTATCTAGGATTGGTGGTTACCTTAGGTACCGAGCGCGCTAACAGAACGAAGAAGTACGACTATGCCGATGCCAGACGAGAAGGCTGTGAATGACGAGCTCAGTCACGACGCCTCGGCAGCAATCGCCTGGTGGGAGGTCTCGTGTGTAACGATATCGCTGCTTTGGCTCGGATTGGTACCTGATACCGAGAACAATACGCGCACGTGCCTTTTAGCGATCCTAGCTCGGAGCCTAGGATATCGTGACACAAACCCCTCTATCCGTAGAGGAGGCCTGGACATCTACAATACTTCTGATACAATATCCTATTGATATCTATATATTCTTCGTCAAACCCACCGTCCCGCAGGAGCTAGCACGCTACAGCTCATGTGAGGATGAACCCGCGATCGTCAAAGTCGAAGAATAGTTAACTGAAACAGTGACAAGAATCGTCGTCTGGATAAGTATAACTAAGAGATGGCTGATAAAGTTCCGAGTACAATCCTATCGGAAGGTCGTTTCCGTATTGGTGTAGATGTCGGTATGTGTCTCTTTCCTCAACTTATATAAATCTCATGCATTATCTTGGGCTAATGCGTTTTAGGCGGAACCAACACGGACGCGGCGATCGTCGCCTACCACGAAGGATCTCCTTCCGAAGGCTCTGCTAGAGCAAAGAACTTCCAGGTTGTAGCGAGCAGCAAATCAGAGACCACTGCAGATGTGACAACCGGGATCTGCAGCGTGATACGGAGCGTCCTCGATAAGGCCCGTGTCCCACCGGCCAGCATCCTCTCCATTAACATTGGCACGACGCACTTCGTCAATGCTGTCGTTCAGTGCGATGTGACCAAGCTCCGGCGCGTGGCTGTGCTTCGGCTCTGCGGGCCTTTCGGGAGAGAGGTTCCACCGTTTGCTGACTGGCCCCCGGCGCTGCGGGCCGTGCTAGAAGGCCCCGTAAAGCATCTGTCCGGAGGTCTGGAGCGTAAGGCTTGCTTCAAGTTGATCTGGAAGTACCGTTGTAGATCTAATATTGCTACAGTTGATGGACGGTCCATTGGAGAAATATCTAAGGAGGAGGTGTTGCAGAGTGCCAAGGCAATCAAGGAGCAAAAGATCACTGCAGCCGTGGTGATCGGAGTGTTTACGACGCTTGATTCGGCATTACCCACCCAGGAGGAGTACGTCCGGCAGCTCCTCCTTGAGCAGATCCCAGACTTAGATGTGGTCTGCTCTCGCGAGGTAGGCAACTCGCCGTTCATCGAGCGAGAAAACGCTGCTATCCTGAACGCTAGCATTCTTGACTTTGGTCGCAAGACCATTCACAGATTTGAAGACGCCTTCCGCGCTCTGAACCTCGACTGCGCCTTATACCTAACTCAGAATGATGGCACGGTCCTGGAAACGGAAGCAGCCATGCGCGTGCCGATCAAGACATTCTCGTCTGGTGCTACCGTAAGTGGGCTCTAGCTTGCGCTTTGCTAAGATCACTAACAAGGGGCAAACACCACAGAACTCCCTGACCGGCGCTATGTTCCTATCTGGAATTCATGGTGAGAATGCCGCCGTAGATCCAAAGGCTGCCCAGGTCATCATGGTCGACATCGGTGGCACGACTACCGACTTTGCGGCTTTAGCGCCATCCGGCTTCCCACGTCAATCGCCAGTCACGGTCAAGGTTGCCGGTGTTAGGACCGCCTTCAGCCTGCCAGAACTTGTGAGCATTGGCCTCGGAGGTGGCTCCCATGTCGTCCAACACGACGACGGCCGCGTCACGGTTGGGCCAACCTCGGTCGGCTACCAGCTACCCGTGCTAAGCCGATGTTTCGGCGGGGATATTCTCACAGCTACTGATATTGTTGTGGCCAGTGGCACCAGTGACGAGATCACCGGCACTAGTTCCGTGGAAGCCCCTCCTGATGTGATCCGTAAAGCTCGTCGAAGCATAAAACGACAGCTAGAGCGGAACATCGACGGCATGAAAGTCTCCGATCAAGACGTAGTTCTGCTACTGGTGGGGGGTGGGTCTATTATACAGATGGACGAGATCGAAGGCGTAAAGGCCTGCATCCGCCCTCCGTTTTACAGTGTTGCCAATGCAGTTGGCGCTGCTATTGCCAAGGCCAGTCTCCCCCCTGCCCCTTACCCTCTACCCTTGTACATTACACTGACTTTCCTAGGTTGGTGGAGAGGTGGATCAGATTGAGATCCCCGGCGATCGGAAGCAAGAGGATATCGTGGAAGCGATGAAGGCCAGGGCCATCGAGGCCGCCTGCTTCAACGGAGCAGTTCGAGAGACGGTCAAGATTGCGGAAGTCGACTGCATCCCAGTGCAATACGCCACCAATGCAGCCTTCCGCATTGTAGTGCGCGTGGTAATTTTCCTTCTATGTCATACATGCAAATCTCGTTACTGATCCGTACGAAGTGCGGTGACCTCGGCTGGGAGCGCATGGCGCCACGCAAACCTGTAAATGAGACGAAAAAGAGAAAAGATGGATCGACCTCAATAGAACAGCTTACCGATGCAGAGCTGGTCGATATGGATATCGTCGATGATGAAACTGATTTCAGCACCTACGTACCGGAAGTTTCTAAAGACACCGGCGAGTGGTTTCTCTCCAAGATCGACCTGGCGTTCATCGCGGAAGGATGTGGCGTGCTAGGAACAGGTAATTATGTGGTCTCATCGTGGAGTTACGACTTTCACTAACGATGCGAGCAGGGGGAGGTGGTACTGTATATGCCACATACCTCCATTCTGTCGACGTATTGCAGAAGCTACCCAAAGGGAGAATGCGAGTCATCGATCCGAGCGCTATAGATGACAAGTCTCACATTGTAAAATTTCCTTGTAAATATGGCCTGTGGGCAAGCTGATAGCTAATACTGGCCACAGGGAATTGTTGCAGCAGTTGGGTAGGTTGAAAGTTGTTCTTTCTACTAGCTTTAGTTCTGTCTTTTTTCCTTGGTGCTCTTCTCCTAACCATCGTAGAACACCGACGGTCTCCGATGAGCGCCTGGGCGGCGACAGCGAGTTTTTATCGGCGTGTGAGAAGCTGGTCAGATATCTCCAGATCGGCTCCTTTAGCGCGATTGCATCAGGCGAGATTGGAGGCGCCAATGGCATGTGCCCCTTTCCAGTTGCGGCTGCGATGGATTTGCCTGTGTTAGATGCCGACGCTATCGGGCGAGCTTTTCCGAAAGTGGACATGTGCCTCCCCTACGTCTACGGGGCGGAGAAGCCATACCCGGCAGTGGTTGCAGACCCTCGTGGAAATTCCTCCATCGTCGCTGAAGTTGATAGTCCAACTCGACTCGAGCGTCTGCTACGCGGTCTCAGTGTCGAGCTTGGCCTGTCTTGCGCGTTCGCCCTGAGCATGGTGGCTGCGAACTTCAAGAAGTATTCTTGCCATCACACCGTGTCGGAATGCTGGTACATTGGCAGAGCTATCTTCGTTGCACGCCAGCGCAAGCAGGATATCATGCAGTCTCTGGTAGGTGGCAGCACCTAGCGAAGCTCAATATTTGCTGCTAACGATAGCCCCAGGCAGAGACGATTCCAGGATGCAGGGTTATATTCTCTGGTCGAATTATCAACGTTTCTCGAGAGGAGCTCGGGGGCTGGACCATTGGAAATGTGACCCTGGAGACCGCCAGCGAGGACGAAGATGACGGCGGCAACGATGGAACTGAGGTTCGGGGTGGCCCCATGGTGATACAATACCAGGTAATAAATATCATCTATTTTCCAATCAACACTACCGCATGCTTCAATGCTGATACACCCCTAGAACGAGTACCTGTACGCTGCCCTTCAGAGCCTAGACGGGACGAAGAGAACTATTTGCACGACTCCCGACCTGATCACGCTCCTCGATAAAGCGGGGACAGCAGTCGGCACGCACGAACTCCGCTATGGGCTTCTAGTCACTGTTATTGCCATGCCCGCACATCCCCTCTGGATAACGCAACAGGGAATGAAAGCCTCAGATCCCGCCTCCTTTGGGCTATCTGTGCCATACACTCCTTTTGATTCGAAGTGGCAGAAACCCCGGTCGGTCATTGAAGAATTTGGGAAATGAGACAACTTGGAAGTGGGTAGATCTACCCATTACTAGCCAATATGCATATCATTTTAATCCTTAGCATCTCAGCTATATTTTAATACATATTTCAGTTTCTTTGCTTCGCTAGTTGGAAAGATAAGGCATGTATAAGTAAAGCAGGGGGTAAGTTGTGTGTGTGTGTGCATGTGTGCATACACATGAGTGCATATGTGACCCTATGAGCTAGTATGGGACCGACGAAGGTATGGTTGAAAGTGTAGGCTAGTATTTAGCTATATTGGCTAGTAAACGAGTGGTTGAATGGTAGATGCTTGCTTGACCAGCTGCTCTGGAAGCTGGCTGGCTGGCCAGCTATTTATCCTCGTACGGCAGCTGGATCTCGTAGGCTCTCGGGGAGGCCGTTTGTCATCCTAAATCTAAATACAGGGCCGTATCAAGGCAGTGGCAACTAAAAAGCCTGTAAATATCCATACTAGTAAATATCCAGTAAAGACCGTGTGGTTTGACCTAGGTCAGCTGGTCTTTCCAAATTAGGAAGTAGGTCCGTTCAACAGATCCTGACCCGGAGCACTGCAACTTTAGCACTATCTGATGAGGCGTTCAGGCAATTTTGGGTTTAGCGCGAACCAGACAAAAATTTACAAGTTCCTAGAGCAGACCCGATTTAGGTTGCTACCGCGAGGTGTACCCAAAGCTGAGGATGTAGCGTTTACAGCCGATTAGTCAGGCTAAAAGCCCGGTGCATCCGGCAATAGTTCGGCGATACCTGGGCTTAAAGCCACCACGCAATTTTCCTCAGCTGTTAACAAATTACCCTCCATCACAAGTGGGCTCAGGATCAAAGGGGGAGCATCCGTCGCCTTTTCATCCCTGGCTGTTCCCAAGCCGGCCGACTTGACTGGATCTGGCCCCGGAGATGCTGACTTCCTTGCGTCGGGCTGGGCCCCTTAGTGGGCCGCCGGGGCTGGTGCTACGTGCACTAAACTCCCGGTCATTCGGGACTTCAGCTCCCAAGTTAAGACGCAGAGGAACCGGTGGATACAAGCCGGCGCCGCCCCGGCCGGTCCGGCCCCAACCTCACATATCCGACGCCGGCGTCCCTCCCGCCCATGAGCCCGGATTTAGGCCTCCGCCTCCGCCCCCGCGTGGGCGACGGCTGTTTGTCTGGGGCACCATCGGCGCCAACCTCTACGTGTTCTCGCTCTGGGTGCGCGCCACAGGCAGGCCAGACGCCGAAAGAAAGATGCGGGAAAACTTCACCCTGTCGCAGGAGAACCTCCGCGAGGGCCGCTACTGGACGCTCCTGACCAGCGCCTTCAGCCACGCCACGCTGCCGCACCTGGCCTTCAACATGTTCGCCTTCCACTTCGGCACCAACCTCGCCTTCTACCGCGGCCTCGGGACGGGGCGGTTCCTGGCTCTCTCGCTTGGCTCGATCCTGGTGTCGAGCGCGTGCAGCATGGTGGACGAGACGACGCGTAAGGGCCCCAGCAACAACCCGCACGCAGGGCCGGTCATGTACCAGCACCTGGGCGCGAGCGGGATGGTCCAAGGCATCATTACCGCCATGGCCCTGACGCTGCCCTACTTCCCGGTGCAGCTGATGTTCATCCCGATTGAGTTCTCGCTCTGGCAGGCCGCCGTGGGCTTCGTCGGCTGGGACCTGTATAACCTGCTCCAGGCGCGTAAGGCGGGCTCCAAGCTGGACGGCTCAACTGTCGTCGGATACGCCGCGCACTTGGGCGGCGCGGCGTTTGGAGCCGCATACTACATGCTGCGCCTAAGGTACCGCTTCGGCGGTGCATTTCCGCCGCGAAGATAGCGTGTCATGGTCTACAAGAGATGAACTCGAACAGGCAGGTTAGTTGAGGAAACGCACGTCTTAGGGTTAGGAGGATCCTTTCCCACGACAGCGGGAAGCATCATGATAGAATTGCTAGACTCATATTTGGTTGCCCAAGGTCGATGTACTATATCTACACTCGCAAGCTCGTTACAATATACCAGTGCCTATGGAATCGAGCTTGGCGTTAAAGAATTCCCTCCCACGCTCATCATGGACCATATCCACCCACAAAAAGGACCTTAGCACCTCCTTTGCTTTGAACCAAGTGGACAGTTCCAGGGCCTGTTTTACCGCCACCTGTCTATCGACGAGCCAGCCATGGTCTTCGGGCCCGTCCAAGATCGATACCCGGGCCACGGCCAGGAGCCAGAGATTGTACCTGTGTTCTCGGGCATCCTGCGCGCTCGTACCATATTCCCGTAGCTGCAGGACTTCCCTCACCCTTGACGCCAGGAATGTGTATTTTGACTCGAGCCCATGGCCCTCGAAGAAGATAGTGGTCGCAAAGGCGAGCATCATCAGGCGTAAGGTCTCGTGTTCATCTTGTCTGTCGTACTCTAGATGCTGTAGTCGATAGAGGATGGACATGAGGGCTTCGAAAACGACCTCGCCCTCCAGCTTCCGGTCTGCCTGCATCGCAAGACTGATGGAGACTGCGAACTCGCGCATGTCGGCCCAGACATTGACTAATCGCGCATCCGGTACTTTGCCCAATTTCGGCAGTGCTTCCATTGTCTGCCTGCCGGTCCTGGACGGGAGGTAGGTCTTCCACGAAGTGTCGGCGAAGAAGAGAGGTTTGGAGCCAGTCTTGAGTGCCAACCCTACATCGAGCCTGCACAGGATCTCGAAGATCAGCAATATCCAGAAGAGGGTGGAGCAAATGATTGCGCTTGGAGAAGCGAGGCAACAAGGCCACTCACCTACAGCATTTGAGCTGGAGTTGGCGCATTCCACTAAGTGACGATATGCCACCTTGGCATTCAACAAGATGATACAGTCCATTTAGATGCTTCTTTGCCTCTTTGAAGTCGCCACGAGCCTCGGCGACCAGGCCCAGGGATAGCACGCCGAAGAAGGTGTATAGGGAAGGGGTCATCTCAGGATCCGCCAAGTTGGCCCGAAGCACGTTTATCGCTTTCGTCATGTGCAAAATAGCCCTGTGGTTGAACTTCTGCGGAGTGATGAGGTCAAAATAGGATTGCGCAAGATACAGGAAAGAGTGGAGGTAAGACACGTCGCGCAGGAGAAGGTGGAATGGCGACTCCATTGGGGCCAATTCCGTGCATCGCGCCACTATAGATGCTGGTGTTCTCGTAGCAGATTCAACTAGATGGAGACGTGTTAGCAACTCTTTGTCGAGGCTCAATAGGCGAGACGGAGAGGAGGCTAGCGGGGCGTTACAGTTGGTAATGAGCTCTACCATGTAGGGCTCGAGATCCGCTGCGCCTGGCATGGCGTAAATGTCGCTACCTGTCACCTGCCCAGGCAGGGTGGAAGGCTCTGGGCCGCGCAGAAGTGCCAAAGAGCGAGCTCCATCCAGCTGGGCATGATACTCCGGGTCGTGGTCGCCATTGACCCAAGACCCGATAGGAGCCGGGAGAGAGGTCCCCTTCCTCCTATTCCTTCCCTTCATCACATGGCCGCGGATAAGTCGTCTGGCCTTGGCGTCTGGTTTGATGCTCTCGGGACCCGTTGATATGATGAAAGGATCAGACACTCTTGTCTTGGGCGGTGCTAACGAGGTTAGGACTGCCATCCATTTTGGGCCGGAGGCAGATGGTTCTTGGCGCCGCGTAGATCCCTTGTCCGCTTCAGATAGGCTAGTAGCGCCATTAAATCGGAGCCGAGGCATTATTGAGGCTCTTGTCAGGGCACGTTGAGAAGGGCGTAAGGAGAAGTTTGTTGAAAAGGAATGTCGCTGGCTAGCGGTGGGTAGCTCTGAGCTATCTAAGACGCTCTAGTGGTGGAACGTGGCGACGGGTGCCGCGGACGCCCGGTGTAAAACTGCCGAATTGGGCGATGCCAAGACCAATTGCCATCCCGATCCGGTCTAGGGCGAAACCTGTCTGTTATGGGGCGTGGCTTCACAAAGAGGACCGATATTTGGTGATTAGCAGCTAACAAGTCGAAGGGGAGGGGTCAGGTCCATTAAGTACCTAGAAATTTGCGACAAAGACCAGCCATGGAGTCCGCGGAAAGAGGATCAGTGGATAGAAACGCGGACATTGTGGATGGCTATCTCCGGATTGCGCAGCTCTCATCTTGTCCGGGAGAGGATGGCCCTGCATATAAAGGAGAGTTGACCGTCCTCCAGAGAGAGTACCTGCATATAGACAGCGCGATTCATCACCGCATTCTCGTGATTAACAATACACTAGTACCTTGGGAACTTTGTGCAGCACCTCCTTGTCCGCAGAGCCTGCCCTTCTTACATCACGGCACGCACCATGAGCTCAAAATCGATGGAGCTGGCCGACGAGTCGAACAAGGACTTCCGCAAGGCCTTCATTCAGTCACAGTTCTGCACAAAAATCCAGAAGGCCCCTCCCAGCACGGATCTTAGCGGGCGGGTGATGATCCTCACTGGGGCCACCAGCGGTATTGGCCTCCGATGTGTCGAGCACCTCCTGTCTCTGAAACTATCTCACTTGATCATGGCTGTGCGGTCAGTCGAGAAAGGAAGGGCTGTCGCTAAGAGCTTCGAATCCCAGTATCCATTAGCCAAGATTGACGTCTGGGAGCTTGAGATGGAATCATACGCATCCATCCAGGCTTTCTGCCGTAAGGTCGATGCGGACCTCACCCGCCTCGACGTTGCGATCCTCAATGCAGGCATCACGGAACTCAGCTTCCACATCACCCCGAGCACTGGCCACGAGAAGACCCTCCAGGTTAATTACCTCTCGACTTTTTTGTTGGCCATCCTGATGCTCCCAATTCTCAAGAAGAAGGCACCAAAGGGCGCTCCGTCACGCCTCACCATTGTCAACTCCGGAGTGGCTCTGGAGGAGAAACTCCCCTGCCGTGATATGCGGCCCCTGTTGGCAGCCAACGATGATGAGAAGATCCTACCCTACGATGCTGGGACCCGCTATTCCGACTCCAAGCTGCTGGGCCAGTTGTTCTTTGTTCGACTGCTCAAGTACCTACGACCTGACGATGTCATTGTCAACCTAGTCGACCCTGGCTTTTGCAAGGGGACCGATCTCCACCGAACCGCCAAGGGTGGCCTCGCTTTCGCGCTCTCGGTCATGAAGACTTTGACTGGTCGGACCATGGAGGCCGGCGCGTGGACCTACGTCGATGCCGCTGTCGTCAAGGGCAAGGAGTCACATGGTTGTTTCGTCATGGACTGGGAGATTCGCCCGTAAGTGTCATCCCTGCGCCGTGATACAAAAGCAGTGATACTAATCATGGTTTCTTTGACTTGTAGATTTACTCATCTTATCTATACGCCAGAAGGAGAGACCATCATGGATGTGCTCTGGAAAGAAACAATGGCGGAGTTTGAGTTTGCCGGGGCGCAGCAAATTCTAGAGGACTTCAAGAACGGGGCCTAGGATGTTGGCAAAAGAGCAATGTGTATGTTAATTGTCGAAGAAACATTGGTGAATCTTAGCCACACCACACAACGAAGCGGCACATCCATAGTCTAGTCGCTATACCAAGGCCCGGGATACCCATGAACGTTTGCTCCTGGCCCCACAAGTTGGCTTGCACAGGCATTCGGTCCAGGGGCGCAGACGTGAAACTGTCAGCATCCAAATATGTACTTATCCCACATAGAGGATTCTTTTGGGTCAAGCCTAAGAAAATAACTCGGAGATCCGCCGTAGCGCTTACCCAAAGAAGCGGCTGACATAAAGACCTCATTCTCATCGTGCTAAATTCTTTCTTTGTCATTCGTATCCGGGCCCGGAGCTCCAATGCGCGTGGCTCAAGATGGCAGAATCGGCTACAAGAGAGACCTCGAGCTCTTCCGAATCCAATATTGTCGGTGGCAATCGTATAACTGGAGCTTTCGAAGACCTCAGCAGGTCCCACCCAACTCTGAAGCGCTTGGCATGCGAGTATGTTGATCCCTTTCCACGCCCCTGCCCGCCGGCTTCTGCATCTCGGCATATTCCTTATCTGCTTAGTTGCCACAAGATCCGCTAATTACCTTATGATAGAGCATGTCGGAGTCGCAAGGTGCGCTGCGACAAGAAGCATCCAAGATGTGGGAGGTGCACAAAGATGGGCACTTCATGCTGCTACTTACGTCGTTCCAAAACAACCGTCTCAAAGGAGGATCTATCACAACGTCTAGTCGCAATGAATAGCCGTCTTCGTAGGTCCTAGTAGCCGTTCTGGCATTTTAGGGCTCTAGTGCTAAGCAATGTATACAGAGCAAGCAGAGGCCCAGCTTGCGCTACATTCGGTGGCACAGAACACACTTCAAGACACACTGGAGTCATCTAACAAGACCCTACCAGCATCAATCTCGGTAGATCAAGCCTCATCGTGTACAGGTTCATTCCTGCCGCCGTCGCTAGATGTTCCAGATATCGGTCTGGCCATAACCAGTATCCAGCCAACCTCAACGATCCGCGACTGGTAAGGGATAATGCGTACCTATATTTCCCATTGATCCTAGTAACGAGTCTGTAGGTTTGGTGTCGATGGAAGCAATGATTTTGACTTGAATCTCGGCCCCTTTGACGCCGGGAACTCCTTTGGACCCGTACTCGACATGTCGCCACCTCCGCTGGAGGCAGATCAGCCCGCCCACTTCGATCCTATGCTTCTGCAACTGCTTCCTACCATATCAAGTCCTCACACGCCAGTAGTATCACATGGTATTCTTAATAAATTGTAGGTTACTCGTGCTCGGGACGTATTAGATTATATCTTTTACCGATGCGCTTACCGATGCGCCCAGACACGACAGATATTTCGACGTATTCCACCCCCTAATGCCAATGATCAGTCGAAGACGCTTCGACATCGAAATATCCCAACCGTCGCCATCCATTGAGGTGCGAGCCCTTTCGTCTGCTATGGCGGCACTAAGCTCCTTCTCGATACCCGCGCTCCGGTTCCACGTTAATAAATACCACGACCAATGCCGCACCTTTCTGGACTTGTGCGAAAGACAAGAAACGGGCGAATCGCTAGCCAACATCTACACCTTACAAGCTCTCACCTTGCTAACACTGTACGAATTCAAACAGCCCAACTTTGCTCGAGCATGGTTGACTCTCGGGCGTGCTATCAGGCTGGTCAAGCTGATGGGCCTTGGCTATTCGGATGCCGGTTCCAGCTCACAAGGGGCTCGATGGGGCCCTCGGCTGCGTCTCCCGCCACCCTCAAGCCCGGCCGAAGCAGAAGAGCGACGCCGTACATTTTGGGTCCTTTACATATTTGATGCTTTCTCAACCACACAATCGAACGAAGAGTTGGGTTTCGAAAAGCCTGTATGTGTTCGCATGTGCGTCCCTCTCCGTGAAATCGAGCACTCTAACCTGGAACATGGCCCAGACGCACATCCCTCTGCCTTCGCCGAGTGACTACCCAGACGAAAGTCCCAACACTTACTCAACCATGAAAATGCCATCTATGCAGCAGATATATGACTCGGACTCATCTGTCGATGTGACCCTCTCTGGCTTCGCCGCCACATCTGTAATGGTCTGCCTCTACCGGCGGTACATCGAGCACATTTCCTCTCAGCTTGGCGATCCTAATTTGTTCCTGCCAAACACGTTTTGGGAGAACCACTATGCAATCGACAAAGCCATTGCGCATTGCCGGAACAACTGTCTTCGGCGGCACGTAGACGCAGATGGCGATAGCGCAATGGATCCTCGTTCTCTGTCCATGCGCATGAATCTAGGGGCTATCGAGATCAGCTTGCACGAGACAGCGCTTGCCAGGATACGGGAAGACAAGCTCCCAGGTGTTCTAGCGGTTGAAGCCGCTTCCAGGTGCACTTTAGCGGCGGCAGACATTGCCAAGGCAGTGCAGCTCAGCCGACGGCTTACGGGGCGGCAACAAGAAATATTTAGGCAGCATGATCGATCTCTAGTGTGGCCGATAACAGCAGCGATCGAGACCTGCCTGATGATGTTGGCTCGCAAGGAGAGGGACGAAATGAAACCCTTCATCAGAAATGACATTCGAATTCTGTCAAGTGCGATGGAAGACCTTGTGTGTCCCGAACATATACGCCCAGGGTTGCTTAACAAGACAAACGCATGGACAGAGAGGTACGGGTCCAAGGCCGAGATTTGTGTAGAACAATTGGCCGCATCAAGTTCGTCTGTAATATAGTTCCATCCCCTCTAAGTGCATTTCAGAAATTCGCTTTCACGGCGGAGGACACGAGTCTATGTTTGCGATATATCTGTCCCCGGTACTCGGTGTCTCGCTTTAGGGAGCTAGGTCGAAATGCTAGGCATAGGGGACAGCATTTACTACTTTGTGTGCTCAGGAGCCTCTTGACTCGGCCCACCGCAGCTTTCCTCTGGTTAGAACCAGAGTTGAAATTTAGAATGCCGAAAGATATCATCTCGTCAACTATAACAATGATATATGCACCGAACCACTTTGATACTGTCACAAAAGAAGGAGGGGTAAATCTCCCAGCTGAGCGCCAGCTATGCCAGCTGGAAGCGGGAAAGCTCGTCAACTGGCTCGGCAAGCTGCCGAATTTAGGAATAAGGAGTCTTACGTAGCGAGCAATCCGTGATGGTCACGCGCGCACCCCTGTACGTTGAATGAGCGGCCAAACGAGCGTGAGAAGCGCGTATTTAATAAGTACGAGCTTCCGTAGTATATTGGGGAAGCAAGCAAATCTTCAACCTCAATCTTCATGAGAGCTACTGGGTATACGTTTTAATGTGACAGATACTTTGCTACGCGATAGTTTCAGGATAGTGGTCACAACAATGCGGCCGTTTGTTATCGAATGGCTAGATGACGTTACGCTTGCGGAGGGGGCTGGCAACGCGCAGATTACCGAAACAAATTACACAGCTAGTAGAAGTTTCTATCACGAGCAAAGAAGCAAAGAGTAACAGCTAGAGTTCCCTTTATTGTCTCTCCAAACGCTATGAGTGTCTCATGTAGTCTCAAATTGAAGGTCAACCGACGCGAAAAGCCAGGCAACTGATACGTCTAAACGCACTTAGGGTAGTGAACTGTTTTAGACTTTCTCGGTGTCTAACTGGTAGCAATAAATATTCGGTCGTCTATTCTGAGTTAGCGCGCTCTCGAACTTCTCAAATTTAGGATTGGGCGCTGCTCAAATATGCATTAATATATTTGCTGGAGCTTTCACGGCCCAGAGCATATAGCTCAACCCCCGAGGCACTCCAGACCCTCAAGAGGTCTCTATCGATATAATTGGTCATGCTTTAGCGCATTTTCCTGGCAAGGCTGGAAATGTGCATTGATGTCAGTCGATTAGCGATCGTCGAAGGCGATTTAATGTCTTGCCGAAAGTTGGCAAAGTGGCGCCTAACATATGGAAGGCGTGCAGGTGTCTCACCCGAGAAAATGGAAATTCTAACTCAGATGCTGGTCAGCCTAGCGCTCGGGTGCGCCAAATCCCTGCACTAGAGAGTCTAGCTGAGAGTGGCAAGTTCGCTCGGAATGAGCGCAACAGCTATTCCGCTCTTTCCCGACAGATGTAGTTATTTAGAATATTCCAGATTTAATATCAATTAATTGCAGAAGTTACGGGGAGGGACGCGCTTAAGTCAGCATAGTATTGCTCCTCAGGATTCTGGTGCAATACGTCTCAAGAAACAACCGCGAACACGACGTTATATCCACAAGGCGCGGATGTAGACAGTAGGCCCGTGCCTCTAGATGATAAGATGCAAAGGAAGTGGGTATAATAGTATTTACTATATAATTCAGCCAGGTACAGCTGAAGAAATGCGGCGGACAGATGTCGATGCATCAACAAGATGGAGGTTCGCGGGGGAGGCGTTGCCCGTCAAGCTGTGCAGGCCTAGACGTGTCTCACATCTCAAAACTAGCTCTTACACTCTGAGATTGTGTTTCAAATCCCAACCTGTTGAGGGCAATATATCCCGACGGGGTCTGCACGTATGTCGCGAATATGCATCTCGGATTGACATCCTTCCGTTGCTGTTTAGCATTCTCGCGCTAAAAGTCACTATATATTCCGACCTCCTCTATCATTAACATACCAAAAGTTATTCGTCCTATCCTTGATCGACTTCTACAGCGTAGCTATCCCTATCTCAATATTTACCCACTTACCTAGCCCAGAGGACTCGTCACCTCGGTTATCGCTATGCCCGCGATTTGGAAAGATGTCATGCGACGGGATGAAGACCCTTCCGTTCCCAGGGCAATCTCAATACCTTCTATACTCCTGGGACTAATATCCATCGTCTGCCTGACGATCTTCGGAACACAACGTGTATGCTGCGTCCATACCTGGAGGCAGCTCCCTGTCTCATCTTGGTTGATTCTTGCGATATACATCGACTCCAGCTTGTTTATAATGGCACAAATTGTGATACAGAATGCTGGCATTAATAATTCGCCAGTAGTATGTCGAAGTGCTATTATAATTTGTACGTTGAAGGGACGTATTGATTGTGCAGCCTGTCGTTCAGCTTCGCTTACGGTAATCTCAGGTGTCACTTTCTATTTATTGACTAAAGTCCTGGTTTATTATTTCCTGATTGAAAGAGCTGTATGTACTGTCTACTGTAATATTTATACGGATACCGAAAACTAATAATATCGCTCTTCAGTATATTGTGCGTGGTCGAAGCACGAATCGACTGAAAGATCGGTGGTATTTAGTTCACAGCGTTGGTATGATATGTATGCTCCTCACCCCTGCTCTACCACACTTATGTTAAAACTACCTTATCTAACGGGGATAGTACCATATTGTGGCATGGGTTTGGGAGAAATTCTCGCTCTTTTCAGTGACATTAGAGATGCAAGATGTTATATCGGCAATAGTAAAGAGGGGCTTATTCCTCTGATTATTTCTGATATTATGGTCAATACCTATCTCACTGCAGTGTTTTTGGTTTCTATTCGAAGTAAGTATGACCTATTCTGAAACAATTATTGTTTTGAAGCTTATAGCTCGAAGATCTTCAGTCATTCGAACATAATGCGAGGCTAAGGAGAATGGCTATACGCACGCTCATCGGCGTAATTGTCACTCTTACCTCAACTATCTTAAACGCAAGCCTTCTTTGGGGGTTAAACGGAGAGCAGGCGTGGTTATGTCTCGATTTATGCACTCTTGATGGTCAGTAAATCTATATGTGTCCTGCTTAGTGCCATAAGCCTAAAGGATGAAAGTTAACTGTATCAATAGTTCTCTTCACGACGTTCGTGCTACATTGGATCATCTCCGATAGGCACGAATCGACGAGCGATCCAAATGGGGAAAATCAAAATTATGTTTTTAGTCGGAACGCTCGACCGCTCCATATCATAAAGAGGACTACCATCTCTCAGACCGGCGGGAATATTACCACGGATACTGGAGGAGACACTTTGGTCGACCGACTCGAGGGCGTTACAATCGACCAGATCCAGGATCCATCTCGCACAGCAGATGGATTAGAACCTAATGTTCAGGACAGACATATCGAGACAGTTATTGAAGCTAACGGAGAAGGTGAGGAAGAATTAAACAAGATTGACGTAGCATTGGAATCGCGTGGTAAGAGATGCCACGGCGAACAAATTACACTTAGCTGAAGGATATTCGAGTAATAAACTTTCAGGTTTAATATGCGTTTAGCACGGCGGGAGATGTGTTGAGATTGGACGATTGGACGATTGGACGACTTTTCTTGCCCTGGCAGGGGGACTTATAGCCCGGTTCATGAGTGAAGGCACTTAGATTGAACTTTCCAGCCAGATATCGCTGTCTTTGCCTTTATAGAGCATTAAAATTCTACCGCTGCATCGATCTTCCCCTGGCATTTAGAATAAAGAGTCCTCGCACACTCCTTTGGGGCTCAACTCGCTGGATGGCGACGACCCCATAGACCTTTGTCACTCAAAGTCATAAAAATACACAGCTATAACGTCACTCTCTGTGTCGCGGACCAACGCCCTAACATTCTTCTCCTCATGGCAGATGACCACGCTGCTAAGGCAATTGGCTGTTTTGGGGGGACATCAATCGCACCCCGAATCTGGACCGGCTGGTACATAGGGAATGTTCTTTATTCACTGTAGCGTCACCAGCTCCATCTGCACCCCTAGTAGAGCACCCATCATCACCGGAACGCATAACCATGTCGATGGGGTCACGACCTAAGAAGACAGGATCAACAAGTTCACGCCTAATGTGGCCAAGCATCTCAAGCTCGCAGGATACTACACCGCCATGAGTAGCGAGTAGCCCCGTACCGGGAAAATACAAAAGGAGGGTGAGGAGATATTGGAGGGAGAAAAAGGCTAACGGGTAGAGAACGCCAGGAAAGCGGCATCTGCGAGAGAAGCCGGAATATCTCTCTGCCAAGCAAGACGTAGTATGGACGATGGTCGTCTGTGGTAAGAAAATTGTCTGGCGATGGGCACTAAGATTTACTGCACTGTTTAAATATATTTCTCCTTCTAACTTTTTTAGCTCCTACTTTCTAGCCGATGGTCGCTCGAGTACCGGATCCTAAGCTCCCTGCAAGGACGGCTTGGAGCTGTGCTGCCTGCTGCGGTATCACGTTGAGCGTACTCTGTACGTACAGTAGACTTGAATAAATATATATGTCCCGCTAAAAAAAGTATTTAACGGGGGCTCATTTCCAGGTTTCGGAAAATTTAGATGTCATGGCAATAAAAATTGTATGCGAATTGTAGCGACTCGACTAGCCTCCATGTCCTGGTTCACAGATCTCCCAACTCTTTACTCACATCCAGATCCTGGATGAATTCGTGATAAGCGAATGTCAACCCAAAGATCACCATTTTCCCTAAGGAAACGCATGCTGCCGGCAAATAGCATATGCTCCAGTGCCTTGTACGGCTCATGACCGCACTCGAACCTCATGGTCTCGACTTGCCCGCCGCAGTTGTTAGCCTAGCGCATTTCAACCCTGAAGCAGCAACGGTAGCCACTCACTTGCGAAGCCGAATGGAAAATCCTTTGCACCCGGAAGGCCGAAAATCAACGGCGTGGTTTGCTCGTTGAGTTCCAGGATGCTATCGGCAATAGTGCGGAGGGCGCGGCCCTCATCGTCGGTCGCTATAGCACTTATAGTCGCGCGGCCGTGTGCCTTGTCTGCATCGACCCGGAACCAGTCGTGGCCGCCACATAGCTTAAAGTCAAGCTTTGGCTCGAAGCCCTCAATCGACTGGAGGGTACCCTCGACGAATGGCTGTAGGAAATGCCCGTTTAGCACTCTTCCTTTTTCTTCTTCCCTTAGAAGCTCTTATTCATACAGAAAACTGTAAGAGGGGAGGGGAGTAGGGATGCTTACGACGCCGAGAAGAGTCGACCCCGTGTGGATATCGCCACAGGGAAACGGAACCCCCGCTTTGATCTGATATTTGACAGGAGGTTAATAGCCCAGAAACTGGAATTGAGGACTCGCCCCCCGGATTACCTTGATTTTGATGGCGGGCTGGACCGTTGGGAAGCCGTTAAGTGCGCCCATTTTCGGCGTTAGGAACTGAGGGAAAATTGGGTAATACGGGAGAAAGTCAATGTTGTTACTAGTTGCCAGTATCAACGACCTTCAAGTGGTTCATTGTTGCGTCTTTATAGCTGGGACGGAATCCCGCATCGCCGGAGAAGACGGCCCCGAGCCACTCAGTACCGAAGAAATGTTGCTAAGGAATGAGAAGTATCCACTACGTAAGCGAGGGAACTTTTTAGGCGGCCGACGGGCAAACAGGGAAACTTTTTAGTAGAAACCCTTTTAGCGCGTTGGTCCCGGCTGGCTTCTTCTCTGCTACTTGCACAAGAATTATGAAACTCAGCTTGGTCTAAAGGCGGCAGGAAGAGTTGTGCAGCGAGAATGGACCGCACTTCGCCGCATTGGACATTGAAACATCGACATTCACGAAGCAGCCAGGTGGGGCAGGTGCGGGCCGCTCTTTTCCGCACTAATAACTTCAACGATGGAGATCCATCGTCATCGCCACCAGCAGTACAATTTTGAGGTCATTTCCCACCTCAATCTCCAGCTCTTTGCTTCCAACTACCTCAACTTGATGGTATTTTCCATCTGCTAGTTCCTTTGCGAGGAGGTTGACACTCTTGGAGCCGTCACCGCCGCTGGCGACACCATATGATGCGCATGAGTAGCGTTGTATGAGCAACGAGACGTGGTTGGTGTTTGTAGCATCATATAACCTAGGGGCATCTAGACGGCAGACCAGGATGACGAAGTTGGGAGGTAACCCCATTCATGTGACCACAAATAAATCATTTGACTAGCAAAGCAACAAATGCTTAAAGCCTCGCTCTGTTTTTAGACTGACTAGGGCACATTCTCAGGCGTCTCTGTACTAGCTGCTTGACAGATTGTGATTACGAAACCTCATAGCACAATTGACTGGTCACTTTGGGAGTGTGGCCGGCCATGCGGCCGCCAGTCCAACAATAGCATCTGGACGGGAGGTTCCGCGCCAAGTCTACTCAGCTAAATACGGGCCATCGTACGGCATCTCAGCGTCTATTACGCTTGGTATTGTCGTTTTCGGCACCGTTGGCTTTCTGCTCTCACGGGCTTTGTACATGCTTGAGAACCGGAGGCGTAGGCGTAAGATCTCGGGCTGGACCGAAGAGCAGTTCGAGGAGGAGCAGACAAATTTGGGTAGACTTGGCCATGTGAAGAAGTATTTCATCTTTGGATACTGGTGAGAGAGTGAAGGGCGGAAATGAGTCACTGCCTTGCCTTTCAAGCATCAGGAAAGTAGTGTGGTTCGTGGGAAATCGGGATCGCTATATTAGCCAGGCTGCTATCCAAAGAGAGTCTAGTAGGAGAATAGGAGTAGTAAAAGTTTAAATACAGTAAGTTAAGCTCTTCCTGTAATACAGCTGTATAACTATGCAATAAAACTTGTACCACGTCGATGTTTCCGATCCAGCGTACTTAGGCACTGGATAATCGAGCCTGCACAAAGAGCACGTATGTACATTCAATTGTTTTAATCACTCTAGCCATTAACTGAGAAGAGACTCAACGTAAATTAAGAAGCCGTCACCCAAAGTAACATATCGTACCATACCAATACTCGTTGAGTGAGAAATGAAACCTCCCTCACCTCTGTCTTCGACACCAAGGTATACAATAATAAGCCAATTCTAGAACACGTCACTGCAGATGTAGATTCGAGCATCAGTAGTGAAGTTACTTCTACGAAATCGCTAAAGGTTCTAGCGGAACAGGTTACCGGTAAAGAATGGCCTTGCGATCGTCATCAACGTGACTGGACCCAGTGAGCTGCAGCGAGTAGCTAAACGACCTTCACTCTCATCCCCTTGGTCTCTAGTTTTGGCATAGCTAGAAAATAGTCATGTATCGGAATGACATCTGTCTCATCTGTCTCAAAAAGAGAGAGCGTAGGCGCTCCAGGGCGAAAGATCACCGCCACGGCCAGGTAGATCTCAGCATAGGCAAGACTTAAAAAACACAATTAGTTCAATGACCATGTCCTCTTCACATGAGCTAAAGATCGTGTGGTCCGGGCTCCTCACCTCATTCCTAGACAGTTCCGAGATCCTTTAGAGAAAGGGATAAAATGTTGATTCATTACAGGGTCGTATTCTCCGAGCCACCGTTCTGGTATAAACTCAAATGGCTTTGGGTAGACTTTCGAGTCAGTGTGCATCATGTACGCTGACATACCCACGGGTACCTAAAACCCACAGTTAGAAGCAACGTCTATAAGGTTCACTGTACCTCCTGGGGAATACATTAGACTAACTCCTCGTCGGATAGTCCATTCTTTATATTGAATATCCACATCCGGAGAAACGCGAGGGACGCGCCTCATAGAACCATGGCTGATGCTATGGATGCGTCCGGTTAGCAACGTCCTTGCAAAAAAAGAATTCCTACCTCGGGACTGGGAATGGCGCTTACCGTAGACCTTCTTGGATGCAAGCGCGAAGATATGGTATATTTTCAAGCTCCGCCCACCGAGGCGTTGTTTCGGGGTATTTACTCATTGGACCTTCGAGAGAAGCGGCGAGTTTGGTAGCGATAGACGGATTAGCTAGTACGAAGTACGTGATTGTAGAGAGTGCACGAGCAGTTGTCATTGTTCCACCCGACAGGATTGCGATAAACTCGCCTAGCAGCCGTGAAGTCGCCTTCTCAGACTCTGGCATATCGGATGCTAGTAGGTGCTGAATTAGTGTGCTTGGCCGACCGCTATTTTCCAATCCATGCTTGTCAGAGATGCCTTTTTTCTTCGCATCTTCAATATGATTTGTAATAAGCTAGTATTGTTGTCAATGCAAAGCAGCTTAGCGGGTAAAGGATATACTTACTTCCGTGAAGGCTTTAAACCCAGCTGCTCCGGGGTAGAGACGCAGGAGAAATTTCGGCGGGACTAGCTTTATCCATCTTCATCTCCGCTGTTAATTAGCTATCTCGTAGAGAAAACAGTATCCGGAAGGTATATTTATCATTCTTACCCCATAAGAAAGGTAAAATGAGTGTAGAGTGTAATCTGCTTGAAGAATCTACAGAGTGTGAGGTGCCTACCGGATTGTTAGTGATCGGCATAGTGATTGAAGGGCAGCGATAGTACCAGTCTGGAGAGAAACGTTCATCCAAAACCAGGTCAGGTGCTTCTACAAGAGATACTGCACCAATGAGATCACCTATAACGGCAGCGTATACATGCTCCATGTTAATGATGGTCCCCGACCCTCGCAAACCACTTAGACGGCTCTCCAGTCGTTTGAGCTCATTGATGATCATATACTCGTAACCCTGAACAGAACGTCTGGAAAAAAACGGATCCAAAGGCTTTCTTCTTATACGGTGAAGGTCGTGATCCTCGGATACTGGGTGTGAGCCTGCTGTTGTATGAGCAATCTGTCAAAGTTCTGCGAGGGAGCCAGAATTCGCTAGCATTACCGTCGATTCCAATTCCAGCCCTGGAGCGAGGAAATATTTGACTTCGACGCACTGACCCCGGCACATAAAGTGTACTGTGGAACTCGCCGTCGCGAACAGTGAGCTCCCAGGGGTTAATTCTAACGATAGGGCCTATTTTGCCGTCAGAACCATGGTCATATTCGGCGCTTCTACCCTCTTTCCTCCTCGAAGGCAAAGCGCAGTCACGTGTAGCTCACCATAGCGGTCATGTAGTTCGTTAATTTTGCGATAATACTGGCCGGGTTTGATGACGTCGTAGTAGAATTCATACCACGCGGTGGCGGCGGCGATTTTAGGTCCAGGGAATCCGGCGATAGGAGATAAAGCGAACCGGTAAATAACCAAGAAAGCAACATAGAGTAGAAAACCAATGATGATAGAGAAAAGAGCGATTGATCGCTCGCTGGCCCAATGGGACCATACATCTGTTTGGCCTGTAGCCCATTGGAGATTAGGGCTAGGCATCTCATCGGCTGTTTCGTTGTGCTTGGAGCAGAGATACACTGTCAACAGAATGATGCAAGCGTAAGATAATGCCTATTCCATCTTTGAAAGGGGCTACTTTGTCTTTGTCAAATATCAACTCTTGAGGCACAAGTTGGAATTGGGGTCCGATTCTCGGCGCTGTCAGCGATCTGCAGCCAGCAGCGCGCAAGGATGGCGTAGCAATAAGTAATGCATACAAAGTACCACAACTCCGAAACCAGCATATATTGCTGACGTGTCGGTGTTCTTCTCGTGTGGCCCTCTTTGAGGATTGGATGCGAGCTAGATATGGCCTTGGCACTTTGGTATGAAGTCGGCTCTTCGGCCGCCTCAAGATAGAAACCTAGCTGGTATCTGGATAGCAAATCCCACGGGATGACCAAATAAGTGGGTTTCGCAGCAGGTCTGAAGTATATTAAGTCTTAATCTAGGTACATGTCTCAATCCAGGTACATGCTTCTCCCCTTAGTCACGTAACGCCTCAAACTTTAGATCTCTGCGTTTCTTGGGTGTTAGACTTCCCCTAGTATCCTTCGTCTTGCTTCTTCACTCGTCGGTTGGCATTATGGAATATAAGAACTCTACGCTTGTGGACCCATCTGCTTACGAGACAGAAGGTATCTGCGAAGGAATACCTCTGCGGGTTTTCCGGGACCAAGCGTTAGAGGATATTGGGGTTATAAGAGCACAACAGGACTGGAGAAAATATGTAGGTCCGGTCGACTTCAAGAGAGGAAGTCTCGGGCCAGAGTGGAATTTTCTTTCAGTTGCATTCCCTGAAACGCACCCAGCGCGGATGGAAATTCTGGCATATTTCGACGAGTTTATTTTTCTCCATGACGACGTCGTTGAGGCAGTCGACAAAGTGAAGGTTAGTTCAGCTCCCGATTTCAATCACTGCTGTCCCGGCTCTGACGGTAGCTCCATTGCCAGGGCGACAGTCAAAACGATGAGGCCTTGGCAGCCTGCCATGAAGCCACAGCAGAACGAGCCACCAGCATGGAGGCCAGAAAGGCAACCGGGAGGCGGCTGATGATATCCAAAGTTTCGAGCAAGATGTTGGCCACAGATCCTGGCCCAGCAAAAGCAGCATTGAGGCTGTGGGGCGAATGGTTCGCGAAAGGCGCCGGCCGAGAGAACCACACGCAATTTGACAGCCTTGCCGAGTATATGGAGTATCGTATTTTGGATGTGGGGAAGATGTAAGTGTTCTTACATGTGACATACGGCATGATTAACTTATTTTGCAACGAAGGTACCTCACTGGGGTGGCCATTTTCGCCTTGAGCCTGAGCATTCCCGAGGCCGAGGTCGAGCTGCGCTCTCAGCTGTGTCGGCCGGCCTGGATTGCCTTAGGGCTCACGAACGATCTCTATTCCCTGTGGAAAGAACGCGATGCTGCAGAGGAAATGGGCGAGGCAAGTGTCTGCAACGCGCTCTGGGTGATGATGCGGGAGCATTCTATTTCGGAAAAAGAGGCCGAGAGGTTGTGCCGGCAGAAGATCGCCCAGCATGTTGCAGAGTACGCGCAAGTTGTGCAGGATACGAGCAAGAGGCAGGATATCTCGCGTGATCTTCGCGTCTTCGTCGAAGCCATACAGTACGTCCTAAGCGGGAACTTGCAGTGGACACGCGGTGCTCCCCGCTATCACCCTGAACTTACATACAATGCGCGTCAGCTAGATTGGATGGCAAACGGGGTACCGGAGGCCTAAGACAAAAGCGCAAGAGGAGGCTAGAATCCGTCTGTGTGGTTCTATGTTGTTTCATGTCTGCAGAGATAAGCTAGGATAGATATTTCATCAATATTGCAACGTCGCCACTGATATTCTAAGCCCTTATTCACATCCACACCTGTCATTGGATGAACTAGACCTAATCCATGGGATTCTTGCAGCGCATTCGACAGTCGCACAGTTAGCCATATCAGTAGCTTGGTCACGAAACAAGGCACATCGGCCACACAACTTGTAGCCCTTTAGGGAAATAGACCTTATGCTTTGTACTACCTCATTCACCGCCGCCGAGGTCTCATCCACTAGCGAGGGGGGGGGTTAATTCTTTAGGCTTAGTCTAAGTCCAACATCAAATCACAACTCCGAACGCCCCTGGGTCTCAATGCAGATTACACCATCGGATATATCGTGAGGATTACATGCAGCCTACTTAGACACGATTGGATTCGGCAATGCAAGCCGAAGGCCCATGCGGATATCGTCACCTCGCCATATCCAATAGCCATCGCCGTTGTCTCACTTTCTCCTGGTTACGATAGACCCCCGATGACATGTCGATCCTAGGAGGTTCTACATAGCTGATAACATTGAAGATCAACGGACCGTTTGTCCTTTTAGGGACCTCCACGGCCCCCAAACAAAAGAAATCGCAAGTTTGGAAATTTCTAAAGCATGAATCACCTAATATTTGTGGCTGCTTCTGCGGCTAAATCTCGGTCACGCTTGTGGAAGGTTCTTCTTATCATTTTGATGTATCCTTTTGCGGCTGCGACGGACCTATGGTGGGGATCGGAGCTCAAGTTGTGGGTAGAATTTCAATCTCAGATACACAGTAAAAAGAAACGAGGAACACCATCAAAAACAAAGTAGATTAAGCCAAAATGTACTCGATCTTCAGAAAATAGAGTTAGTCAGATAGGAGCTGTTCGAGAAGCTGGTTTGCGCGATGTTACTCGTCCAAAACAACGCGTTTTGCTATGTCGCTCCTTGGAATGATTTCACCTTGAAAGGCCGGGGTGCGACTGTCAAACTGGTAGTAAATCCGGTAGCGACACCAATATCAAACTGACCGTCCGAGACAATATCATATGCCCAAAGGAGCTGCGTGAATGCGAGTACAATCGAATTCATGGCGAACTGCTCGCCCGGGCATGCGCGTCGGCCAGCGCCAAATGTGTACACAGCCTTTCTGCCGGACTCCACCTCGAGCTGGCCGTACACTCCGGTGGGAGTTTTTACCCAGACAGGATTACGCATAAACCGCTCTGGGTCAAACTTCTCTGGCTCGTCGTAGAAATCCGGGTCATGATGGAGCGCCCACACGTTCATTAACACTGTAGAGTCTTTGGGAATGCGGTAGCCACGAAAGTTCTCGTCGGAGGTACACATGCGATGGAATGCCAAAGGAGTTGGGGGTCACCAGCGAAGCGTTTCTGTCACACATGCTGTGACGAAGGGCACTGTAGACAAGTCGATGACGGTTGGAATAGACAATTTGGAAAATTGTCTATTCACTTCGGCCTGGGCACGGCGTTGGATCTCGGGATGTGCGGCGATGGCTTGGAGTAGAAACATGGATACAGAAAGAGTCGACTCGGTGGAGGCATCAAGAACTCCTCCTCCAATAAAACTGATCTCCTTTTCTGAGAGTGAAAGTTGCTCGAGCTGACTATGTCGCTCGCGGAGCATCCTTTCCTGAATGGCTAAGCTACCCCTTGGCTACAGGCCATCAGTTATCCAGTAAAGTCTCTATTTCACTAGGTAGCAAAGCTAATATGATACAAACTAATAAAGCCACTGTCATCGCGCTGATCAATCTATAGCTAGTAATCGGCTGTCACTGCAAGCCCTATACAACAGCTACAGTATCCAGACCGCCCAGTTTACAATTAACTTCTCTGTGAACTTGCTAAGTAGCAGCCGCTCGGAACCCAAACCAACTACTTCGTTACAAGGCCTAGAAACCTATCTTATATCTAGTTCCATTCATACCTCACTACTTGCGCCTTTTAAGGATACCTAGGCTTCATATAATATTTAAATAACGCTAATAATATAACTGGCCTACTCTTCAGGGCTTTCATATCTTGTTCGGGCTAAGCTGACTCGCTCGGCATTTTCGCCGAGCTCGCACAAAATAAGTTAGACTCGGTCACTTCCGAGATCCACTCCGGTTTCCGAAGGCGACTACTGACTCCTCGTTACGATCGTTACCAAGCAGCCGGCCAGCCAATGAGAACTTGGCTTGCGCTAGCTCGATACCCCAAGGATCATACTATTCTCGCCAGGACTGATGTACTATGGGGCGGTCCACTTCCTGTCCTAATATCGTGACCAAGGAGCTAAGTAGACGACCATGCCGAATATCGGACAGAACCCCATTGTCGGCGTGTCCCCGCGATGTGCCCCAAGTTGCCGAGATAGCAGCAGGTAAGAGGTATCAATTCCTCGAGGCTGCAGTTGTCGCCGCGATTCGTGCCGCATCTCAAACATTAGGTGCTGCGAATCCGCTATTGCAACCCTGTCCGGCGGCGGAACTAGCCTGAGCACGTCTGGTGGTGGGTGGCGCGCAGATTGCGCGAGGACTCTCGGGCGGCCCCCGAGTTTTTGATTCCCAGGATGGAGTCCCAGCAACCCTCTCCCACGAGGCTATCCAATGCGTATGCCTTGCCTTTTTGCCTGATCGTCCTTGTGCGATCCTCCGAGCTAAACTTTGCTTCCCGCTGGGTATTTAGGTGTGAACTATGTCGGCGCCGCAAAGTCAAGTGTTCGGGTAACCAGCCATGCCGAAATTGTAACAAACACAATGTCGAGTGCATATTTCTCGCGCCAGGGCGCTATTCCATATCGTGAGTACCAAGGCTATATCTTCCTCAACGGTTCTCGCTCGACTTCATGTTTACGGTCGCATGATTCTCGTCAGATACGTCCAAAGTCTCTTGACAACCATCAAACGCCAGGAAGAACAGCTTAGGACAGCCTCACGCTGTAAGTATTCGATATTTAGTATACTACTCTACCATTACTTTAGGCCTAGCCAACTAACTGCTGCACTGGAAGACCAAGCCGCCTCACCTCTTCCCGCCGTGGGCAATCCTGAAGTCTCACTCCCACTCACCGCTACACCACCGACCCCCTCTCAAGCAGGGGGTCCAACTGCCGTGTCTCCGGCCAGCGTTGGTGTGTAACTAGTATCACTCCTTATGGTAGAGCCCAATATTAAAACGATACAGCATCTGCCGAACGAGCGACTGGCCCGGCTTTCGAGCGTCGGATCCGGTCTCTGCTGCACAGCCACGCCGAGAAAGATCAGCACCACGTCGCCGACGGCAGGGTATTGCAGCCAATAGAGAGCGCAGAACCTTTACATGCTAACGAAAACCCGTGGCGTTCCACAATGGAAGTACTCGACGGTGCCGACGATTTGATATTGCCTTCAGAGGCCGAGTCCCGTCGCCTTCTAGACCTCTTCCTCTCCATTATGGGCGTTAATCAGCACTTCCTAGATCCACGGACATTCGTCGATACAATGACGCTTCTGTTTCAGAGCGACACGTCTCGGCAGAACCAGATGGGCACCATGTGGTTCATACAATACTTGCTCGTCATGGCAATGGGCAAACTCTTAGACTTCGACACTCAATCGTCCAAGACCTTCCCTGGCGCTCCGTATTTTGCCGAGGCAGTGCGGCGCCTACCCCCGCTATATCAATTAGGGGCTCATGGTTGCATAGTAGTCGAGATTCTCTGCCTTGTATCTGTTTACTTGCAATGGTGTGACCGAAAACACGACGCGTACTTATATGTAAGTTTGTCTTGAGGGGCACAAAGGACTTCCCATGATATGACCTCCAGACATATGCTCATACTTCCTGCACAGATTGGTACCGCAATGCGATTGGCAATTGCTCTTGGTCTCCCATTGCCGTACCATGAGCAGGAATGCCTCCCTTCTGAGAGGGCACATCGAATTAGAGTATGGTGGACAGCTTTCATGTTAGATCGGTATGTCAATCTATTCACATGTGTTGAGTCACATCTAATGGGCACGGTCGAATTACTAGACGGCTAGCTGCTGGAATTGGCTTGCCGGTAGCTGCGGACGACCGCCAGCTGTCTGCAGAGCTTCCATCGCCAGCACCCGGGTTCGTGGCGCCGGAGGCACTCATCATTAATGTGAAAGTTGCCCGTGCGACCGGGGACATAATGACTTGTATGTGTTACCAGTCTTAACCGACAGGGGCATCTCCAGTAGCCCTGCTCCGTATGACACAGGAGACTGAACCCTTCTCCTCTAGGCCTTTACGGGAATACCGCCATCTCGGAACTGGGACTGGTACAAAACATTCAGAATATCCTATCCAGCCTATACAAAACTGGCTCTTCTATACCGGTTGAGTACGCCATTGACTTCAAAAATCCCAACTTGACCGTGACAAGGACGGGCGCATCCTTGTATCTCATGTTACTCCAGGTGAGTTGCGTCAAAGATCACTTTCTACCGAGCCGTTGATATCAACTCCTCCTGCTAACTTCCATGCGTGCTCCCTTGCTTCCAGGCTATCATTCTTTGTATTAGGCCGATTCTCCTGCAACGAGTCAAGGACAAAGTCACGGCTTCCTTAGAAGGGGCTCCTTTGCCGAATGCGAGCCTGGTTGTTGGCCGTCTTTGCTATACCTGCGGAGAGTCTGCGACCAAATGTCTGCGCATCTGCCATGCACTTCAGAGGAGTGGGGAAATCGGTTCGTGGGCATTTTCACTTTTTTTTCAATTTGGCCAGACCATCATCGCAATCATTTTCTGACCGGGAGATTTAGCACGATTCGGGTATTTTGACCTGGACGCAACATACTTCTCGGCCCTCACTCTCGCCATGATTGGATTTATCGACGCGAATGACAAGATACCCGCCGAGCTGCACCAGGCCACTGAAGTCCTTCGGTATCTGGCAGGGGCGGGTAACAAAGCCGCCGAGAAACGGCTCAGAGACATCCACCAGTTTTGTAACCATGTCTGGCCCGACACACCTTTCGAGCGAGATTCCCTAATGGCCTCACCGACTGTGAACACTGATATTCAGGACAGCAGGGGAGATGTAGATCAACAAAAGCCAAGCGAAGATTGTTCGCAAACTAGCGTAGTACTCTCACCGCCTGGTCGTGGCCGTGATGATATGGGGGACCCCCTAGAAACCCAATCCGACTTCAGACCTTTCTCGGAGTATGATCCGGTCTATGGGTTTGGAGTAGATCTGGTCCTTGAGGCAGGTGGTATTTACTCGAGTTTCCGGGATCCAAATCTTCCACTTACCGGGGTGGACCAGCTTGACTGGGCGGAAATGGATAGGATATTTACCGTGAGAACGATGTAATATTAACTGTACTTGAGTCTAGATTGGCCACCTACCTGATAATGCCTAATGACAAGCCCGGTGGGTGGCGAGAAGGACAAAAGTAGAGCTCTATTCATAGTGCGAATAGATCGTTTAACCTGGAATACGATCTGGATCATGTAAATATCCCGCTTGGAAGAAGAAACCCATTCGCATGCATACATTAGAGGCTCTTCTCCAAGGCGATAACTGCCTCCAGTGATGCGACTATGCTACCGGTCATAGCCGCAACATCGATGGTTGGCAGTGGTTTCCGGACTCTCCCACTGCCATAACCGAACCATTTCTGGCACGCTGTCTTCACCCCGGAGATACCAAACTTGAGAAGTGCCCAATCTGCCTTGGCCATCTCAGCCTGGATGGCCCTCGCCTTTTCCACCTCACCCGCCTTGTAAAGTCTGATTACCTCTACATGCAGTTTAGGCGTGACGTTGGCAAGCGCTGAGATGACGCCGTTGGACCCGGCAACCAGGCCGGGTAGCATGAAGTCGGCCTTGCCAGCAAATGCGGCGAATCGGGTCTGGGGAAGTGATGCCGAGATGCGCTGAAGCTTACCCAGGTTGCCACATGTGAGCTTGACGCCAACAATGTTAGATGCCTCAGATGCAAGGTCGCAGACAAGGTCCGAATCAAGATCGATACCACTGGCCACTCCAGGGAAATTGTAAATAACGATGGGAAGAGCAGACTTGGATGCGACCTATAGCGATAAAAACTTGTCAGTGATAGCACCGCATGTCATTTAGAGGATATGGCATCCAGCGAATTAGAGGGATAGAGTTGGAAAAGGGTGGAGTGTACTTCTAAGTAGAACGATTTAATGACGGGCTTTGACATGGCAGCAGCCCAGTAACTGGGTGGTAGGATGAGAGCATAGTCGGCGCCGGCATTCGCTGCGAGTTTGATGTTCTGAATAACCTCGCGCACACTATTGGCGCTGCAACCCGCAATGATGATAGCATTTTTGCCGGAATCCTTGATAAGGCTTCGGGTATGGGCGATGAGCTGGATGCGCTCATCGGAGATTAGGTGCGTTGCCTCGCCGTTGCTTCCGTGGATCACCAGCCCCGTAACACCTGATTGAAGGAGCCGCTGTATATGTTGGGAGATGCTGTCGAGGTCTATGCTCTCGTCTTCATTGAAGAAGGCTACCACAGGGGTATAAACCCCAAAAGGAGGCGGGATAGTTGCGTCGACCATGTTAGTGCCGGGCTTGAACTTTGCTATATCTTTCCGATTTTGACCCGCAATTTTTCCGCATGTAGATGAATGCAGTCTCTATCTACAACACTGAACAGCAAGAGTATCACCCCTAGCGAACTGTCTGTATTCTTATAGGAGTCGCAAGTATCGAGCCGTGGTATTGGGAAATAGGAAGCACGACCCACTTTAAGGAGCGGCAGAGATCCGACGTACTAACAGCATTGGCCCCAGAGGACATAGACGCCGGAGGTAACCCCGACACTACTGACAGAAGTTTACCACCAGCAAAGCGACATCGGCAACGCCCCGAGCTCTCAAGCGGGGAAAAGAGTTCGCACTAATAAACGTCCGTTTAGGCTCATGGGGCTGGTGTAAAAGATCATCCATGAGACTGTAGAAACTACGTACTGTCCATCTATTTTGTCAGCACTGCGTAGCTGTCACCATGATTAGCCCAGAAACGACGTCTCGTTTCGCTACGTCTGAACTCATCCTTCCTGACGCGATTTTCGAAGTCACGAAGCGGTACCTAGCGGACCAGTGTCCTGACAAGGTCAACCTTGGGCAGGGAGCATACCGCGATGAGAATGGAAAGCCGTGGGTCTTGCCATCGGTTAAGCTAGCAAAGGAGCAGCTCACAGAGCAAGGGCACGAGTACCTTCCAATCGCCGGGCTAAATAGTTACCGCGACGAAGCTGTGAAGCTAGTTTTCTCTGGGACCAAGGCCTTCAGCGAGCAACGAGTGAGTATCTTGGAGGGTTATGTATTAAGGAGAATCACTAATCTTGGAACTGATTGCATCGTGTCAATCACTTTCGGGGACTGGTGCATTATTCCTCGCCGGCCTAGCTTTGAAAAAGGCCGCAGTGGGGATTCGAACTATGTACATCACTGACCCAACATGGTCTAATCACGAGCTCTTGTTCTCAACACTCGGCTTCGAAGTACAGAAGCTTCCGTACTACAAGGATAGATCATTTAACTTTGACGACTACATCCGGGTACTTCAGCAGGCGGATTCGCACTCGGCAGTGGTTCTTCACGCATGTGCGCATAATCCGACGGGATGTGATCCATCGCGCGAGCAGTGGAAGGCGATCGCGGCAGTGGTCAAAGAGAAGAATATTTTCCCAATCTTCGACTCGGCTTACTTGGGATTCAACTCGGGCTCATTCGACGAGGACACCTGGGCACTGAAGTACTTCATCGAGGAACTCGGCCTCGAAGCATCCGTCTGCCTATCGTTTGCCAAGAGCATGGGACTGTATAGCGAGCGAATCGGGCTTGTTACTTATGTGACGAAATCTTCAGCCACGGCCCAAATCATGGGTTCGATTCTCGAAAACCAGCAGCGGGCTACTGTGTCTAACCCTCCGGCTTATGGCGCTCGGATTGCGGCAGCAGTCCTAGGCACGACTTCACTTCGGAAACAGTGGGATGAAGACTTGGTCACCATGTCAGGTCGCATCAAGCGCAAGCGTCACTCGTTGTATGACGCGCTGCAGCGGCTTCAGACCCCAGGTGATTGGTCGCACATTATCAATCAGACTGGCATGTTCGCATACACTGGAATCACCGCCAAGCAAGTCAAGTGTCTCGAAGGTAAGTACTACCGGCCCTTTGTCATATTGTCTAATAATGTTCTTCGGGCATCTTGCTTACTGTGACTGTAGAACAATATCATATCTACATGGCCGATACCTCTCGCATATCCGTTGCCGGACTCAATGACAGCAATGTCGAGTACTTCGCGAAAGCTATAGATTCTGTGGTTAGAAACTGAGGCCCTAGACGCAATGCGGGCGAAAGACTACTGTATTGGAGAGTGAGATAGCCTGAGCCAAGATTCTTCGGAAAGGCTAATAATATAAAGAAGCTTAATTGCTTTCCTGCTACCCAGGGTTCGTCCTTAAACGTAGTCTTATAGGATATCAAAATTACACTCGCTTCCTCGGCGGCATCCAGAACGCGAGCCGAGCAGTTTGTCTCGTTTACCGCCGCAACTGCGGACGGCAGGATCGCATCTTTGTCCTTACGGGTGGATTTACAGTTCGCCCGAGACACACTGATGCTTGCAGCAGCGGGCCGTGAGCGCGGATACACGATTCTTTCACCTTCTACTGTCTTCTCGAGTTTTCTATACTTTTCGGGTGAAGCTAGTAGGAGCTCAGCGTCCAATAGAGCGATCCCATTGCTCGTATACTAATTAGGAAAGGCTGTGCCGCTCACTAAATGACTGCTGTGCGACAGTGATTGCCTTAGCTATGTGGGGCGATCGACACGCGCTGTTGAAGGCTGCAATAGTCACTTCCCGCATTTCACCGCCGTTCGGCGCAGGACTGTAAGTATATATAGAAGGTTTCATCTAGACAAGTCTGGAACGAGATAGAGATACATTCGCTTTTCATTTCAAACTTCATTTGTTCTTCTTTAGTGCCAGAAACGACTTGTACAATGGCAGCCCAGTTTGGCATCATCCCGGAGAATATCCCCGGCAAACCAGAGCCGTTCAACCTACGTGTTCCTGAACAGGACATTGCAGATTTCCGACAACTCCTGAAGCTGTCTAAGATCGGCCCAGCGACATGGTGGAACCAGCACAAGGACCACCGATACGGCGTGTCGCGCGAGTGGCTGAGCCAGGCTAAGGAGGCATGGCTCTCCAACTTTGACTGGCGCAAGCACGAGGAACGCATAAACAAGTTCCCCAACTTCAAGATGGATGTCAAAGACCCCGAGGCTGGACATATCAACATGCATTTCATCGCACTATTCTCTGCAAAGAAGGACGCGACACCTCTTGTCTTCTTGCACGGCTACCCGGCTTCCTTCACCGAGTTTCTGCCGGTTGTCGAGCTATTGACTGCCAAGTATACGCCCGAGACGCTTCCATATCATGTCATTGTCCCCTCTCTGCCCGATTATGGGCTTTCAGGAAGTCCCAGCGAGAACATCGAGATGACTGTGGAGCTATCGGCCCGTATCGTGAATCAGTTGATGATCGACCTCGGGTTCGGCGAAGGGTATCTCGCGCAGGGAGGTGACCTGGGCAGCCTGATCGCCCGGATCTTATCCGCCGAGTACAAAGAGTGCAAGGCGTTCCACGGTAAGTACTGTCTGGGTGGAATCAAGACTATGAGGCATTAGCTAACTACTTCTAGTCAATATGCTGGATCCGACAGAGGCGCCTCCATCCTATGACGGCGTATCTGCAGAAGAATTGGCGATACTGAAACGGACCGAGGCCTGGCGCGAAACCGGTATGGCGTATGCACTCGAGCATGCCACGCGTCCGGCCACCGCAGGGTTGGCTATAGCATCTAGCCCGCTAGCTTTACTAGCTTGGTAGGCAGTCCATTTCCACTCTCATATCTGAAGTCTCGGTTAACCAGAAGACAGGATTGGAGAGAAACTCGTCGAATGGGTCGACCCACGAGCACCGTTACCGCTCGATACGCTCCTCGCCACGGTCAGCCTTTACTGGTTTACTGATTCATTCCCGCGCAGCTTGTACCACGCATCGGTTCTAAAGTTCTTCATGCCAGGGCAGCGGCTCCCGACATCGAAGGAGAAGCCGCTTGGCTATTCCCTGTTCGCGCACGACCTTGCTGTGCTGCCCCACGCATGGGCTAAACAGGTCTATCCCAACCTCAAATTCTTCCGTATGCACGCCGAGGTGAGTAATACTTTCTCTTGATAAGCCTACTCAGGAATGTTGCTAACCTTGCATGTAGGGAGGCCACTTTGCAAGTGAGGAGCAGCCAGAGGCATTCTTGGAAGATGTTGAGGAGTTCGCAGGGGCGGTGCGAGGACTGTTCGGCGCCGAGTAGAGCGGCCAAGCGAGATTAGCTTTTTCATTATTGAACGCAAGTGCTAGGCACGGCGACCCGAAATATCGATGCTAGTATTTAGGTGGTGGTACCAACAAGTCGGTCTACCCTTTTGATCAACGTGCATCTGCGGCTAGTCCCTATCGTATGAGTGGCTCGACGACCGGGGATGACTCCTAGCCCTCGGCCCCGCTGGGCGGAGTCTACTCCACAGCCCATTGTCTGCTTTGCTTCGAGCTAAAAGCCACTATGCCCCATTATCTTGCCTCTAACATGATGCTTCCGTTACGCCCGCGACCATGTCCATACCCATACTCGATTTCCCTCTCGAAATATTTCGTCTCGTGGTAGAGTCCACCGTGGTGGCGGTGGGGCTCAGGCAGAGCATCAAGCTTCGCACAGTCAGTCGTATGCTGCCATGAGTATACGCTAGGCAATCGCACAAGCCAAAGATTCTAACTCTCATGTAGGGCTCTTCAACGATGAGATAATTCGAGCGCTCAGGACGACGGGAGTCCTGTACAATCTAAGGACCAATAGAGGCCTTGAATATGTGGGCCGCGAACACGACGAAGATTCGCTCGTCTCCTTCTTGGCCCGGGTCATCGACCATTGGAACAATGATGAGAGCATGAATGCACTTCCATGGAACGACAACATAGTTATGTTGCTAAATACTATTCTTGACAAGCTCGATATCCAAGATGCGAGAGACCGTGTTGCAGCGCTAACGAGGCTCTGCAAGCTGATTAGCGCTTGGGATCTTGCTCCCTGTGGATCTTGCAGGAAAATCGTGACGAACCTCCAGCCGGCTAGGAGTCGGGGTTTTGAAGGATCGATTACCACCGCCGAGCTCCCCGTCCACTTGCTCATCGCTGCTATCGCCCTGAATCGACCCTCCTTCTATTATCCAATCTTATACCCCGATCGACATGAAATTTTAGGCTTACGAGAAGATCTGTCAATCGGTGCCAGCGTTTGTGATATATTTGGTAGCGTGCTCCACGCGGCTGCCTTCTCAGGGGAGTATCAGCTTGTCCGTGACCTTCTCCTTCGCCATGATTTTAGCTACCGGATAGGGAGGTACGGTAGAGGTCCATCGGCAGTCGATTTGGCCTTGTCAGGGGCCGTGACGGCAGATGACGAAGCCATGGTCGACCTGCTCATCGAGTCTAGGTCAGAGACCCTGAGGAGAGAAATTCCACTGCCATTTTGGCTTTGCGCAAGGCTAAGACGAACCTCCATTATTACCTTGCTTCTTCGGAAAAGGACTGAACACGGAGACAATTGTGACCTTCAAGAGGTTGTGGTGTGGGCTGCGCTGTTCGACCACCGAGACATCATCGAATTACTGTTGGCGCACGGAGTGGACCTGAGCGGACGGCCTGATCAAAATAGAGCGGTATGGAGATGCCATGTTCTTCCCGTTGCCATGGCCGCCTGGAACGGAAACGCGGCGCTCATGCATTGGCTCCTCGAGCGCGGAGCCGACCCGGGCCATGAAGCGTTCCTCGCAGCGATAGTCAAAGGCCATATGGGCGCGCTGCGCATCCTCCTAGAGGCAAATGCCCGGGTAGGGACAAGTGTGGGTAGTTGGTCATTTATGTTGAAATACGCGATTCGACTAGACAGGAACCAAATTTTCCGCTATTTGGTAGAAGACCTAAATGTTCTCGACACCGTTGCCGAGTGCATCGACGACCACGCCCCGATATGGTCCCTTTTATATCTGTCTTGTACGCACGACAACATCGAAGCGCTCGATCTACTCATCCAAAGCGGTATGCCCACCGACGTATCCCTAGCCTGGTCCAGGATTGGAGACTTTGGCTTTGTGCAATACCACACGGAAAATGTATTTCTGCACTCCGAGAGTATCCATACCCCGATGGAGCTTGCTATATCGCACAACGCCACGAAAGTCACACGCCGGCTTGAGAAAATGGATAGAACCCGGATGGGAATGCGTTACGATAGAGTTGTTTGCGTTACCGAGGACGAGCCTAATCGCTTCCCCCCTAAACACAAGATCATGGGCATTCCGCTGCCTGGTAACTTCGACACAATGTCCTGGTTTTCGGAAGCCTTGGACGACGAGGGCTAGGAAGTCAAGGACGTCCAATATCTAAGTGCAGGCTCGACTAGGCACAGCCAATGGTGCAAGAACCGGCTCGGTTCGCGCGCATACAGTATTTTGATCTTGATACCCCGATGGATCCATGAAGGAGGCTGTGCCTCTACAATGTCGCTTATCGCCGGGGGTGCGGGGCAATAGCGTGAGCCATATTGTCAGCCAAATGGAGGGGGAATGACCTTCCTGCATACCAACCTAGCTGGCAACGCATCTGCCCCCGATCCATACCAAATGCCAAGAAAATGCGGAACGATACCCTTTTACAAACCCTCACTCGGTCGATTTCCCTCCTAAAGCTGTCAGCACAGCTCGTAGGAGTAAGCGCGAACCCCACGGCTGCCGGACTACGTCTCAGAAGTGAAACGTCGCTGATTGCGACTCGAGATGATGGCGATAAAGATGCCATCGCCAACGAAGTTCTTGCACGAGCGCAGGCCCTACTCCGAGGGCATAGTGTGGCCCAAGGGACCAACATCGATCAAACTATGGGGCCGAGGGAAGAGCAGCCATTGTCGGTGATGGCTGGGAGGTGCGCATCAATCACAGAGAAGCTCCTCGCGATCTATGCGGACACCATTCCCCGCCAAAATTCTTTTTCATTACAGGAAGCAAGATCTCAGCTAGGTGACATACTAGACGAGAAAGAGCTTCTCTCTGTACTCTCTGATCTGGGGACAGAGATTCTAGGGTGGCTTAGGGAGACAATGTGGTAGGTCTTGGTGCCCGCTCCCCAGCAGCAAGAGAAAGTGTCACCAACACCGAGCTAACCCTATCTAGCGACCAAGATAATTCCATCGTCGCGAGTATCCATGCTCTTATCAAAGACGCCGAAGATATCTCATCGATTCGCTGCCGAGAGTTGACCCAACTGGAGACCGACATCCTTACACTGCTTGGGAAGGCCAGGCCTGTGGAGAAAAGGAAGGTGAAGAGACGTCAAATTGCTACCTCGACCTATGACTCCGATTCAGACAGCTCGGTGGGCGAGAGCAACCGGAGGATCAGATTCAGAAACAAGGCCAAGAAGCAAACCCGGGTCGTGAGCACGCCTCCGACTGTTCGATCCTCACTAGAGTCATCGCTCGCGAGACTGGGGGAAATCGAGCGAAAGCTCAATACCTTCGCCGATCTGGCCGATATTGTGCCATTGGAGATGCGGCTCCTGAGGCAGCTATTCTTCGAGTCTATCGATTCTAGAGAAGATGCTATTCACGATGCTGCCTCCGGAACCTTTCGCTGGATGCTCGACGGGTCACCAGCACCAGACATGGCGCCACACTTGGTGGCGGCAAGGAATTTGTTTTTATCATGGCTTGCTAGCAATGATGGTGCCTTCCACATTTCGGGCAACGCGGGTTCCGGCAAATCTACGCTTATGAAGTTCATCAGCCATCACCCAAAAACAAAAGCGGAGTTGGTAGCTTGGGCGGGAGATAAGAAGCTCGTGTTCTCGAGCTTCTACTTCTGGAACTCGGGAACTCCGATGCAGATGTCTCTGGAGGGTCTCTATCGGTCTATCTTACTTGAAGTCTCGCGCCAGTGTCCGGACATGCTACCCCAATTATTTCCTGATGAATGGGCGGCAATGCAAAACGTATCAAGTGTGACAGCTGCGAGTACTCTCACATTTGATCTCGACACCACGGAAGCGGCTTTCAGAAGGCTTCTTGCTATAGACGAACATCCAACTCATAACATGTGCTTCTTCATCGATGGGCTGGATGAGTACATGGCAGAGAACGTGGACTATGCAGCCCTTGCCAGGACACTCCGAGACTGGGGAAGCAAGCCCCACGTGAAAGTTTGCGTCAGCGCGAGGCCCTATCCCGAATTTCTCGGTAATTTCTCCGGCGATCTTAGCCTCCACCTCCACGAACTTACAGCCCAAGATATACGGGCTTACGTAGGCCGGTCACTCGAGGATAGTGTGGCAAGAGAGGTGTTCAGGGCTGACGCGGAAAGAATCATCAAGACCGTTGTTCGCAAGTCAGAAGGCGTTTTCCTCTGGCCGCGCGTGGTAGTACGCGCCCTTCTCACTATGGCGAGTCGTGGATCAGGGATAGACTACATCCTTAAGACCCTAGACGAATACCCGAGTGAGATTGATGGCCTATATGACCAGATGCTCGGATCACTGCCGCCAGACGAGCGCCATCAGGCGCACAAGATGCTTGTGGTGGCCTCCCGCAATCCTTTCGCTCAGGCGGTGAATGCTCTCTGGCTCAGCTGGCTTGACGAGGTTGACAGCGCGACATTTCCAGATGTCAGTCGCCCATACTCAGCCGCACGGATCAAGCAACGACACGAGAATGTCAGCGCGGATATTCTATGGTTGACAAAAGGGTTGCTGGAGATGCATCCCGACCGCCGGGAGCGCAAGGACGGCGACCAATTCTACAGGCAGCGGATCCAATTCTTTCATCGCACAGCACGCGACTACATTCACGATCCCATCCGCTTTGCGCGTGTTTTCGAGAGCCTTGGCTCACCTGATCTCTTAAGTATTTACGCCAGCCTCCGGCTGGGAGAGATTGTGCTAGCGGGCAAGTATCGGTTTGCGGAGGGTGCAGATCCCCGGCGACGGCGACTGTACTTCAACTATGTTCGATCGCTCTTCGGCCTTCGCACACCAGAGGGGAGTCGCTATCAACTTCATCGCCGGCATCTCAACTTGCTACGACAGGATTTAGAGGCAACTTATGAAAAAGAGAATGGCGCATATGCCGTAAGCTGTTTCAAAGCAGTTGCGAGCGACATTATGGACGAAGATCCTGAGGCCACTGCGTCGTTCCTCCACCTCGTCGCCTCCTACGGGCAGAGCAGCTATGTTCTTGGGCAGATTCGCGACGGCCTCGATAGTGATAAACACACGAGAATCAACTTGCTCCTATCGGCCGCCTTCGGGCAAAGGAGGTTCTCTGTAGAGCGGTTTGGGGAGCTGGTCGCCGAGTGTCCATCATCTTTGGGTGAAGTAGTGCTGCGGCCATCATCTCAAAATGATCCCCTCGCGACCACCTCGTTTCGAGCAAGTTTGTTGATAACCTTCGCAGCTGCAATCACGTTCAAATTTCTTGGCGAGCGGTCTCAGCCTTGGCAACGCGGGCGCAAAGCTTCGGACGTAAAACAGGCCAGCGACCTCGTTACTCTGTTCGAGTTGGTTGCACGAGCCGCTATAGCTCGAGGGCAAGACAATGAATTCCTAGTCGAACTTAAATCTAGGTCGAAGCCATTGGATGAGCGGACTAGCACGATCTACATTACCACATTTGATCACGTACGCCTTTTCTGCTCCAGCATGGGGCGAGATGGAGCGAGCAAGACAAGAACTGCTGCTAGTACCACGAGCAACGTGGGACATGCGCATCTTCCACGCTGGACTCGAAGTCAACTCTCGCATGCCCGTCGGGAAATCGTCCTGATCGAGCACCATATCTTGAAGGATTACTTCTGCACGAAGATCTTTTCCGCGACAGAGGAAATGGATGTCAACAACAGACTATTTTTCCGAATTTATTAAGAGAATAGAGCTTTGAAATTTTGAGCGGACTCTCTTTCATCTTTTTGGGAGATCGCAAATGCCCAGATAGAATTGGGGATCATGATGGGCCTTATATTTTACCTTCCAATTATCCATTTAGATCACGTCGCACTTATACAATCGAATGCATATCTGGGTAGATGATGAGTTCTACTGAAAGACAATGATACGGAGTGAATGAACTAAATCATGCAAAGATGATCTTTGTTTGGGAACTCGCTTGAACTCAAGAATATGATAAATTTGCGGTCTGAGAAGGCGTACGACTTCCAGGCATCCCAACCCCTAAACTCTAGATATAGGAGCTGTTATTTCAACATTTCGGCAAGAGGGATGGATCAAATGGGCGAAAGCACTCTCCCAAGAAAGGCGTGGTAGAGTTGGACTATATTTTTAGGGGACTGTCAGTTAAACACGGAAAAATACTATCGAAAAGACCCTGAACAATACCTTTCCCTCTAACCTCGAGGAATATCAGTAGTCAGTTGCGAAGCGGCTCTAGGTTCTGCAGGCCGGACGTTGGCGGGAGCTGGGTGGGCCAGACCAAGCATGGCTAGGTATGCCACAGCAATGATGAGGGAACTGATGTGCATCTTTTATTATTCGGATGCGGATAAAAGGGGAAGTCACTGCTGCCGAGGTTCGGATGAATAACATTGGAGATCCTACCTGGTGTAGCTCAAACATGTGAGATTCTTATAGTCCCAGCACCACCCACCATCAGCATCAAATCCTCCTAGGTCTGACGTGTCTAAGAGTTACGATTTTCCTATTTAAGACAACGGCGAAGCCGCAATCCACGGCAATAATGACCCTTATTTAGCATGCTCGTCCGTGGCTTCTTCCCGCTCTGTCCCAAGGTCGCAGATCTCCGTCAGCACTAACGGCTATCTATCGCAGGTGGTATGGACGACTATGCAGTGGATTACGTCGGCTACATCGCATTGGTGGCTGACAAGAAGGGATACTCTAAAAGGTATCCTGGCTGTTTTTGTATAATTGGCTAGAGTGTACGACATCACCCCCCAACATCCTCTCGACCACGAGCCAGTAGGCTGCCACAGTCTCGAAAATGCAACCAATACTTAATACAACGCAAATTGCATGGCTTGCAACTGTTTCTCAACAATACAGTATCCTGGAATCTACATGGTCTCGTGCTGAGACTTCATTGATCCTGACAGCCTGGCACGTGGAGAAAAGCATCTCAACAAGTGCTCAATCTTGCGTTGCTATGATAGAGATAACTGTGAATATGTTGCCGCTTCTACTGGCTCTATCTTTGTCTCTCAACGTTTTTGTCAGTCTGTTTCTTGCCGCTCCTTCAAGCATATCCCGGATGGGTGAAGCTATGGTTCCGTTTCCTCTTCGCTACTCTAGACTAAATGAAGAACTAAGAGTAGCTTCATATTACTGTAAGTGCATTATCCCGTCCTTGGGTTGGTTGGATACTAATAAGACAAAATGAAAGCCCCTATACTTGACGCTGTGGATCTGAAGCTCGCCGTCAAATTGACCGGAGCAGCTCATGATGACAACTCATCCGTATATTCGAGACCGCCTTCTCCAGAGGTGGATGCAGCATGGGACCGCATATCCATGGAAGGGATGGAAGCAATCACGATATCTTCGACCGACATCGCCAAATCAGGAAAAGACCCCCGGAGTTGTATCATAGCACCGTCATCGTGGGCCCGCGGCTCCGATGCTTACATGGCGCAGATCGATGTGTTCCATCAAATCCACTGCCTAGACATCATACGCAAACACATGCACAAGGAGTACTACTTCAATAACACACCCGACTCCAGGTCCATTGCTCATAGGGACCACTGCCTTGACACGATTCTTGAAAGCGTCATGTGCCACGCAGATACGGGCATTATTACGCACAACTGGGTATATGTTGAAGACCTGGGCAGGGCTCGGCCGCGCGAGGATTTCATGATATATAAGAAGTGTGGCGACTTTGAGGCGTTGCTGGGTTGGGCGCAGGAGCAGGCTCTGCCTGACTTTCACGCCAAGTGGAAGGACCTCGAGGCTACTCCAAGAGCGATTATATCAAAGTGAATCGGTGCATGCGTGTTTGGCACCCAAGGGAGCTGCTTTCCGCGGCCGCCCCTGACTACACTACTAAACAGCTTTAATAAGATGCCTCCGATAGTTCTAACCCCGAGTGGGCTGCACAAAACCAAGCCAACAAACGCGCCAGTTATCGCGACCTCCCAGTTCTCCACACCTAGCCGCCCAATTGCCTCGCATACTGGCTCTCCTCTGATAGATTTGCGCAATAATGAGTAAAGCCTAGGCGCTCATGTCACGTAGGCACCCTTGTCGCCCGAGGCTGCGTACTGGATCGCAGCAAATCGCCGAACGAAGGGCTGGATCCGGCCCCCAACAGCAGCCGCGGAACCATAACGCGCAGCACAGCCAATGACCGATTGAGGCCCCAGCGCTGAAACAAGCAGGCGGCCGGCAATTTGGAGGGTAGTACGCGGGTTGGACGTAAATCCTAGTTTCTATTGGTCGTGCCGTTCGGCTCCGACTATCGTGCATCATCCTGTGCCACAGTGCTAAGCCCAGCCCCCAAAATACCACTATGGTTCAAAAAGGACAGCCTCCTCGCCTGGCATGACATCCTCGGCCGATATCCCTTCTTCGTTCCATGGCCACCCATCATGGAGGCTCACAACCTCCGGCAGCCTCGCTACCATGAGGCCCTTTCGTCTGCGGATGATCTCGACATGCAAACGGCGCACCCAGAGATGGACGGGCGAGAACGCAGACGGCTATCAATCGATTCACTCTGCGAATACGACGACAACGTCAAACACGATCCTCTCATCGAGCAGGGCCTCTCAACTTCGAATCTAGATCCCGTCAGCGGCAGCCATTTGCATGCGAGCTTGACCTGGGACACAGTTGAATTTTCGTCAGGCGCGACAGAACCTAAGAGCTATGGCCCAGCCGACCGGGGAGCCGCAGTGTCCAACGGGGTCCAATATCCTCTACAACCACCCAACCGCCCACACTGGATCTGGGGCGCAAGGCTTTTGAACGACACATGGTTTTGGGAAATCTTGGCCATTACTTTCAGCATAGCGTGCATGGTATCCGTCGCCGTCCTTGCTTCGGGAATACACCAAACCTGGCTGTCGAGGTGGACTTTCCTCCTGCAGCCAAGCACATTAATCTCCATTCTTGTCACCGGTGCCCAGAGCTCCATGATGCTGGTAGTGGCCGTAGTGTTTGGCCAACTCAAATGGCTGCACGTGAGCCTTCCGAAGACGCGGCCACTGGTGGACCTGAGCACTTTCGATTCGGCGAGCAGAGGCCCTCTAGGCTCACTCAGTCTCTTCTACCGCTGGAAGCCGCATTCGGCAGTCCTGATCCCATCCGTATACGCAGCATCTCTGACCACAATTGCTTCCCTGGGCATGGGCCCGTTCGCGCAGCAGATTGTTACTTTTGTAGATAACCAGGTACCGCGAGGGGTTTCAAATTCGACTATTGCAGTCACCAACTACTACAATAACAACTACTCGGCGCCGGGCACTCGCTATGAAACTGATGGGAAGGGAGGTTTTTTGGTTTTACAGACAAATCAGGGTTCTATCGACGTGGCAAGCGGCATGGAAGGGGCTTTCTACAGTGGTAGGTATGGTCTGGATGGGCCTCCTATCGACTTCGGCTGCCCCTCCAACAATTGCTCGTGGACAACCTTCACCACTCTGGGGCTATGTTCTACATGCAAAGACGTCACAGCAGCTACGAGGAGTCTAAATGATCCTGCCTACGGCTCAGGAAACTTGATAACGCCCGGGGGCTGGAACATTACCTTCACCGGCTTCCAGGCGGTCGTATCGAAGGTTCAACCTGGCAGCGCAACACTGGTCAAGCTCTCAGCTCATCTTTCGTCATTTGCCGTCGTCCAAAATAAGTTCGTCACAACCAACGACCACTTTATTATAACAGAGTGTTCTGTCGCTTGGTGCGCCAAACAATTTAGCAACGTCACAGTGGTAAGAATACTCGTCAGCATCTCCTTCTAGGATTCTGCTAATCGGATGCTTCGGCCTCATAGATAAATGGGGACCTTCAGGACGAATACCAAGCTCTTGAGCTGCCGTTATGGGCCGTGAAGGGCCAGGACTTCGGTGGCCTTGCCAGGAACCTTAGCACCTCGTCGAACTTCGATCTCTTGTTAACCACGGATGCCAATGGCAGAAATATTTCGTCTGCTCTGCCGCCTTTCCAATACAGTGGCTTTAACATCAGCATAGGCGACCATCTGGCTTTGGGAGGCTTTTTCGACACGACGTTCGACTTCCAAAGCGATTCAAAAAATGCCATGTTTGGCTTTGGGAAAAATGTAACAGCCACGGCGGCCAACATCACCGCCAGTATGACCAAAAAAATTCCGATGGCGGGAAATGCAACTATTTTTCAAGGAATCGTATGGGAACGACAGTCTATCATCCAAATCCAGTTCGCTTGGCTGGCGCTTCCGTCAGCCTTGGTCGTAATCTGCGCCATCCTGCTCATAGCGACGATAACGATGACGAGGCAATTCGGAGTTCCAGTGTGGAAGTCATCCCCGTTGCCGCTGTTGTATCATGGAATTAGAGATTGGGACTATAACGAGGCGCGCGAGATCATGGAGGGGCGCTTGGAAAAGCTGCATATAATGGAAGACAAGGCAAGTTGGACAAGGGTTCGGATGTACAATTCGCCCCAAGGAGGCTCGTGGCTAGCGAGATAGGTAAGTGATGCCTCACCATAGACGGCAGGTTAATTATACTACAAAAGCTAGCTCACGTACATAACAATAGAAGTTTGATATATTGGACCTAAGGGAAGGGATAGTTCGCGCCGTGGCATCAGAAAACTTTTGGATATATCACATGCTATTTGAAGGTGACAGGAGCTCAGATATGAGTGCATTCTATTTGGTAATAAATTAAAGATCTGCAACTGGGCAGAACATGGTAAAACTCGGCATCCAATTTCGCAAAGATGTTATGGTGATCAGATGCATAAATCATAGCGCCGGAAGAGGGTAACGCCGCCAGTATAGCACACACGACCCAAATGAGAATTCCCTGTCCAGCTTATTTCCCAGAATCGCCCTACATCCGATTGCTAACTTTAGGGAAGAAGTTACTATTGAGAAACGTATCATCAGACGGCCTAGGCTCTCCAGCCGGTCGGCGAGACACAGTGAGGGCCGCTGGGAATGTCCCTGCACTGCGTGTCCGCAGGGCAGTTGTTGCTGAACTCCTAAAACAAAGTTAGCGTTCCTTTTTTAACTATCTTTGCACTATGGAGAATACGAACCCATGCGTGGGCAGTGTTGCACACGAAGATCAAGTTTGGGCCCTCGCAACGGTATGCAGGAGGGCTGCACGGCCCCCAGGCGCCGCCGGCAGCTGGAGGAGCCGAGGCAGCACCGGCCGGAGGGCCAGCGGGAGGGCCCGTTGGAGGAGCTCCACTGGGAGGAGTTCCCAGAGAAGGAGGGCCGGCGGGAGGACTGCTTGCCGGGGGCCAGGCAGAATCGGAATGGTTGGCAGTGATAGGAACAGCCATCACATAGGCTCCAAGAGCCAAGACACTGAAGAGAAGCTGCATTGCAGGCTTTGTTGAACTATGGTGGTAAGGAAGGCTCGGGCTTTCTGGATCAAAGCCAAGATATCAGCTGAAGCAAAGATTGATCGCTATTGTGTGCAGATAAAATATGTTTGATCACTCTGTCCCGATGATCTTACGACTTCGCTGCTCATCTATTTATCTACCTTTCAGACCCTGTCGCCATTGATCTGGAAGGGAGGCTTGGTTGGTGGCGGTCGGATAGGCTGATGGTCCGCCTCTGCATTTTCATAGCAGCCACCCCGTTAATCATTAAACAGATGGCTGTTGTAAACCAGCCCCCGGGGGCTTTCTTGATATGTTTTGGCGAAGAAGCCACTAAAACAGTAACATTTATAGGCGATTGGCCAACCGGTGCTAAGAGGATTTAGGATAAAGTCCGCATGCGCCACTCTTTGCGATGATCAACACCACTTGCCAATCAGCGTTCAATATGTCTTTCTGGCCAACCATTCAACGGCCTCATGGGTAAATCCGGGTCCTAGTTCAGAAGAGGCAAGGAATATATTCTGAAGCCATTCACTTTTCCAGTGGCGAGGCAGACAAACTCTTATGGGCTACAAGGGCCCTTGTGAAGCCAGACTCCAGCCAGCATATTCACCGGCTAAAACCGGGTGCCAGCCACGGCCCTAGAAGTCACCTTTCCAACCTTCAACAACAAAGCCAAATGATTAGGCTAAATTACAGTGCAATTTCCATCCACATAGCTACACCTCGCAAGCGATTCTCGATAGTACATGCGGCTACCATGTCTAGGTAAGCAACCTAGAAGCTTATTATCAAGTTCAGGTTCTCGCCATAGGAACCAACGCCCCACTATCTTGCCCTTGTATCTTTCTATCTATTGCCTTACGTATAATCTACTCCGGTATATATAACGCCAGCCTCTGCTCACCCCACCACCTGTCTATTGACCAGCTTAACCTTTGCCAAGTCACCGTAGAAGAATTCCGTTAGGTTAACCAAGCCCACCCTATCAAAGTTGGCCCAGCTCGTGCCGGAGCAGACCCCGATGTGTGGCAGTAATGTTGTTGCGTAGTTATCTTTCAGCTGAGGGTTCACGCCGGGTTCGTTGGCGTGTACATCGAGACCGACGCCAATCACGGTGCCCCTATTCATAGCCTCGAGGAGCGCATCTTCGTCTATGAGCTGGCCTCTGCCTATGTTCACAACTCGTAACCTTTTCTCTGGCGGAAGTCCACCGAGCCTCTCCTGGGACAACAGATGCTTAGTCTCCGGTACCAGAGGACAAGCTAGGCAGATGCAGTCCGATGCCTCCAGAAGCTCGTCAACTGTGCCATAGTACGTTGCACCATCCGGCAATTTTGCTTCAAGCTCTGGTCTTTGTACTCGGTTGTGATAGGCGATTCGCATGTCGAACGCTAGGGCGGCCTTGCGCGCGATGGCAAGTCCAATATCGCCGAGCCCAACAACGCCTAAGACTTGGCCCGTCGGCTCCACTGCCATGTTACATAGCATCCTACTGTCATCCCAACGGTCTTGGCGTGTAACATGCTCCGCCAGGGTAAAATAGCGGTATGTGTTGAGGATAAGGTGCAGCGCCGTATTCGCGACAGGCTCTGTGCAGGTGTCGGGTGTGTTCGCGTAGGCGATCCCACGAGCTGTCAGTGCGGGGATGTCCGCGGCGTCATAGCCATGCCCGCTACATGTGATGAATCGGAGAGAAGGAGGAAAATAGTCGATCGGTTTACCCGAAAACATCTTCTGTTCTGCATACGGTCCGACTTTCAGCCAACCTGTCCGAAATATGGCGTCAATCCGGGAGTAAGGACCCCCAGGCTTGAGCCGCTCACAAAATTCGTCGATAGATTTGCAATCGTAGATTAAGATATTGAATTTGGATCTCACTACCCGCCACTCTGGCGTATCATCTGGTCCGCAAACTGTCGATAAAATGACAAGAACCGTTGGTTTCCTTGTGTTGTCAAGTTTCATGGGCTCCATCTTGTACCCAGCAGTTAGCGCTCTTGAGACGGGCGGCAGAAGCCTAAACAATGAAGGTTGCGTATCAAATCGATATAAGCGGCCTCACAGCTAGTGGCGCCGAGCACTAAATACAGTAAACAGAGTCGGTTGGCTCCGATACCGGCAAGAATCCTTATCAACACATTGTGAAGCCCTTCAATCACGGTGGAGCAAGCTCAGGCGTGGGGTCGCGGTGTCCGCGATAGGCATGTCGATATCTTTCGCTGCGGAACTAACCATAACCTGCTGTGAACTGCTCCTTATCAGTTACCATAGATACGGCCCATGTACCAAAGAGCCACTCGATCGTGTTCAGATTACAGGGATACGGTTACGGTGTGCAATCCGGTCTTCCGCAAGTTTGAGCTCTTATACCTTCCATGCTGGTCAAGTCCCTGGAATTCCGGCGTAACAGTTGTCCTTCTTTTCTCTTCAAGTTGTCGGAGTTTGGCGAAAAAAATGAGTTGAGCCCCAGCGGGCTGCGATAACAATTAGCTCGGGGAGATAAAAGCCTGGGAACATGAGCCGATATTCTTCGCAGGTGCATTCCTATATCCCCTCTGTGTTGCGGAGGAGTTGGACCTCGTCCTCTCCAGAACCATTAGCTTTTGAGATTGCGTCTATCTGTGTAGCATCCAAGAGAGCCTTCATTTTGTCGGAAAGAGTAAGCGAGCAACTACATGATGGATGTATGGGGGCTATCTCCATTCAGAGGAAGGCCCTCCAGAGCTCGCCGCCGTCTTTCTGTCAGCCAGTCCAGCCAGACTGGAAACTTCTCCTTTCGCATTCTAATGTACTGAGGAGTTTCGCCCCAGTATTTCTGCCCGGGCTGGGCCGCCAATAGCTCGACCATGTTGAAAGCCATTTGCAATTCGCCATTGACGCGGATGTCGATGACCTCGAGTATTGTCTCGTAGAGAATCATACCGTAGTTCATGGTGTAATAGTCCAAGAGAAGGAGGGCAGCGATTTCGCCGGCAAGGTAGCGCGCCATGCAGTGCGAGGGCATGTCGCGGACATGGAGGTTGGCAGGCCTCAGCCAGGAGTCGGGCCAGTTGCCGGGCGCGAAGGGATGGCCAGGCTCAAACGTAAAGGAGTGGTCCTTGCCTTCGGGCGAGATGCACACGTCGATGATCAGCCTTTTCATTGTGAACCTGCCAACGACACCCTTTTCTCTCCGCACCGTGTTCAAGGGGCCGTACTTGGCAAAACTTGTAAGAAGGCCATAAAAGAACCAGACAGCTGGACACGGGCCGCCATTGCCCGGCGGGTAGTGGAATCGCTTGGGCGACTGCTTATCATCGAGGTCAATGATTCGGAATTTGGTGTATACTGTGTCGACGTTCCGAGTCAGGACCGGCACGGAAGTCCATGTGGGCCATAGAGTGCGGTCTTTGGCTATAATGACATCTAGAGTGTAGTCGGCCGCCTGCCTCATCACTGCAGCCTTGACCTCGACATGACACTGCCTGTTGACGAGAAGCAGCGACAACGCTGGATTCGTGACCTTCGTCTCTGTCCAGAGATTGGGGTCTTTTGGCGCAGGATCTATTGCGGACGTATTGCTTTTACGTGACGAAGGTGGCCATGCTCCTAAGGGGGAAGTCTGGCCTTCGATGTCGACTTCGAGCGGGGGGTCCCGGACGTCTTGAAGGACTAGGCGAAATATCTCCGCGCGGATCTCGACTGGGAGTTTGCCAAGCATCGAGCAGGTTGACGCTGAGGACCGACCTAGTAAAGAATGCCGCAGTACTGCAAGAAGCCGAGGAAGCGAACGGGCCATGGCCATGTCTTATGGCCGAGGATCGACTTTTTCTCCAATGGGTGGCCTAATCTTGGAGTTCTGCGAAAGGCGACTCGCTGCGCCGCAAAATGGGCCGCGAGCCTCCAGTCGGCTGTCCGCCCGCTAAAGTGGAACCTAGATTCCGCGGCTTTCTGGACCACAACGAAGAAGACTTAATTATTGGCTGCTTCCTTTACAAATTTACTGGGCGAAAGATGGTGAATATTCTGCAGGAATTTCTCTAGGGACACAAAAGAAACACTTCGTCGCGCACTCCGTTGGGTTATTTACTCGGCGGCAGATTTCGCCGTTTCTTATATTGTCCTCCACTATCCTTCGCGCCTCCCCCCGGTATATACGTACTGTGGAATAATGAGTTAGTACATGCTGCCAGTTGCAACGACAAGGAGGGAGAGCAAATACCACTGGGATGGCACCCGATGCAACCGAAACCCCCATTCCCCAGGCCATTGCAGTCCATCCGAACGTCTCCTTCATGTAGCCCGCAAAGATGGGTCCGACAAGCGCACCGCTGGCCATGGCGCAGCTGAAGAGGCCGTATATTTGAGCATATGTTACTGCCTCACCTTCTACGTCTCTCTGCTGGGCAGCGGCAAAGAGATCAGCCGCGAGAGGAGACACAGCGAAACTAGACATAGCCCCTAGTAGGTGACTAAATTAGTCCAATTCTCGCTGGACTGCCGGGTAGGGTGTGGACTCACCGATAGAAGCTAGTAGAATGTAGAGGAGCCAGGCTTGCCCTGTGCTGCTGGTGTCCACAAAGCGCAGAAGTGTCACGGGTATGGCGGTGGTGACACATCCCAAGAATGCCAGCCAGCGTGCGCCACACTGGTCTGACAACTTCCCTGCGAAAGGGCCAACAAAAGCATTGGCAGCCCCGATAGTAACAAAGCAGAGCCCAACGTTGAATGAGCTCCAATCAAAAATTTGCTCCACATAGATTGAGAGCACACCATCGAAGCCGGTGACAACTACGATATGGACGAAGACGCCATAGATCGCCGCAGCAATCCTCGGCGTACGGAGGAGAGGGACGAAGTTCCAGGTCGCTGCTCTCTGGGTTGAGGTACCTCCGGTAGCTGTGATTGGGCTGGGGAGTAATGTTGTGTATTCGGCTAAGTCGGATGGGGACTCGTACCGGTGAGCCTGACGCTTATCGATGGCCAACATTGTCCAAAACGTATTGGCAAAATACACGGCAAGCATTACAGTCAAGACTCCAGTATAGCCGCCCGCGTCGAAAGCTAAGCCTCCCGTCAACGGCCCGATCAGGAGACCGAGGTTCAGTGACGACATAACGGAGCCCATTTCGTAGCCTATCTGGCTCGGATCCACTGTATCGGCTACCAGAGCAAGGCCGACTGTGAAGACAACTTTTATAGGTGAGCTAGGTGAGTATGAGAGAACGATAGCTGCAAGGAAACTTACTAGCCGAAGATATTCCCTGGAGAACTCTACTTATGACAGCCAGCGTTAGACTGTCTGTGAAAAGAGCCATGATGCTACCTATGAGGTAGAGGAGGCCTTCTTTGTAAACATATGTACCACCCCCCTCTGCATCGGAGAACCAGCCGACCACGGCTGTCCGAAGGGTTAGTTTAATACAGCCTTCTAATTTCCACGAATAAGATTCAAAAAGTATCAAGGACTCACGAGATGCGAGAAGTATGGCAGTGCTGGAGATGCTTAGCAGCACGGAAGACCACCACTGCACTAGTCGCCGTCAGCCATGCTTCAGCGATGGATTGTCTAAACCTACGATCCCCATCGTCGACCTGGTATCTCTCCAAGAGTAGATTCGGTAGGATCGGCGCGAACTGGCAAATTTTCAGACTTCATACACCGTCGCACGCTCTAGGTAGTCTCTTACCACCGAGTGCATGAAGCCATCCTAGACACCACAGTTAGCGGGCGACAACACCAGGATAAAAAAAAGGCTTACAGCGAAAGCTGCGACACAGACGGTAAGTAGGATCACGTCTCGGGACGACCGGAATTTGAGCAGCCACGGGGCCGACCGACGGGATCGACTGGGAGCCTCCTCATCCATAGCGCCACGCTTGCTTCGCATATCGGCAGCTAGATCATGGGAGAAGGAATTTGGTAGAGTGTCTGGGGGAATCATCACAGGAATTTTTCTACCAGAGCTCAGCTTTATCACGTAGAAACATATACGAGAGACTGTCGCAAGCGGTGAAAATGTCAATCTGAGTCACGCACTGTGTCTCACGAAAGTACCTACACCAGCCAATTAGAGTGTGTGATTCCACTGTCGAGGGGGGTTCTCACCAAGACATAGGGCGCCGGAAGCGGACCATATCGGAATCTATGCGCAAATCTGGCCAGCACTCGATGAATGCGGCCAGTCTATGTTTCACGGGAACTTGGCCGCGATATTTGGCTTGGCCTTGGTCGAGGATAAGATTCCGCTGGCTGAGCTATCAGTGCCCTATCTTGCGACATCGCCTTCTTGAAGTGGTATCAACCTTGCGACCGATCTATTCCACCCCGGATATAATCGTAAACACACAGGGTTCATATCGAATGATAAATACCCATGCCCTGCATTTGTAAAACGAGGGTCACTAAGCGCATGCCAGAGATCAACATCCACTATGGTGGTACTAGTCCCCACAGGGTCTCGCGCAAAACTGTTGCCGAGTCCAGCGGGAACAAAGGAATTATTAGCCAAACAGGCCTACTTGCAAAGTGAGTCGCATGCTCCACCCGATAGATCACATGTTTGAGTCTATGCCTCTGTAACCATACTGGATACGTAAATTCCCCTGCGAGTCAGGGCCACGGCTGGGTTTTCCGGGGTTTCCGGTCTTTCGCGCACCCCACTGCTTGTTACTCCCAACATAGATCGTAACTCATGCCACTCTAGCCTGAGGAGATGCAGTGTCGGCTAACTATTAGGGCAGTACCTTGTATACAGAACCATTGGAAGACTGGGGTGGGTAACACGTTGTTATCGTTTTGGGTAGGCTGTAGGAGATCTTGTCCTCTGTATGCGAAGCTACATACACGAATTAGGTAAACTCAGGGTAAACGCAGTGAGCTTATGAGAAAAGCAGCTACAGGAGGTACCAAGACTCTAAGGAGGAGAACGGGCCGCTATTGTATGGTAAAACCGCTAGATCTGTGCTTCACTATACTTTTTTTGGGGGGGGGGGGGGGGGGGCGAATGATTTGGCTTGACATTCGACAGCAGGTAGCAGCACCAGCGTTTGCCGATATGTGTATTTTCAGTTTTCCTGCTAGAAAGCGGCGCAAGCAGGGTAGGGTGTGGCACGGGTACTTCTTGCCCGTGGACAGTTTGGGTTTTGAATGGATGCCTGGGCTGAAGGCACGTGCAATGTCAGCTGGGAGGCATCAAGATTGGTTGCTGGTGGTGTCAGAGGTCCGGCTGATCCAAATCAGCTGGGCCAGCTGATCCATCCCCATACCCAACCCTAACCCTTACCGTGGATATCTCGTAATATCCACACCATCCACATACAAAGCAACGTGGATATTTCCATATATCCACTCTGCCAGCTGATCGGCCAGCTGATTGGGGGCGTTTTACAGCTGTTTTTACTCGATGGGAGCGTTTTCGAGGGGGTCTCAGAGACCCACCGGCGCGCTCGAGAGCCGTAGGGAGCCGGCCGGAGGTCAGTATATTAGACCGTACACAGCGCCGGATCCCCGGGGGTATTAGGGCACG